>CM034153.1:298276277-299486277 GCA_019776745.2 Taxus chinensis | reverse complement strand
CTCCTGTGGTGAACCTGTATTTTGCACACTCGATTCACACGTCATCATACCTGCTCGATATAGTAAATCAATGAAATGATTCTATATACATCTAATGGGTCAGATCAATTTCGAGTTAGAACATCTAATCAATTAACCTCAATTACTATTTATGGAGATAATGGCCAACACACATTCATAACATACCGAAAAGAACCCATTCAAATATTATCTCAATAACATCCATAACAATGCCGAAACAACACTATTGGCACCGTGTGCCTCGTACTCAACCTATCAAATTAGGTGAGCACATTCCAAATAGAGCTGACAATTTAATATACATATATTCAAACAATTAGCCATTTTAATCATTATCCAAAATACAATTCGTGTGAACCTTAGATCAATAATACCCATCACTATAACAAAACCAAATGATAAGGATAAGGCGGTAAATCGGCTTCGCGAGCCCCATAACCCCATATATCATCCTACTAAGGACGAGATGACAACAAAAGATAATATAACAACCAAATCATTGTAATTTAATTTAAATAAATCATGATATTATCCACCTAAATGTCTCAAACATGAATCTATCACAGGGTCAATCGTTTAACAAATGAGCGAAACTGGAGGGCACTAAATGGATCTTGCTAACATGTTGTAGTCGTGATCTAATGGTTAATTCATAATCAACAACATTAAGAAAATTAAATGTAGTTTGCATAATAAGCCTAATGATTAATCTCGCCATGTCATGTAATAATAGTCTTAAATTCTTAATATTATTTAATCTCAATTTCAGCAAAATATCTTTTTTTTTTGCTGAGGTTACCTAGGGAGCGGGCCCTAGCCCTTTGTGGCATCTCCATCCCACACCGGCTGTGGAACCATCTAAGGATGAAAGTTTAAGCTCTCGGCTAGCCCACAGATTAAATCACATTATCATGGTGCCTTATCACTAGGGTATCCAAACTGTTGGTAGTAGGCCACCTTAACACGGAGCCGAGACTTGAACCTTGAATCTCCCAATTACTAGGAGACCCCGGCAAAATATCTTCTTTACAACAACAATATAAACTAATTCAGTTACCATATTAGCTGCCCACCCACAGTTTTAGTAGCTAAGCACATTATTTATTTATTTATCTAAAACTTGGAACATTCATTCAAGTACTAATGAGGATGATTCAACATATTAATTTATATATAGATTTATTTATATAAATCGCCTTTCAATCATTTTTTTTGCTATTGATCCCTAGGGAGAAGGCCCTAGCTTGTAAAAAAATACATTTCCGTACCAGTCCGTAATATATACAATCATCAATGGACTCTCAGGTATAGTTTAGGCACTTTATCGCGCACCATACATATCAAAATTACAAAAAATTACATAGACATCTAAAGGGCATTTACAAAAATTGCCCTTAAAATTATGCAATTACCGAAAACTAGGCACACAGACGCGACCAAAGACAAAATCCCATCTGAGACCCGGAATCAAAATCAAAATCCACCACAAAGCCTGAGTAGACCTGAACACACTACTCCATCTTCTCGCTGGAAGGCTTCTCAGCTAAAATTTCAACATATGAGTTGGTCCTACACGGTTAGGAAGGAGAACGGGCCGCACAACACTCCGACATCTTCACCCTGACACTCTTTGGAAGCTGCACACCTTGATTCTCCGCAACCGCTTCCAACCCTCTGGAAATAGCCTGAACCCCACGAGCCAATGCATGAATATGGTATTGCATGCTCACCAACCGCTCTTCCAAGCCCTCATGTTCTCTATGGAGGATGAACTGGCCTGATGAGTTCGAAAGTATATTTGCTGCGCTCAAACCTTGAACGACCTCAAAGACATTCTGACGGCAACTCTAAGAAAACATGAACAAATAGTGATAACTACAATCTCACTTATTTTACCAAAGCATGCTATACTGCGCAAGTAGTACGGTACCTCCGGATTTGAACAAACTCAAGAGGTAGGTCTCAATTTACACACAACCTCCTCTTAACACATTGCTTGTCAAAAATAATCCTAGTAGAGGTGGACAGCCTTGAGAGAAGTGAAGATCCTCTTTAGAGCCCAACCTTGTCCTCAAGGTGACATCGAGAAAAGACTTACATTTTCCTATACGTGGGAGTGCATGTGTGCATATGCTTATCACGAGTGCCTAATGCAGTTCTGCGTACAGCCCAAACAAACATCATTCGATAAAAGTAAAAATTAACACAAAACAAGATTATTCCATATAAATTAAGTTTAACCTTTTTAATTTTTGATCTTTCGTTAAATGCTTCCTTACAAGCCAAGTGAGAACCAATCAAATTCTGTAACAATTAAAACTTACTCGCAGCAGGAAGTTTCAGAAGTTTAATAACTAAATCAATGTTTCTCAAAACAAAAAGATCATTGTTATATTTATTTAAGTCTCAAGGTTCTAGGCCTTTCAATAATATCTAAAAAGGTTCAAGAGCCCCTAAGAGGACAGGCCAAAGCCTTGTCGCTTTAATCTGAGTATTCTTATACAAAGATTAAGGGTGTATTAACTTTTAAATGACCTCCTCATTAATTTCCTGGGGGTCCAATATGTCGCTTCTTATTTAATAATTTAAATTTCTGGAATCAAGATTGATATTCTATAAATTTTGTCACGAGGTAAAATTCAATATTTTAGAATATAACGTAAGCTATTATTATAATATAATTTTACACTTGCATCAGCGTGCATGCAAAATTAGGCATTTCGTAAAATAATTACTATACTTTTAAAATCATCTAGTTCTCATTCATATCCTACAAATTTGTTTTTATGTATAAAATTCAGTTTAGACTGCCACAATAAAAGAAATTTAGCTCACAGCTGTTTAAGAAATAACTGTGACACAAGATTGTTTCTTGTTTCTACTCATTCCCACATTTCAATTTAATTCCATCTCAAAATTTCTTACAAGGCAGAGTTGCAAGTAATCTGAGTAACATTGTTGCTACAATGCCTCATCGTTTATTTGATGATGGTCTAGCCAGCAATCAAAATCTAACAGTGCAAACAACCGTAAGGAAAAGTAAAGGGTTCCCATTTCAACAGCCATGAGTTTCATTATTTTCGTTTTGCTCCATGAAATTACTTATTCAGTCATAAGGTTATCAACTCAAATCATTTACGTTTTCTCGAGATTAAACCACAGTTCATTCCCATAATTTTTATAGTCTTGAGCAAAACTTCGACAAGACTGATATAAGCTCCATACTACTTGACAATAATAATAATTATAATGAATGGTTTAATGAACAGTTTGATCTCTACTTCCCAAAGAACTAAGTCTGGTTTAGGGAAAAAAAATATTTCCAAGCCTATTTGTTAACAAGGTTTCTTTCTCAATAAACAATGATAAACAACCATAACAGTCACTTACCAGGTAAAAGAGGCAAAGGATCGAATCTGTTTTCTTTTACACAGAAAAACAGCTTCTAGATCTTGCTTTACATGTTCTCCAAGACTCTCACAAGAAGTTCCAGTGATTCTGATGGTGCCTTCAATGACCATGAGCCATGTATTTAACCAAAATTTATCCTCTAAACTTAGTCTCCCGGCTGTTTAGACTCAATATCCAAATGCAAACCCTAAAAATAAAAACCAGCCCGTCCAAAATTGACAGTCCTTTAACGATACTCAATGCCTCAACAATGGAAAACACAGCTCACAAATAAAGTGCAAAGCCAACTAACAATAACAGTCTTCCTTTTCGTGGTTATTCGCCCAGTTGGAGTAAGAACCAGTCCCCAAAATAAAAGTCTCTCACAAAATAGATCTAGATCAGGCAAAATCACAGTTCGTCAAAATTTGAGCCTCTTCTTGTGGTTTTCTTCCAGTGCCCCCAATAATAGAAAATAAGAAAGTAAATATATCCCAGATCAGCACCACCATGCACACACTGAGATAGGGTGGAAGTGAAAATGGCACATTCATAATTTATGGAGCCATTAGGGCTCCACAACAGTTTGCTAAGAATAGACAACCCATCTGAGCTAAAGTGGAGCTAGAAGTAAATGAAGTTAATCACACCCAATGCAACTCTGAGTTGCTAATTAATTTTCTCACTTACTATATAATTCTCGTAACTGCCAATTCTATTCTTATACCATTGAGTTGAATTTTAAACATAAATTCCAATTCATATTTTTATGCCATGATGATAAGTGTGATGTATACCAACAAAGAACCACAAGTTTATGTGGTAGTCAACTTCCCCTCTCGTTTATTTTAAAATATAATAAACAAAACTATGTTTAATGTTCCTTAATGCCAAGACCATATGGTCTTTTAAATCCACTTATTTTCTTTGTTAAATGGTTTTACTTGTAAAACGGCACCAAATTGTCATGTGAGAATATGCACGGTAATTCAATTACCTGCTATATTGATCGGTCGTGCTTGCACTCCCGACATTAATCAAATTAATGAATTCTGATTATTATCATTGATATTTAATCAATGGTTTTAATTATTTATGAGGGCATAATTAAATTGTTCGAAAACAATTTATTGAACCATAGAAAACCTCTGTTGCTAGGGTTCATCCCCCACCCTCCCGTACCCGCCTGGATACGTCCCGGGTACAGTACTGATGTCCCGGGTACGTCCAGGTACGTACTAGGTCTGTTTTGACTTACCCTTGACGTACCTCGACGTACCCGCAGGGTTGGGCAGTGGGGGGGGCTCTATTTTTTTTAAAATTTGTATTAACTCACAAACTTCAGTTTTATCGAGGACTAGACTAAGAGGGCATGTCAACCACAAGGAAACCTGAAGATTGTTTAAAATACCTCTAATTTATTGAAGAGAAAATATTCAAAGGATATTAGGAATGTTTGAGGTAATTATTTGGGATCATCGCAATTGGCCAAGGAAAGAAGCTATTCATAGAAATTTGGACATATATCTGAGCCTCTGTACAAGTTATGAGATCAAATCTCAGGTGATCTTCAATACTAATAGAAAAAATTGGAACTGCAAATTGCATAGCTTAAAGTTTCAAAGAGCATCCTTTCCCAGAAACTACCAAGACACAACATTGACTCCTTCCTACATCCTTAAGGAGGATTAGAAGGTGATTTTTGATAATATGAATGCAAGAACCAACCATTGGACTGATCTTTTTAGTTATCATTGGCAGGTTAGAGTCAATCTCATTAAATAGGTCCTTTAGGAGCTCCCTATATACATCTTTTATGGCCACCATCGCAACACAAAAATCTATCTCAAAGGAAATGGATGAAACACAAAGGAATACAATATTCGTATATCATAGAAAATGTAAAATCTTAAGTATATTGAATGTTTTGAACATTGATCACACTATATATTTCAAGTTTTGTATTTCTTATGGACTTAAAAATGAGTAAAATGAGTATATATATATATATATACATATATATATATATACACACACACACACAGACGTATCCAAGACATATCGTACCCAAGGGTTTTTTAAAATTGACGTATCTGCGTATCGAACCCGTATCCATACCTGCATCCTGGCAACATAGTAGAAAACATAAACACACACCGCAAGTGGTGGTGCACACTCCTCGGTCTGTCTCAAGTTGCTAATGCCACCTGACATGATCCAAGCAGTGTGCAATGCTGTTTGCCCTTTGGGTGGCCTGTGAATGAATCAAACAAATTTTTAATCGTCAAGCAATCATAATACCACATTTGTCACCTCATGGTTTTAATAAATGCAAGCACACTGAAGCAACACTGATCATACAAGTACAACCTATTGTGCATGTGTGATGGTTCGTTATTACTTTTGTGTACAACGATGTCCGCACCATGCCTACTACCTCTTCCCCGATGATATCCTCCCTTAGGGTGTACTAGCCTCAACAAGGGGTACCAGTTCCGTGCGTCCAAAGCTCATAAAGACAAATAATTAGACCCCGATCATCATATGAAATCATAAAATCATAACTGAATTTTATTTGCATGACTAAATCATTAAATTCAATTTCACTGAAAAGCATATAAAATATGAAAGATTATATTCATATTTTGCAAACTTTAATCATTCTTTTTAAACATGTAAAATGTCATCCACATAATGGTAAATTCATCAATTATCACTAAAACGTAGTAATGAAGCCAATTATTAAATTCAAATAGTTTTTGTAACAGTAAATTCAGCGATAAAACTTGGATCGTGACAAGATGGCATTCTGAACTTTGCTGATTAGGCTTCCAGTCTGCTCCCTCAGCCTTTGCGCTTGTACGCCTGCAAAAGTATTGCGCAACGTGTTTCTTTCCAATTCGTGCACTCGGTCCACCACGTTGTCTCTAGTTTGGAGAGATGTTTTCAACGCCTTCTCTGCTTCCTTGGCATCCTACATGGTGACCATCAATGTGTGCGTAGTCTTGGCTGCTTGTGATTCTGTGTTGCAGTCATTCATGGCCTCTTGCAGATGTGCATTCCAGTCTAACAACTCCAATGTGATTTCTTGGCTTGCTTTACAGCCTCCTACAACAGCTTGATGTACTCGTGCTACTAAAATCATCTCTTTGGCCTCTTGCTTCTGTTGTGCCAATTGTTTCTTTACCTTCTTTGCGAGCTCATGTTGGCACCAATTTTCCACAAGTTTTCTAACCATAGTAGTTATCTGCAACTGTTTGCTCATTACTTGGTCAGCAATAGCTTCTGTCACCAGCTGCAAACACTTTTCTTTAGTCTCTGTTTTCATTTTTCACAATGCTTGTTAGACGGTTGCCTTTAGTTGCAGGAGTTGTAAAACAGTCACACTTATGTTCACATGCAAAATGCTTGCGTCTTCTTTTTACATATGGACTGGAAATTGTGCTATATCAACCTTGACTACGCTAGTGAGAGCCTGCATTGTTAGTGCTTGTTCGAAAGTTTGTGCATTTTTTGGTACCGGAGTACACACGCGATGAAGGACAAGTTTTCTTCATCGTGTATGCATAGTTGTTTGCCCTGACCACCAAAATATTTGTGTCCTCCAATCCTTTCATTGGACTGCATTATGGATGGTTCGGAGGTGTAACTTCCTATTTCCTGCATAGTATCCTTAGGCTTTTCTCCTTCTTGCGCAACTTGTACTGGTACCTTGGGAGGTGCAATTGTGGGCACTGTTTGTTCTGGTTTTAGGGTTACATCCTCCTTTGCCTTGCACTCCACTTCTTGCTTGGCAACTTCTTGTTCTTTTGCGCTGTGGGCTTGTGTCTCCGTTTGCACCATCTTTTTTTTTCTTCTCCTCTTGGACCTTTTCCTGCTCCTTTCTTCTTTTCTCTTCCTTGTCAGCCTTCTCCTACTCTTGGAGTTTTAACTTTCGTTCGGCCTCATCTTGTTCCTTTCGTTTGTGCTCTTCGTCTATCTTTTGCGCTTCTGCTTTTGCAACATCTACTTTTGTGGCTTTGACTTGCGCAACGGCCTGATTTGTGCTCTGCTCATCTTCAACTGTCTTTTTCTTTTTCTCTTCCTCTTTTGCCAGTTTCCATAACCTTAGCCTTTTGTGCGCCTTGGTGTCACTCTTCTTTGCACTTGTGCTCTTCTTTTGTTTCTTGCAAAATCCTATTTGCTTCGGCTTTCCTCTGGCGGGCTTCCTTAGCCACCCATCTTCCACCTCAATCACATCTTTTGTTGCTCTCCAGTATGTGAAACACAACAAAGAATGGGCCATTGGTATTTGAACGATTTGGCTGTTGCTTCCACGCTCTTCTGTGCATTGGTGGTTAGTTTGTTCACGAGGAACTCGAGCCAATTCAATTCTTCCCCCTGATTCCACACGTGCAATGAAATATCCACAACTCCCACATAACCCTGCTTACTGTCTTGCAATGCTTGCCAAAAGCATTATGATAACAACTTGGCCAACATGCGTACTGACCTATCCTCTATAACATTGATAGGTGCACCTCTTCCTCATCTTTGCACAACATATTCATTTGTTGTCAATACTTGAATAGGCGGTCTTGTAGATTTATATGCCAAGATCGATGTTCCCTTGTTTGGTAGGCCAATTTCTTTTGTTATCGTGGCAACATTTATAGGGACTACATCTTGTGCATTGAACCAGATTGCGTCCTAATAGTGTCGACTCACAAGAGTTTGCACAACTTTTAGATGGTCTCCAAATGATGGCATTTTTTCCAATCTTTCCATATCTATCGTGTGGAGCGGATCCTTTACAACTAACCTCTCTTCCATTGGCTTGTGTGCTCTGGCTCCGCCTCACGGTCTGCCAAATCTTTTCTGCTTTCTCCAATAGTTCATGGTGTTACTTTCTCCAATAGTTCATAGTGTAGAGGATCACTCCACTTTGTTTGTGTGAGCATTACACTTATCCCCATATCATCCTCATCTAGGATAAGCTCCAAGAATGTTATTCTCCATTCTACCATTATGTCATGCACTACAGGTTCAATGGGGCGCATGAATGGATCAATCATGATGGATTGTGCATCCTCACCGATTTTCTCTCTATTGCTTGTTGTTGAGATCTTGTGTTACTAACTTTTATTTCACGTGTGTATGTAAATAAAGAATGATGCAATAACAAATCCTCTGTCTCTTTGAAGGGGGTGTTTTAGATTCGGATAAAAGGGGGGGGGGCATGCTAAAGATGCACACCTTAGATTGTAAATTGATGAGGATGTGGAACTAGGAAGGCATCCACATTCTATATGAGATATAGAGTTCCAAAGCCTAGACCTAGGATAGGGTTCCAAATCTTAGACCTAGGATAGGGTAGTCACATCTTGTAACACCCCAAAAATTCACAACCCATAATGCAACAGTAAAATTGGCTGTTTTTGTTGTTATATGTTATTGTTGTTTGACAAAACACTTACTACTGTTGCATTGATCACAAGACACACAACACTGGGCCCACAAATACACTAACATTCACATTTTTCATTAACCAAATGACCACATAACTTATAGGTTTACCGTCATATGCATTGTATTCCATTGCTTAAGAAAATGTTAGATTACAAAAGCATAGCTAACGTCACCAAGACGCATGATATCAACATCTCAAACAAGGTTCATTTTCTTTTTTGGATTCTTTCATGAGTTAGTTTCATACTAGGAATTTTTAGAAAGTCTCTCCTTAGTTATTTCAATTTGTCAATGATGCAATAATAATTTATTGTTTAAGTTTTCTCTTTAACCAATTTACAAGGCAAGTCTAAGTGGGATTAAGCATGCAATAGGGTTTACCAACCCCATTGATCTCTTTAGATACTTCCCCAATATTCTCGTATCCATTGATAAATGTTTCATAGTTCAAGGATTAGTTTTCACATAAGCCACTCAATGCCAAGAATCACTCATGAAACAAGTTGTCAAAGTAATATCAAAATGTAAGGTGCTAGAGCAATCTTAAAAGCATAGGTCACTCCCACATATTCCTCGTTTCACGTCTATACTCTATGGACATACTACAAACATATAAATCATCTAGCACTCAAGTCCAATATCTAACATATGGTTAAAATTTCATTTAATCATTTTGTGCAGACTACACTATCATATGGTGGCTCCAAGGAAGCAACATACCTCAAGCCACTAGTAGAGATGGTAACAATTACTAACTTCCCTTTTTTGAAAATGTCTATGTTCATCTCATCCTAGGAAGTTATGGTTTACCACTTGTTATGTTATTAGTGGCTTTCCTTGTTCATTGTCCATCTTAGGGTGAAGATTTCAATAGAAGTTTTGACAATTTTACCTTACAATAGAACATACATAAACAAGAACCACACCCCTTCATTTCTATTTAAATAACAAGCCTTAATTTGCTTTACCTTTCGGTTCAAATAAGGATTTCCCTTATTGATGTACTAACATGAGGGTTCCACCTCACTTATCTATTTATTACTAATGCTTGTTTGATAACCTTTCAATGTCACATTATTGCATTCACTCTAATTACACCCACGAACCCATGCAAACTACATTGTTTATTCACCTCCATTATAACTTAGTTTTCCAAAGTAATTCAGTCATTAAATTTTGTTGATTAGACACTTTCATTCCTCATGTTTTCAAATGTAAAACTATACCATTTGACAATTTGCGTCATACATACTTACACACATACAACATATACTACTAGGTTTCTAGGGATACACATGAAGATAGGGTCCATATACATATCTCAAGGTAAATTGTGGGTCCTTTAGCGAGGTTGATCAATATCATGCATTCCTCTTACTCATGTCATTCTTGGAAAGACAACTTCTCATTGATTCCAATTTTGGAAGAAATACATATAATTAACACGTGGTCTAAATATCCTTCACCAAGGCTTACTAAGTTAGGGTCCTCGTGTTGTACTTTTAGGCTATCATCTTAAAAGGGATTGACCATTTGTAATTCCAACAAGGTGATTTTGTATCAATTTACCATTTAATCGTACATGTTCAAATGCGTATATCCTAGTACTTGTGATATTATTTTCTCTATGTTAGTTGATGTTAATGTTCTAATACTCACTAAGATCATTCTTACAACTTTTGTTCTCTACACTACGAATAAATATTACACTAAAGGCATTCCACACAAGAAAATTACTCTTAATTCATTCTTTTCAATTAGTTCTTTCCTTCCTAGTTCTCTAATATTTAGTAATCACGAAAATTAACACATTCATCAATTATACACAGGAGAACATGCTATAAAATGATCCATTTCCTTTTCAGTTAATAGATACATCTACAACCCTTATTAAACATATAACCGTACATCACAATTACAACACATGTCAAAATTCCCATTTCCTAACATCCCAATAATAAAATATTCATTTTCAATAATGATTTTCATTTATACAGAAATAAATAATTACATTTTTATTATAATGAATAACAAATTTATCCTTTTCAATACATTACATTCAAATATTACATGCTACTACAAATTCACAAAATAATGCTAAATAATCCTTTTGTCCCCAATACTTGTAACCAAAAGCATGGTCAACCCTAGAAGTTGGCATGGTCAATCTCCTACAATCTAACACATTCCACATATGCATATTTTCCATTCACAACGATATCAAAACGCTTTGCATGCAGTTATATAGGGTAAGAAATACATATTTGTTTTAATTACATTTTCAACTTTAGAGAGAGAGAGAGAGAGAGAGAAGAGAAAAACACCATAGTTCCCACAAGTAAATTTCTTAAAGCAAATAACTAATATAGGTTCAATACAATCGTGTGAAGGTGTCCTAAAGTTTCTAAACAATTAGTAGGCTTAAAGGGGGTCCCACAACAGTTTTCCAGTTATTGTTGTGAATTTACAAAAGTGACCAATTTAGCTAGAGGCTACGAAACTGAGTTTGAAAACCAACGTCAAAAACACAAACACATATTTTGTCAATTCCTATCCACTCCCCTATATGTAGAGAAACCCTCTGGCATTGATGGAACTCATTTATGGTAACCAAGGTTTAATCTATGACTACCTTTCTGGAGCTGATTATCACAAATGCACGAGTCTGTTCTTGCTACAGAATGACAAGTGGCTTATATAAACCACTTGCAAAACTAGTTCCCAAAGTAGTTTTCTCAAAACTAAAAGTTGATTACAATTCTCATGGTGAAACTCTAGAGGTATGTGGTGGTAGATATCCATTTCCCAACAAGGATCCCCAAACCACAAGCCAAAACCAAAATGAATTTCTAACTTTTGACAATTATCCCAGGATGCAAAATAGTCAATTGGGATCAAAACACATGTTAAATGATCAAATGATCTCATGCAATTTTAGTTTTAGGGTTGTATTTGACACTCCATGTCATTAGTGAACACAACCAAATGTTGACATCTCCTCTACATGCTTTGGAAAGGTGTTCCACACGTCATTTTAGAGTGTGTTTTATTAAATTTTGCAAGGTGTTTTAATGGTAGAGTGTTTGCATGAAATGTTCAATTCGACTTATAATTAATGGTTATAATTTCCAAATCTATTCATTTAAGTTTTTAATTAGTTTCAAACATATTAGGGGAGCATAATCAACTCTACAAAATGGTCACTTTAGTTGTGTAGATTGAAATTAACTAGTAATGATTTTGAGGCAACAAAAATCGTATTCATTTAACAAAAAGCATGCTCATAACTTGATTTTAATCTTCAATCCAATCGTGAAAGGAAAACCAAAAATGCAAGAATCGTGCTAAGTAAAGGAAGAGAGAACCATGCCTGCTAAATGGCGAGGTGTTATACGAGGTGCTCTAGGCAGGTCCACCTGCATTCCATGAGATTCCAACTCTCTTTTAGTCATTTGTTAAATAGTTCACGTCCCTTGACTATGCTTCCATATTCTATATACATATCTTGTTTCAAAGTTTTTATTTTTGCATGGGTTGGGAGTATGCTAGCAGAGGTAAAATGATCGAGCTGGACACCTCTTCACTTGTATATTTGACCTTGTTGATTTCTCAGTGAGGGTGAACTCTTACACCTATGAGATACCCCTGTTACATTCTGTACCCGTGAGCATTGAATCAAACACGTGTGAGCTCCATTGATTTGGCACTGAAATCCTTTGTTAAGCTTCCGCCTAATATCTTGTAGTTTAATCTTGGTCAAAGTCATGCTATTTAAAGTCTTGGTGCGGAGGTTACATTTGCATTTTACCATATCTCTTCCGTTTTCAGCGTAAGAAATGCACAACTTTATAACAACACGAGGTGCCAAAGTAGATGCAAATTGTATCAAAGAGAATTCTATAGAGTAGCCCATTGCAGAAGTAAGGCCATAGAGATAAGTCTGAACGATGCCCATCAAGAAAGAGGGCTATTTACATTGACGAGTTTGTATTCAACACAACAAATATTTATACAACATGCCTATGCAATTCTGCACCCACAATTTTATCCTCATTTCCACATGCGTCCTCTGCTAGTTCGTCTTCTATGAATGCTGCTCATTGCCTAAACTTCTGCATTACGAGACTGCTCGTGAATTGATCTCCAAAGAGCCGTATTGGAGGGGGGGCAAGGCCAAGAAAGAGGCAGAAGGGATTTGCTTGAGGAGGCAACACATTTCTATAACAACTATTACAGACCTGCGTTCAAACCTGGACGTGCATTTGCTTTAAGGTTTCCAAAGCCCTTTCAACCAGAACCCAAATTTGTGTGTCTCCATATTCAACCTCAATATTTATTGTGTTGAAATATGCTGTTTATATAGCCTATTCGGCAGTTATGCAGTTGAAACTGTGTAACTAAATTGTAACCACCTCCATATTATAAATAAACCTCTGCCTGTATCATTTACACAGTGCAGTTTTGTGCCTTCTGTCTTCTTTCTTCTTTTTGCATAGTCTAACATTGGTATCAAAGCTTAGGCATCGGTGAGAGGTCGATGAGAGGAGAGGTCGACGCAGGGCAGTCTGAAGGTGCTGAAGGAGTCGTGGGTCGCACTAGCAAAAATGCGGGTCGCACCAGCAAAAGCGCGGGTCGCACCAGCAAAAAGCGCGGGTCGCAGAAGCACAGCGTGGGTCACGAGGGCAGCGCAAAATCGTGGAAGGGATTCGGGTAGAAAACGAGTTCGTGCACAGTCGAAGGCAGGACGCGGGCATGACGTGGGCAAAAGACAAAAATCGTGAGTTTTTTGCACCAAAAATTGCGGCGCGGGCAGGACGTGGGCAGAAGGTGCGAAAATCGTGTGAAAGAATATACACAGTCGCGTTTTTCCGACGGATCTAGGGCAAAATCGTGGCAGAACTAGAAGGAAAATCGTGGCAGAGGTAACACTTGCGAACAACAAAGTCCTGGTTGTGTTGTACTATTTCTCTGCGGCCACGTATATGCATAAAACATACAGTATTTTTTGTTTATTTGGTGGAGAAATTAAAATAATTAAATATATTTGCTGGAAAATTGGATATTTTATTATTTTCCATTACTTGGGAATAATAAAATGTCAAACATTGCAAATTTGATTTTGCCGGATACACAAAAATTAACGGGCACGAATTTTAATGTGTGGAGCCATAAGATCTTGACACTGGCAGAATTTCGTGGTTTTGAGAAAATAATCACGGGTGTCAAGAGTAGACCTACAGCAAATTTCGATGATTATGACAAACGTCATCGGGAGGCTCTTCTACTATTAAAATTGTCGGTATTGGATGAATTGATACCTGAGGTCCGGAATGCCACTGAGGTGAGTAAATTGTGGGTCAGTCTGAAGGACAAATATCAGACGTTGGAGAAGAGTCGGGTTCTATACCTCAAAAATATGTTTTTTTCCATAAAATTACAAGGTGGATCGCTGTCTGAGCACCTACTTCGGATGAAAGATCTCCGAGATCAGCTTACTTCCATCAACAAGCCGGTTGATGATGATGATATGGTGGCTCTCATTTTAAATAGTTTGCCCTTCTTGTATGACTCGTTCGTGGAGGCTCTTCATTTAATGGGCGAGAGTCAAACTCTTACGTTTGACAAGGTGTGTTCCTACCTGTTGCAGAAGGAACGGAGATAGACACAAGTTCAAGAGTCCAGTTTTGGACAATATGAGAGTGCATTTGCTGCACAGTCCAAAGGAAAGTGGAAGCAACAGGCTGATGTGTCGCCTTCCTCTCCTAAATTTCCGGTACGGTGTTACTATTGTCACAAACTTGGTCATATGAAGAAGGATTGTCAGAAGCGACTAAGTGCCTTGAAGAAGCGGAAGGGGCAAGCACATGTGGCAACAGTTGAGCAACACGAGTCAGAAGATGAGTATGCCCTCATGGGATCTTGCTCGGATGGTGACAACCCTACACTGTGCTGGTTTTTTGATTCTGGCGCATCACGACACTTCACGTGTCAACGAGATTGGTATGTTACTTTTCATGCTAATTCATGTTCTTCTGATTCAGTTACTTTAGGGGATGGGAGATCACATGCCGTGGAAGGGATTGGGGATGTTCGTATCATGTTAAATAATAACACTAAATTGCTTGTGAAGAGTGTTAGATATGTGCCTAACATGAATAAGAACCTGTTATCCATCAGTCAATTAACTGATAATCCTCATATCTCTGTAAACTTTTCTGGTAAACAATGTATTGTGTCTGATGTGAAACATAATAAGGTGGTTGCCCTGGGAATTGGGCATGGAGGTTTGTACAGACTCATTGATCCTGCCACGGTCAACTTGCATGCCTTAGTTGTGGTAGAAAATACCAGTGTTTTGTGGCATGAAAGATATGGGCATCTCAATCTTCCGTATTTGGCCCGTCTTCATAAAGACAACATGGTTGTTGGTTTGCCTCCTATCCAGGAAAAGCAGGATATGTGTGTTGGATGTTTTGCAGGCAAACAAAAGCGGAAACCTTTTCCTCATGAAGGTGTTTGGCATGCAAAGGGGCTCTTAGATCTTGTTCATGCAGATCTATGTGAGCCATCGTGGAAGACTTCCACAGTCCTTGGTGCACGATATTTTCTGTTATTGGTGGATGACCACTCTCGGCGGATGTGGATCTATCTCTTGAAAAAGAAGTCTGATTGCTTTGCTTCTTTTGTCAAGTTCAAGGCATTGGTGGAGAACCAGACCAGCCGGCGGATAAAGATTTTAAGATCCGATAATGGGGATGAATTCACTTCTAAACAGTTCGCTGTTTTTTGTGAGAAAGAAGGGATTCAACATCAGTTGACAACACCATATACTCCCCAACAAAATGGGGTGGTTGAGAGGCAGAATAGAACCATCATGGAGATGGCCCGGTGTATGATGCACAATCGGGGAGTGCCATACACATACTGGGGAGAAGCTATTAATACAGCGGTCTATATCCTCAATCGCAGTCCTTGCAAAGCCTTGCAGGATATCACACTAGAGGAGGCATGGTCCAAAATCAAACCAGAGGTATCAGCTTTTTGTATTTTTGGTTCAGCTACTTATACTTTGGTTCCTGATCGTAAGAGGAGTAAACTAGATTCCAAAAGTGTTAGATATTTCTTTGCTGGTTATAGTGATCATTCTAAAGCATATAGATTGATTGATACTTCCACTAATAGAATCATTATTAGTCGTGATGTTGATGTAAAAGAAACAGAGTCTTTCTTTGGCTGTAATCAGCAAATAGACCAACAACATAGCAGCGATCAGCAAGGGGTGGTCACAGAGATTGGTTCTCTTTCCTTGTCTGATGATGAGTCTGGTCATTCTCATACTCCTCCACAGACTCGAGTACAGTCTATGCTCTCTCCTACTGAGTCTTTTCCATCTCCTGGAAATCAACTTGCATTGGTTTCACCTCCGGAAGTGCCACTAGCTTCCGAATCCTCAATTCAACGACGACCCAAGTGGTATTATTCCACTATTCAGGATCTGACACGAGACGATTTGTGTCCACTCTTAGATGGCCGGTCTCGCAGACCTGGCAAGAGGATTGATTACTCTGAGCAAGCTCAATTTGCTCTTGCTTCTGATCTTCTCCATATTCGTGAGCCACAAAAATACTCTGATGCACGAGGCGTACCAGAATGGGAAACTGCCATGCAAATCGAGTATGATGCCTTGATTAAGAATGATACCTGGAAGTTGGTGCCATTACCTCCAGGTAAACGCCCTATTGGTTGTAAATGGGTGTACAAAATCAAGTGTAAAGCAGATGGTACTTTGGATAAGTGCAAGGCTCGACTTGTTGCAAAAGGTTTTTCGCAACAGGAGGGGATAGATTATGAGGAGACTTTTGCTCCTACTGCGAAGATGGTCACTTTTCGGTTACTTCTTGCTTTTGCCGCTCAATTTGGTTGGAAAATATATCAGATGGATGTGAAAAGTGCATTCTTGAATGGCGATTTGGAGGAAGAAGTGTATATGACTCAACCTGAGGGTTTTCAGGCAAGTGGTCGTGAGCATCTGGTATGCAGGTTGATTAAGTCCTTGTATGGGCTTAAGCAGGCTCCTCGAGCCTGGTATATTAAGATCGATACACATCTCAGAGATTCGGGCTTCAAATGAAGTCATTCTGATCCGAATCTCTATGTCAAAAGCACAAATGATGACATTGTGATTCTTATTGTTTATGTTGATGACCTTGCCATTACAGGCAGTGGAGATGATGCGATTCATAAGGTAAAATCAGATTTGTGCACTGCTTTTGACATGACTGATTTAGGCCTCCTTCATTATTGTCTTGGTGTAGAATTCTGGCAACAAGATCACTTGATTTTCATTTCTCAAGTTAAATATGCCACTAATCTTTTGCAAAAATTTAAGATGTATGATTGTAATTCATCATCTACACCTATGGATGTTGGGCTGAAACTTTTAGCTCATTGTGATTCACCACCGGTCGATGAAACATTGTACAAATAGTTGGTAGGTAGTTTGATTTATCTCACCACTACATGACCGGATTTGTGTTTTGCTGTGAGTTATCTTTCTCGGTTTTGTCGAAACCGAAACTCATTCACTGGGGAGCAGCAAAACGTGTGTTAAGGTATGTCAAAGGAACTCTTGACTTTGGCATCTTGTATCAGACAGTTGCAGATTTCACGTTGATTGGCTACACAAACTCTGATTGGGGAGGTTCAGTGGATACTCAGAGATCTACCACTAGATATATCTTCTCTCTTGGTTCAGGAGTTTTTTCCTGGCAGAGTAAGCTTCAGCCCACTGTGGCTATCTCTTCCACAGAAGTAGAATACAAGGCTGCTGTTAGTGCTGGTTGCGAAGCGGTATGGCTTCGTCAGATTTTGGTTGATTTTCAGTTTTCACAGGTCACTGCTACACCTCTTTCACTTTTTTGTGATAATCAAGGTGTGTTGAAGATGGTCAAAAATCCCATCTATCATGCCCGCACTAAACATATTGAGATTCATCATCACTATATTCGTCAATTGGTTGACTCAGGTGAAATCTCTCTTCATTTTTGTCCTTCTCAGGAGCAGTCTGCTGATGTAATGACTAAACCTCTTGGTGCTTTCTTGTTTGTCAAGTTTCGGGATAAACTTGGTATAGTTTCTAGGTTAGTCATTAAGAGGGGGTGTTAAAATACGTTGTTTATATAGCCTATTCGGCAGTTATGCAGTTGAAACTGTGTAACTAAATTGTAACCACCTCCATATTATAAATAAATCTCTACCTGTATCATTTACACAATGCAGTTTTGTGCCTTCTGTCTTCTTTCTATTTTTTGCATAGTCTAACATATTGTTGGCATGGATCTTGCGTACAACCAGTAGAAAGTGCAATGCATCCTTCAAACTACCTTCTTCACTTCCTTAGCAACCACTTCACTTCCCCCCACCCTCCACTTTTATTAATTTATTATTATTATTATTTTGTTCAAATATATTTCGTCACAGTTTTCAGTTTTTTTTTTTTGTTTATTTATTTATTTTTAACTATCATTATCATGATTATTATTATTATTATATCCCCTTACGATTAAAAGGAAACGATTGTAGTTTAGATACACATATAAGCAAGCCAACACTCAAATTGTCGACCAACTTGACGAGTCAACTATGCATAGGCTCAAGTGTCCTTTCGAGGTGACAACAAATCTTGTTTGACAAGACATGTTGTTTTCAAAAACGGGCTTGATCTCAAGTCAATTAAATGGTAAGTGTAAATCCACCCAACACATCTAACTAGCTCTTGATTGTAATACAACTATAATAAGGTTGTAAATAAGAGTGTAATCAAGGTAGTAATAAGGTAAGAGATCCAAGCGGTTGCTAGGCAAGAGTCACAAAGATTACAAGAGAGGTCCAAGAGATTGCAAAGAAAGAGTCGCAAAGATCGAGGATCTTGCGAGTTCGTAAGGTAAGGACTAATAGATAAATAAGGCAATAGAAAAGAACATTATACCCTATCCTAATCTATGCATGACCACATCCACAAGCATCCAGATTTGAAATGAAGTAAAGGACAAGAGATGTTGACAACACCTTATGAGAGAGAGTTGATGTGGGGACCACAAACAAATAGAAGAAGACCTAGAAACAACTGTAATTGAAGACTTCAATGACTCCAAAGGCTTTGTAGACCATGACAAGTGTAACTCCTATGCTTGTAGATCCTAAGTACGTAATGCTCCAAGTGTGAACTCTAAAGAAGACAAATAAGACCAACTTCAAGACCTTCTAAGCTTTAAGTGCATTTTAACAAGCACTAGTTGACCGAATGAGTGATGGGTGAGATCTAGAATGAGTGCGCATCTACTGGGTATAAACAGTCTAACAATAACATTAACAATTTATACTAGCCGACGAAATTGACTGTGGTTACTGTTATCAGATGTGATAAACTGCTAACTTGATGACATCGATTGTGGTTGATGCCGTTGGCTAAGGAAATTTGCTCAACAAATGGCATTAACCATGGTCGATGTAGTCTAAGACAGAAATGTAGGCATGGGGAGGTCAAGGAAGCATGCTAAGCTAGATTGAAGGAACTCAGAGGTGTTAAGGGGAGATATGAAGGTATGAGTGTGTTGAAAGCAGGTATGAGGATGATCGCAAGGGAATGACAAGGTGACATCGCAAGCTGTAAAGGACGACTGTAAGGGATGCAAAACACGGTTGTAAGGGTGTGACAATATGTGAAATATATGATATAATTAGACTACACATCAAAGTCTTTGATAAGTACTGTTGTTGACCAACCCAATCCTACTAGAAGGATTCACATAACCACTTATGATTACTCCTCGCGCCTGGCAATATTGTTGAGGACACCACTCGGGGAAAGCGAATGTGCCAATGAAGCTTGCGAAGAACAAAAGCCAATAAAGTGAAAAAATATGTGTATACAACTTGCTCTTGCACTATTCTCAAGTGTTTGCAAAAATATCATTTTGATCAAGCGATCGATCATTCTTAAAGCACCTCCTCGTTTTGATTTCGCGACTTTTGTACTTTTCTGTTTGTGTAGATATGATTCACGTTATTAGATACTCTTATCCGTTAGATCCACCTACTTTTTGACCCAGTCGACTTGCTTAATTACTTTTCCTGCCGTTAAACACGTTGAATTTGATCTTGAGTTTTTGGCACCTACAATTCGTGGGAAATCACCTTTTTGGGACGACTTACTTTTCACAGGTATTCAAGCTATTCTTATTGTGCAATGTTATCAGACTTTATTATTTTGACAAGTTTTCGCAAATCCCTCTCACAAATCCAATCCATCGCACCCCTTCGATTGTAGATCCAAGAACTCGTTGGTTTGGTTCATTCTGCTTCCTATGCCTACTATAGACTTGAAACACACAACTATCAACTCTACAAAATAGCTTCTATCTACCTCTTATCTACCACACCATGGTTTGGAGGGAAATTCCTACTCCAACATTGTGCTCGAGAGCACTTATTCCTATATTGATGTTGCACAATCAAGTATGGCAGGTTTTAAGCCTATTCCTGTTTATTCTCCCAAGATTAACATTCCTCAGTAAACCTTGCAATGCCATTGTTCCTTGCAAGGTGATATGATAAATGATATATTGCCCCTTCCGCCTTATGCACAATTTTCCTGGGCATGCTTTGAGCTTGCTTTCATATACCAACACCATTTGTTCCTGTTTGAACTCCTTAGTGCACAAATTCTTGTTATGCCATGCTTTCTGGCTGCTCTTGTATGCCCTTTGATTCCACTGTGCTGTCATGGGGATCTCTTCCATTCTTGTCCAGTCAAGCAACTTGTTTTCAATGGATTCTTTATCACCTAGCCTTGTGATCATTGCAATGCGCAAACTTGGGGCCACGAATTCCATTGGTATAACTACTTCTATTCGATACACATACATGGGACTATGTATTCCATTGGCATAACTGCTTCTATTCCATACATAGTTGAAACCTAAGTCACCACATACGCCGAATTTTAAGGCAAAAATTCAAAATTCAGCGGATTTAACAGGACATGAAGAAATTCGTTTAGAATTGCGGATATATTTGTACCAATAGAAAATATCTGATTTTTATGAAATCCGCTTTAAAAACTTGTCTAAAACTTGTTTCAAAAGGTTTTAAATTCGTTTTAGCCTGATTTTCGCTTAATATTTTAGAGTTCTTTGCCTTAAAGGTCGTTGTTTTGGGTATTTAACCCCTGCTGTGTCCCTTAGTGTGCATACCCTTGAGAACGTTAAGCTTAAAAAACGTGAGCTGGTGGTGTCAGGAGTTGGAAGAAGGCTGACGTTTGCTTTGGTGTTTGGACACAAGTATGCCTTGTGCTGCGCTTGTAATTGGTTCTGTATGCCCATAAAATTGCAAGTATTCTATCTTCCCAATCATTCCTATGCACATTCCAAATTTTGGTGAGCATCCTTTCCAATACTTCGTTTATTGCCTTTGTATGCCTTGTGCTGCGCTTGTAATTGGTTCTGCATGCCCATAAAATTGTAAGTATTCTACCTTCCCAATCATTCCTCTTCTCATTCCAAATTTTTGTGAGCATCCTTTCCAATACTTTGTTTATTGCCTTTGCCTGCGGATGGTTTGCGGTACTCTTCTGGTGTGCAATCATGGATTCTTGTGTGAGTACCTTGATTAAGTTATTTATGAAGTGTGTTCCCTTATGACTGATAAGCTTCTGCTAACACCCATACCTTGTGATAATATTTTCATAGTGGAACTAAGTTGTATCTTTGGCTGCACAATTTGGTGTAGTTGCGGCCTTTACCCATTTTGTGAAATAGTCCGTTGCTGGTAATGATATATCTTAGCCTTTATGCATTTAGATGGTGGGTGGATAGGCCCCACAATTTCAGTACCTCATTGACTCAAAGGGTTGTACAACAAACACTAGATTAAGCTGCATTTCATCATTTAGGTTTGATTTTCCTATCCTTTGGCAAACATCGTAGTGCTTTGCAATTTGATGTGCATCGTGAAACACTGCATGCCACCAAATTCCTCTTTGGAATATCTTCCGAATAGTTCTCTCCCCCGAAATGGTCTCCCACAATTCCTTAATGTGCTTCTCTAAGAATGGCTGCATGTTCTTGCTCCAATGTCACTTTGCGTAATAGACCATTCTTCCCTTGCTTGTACAGAATGCCATTGATCACTGTGAAGGATTGTGCTCAAGAGACTAATTGTTTCTTTAACTTCTCTGTGTAGTGTTTTGGCAATATTCCATTTTGCAAAAAATCTGCAATTTCCCACAATTGTTTTGGTACACCCGCAGTGACTCTCAACAAGTGCGCATAAGGAGAATCTTCATTTACTTCCTCCGGTTCTTCCCGTGTATTTATCCTGCTAAAGTGGTTGGGCCGTACATGTTCTCATCCCGATTTGACGTTGATCTTAATCTTGTACTCCTGGAATAACATGTTCTCATCAAGCATCTTGAAATTCTTCCTCGAAGTAGAGGTTTGTTAACTAATTTCCTCAAGGCTTGATGATCTATGAAGAACTCAAATGGTGTTGCTAGGAGATACTGCTGGAACTTTTTAAGTGTGAAGACCATGGCCAATACTTCCTTCTCCATTGTGGTGTAGTTCTATTTTATGTTGGAGAGTTTGTGGCTTGTGAAATGAATAGGGTGATCCAATCCCCCTTCCCTTGGTTGCGCAAGTATTGACTCCTATTACAGACCCCGATGCATTGACATGAACATGAAATACCTTACTCCAACTAGGGAATACCATGATAGGCACAGTTATTAGCTTCTGGCTTCTAGTCGCGTGAATGCATTCTGGCTACTCTGGGGACCATTCAAATTTTACATCTCTTCAACAACAATTGTTATCCATAGGTTGTGCAATGTTGGTATATCCCTTGGAATTTTCTATATCATCCCGTATTCCCTAGTAATGATTGCACTTCTGATTGATTTGTAGCAGGTTTTAGATTTATGATCACTACTATTTTTTCGTGGTCCATTGAAGATTCCATCCGAGCACACCACATGATCCATACAACATTCCAAATGATGTGAAAAAGAAACATTTCTTTAAATTCAAAGCTATGCGCAAGGTTTTGCGGTGTTCTAAAATCAACTGTACCTTTGATAAGATGTTCTTTGAATAATGTGAATACATTGACTAATCATCTAGGATATACTTCGAAGAAATTGTGGATGAAGTCCTGTGGAGGCGATGACAATTGCTTCTAAAGAATACTGTGCAGGTGCAATCTTCAATCCAAATGGCATGACCCTTTAGATGCAAATGATCCCCATTCTGTTGCAAAGGATGGTTTTTGATTGGTCTTCTGCACTACAATTAAGAATTTGATGGTATCCGCTGAATCCATCTATAAAAGTGTATACCTCATGCGCCTGCTACCTGCTTCAAGTATCTTCATCAGTGAATGGAGTTGGGAATGGGTCATTTACGCATGCATCATGTTCAATGCTCTATAGTGGTCTGCACGGATATCATATTTCCCTTGTCTTCTTTGGTTGTGTCACTATCGGACTTGCCCAATTGGATTTTTCTATGGGGTATATCAAACTTGTTTCTATCATCTGTTCTTGCTCAGCTTTCACATTTGCTTGATCATGTTTGGATTCTAGTCGGTAAGGACACTTCTTGACATGTTGCGCACCTTCCTTCAATTCAATGCACATTTCTCCCAAAGATGGGTCCAATCCTTTGATCTCATTGAATTTTGTACGAAACACATCTTCACAGTCCCAGAACAATTGTACAATGTTTGATATCTCTTCCCATATCCAATAGTCTCCTATAGTTGCAATTGTGATTGTTCATCGGGGTCCAATGTCTTCCATCCTTTTGCACATCGGCTCATCGTACACCTTGTTCTTTCCTTTGTCTTTGGTGTCTTTCAAATTTCTTGAGCCTTCTTTTTCCTCAACATTTAGATTGCACAATTATGCATCTTCTCCCTTTTGCGACTCTTCCTTCTCTATGAGCGGTTCTATGTGCACTGGTTCAAACATACCTTTTAGCTCCATATCCTCCTCACTATCTGAGCCTATCTCTTCTCCTTTATTATCTCCTGCTCGGTGAGAAGAATTCAACACATGTTGACTGCTTGCAAACACTTCTTCTGAGTCCTTGCTCATTGTTGCGCACTTGGTTGGATCTTTGAACTCTGCTCCACTTTCTGTATCTATGGTTCCATAACAGAGAAAGGTTCGTATATTCTTCAAAGCCACATGTACCATTGGATTTTCATCTTCAAAAGTGAAAGTTTATATGAAGTCTTATTGGGCCTGTGCCCAATTGGTCATTTACTGTGTTTTTTCTTGGTGCATGTACCAAGTTTCAGGTAGGAGAGTGAGTGTTTTGGGAAAGATTTGAATCCACCATTTTGCTTCAATTTATTGCGCCTTCCCACTATCAATGCACAACCCTGTATGTGTTGCTTCGGGCACTGGCTAGCACATAATCTTGGCCATGCTGCTGTCCACCGTGATGGTTTGCAAAACTTGCATACAACATACCAATTGCTTCTCTCCATCCCAAATGCTTGTCTCTATGCACAATCCACCTTGTTGCTGCAACCTCTTTTAGTGTGTATTTCAATGCACCTACTCTCATTTCCTCTTGCGGTACATGCTCCTGAAACTTGAGCAAGAAGTTATCTAAGCTAGAGATGCCAAAGTACTATGGAATTTGTCTTTCCTCCACGTGCACCATCCTTACGGGTCTTAGTTTATGTCCCCCATGCATCCAATGATTTGGGTCCACATCTGAATCTCTGCTGATTGATGATGCTGATCCCCAAGGAATATGACTTTCACCATTTGGCTCATTTTAATCTTGATGGGTTTGTGCAAAGTCATATAGTCTCATTTCTAATTTCAAACTTTAGTATGGCGACCTAATTCCATAGTTTGCATCTTCATCTATGAAAGGGTTCTTGGTTTGCACAACCCGGGGAATCTCCAAGGGTTTGCACAATGGCTGTATTGGCACTTTCCATATTTGCTTTCACATCCATTGTTCTTGGAAACTCTTCCTTAAGATGATAGTCCACTTTGAACTAGCTCTTTGTGTCGTGCACATAGGGAGACAATGGTTCCTTAGGAATAGTGTAGGGCTTTTGCTCAGTTTTGTTCATGGGAATTCCAATGATGGAATTATTCATGTGGGCTTACATTTGATTAGTGATAGTATTGATTGCCATATTTTCATCATATGCCCATTTTTTGGCAATCAGGACCAGTTAGTGAGTTTCATTTGTCTTCGTATCAATGATTTCAAAATCTCCCTGCAAACAGAGGTCTTCCACTTTGATTTCCACATGTTCTAAGTGGCCAATCGGTTCCACCCTTCTATCATTTGCTAGGCTCAATGTCATAGGGCTGTATACCAGAAAAGGTTTACCCATTGCATCCCAAGTTGATTTGGGCATCATGTTCATAGTGCTCCCAAAGTCAAAGACAACATCCCTTCTCTCATATCCTCCTAGGATGATGTTTAGCCTGGTTCCACATCCCATGGCTTATTGACTCCCTTGGAAGCTGTAGTGATCATCTCGCTCTAGTTGGGATAACTCCACCTAACCTCTTCGATTCTGTTGATGAAATAAATCTCAAGATAAAAAACCAACCACTTGCCTCGAAGCATTATTGACCAATTACCTCCTAATTTGAAGCCTAGGTCCTGCAAGAAGCTAACTAACAAAATTCTTATGAAAGCACCCATCAATGAGAAATCCACATACTTCTCAACATAGCGATATAGTGGTTGAATCACTCAATGTTTATCTCACCACTCTTGACAACGAAGATGACTATGTACTAGCTAATTTGTATTTGTTTGTCTATGCCCAACCAACATGCATAGTGATACGAGGCTTAGGAAGAGACTGAGGGGACAACACTCTTAATGAGAATGTAGATGTGTTATTTTCGGAAAACATATAGTGAAATGATAGAGGCTGAAAGACTTAGAAGAGTGCTTATACATGAAAAAAGAAAGTAAAGAAACAAAAACTCCATATGTAGAAATGTAATGCAAAGTTATACTATGCAGTGTCTTGTTTAAGATCCAAGAGGTTGGATGTAAGATGTGTAGATGTATCCAATCCAGTGACTGTATTTCATCTATCTTACAAGAATAGATCGATGCCTTAATATGCAACAAAACAAGATGAAGCATTGCTTAAACCATTACAACCACTTCATAAATACTCTTTAGTCTATTGTCTTCAGCTGGTGTTACTGTGGAAACGTGTGGTAAAGTGCTGATACTGTAGAGTTGTGTGATACCACAGAGGAGTTGGGACATTTTAGAATGCATGCGGTATGATGTTAAATCCATTGATGAAGTCAAATCATGACACTGAGCAATGTCGTGGTGCCACGAGTTGTTGGAAGGTCTCAAAACCTCTTAGATAAGTTTCCCCTTGTTGAAGAGAAATGTTCCCCATTGTGAGCTGTTTGTAGAAGAAGATGTGCAAAGTTGTTTGCAAGTTGAGCTTTGGTGAATCATTTTACCTAGGAAGGTGCTTGACCCACATTGATGGTTTGGAAGAGAGGAAAGAAAGAAATAAATTCTATTAATGTCTATGGATGACCAAAGTAGGATCTCTCTGTCTTGTTGGTTTGACCCTGGCATGTCAATGACTTGATTTGTTTCTGTTGGTGCGTTACAGTCAATATTGATTTTTAATTATTGCTAGAGTCTTTGCAATGTCTGAAGTGTCCAACAAAGATGGAAGGTAGTGGTGCAAGGGTTCTTGTTAAAACCAATAAAAACGGGATGCAACCCAAGGTAAGATAGGAATATTCAACTGCAAAAGTCCATTAGCACCTACTTGCATGATGATGGAATAGGGGCCTGTACTGAAGAGGATGAAGCTTGCAGTAAGGTTCTTAGCACTCTTTCCTTCATGCAGGTGAAGCCATACCCAATCACCAACTTGGAAGATGTGCAGTGTGTGGTGTTTGTCATGGCACTGCTTTTATTTAGCATTTGTTTTCCTATTGTGCAGAATGGTTTGCACTCTTTGCTGAATGTGCTCAATGAACCTCAACAACTTTTTCAACTTTCCTTTTGATTGCCAAAGGGAGTTGCTAGTGTTGATGGTGCAGTATATGAAAACCCAAACAAACGTGAAAAGGGCTTATGGTAGAGTTGTGAAGAACTTTGTTGTAGTTATGCTGAATGAAAGGAAGGCTTTCGCCCATGTGTATTGCTTCTTTGAATTGTACATTTTGAGAAGATGCATGATCATCCTGTTAATCACTTCTGTTGTCTATCAATTTGCAAATGGAATACGGCAAACTTATTCAACGCTGTGTCCATCATAGACCAAATCACTTTCCAGGACTTCCTCGAAAACCTTGTGTCCCTATTAGAGATGATAGTTCTGGTAATAAATGGATCCAAAAGTTTTCAAAGTATAGTTTGGCAGCTTCTTGAGCGGAAATAGATTTCTTACAAGGATTAAGAATTGCTATCTAGAAGAATCTATCAACTACTACATAAACACAATCATCATCATGCTTAGTTGTAGGGTAGCCATGAGAGGTAATCTATGAAAAGAATTGTACATTTTGAGAAGATGCATAATCATCCTGTTAATCACTTCCTTTTGTCTATCAATTTGCGAATGGAATGCGGCAAACTTATTCAACTCTGTGTCCATCATAGACCAAAGTCACTTTCTAGGAACTCCTCCAAAAAATCTTGTGTCCCTATTAGAGATGATAGTTATTGGTAATCCAAAATGGATCCAAACAGTTTTCAAAGTATAGTTTGGCAGCTTCTCAGAGCAGAAAGAGATTATCTTACAAGGTATTAAGAATTTTTGGCTATCTAGAAGAATCTATCAACTACTACATAAACACACTCATCATCATGCTTAGTGGCAGGGTAGCCTGAGAGGTATTCTATGAAAATAGATTCCCATGGTCTTGTTGGAACTGGCAGAAGGAGTATACATACCCTATGCTTTCTTGTTGACTGGTTTGGAAATTGTGCATGCGGTACAATACCTGATGTATTTGGTGACATTTGAAACCTGAGGTGTGACCAAACGAAGTATTTTTGGAGCCCTGCCAAGGGTCTTTTCAACTCCAAAGTGTCCTGCAACCTTACTGAAATGCCAAGCTTCTCAGATTAGTTTCTGTCTCTTTGGCTTATGCGATAACACATAAGTGACCAAGGTGATATGAGACTCGATCCCATACGTAGAAATTTGGAATTGACTTACCATTGAGCAAGTTTTGATGGATTTATGTGAAGTTTGGATTTGAAGAAAACAAGTCTGACCAATTGCTTACTTCATGTCCACAAGGGTCAAGCACTGTGAGGGGAGCTTGAACTGGAGGTCAACTCAAACAATCAACTATTGGATTGGCACTTCCCTTATTCTTAATGTTGAGGTGGAACCTTGGAAGATGAGGAAGCCACTTTTGATGCTGCTCTTGCTGGATCTTGTTTTAAGTCTGCAAGAACTGAAATGGCTTGTGTCAGCGTTGTGGATCACTGTCTACTTGTGCAAGATATAATGTTTCCAATGCTTACATGCCTATAATCAATAGCATAAAGCTTACGAATCATATGCTGGATAATTTCTTACTGGTGTGGTCAAAAGTTTTGTCAATGGTAAATAAACGAGGTGACCATGTTGGGTTAGAGATGGTTATCGAGTGCATGATCAGATTTGGTCGGTCTCTATCTTGAAATGGTTGTCGAAGATTAGGTATGGCAAGTTTTGGCGTGGAACAAAGTTGACATTTACTTTCTTCGAATCCTTTTTGTTGTGCAATTGACGAGGCAGAGGTTGCCCCAGTGCCACCTTTGGCAGTCTTATTCAATGGCCAAGTGGTGTGAATGAAACCAAGTACAAACTTACATGTAGAGATTTATCGAACCCCATGAAGCTTTGAAGCTCTGTGAGATTTATTGTAGTGTATCATCTTTGGATGACACGGATCTTGGCTGGGTCCACATGAACTCCTTGTGTGTCTGCTATGTATCTTGGATACTTTACCTCCCACATGGAAAATGGATAATTTTCCATGGTAGCATATAGCTTCTTCTGCTGCAAAGTGTAAAACACTTGTATGATATGGTGCAAGTGTTCATCCCATGTTTTGTTGAAGATTAGGATGTTGTCAATGTAGACTACTACAAATGAATCTATGAACGGCCGTAGAATGTCTTTCATCATCCACATGAATGTGTTAATCAAGCCGAAATGAATAAACAACCACTAAAACAAACCTTTCTTGGCTTTGAAGGTTGTTTTCCAGACATCTGTAGGTTCAATAGGAATATGATGATACCCTCACTTAAGATCTATTTTGGCGAAGAATTTGACACTGGTAGATCCTCGATTCTAGGAAGGGAATAGATCATCTTTATTGTGATCTTGTTCAGAGCTCAATAATTAATGTAGACCTCCATGTGTTGTCTTTCATTGGCGTGAGCACAATTGGGCTATTGTGAGGTGATGACCTAGGGCTAATGTGTTTTTTACCGATGAGTTCATGGATTTGTTACTTGATTTCTTTGTTTTCTAGACATGATATGCGGTATAAAGATGTACTAGAAAGAGGTAGTTCTGGAATGAAATTGCATGCTTTAGCATGTAATGTGTAGGCATTTCCTTAGGTGATTGAAACACATCCTTGTGTTCTTACATTTTGTGCAAATCTCAGACGTTTGTTGAAGCAACCGCGATATGAATGGGATCCATGAGGATGAGTTTCTGATCTAGTCTGACCATTATGAGCACAATCTTTGGGCTAAAGATGACTAGCTTCTTTAGCTAGGTGATTGAAACACATCCTTGTGTTCTTAGATTTTGTGCAAATCTCGGACGTTTGTTGAAGCAACCGTGATATGAACAGGATCCATGAGGATGAGTTTCTGATCTAGTCTGACCATTATGAGCACAATCTTCGGGCTAAAGATGACTAGCTTCTTGCATTGCTTGGTGCTAATGAGTGAGAGCTTAGGGACTACTTCTGGTATGCAGTATCTCATATCACCAAAATCTATGACAACATTTTTAGGATTTGTCTCGTAGATTCCATGTTGATGGTAAAGATATGGCTGACCGAGTAATACATCACATACCTGTAACGATGTAAAATCACAAATGATTGCATCTTGAAAAGGCTTAATTTTGTACACCAGATGACACTGCTGAACCATCCAATTGAGTACGGTTGTGGGTGAGGGGTTAGTGGCAAGTTTAGTTTGCAAATTGCGTCATGAGAAATGAGGTTATTCTAACGTCCATTGTCAACTGTGAAATGTACAACTTGTCCATTTATCCACATTTGAGAATGCAATAAGCATTTTGCCTCTTCCAAGTACGGATTGGATGAAGAGGCAATGTTTGTGGTACTGACCATGGTGTTGGGCTTAGATTCCTCGACTTGTTTACCCTTTTCCAGTGCTGCAGTGGTAGTATCTACTGCTTCAAGATGCACAAGTAGAGTTTTCTTAGCGCAACATTCATTTGTGGAGTGTGTGTTAGATTTTTGGATTGTACACCACTTTTCAGTCTTAGATTGATTTTTCTGATCATTTGAAGGTGTCGCCTTCTTTTAAGGTTGGTGCAAGGGCGATTCCCTTGGTTAGAATTCTGCTTTGTTCCAGGCTTGGAATTCTTTGTCTGTGGCTTGTGCTGAGACTTGGATTCCTCTAGCTTAGTTTTTTGGTTTCAAATTTGCAAGCAAATATGTAGGCTTCTGCCATAGAGGAGATCTACATAAAGTCCTTGTTAGATTGAATGCATGTTCTTATGCCTGACCAATATTTTAGGATGCGATTTTGTTTAGATTCTTGAATATTCAACTTTCTGGAAAGGGAGTGAAATGTGTCCGTGTATTCTTGACTTCATTGGTCATGCCCTTAGCACCATTTGTAAAACTTGATACACTAGTCATCATAGTTTCTAGATGGATAATAAATATTTTTGAGTTCCTCTATGAAACCATTCCATGTGTTTACATAAGAGTCTAAGTTAACATCATCTTCCTACACAACAATAGTTATTCTACCATTTTTGTAGGCATAATTTTTTATTTTTAGAAGGGAAAATGTAGTCTTTTACTATCATAAAAGAGATTTACCGCATAGTATGAACAATAAATGTTAAGCCAATTTATCTAGGGCATCTACATTTATTTTGCCTTCAAAGATAGGGATGTCTAGATTGACTTGTACCTTATATGGGGTGTGACCACCAAAAAGTCACTGTGGAGTAGGATTTTAATTGTGTATACATGCTTAAGAAGTTTAGAAAAGTGATCAATGATCCTTGCTCTTTCTTGTGTATGGTGTTCTTCCAATTCTTATTGTTGTTTTTGCAAAGCATCGTTTATCATTTGTTTGAGCATATTTGTGGTTCGAGTCTTTGAAGTTGCTTGGTCTACCATCTGAGGACATGAAGGAAGATATGAAGAAGGATTATGGGTTTCGAGTCCTTACTTTTTGTTTCCAGACATCGTGGGTGGGCATACAAATGAAGAGACAAATTTCAGATGAAACGTCAACAACATTGGGATATGATGAAGTGAATATGTCCTCTGATACCATTGATCCGGGGCCCAGGATGAAACCCCGTAGACATCACTCTTAATGAAAATTTAGATGTGATATATGTGGAAAACGTATTGTGAAATTACAGAGGCCAAAAGATATATCAGAGCACTTATGCAAAAGAGAATAAACTAAAGCAAAAAAAGACATCAAATGTAGAGTTGTAATGCAAAGTTATATTATGTGAAGTCCTGTTCAAGATTCAAGAGATTAGATGTACGATGTTTATGTATCTAATCCACTGACCATATTTCGTCTATTTTACAAGGATAGATCGATACCTGATAATACAATGAAGGAAGATGAAGTGTTGCTTAAACTGTGACAACTGCTTCTAACTAATCATCAATCCATGGCCTTCAACTGGTGTTCCTGTGGAATTGTGCAGTACAATGTTGGCACTACAAAGCTGTGTGGAATTGGGTGGAACCCTAGAGAAATTAAGACCTCATGGAATGCCCAAGTGTGCATAGTATGATGTTGAATCCATTTGCGAAATCAGATCATGACGTGGAGCAATGCCGTGGTGCTGAGAGTTATTGAAAAGTCTCATATTCCTCCTGTAGATCACATAGATAGTTTCTTGACAAAGAGAACAACAAACTAATTTCAACCAACGTGAATATGATTGGGCGCACCCACCCCAACCGCTTCCATAGTTCAACTTCAGAATTCTAGATAGGTCAGTATAGATAGAGGACATGAGATAACCACCCTATAGCCCTATAGATCTAAGGGGAGGGGAGGGGTGCCGGCCAGATCACGTGCCCCATAGTTCAGATACGGGGTCGTCATATATCCATATACATAGATATTTTATGATACAAAGAGTTCTATATACCATTAGATTAATATACCAAACCTCTTGATATGCTCGCCCTTCCTATATACCCATTGGTATGTGGAGAAAGCACACTCTTTTGATATACTCGACGGGACGTGAAAGAGATGTGATAGTATGTAAGAACATAATGATACGTGGTACCTAGGCAGCACGTGAAAGTGATTTGTTCTATCAGTAAAACCTAATTAGCAAGAAAACCTTGTACATGTTCGTAACTTCCCTATATTAGTAGTATTTCTTACTTTTAGGATTTATGTCTAGGGATAGACACAAATAGGTAATAGCGGGAAATGCAAAAACCACAAGGTAAATGCATCTCTTTTTCAGCTAATGCAAAAACAACGTTGGTAATAGTGGGTAATAGGATTTATGTGGACGAAGCCACAAACACCGTTGCAGCTCTATTAGGCATTGGATGCAATAAGCGTGACAACTTTACTCGTAAGCGTCAATAGAGGCACCGCATATACCAAATGCTATATTGTTTTGAGTTTGCACAATTTGTTTTGCTTTTCAAATTTTGTTTGATTTTCAAAAAGGAATTTGCTTAAAGTTGATTTGCACAATAAATGACTTATCTTTGATACGTTAAAAACAACTCCTATAGAATAAAAGCTCAAAAAATAATAATTAAGCCTCCAAGATAAATTCAAAGACTTAGCCAATGTTCTGCCTTAGAAGGCTTCCTCCTTAAAACCCACGTAGCTTTTATATGGACAGGACGTTGGAATAGCTGCCAATTCTAGCAGCTGAATATGTCAAGACTGGATACCAGTGTCAGACCAATGCAAAACCAAAAGGTGAAATGCTACAACATATGTATTTGTAGCTAGTAAATATAAGTTTTGATGCCAATCTCTGCTCTCAAAAGCTGTCAAAATCAAGGCAAAAATCAGGTTAAAATCAGACTTTAATGTGCCAGATGAAGCTCCATGCAGCAGCAGGTGAAACACAGTCCTTCAATGCCTCACAATTGCCATACAGCTGAAACAGATCTCCATTCATGATCTCAATCACAATTTGCAGGTATGAACACCTTGTGGAAGGTGAAAATGCAGTTCTCTATCAGTTATACCAGTGCACAACAAAGAAAATGCATATATCAGATGACCAGTGAATGATACACAGCCAAAATATTGCTGCTTCAGCCAAAGTTAATCAAGAGCAGGTTGTACAGCTGAGAATACTGAGGAATAATAAAAATAAAATTGCATGGAAATTTTATTTGCTGAGAATGGAAACTGAAGAATGAAATATTGAATGGAGAAGCCTGTGCTCTGATACCAATGTCAGGCCAGGAATGGACTGAGGATTAACGATGAATTTGGTGCAAGCCAACGTTGTTTTCCATTAGATGATAATAATGTATTATTTCAATGACTACAAAATATTTGAGTGTTTTATCAGTTATACTTATCTCTTATGTTCTACGGAGTACAATTTTAAAATGAGTACTATATATATATATATAACGTTTCCCATAACTTTTCGTACCCAAGGTGTTTTGAAAATTGGCGTTTCCGCGTTTCGTACCAGTACCCGTTTCCGTTTCCTGGCAACATAGGAAAAAAGAGATGCATTTACATATTTATTACACTGAGAAATGGTCGTTCAGTTCATCTCTAGGATGCCTGTTCAGTTCACTTTTAGATGTCTCTTGAGATACTATAAGAAGACAAATGTTTACTCCTAGGATTAATAATATATTACTTACAATAAAGTCTCTAGGTTTGAGCGAGGATTCAATGAATGCATTCATTGTTGTAGGGGCCTACTGATGATTATTTGAGAGTGACCTACAGATGATTTGCCACAACTTAATTGCTTGAGGAGTTAGGTGCCTCATATGACTCCTAACTCTGCGATATTATTAATGAGCTGTCCAGGGAGGAATCAAACTGAGAAAGGGATTAAAGGAGGTATGAGAAATCCTGAGTGAGAAGCAGATTACTGGTTTGAAGTATCTAGAAGTTTCTTTAGCAAGTGTTTTTGAAATTTATCAGGAATGCTGTTTTGCAGCTTTTGTAATGTACTTTGCAGGTTATTGATGATTAGATTTTTGTTGTAACTGAACTGTTTATGTCATGTCTCCATCACATGTTGGCTGTTACTAGGTGTTAAAGCATGATAACAGTTAATGAGAGCATGTTTATGAGGCTGCCTTAGATGCAACAGATTATTTCTCTCGAGGCTTCAAATCCCCCTGTTGATGTTAATCATGGCTGAGATCTTATGATGAAGAATAAAAGGACATCAGTCATGTAATTCTGTCTACATGTCGACCTGGCTCTAAGGGAGCTTTTAGATTGATAAAGAAGTCTGCAGACGGGTCGCCTTACAAAATATGCAACAAAATTTAATGTCATGCAAAGCTTCTGTCAGATCATAAATTGCTAGTGCTAAGTTCTCCAGGTTCCTGTGAAGATTCAGTGACTGCGTTTGTTGTCATAGGATCTTAATGACCACTTGGAAGTTGAGACTCACTTCTACATATGCTTCGCCACACCTTAATTGATAAAGAAGTTGGTTGCCGCATGTCACCTTTTAACTTTGCTGCATTAATATTGGATTGCTTACATCACTTCTCCACAACATCCTCACCTTAAACTGATCATATTGTTTTGAAAAGCCTCTGCCAGATAATAAATTGCTATTAAGAGATTCTCTTGATTCCAATGAAGATTTGGTAATTGTGTTCGTTGTTCTAGGAGCTTTGATTGCATTAGAAGCCGGATGCCACATATGGCACCTTCCAACTCTGCCACATTTTTAGTGTTGGGTTCAGGGAAAAATGAGATATGGGAGGGATGTAGGGAGGCATGGGAATTCATGAATTTGAAGTAGATGGCTGGTCTGACATATCCAGAGTTCTGTTCAGTCAGTATCTCTGGGATTCTATAGGAATTCTGATCTTGGTCACTGCAAGGGAACTAGTTTTTAGTGCATCGCAAAAACCATTTTCTGTATGCAATTTGTTTGATTTAGCCGTATAATTCAGTTTAGGTTCCAGTAAACAATTTTTCTAAAGAAATGCATCCGAACATTAGTTACATCAGCAAAAAAACAGATTTTTTCAAGCCTTCAGCTAAGTCACAGGGTTTGAGTTCTAGTTCATGTTTGACAAGGATACGGTTCAGTTTAATGTAACTAGTGGAATAAAATTCAAAAAATAAATGTCATAGTGGTTAAACAATAGATTGTTAAAAAAAATAATCATATTAATTTTCTAAAAAAATAAATGCATGAATATGTCAGAGGGATAGAATGGAGAGAGCTTTCTGTCCTCAGTTTTCAGCCGGAATGTGTATATGTACACACATTTATTAAATAATGCAAAAGCATGTCAAAAACTTCAATGTAAAAACAATGAAGCAAGTTCGATTACGTGTTTGATGAGGACAACGATCTGCAAATTTCAAACATTTTCCATAAAGTTCAGTGTACCTTGTGACATAGGACTTCAGTATGGAATTTTTACTTTGTATTGAAAGAGATTAGGAAATAAAAATGATTATTATCATTAAGTATTACTTTGTGATTGTATCTGACATGTGAGGCTCCTTTGGCAGGAATCTCTGGGTTATGTAGACATTAATCTATCAGATGTGGTGCACAACAAACGAATCAATGAGAAGTTTCATCTTATTGATTCAAGGAATGGGAAAATTCAACTTGAGCTGCTGTGGAGATCTGCTTAATCTGAATCAAATGAATTTGCATTGATATATATATATATATAAACCATTCCAAGGTTATCCTTTTGAATGAGAGATTAAGTCGCTGTTTTCAAACATCAAGATTTGTGAAATGGAAGGATTTCTTCCTCCTAGCTGAAATCTTTCATCACACAATGGAAAACTGATTTACAATTTACTTTTAACAGTTTTATAGCAAATTCAATGGTAACTGATACCAGATTTGTTTCAAGGAAAACTCTTATATTGGATTGGGGCCTTTTGTATTTTACTTATGAAAAGTTTATTGTATTTGTTGTAAGTGAGTGCAAAACAAACAAATCAATGAGAAGTTTCATCTATTGAGGCCATCTCAAACGGTGCACTTCATTGTACTCAGTTGTAAAGAATTTTAATAATAGTGCTCAAAAGTAAATAGTTGTGTATTGCCATTGAATGTTCAAAACAGGAATAGAAGCTTTAATGCCCTGATAAATTTCAGTTACTATGCTTGATTGTTTCATCATAATTTGGATGAGACCAATTCTTTGTTTTCTGCAACCTTCCATACTTTGTGAAAGGGAAAGATTTTCTTCCTATAGCAGAAAGTTACCATCTCACAGAAGGATTTAAGAGTTTTATGTTAAACTACTAGAACTGATCAATTTATTTCAAGTGAAACTCTTGTATAATGACTTACAAGAATTGGGGGTTTTTGCATTCTACTTAATGAAAGTTGGATTTAACCGAGTTTCCTATTTGCCACCACTAAGGAATTTTCCTTTATACCTCATTGTAAAGAGTTTTAATAGTAGTGTTGAAAAGTAATAGTTGTTCATCATGAGCAGGAAAATAAGTTTTAGTGCCTTGATATAGTTCTCGTCTATTGTGCTTGATTTCTTCATCATATTTCTGGATGAGATAACTTGTGTTTTTGAAATCATCAATTATATGTGAAAAAGAGGGATTTTGTTCCTTCGATACAAAATTGATATCACAAAAACGTCAGATTGGAGAAGGAAATGACTGCCAAATGACAAACAGTGGTACCAACGGCCTAATTGGCTAGTATGGAAAAACGGGACAGAATTGCGATCTCAAAAACAGTTTCTGTACAGCATTGAAATTTGACAGTAGGCTTCCTGAAACCCCCTATTCACCAGCTTACAAGTTTCAGCTCCAAACTCCACCATTTGACCCCACAAACACGGGGAAACAAACAGGGTTTGGAGACTGTCTTTTGGCTATATTCCAGTCATATCATATCGGATTGGGCTGATATGCAGCATTCTTACAGAGTATCCAAGGTGCTGACCCAGTTTCAGGTCAATTCTTGTCTGTTTGACTTGTCAAATGTACAAAGTTCAGCGTACTGTGTATTGGCTATAATTAAGCTAAGCCACGTGATTTCAGTATGGACTGAAATTTGGTGATTAGCATTAAGACATAATAGTCCACATATCCACTGAAAAGCTGCAGAAAATTTAGCTGTTTGGTCAACCAAAATTGAGTTTTTTGTTCAAAAACTGAGGATTATAACTTTTCTTGTGGCACGTGATTCAAGGTTGTGATGTGTTAAAACGAGTCCACAAACCAAGGCATTATTTGAGAAGTTCAACCTTGGGAGTCCTTAGCATGAGCACATTCAGAGCAATGCAATGCCCCTGTTGAAGCTTGATAAGATGAAGGATAGCGTATAATGCTAGAATAATTTCCCAGTTGGGATATTGAAAGGGAAAATCTTGTGTTGGACATGTTTTTTTCGTTGCTGTGATGTTCATTACGCCGACAGTCTATCCTTCTATGACACAAAGGGTCCCTGCTGCTGACACTTGTCAGTAGATCGACGGTTGAGATGGCATTGCGAGGGGGTGTGTTGATGAACAGGGCAACAAGATTTGGACATGTTGCTGGAGCATTGGGTAGTGGAAATGGAAGTGGGTCTTGCAGCAAATCGTCCTGATCGGTGGCATGCTGGGTAATTAAGGCAGGTTGGTGGATGCAACATTTTGTCTCTGGCATGGGTAGGACCCTGTTGCTGCAGAGTCATATTCTTGCAATGGAGAGCTGCAAACGTTTTGGAGGTGGAGGGGTTTTCAGATGACCTATTGATTTCCACCGCTCCAAAGACACAAGTGTGGTTATCGATCTGTTATGAAAGGTTGGATCTCAAATCCTTGAAACTCTCATACAAAGGCTCAATGCTGAAGGGGATTAAGTGTTTCTTGCATTGTTTACGATTCTTTCCTTGATTGGGATCCGGAAATGGCAACCAAGTTTAATATTCATTTGGCATTTTTCTAGATGTAATCTTGCGCAGTTTATTTCATCTACTACAATTATCACAAAAGACTTTTGGTATGTTTTTCTGGATTTTCATGTATTATAACGGTAAAATTTCTCCCCTTTTTTGGCTGATATTTGTCCTTTTTATTGTTTTTACACTTGGACTTTAGCGTAATCTTATAAATCTATAATAGGTGCATATGTTATCATATCTGACGTCCTTTTATTTATGCTTTTAACTCTCCTTGTGCATATTAGATAGCTATAAATGCAGATCTTACTAAAAAAAGAGCAAATGAGTAAGAGGGAAAATAAGCTAATTTCAGGGCAAAAAAACTCCAAAAGAAACAGCAACAAGAAGCAGCAAGATTCACCACCACCTACATCTTCTTTATCCCCTCCACCTCCAAAATGCCACTTCGGCAACCATTGCATGGACATTGGAGTGGCCAAAAACCAAAGATATAGTTGCAGAAAAAAGAAAAAAAAAGTTTCGAAACTTTATGTATAAGTGTAGTGCCCTGCTTTGTCATACCGAGTTGGCGAACCTAATTTAAAGGTTGTCAATTTTGTAATGGTAGCTTTGTTGATGCTTCTTGTGGTTTAACTAAATAGACCCCTATGGAGTGCTCATGATCCTGGTTTGGTGTGTTGATGTGGATTTACATTTACAAGTTATTTTGACTTGGGATCAAATTCCATGGGGAAATGGCATGGCTATGCCGAGCAAGTCTAGATATTTGCTTGAGCGAGCCTTTGTAAATCATGGGTAGGTGACCTCAGGAAGCTTTTCGAGTTCACCAATTGTGACAACAATCACATTCATAGATGTTCTTGTGAGAGTCAACCAAACGTGTTGGTGTCCTTGTCGTAAACTTTGAGTAGTGTTTGATTTTACATCATAATTTTAAATGTCTTATTATGGTGAATACAAAACAATTGATGTCCACAACATGATCAAAATTGGCCTTGAACTGATGTCTTAGTGAAGGACCTAATCTCTCTCTCTCTCTCTATATATATATATAACTAAAATAAAATAGAATATTGAAATTCACGAGTTAGAAGAATGATATAAGATTTAAATAAAATAAATAAATTAATTAAAAAAATAGCTTGTGGAAATTGGCAAGTGAAAATTAATGGCAGTGGGTGAGTGGTAGCAAGTAAATTCATTAAAGGCACATGCACTTGTCTTCCTGGGACATGATTTGGGCGGCTTGCCTCATTGCATGTGCAAATTTGTCACAGGGCAGGACATACTCCAAAGCGTGATGGAGAAGAGACATGAATTATGTTAGATGTTGTAGCTGCAAGTGCTATAGTAGACATGTATGCAAAATGTAGACGCATGCACTTACCCTGTGAACTGTTCACTACATGCTTGAAAGAAATGTGATCTCATGGGCGGAAATGGTTGCATGATATTCTCAAAATGGGTTTGCTAAAAAGGCCTTGAAATCTCTCAAGCAAATGCGTTTGGCAGTATAAAAGCCAAATTCCTCAACCTTTGCTACCATTCTCCCAGATTGTGCTAAACAAGGAGCTTTGGGACAACTCTGACACAACACACCTTGCATGGTGGTAGCCTATGTTGACAAATTGTTTCACGGAGTATTACCAATAATGTCTATAAGAACATTGTTTTTTTTGAAATGCAAGAGCCATTTTGCATTTCTCACAAAAAAATGTCTTGCAATAATCTTGGAGGTGAACTTAGTTCAGTGGGCCGTCAACTCATACTCGAAGTTCTTTATAGTGCCAATAGTTGTCCCTGAGGCATATTTAACAATCCAAACACATTTGCCAATGTCTCACTATCGTGCAAGATGAATATTTCTTTTCCTCATTGTCCATGTCATTCAATACATGTTTTGAATCTGGAAAATATCTTGTTGCCTTCATCTCCCAAGACAATTTCTCACTTTGCATAGATCCCCTGTGTTTGTGGTGTGATCTGTATCCTACACAAAAGCATGAACAATTTTATGGCCTTCAATCCAACTACACCCAAGTACTTTTTAATTCCTCTGTATTTCATTATTCTTCTTACCATTTGAACCTCTTCCCACATGTGCACTTCTATATACATATTTGATAAAAGAACATAACTTCAACATTTCAAGGAACCAACTCAAACAAAAGAGTCATTGTAAATAATTGTAAAGCCATATTCTTATGTGCTCTACAGACACCAAGCAAGCACATCCACATAACCACCACATGTTTAATTGGCAGTTTTAAAGCCAAATTCCACAACCTTTGTGAGCATCCTACCTGCCTGTGCCAAAATGGGAGCGTTGGAGTAGGGTACAGACATTCAAACAACAATTGAAAGTGGAAATTTATTAGATGTACAAAATGTGAAAGCATATTGAAGGCACGGGAACTATTTGACAATATGCCTTCGTGAAATGTGGTCTCATGGACTGTGTGCAAAATTGCCTCGAGCACCCCTTGTACACCGCTTTGATTACTCACATGCATGGTTTTCTTCCTCTTCTAGCATTATTCTCATTTGAATAGTTTTCCTTTCATGTTTGCATCGAAATCAAAACCAAAAGTAGGGTGTACTTATTTAATGAAAATCGATCTTGGTGCACAATCTGTTGAAAGTTAATAATTAGAATACCTACTTGGGAATCTGTACCCTACTCACGGTATGGGTTGAGAATAATTGAAAACTTAGGCGAGCAAAATTGGAAAAATGTCACCACCAGTTGTAAGTTGAATGCAAGATTTTGGTTTGAACACTCCACTTAAACACCCTTGCAAAAGTTAATGAAAGATGTTTTAAAACGAAGTGCAAAACAACTTGTTGGCTCCCATAGAGATGTCAACATTTGATTGAGGTCACTGGTGACATGGAGTGTCACGTCAACCCTTAAACCAACCTTGGATGATCGTTTGATCATTTAGCGACGTGTTTCTGAGCCCAGTTGGTTGTTTCATAGCTTGGGACATCTGCGAAAAGTCAGAAATTCGTGTTGGTTTTGGCTCATTGATCTGTAAACCTCTACTTTGGAAATTTACAACACCACACAACTGCTGTTCCTACCACCAAATTACTTGAAAATGACAGTTTACTGAAAGCTTGTTAATGAATCTTAATGCTTAGAACTACTTGCAACAAAATAGAATAAAATAATTCACATGCAACACAATTTTTATCCTGGAAACTCCTAATTTGAGGGAAAACCAGTTGGGAAGGGCAATTGCTTTTTCTTCCCAGTTATATATTGGCAAATTGAAATGAATACAAATTACAAAAACCTGAAGGATGACAACAATGTTATTTCCACCCTCTTTACTTGCTTCTTCTACTCATACACGTTGCTTCTACAAATCAATTCCAGCACCAAAGTCTTCTTTCTCACTTCTCCCATGAATCGATGACCCATTCCACATCCTCTTCTTGCATTTATAGTTGTTTCCTATGTCCTCCTGTGCACTGGAGAATATGAAGGGTCGAACAAGGAAGAGACACAGTCTAGACGCATCAAATCCGCGATCGTTTGTGGATGTACTTTTTTGTTTTTATTAGTTATAGGACTGCCAATAAACACAAACCGATGATTATGCAACCGTAAGGGTGGTTATATAACTCAACAATCTGTTCTCCTTTTGATTAAATTTTTTTTCTTGTTCTGATTGCTTTGATGAAGTGGTGTATTTCTAGATCCTTATGGGTCACACCTCCCTTGCTAAGGAGGCTTTTGGTCCCACAAAAGCTTAGTGGGGGAGTAGATGAGGAAACAATTCTCTCACTTTCTCCTTTAAGTATCACCAGGTTTGCCGTAGTGTCTTCCCCTTGAGTCCAATCTGCGAAGACTTGTGTGGACCTCTCTTGTTTCTCTAACCTTCTGCTGCAGCAGTACACCCTCTTCCAACTCGCCTCGTGAATCCAAGATGCAATCTTTTATGGAAGTTAGCAACCGACATTCTTCTTTTCTGTCAAGCATAGATGACTCATATAGGTGCAAGTTTTCACAATTTACTACTAAGTACATTCGTATGAAGTGTGGCAAGTCAAGCCTAAAAGCATTTTCTCCAACCCGTTCTAGTATAGTGAAGGGTCCATACCGTAGTGGCTTGAGTTTCGTGGCTTGACCTTGTAGTCTTTCCTTACTCTTGAGTACAACCAAACCTTGTCTCCAACATGAAGCTTGTGCTCTCTAGATGTTGATCGTGTCTAGCCTTGTACATGACTTGAGACTTCTCCAATTGTTCTTTCACCTTGAGGTGGATTTTCTTGATCCTCTTAATGAACTTCACTGCTCTAGTCACTTTTGAGTCATGTATCTCCCCTTCTTTCTACTGTCCAACCACAATGTCCAGTGGATTGGTAGGTAGATACCCCAAGCATGCTTCAAAATGCAGCTACATAGTGGATTTGTGTATTGCCTTGTTGTAGGAATGTTGAATGTAGGCTAAGGACTCGTCCCAAGTCCGTGGATATTTGTTGTATCATCTAATCAGCTGCACCAAAGTCTTGTTCACCATCTCTGTTTGTCCATCTGTTTGGGGATGGAAGGTCGTGCTTCTCTGTAACTTGGTGTCCATTTTGTCCAGCAAAGTGATCGAAAACTTCCCCAAGAACCTAGAATCTCTATCAGAAACAATAGACTTTGGCAAACCAAAATGCACGCATTCATTAACAAAGAAAAGTTCAGCTGCCTCACATGCTTTTATTGTCTTTTTATATGCCATAAGAACACACATTTTACTGAATCTATCTACAAGAACATATAGATAATCATGGCCATGTTTAGACATAGGTAGTCCTACAAAATCCATAGAGATATCCTCCCAAGGTCGAGTAGGGACTTGTAAAGGCATATACAAACCTTTCTACCTAATTTTAGGCTTGCTAGTACAACAAAGTTTGCACCCTCTTATGAATTTAGATACTTCTTGCATATTGGGCCAATATACATACCTTTGCAAGTGGGCCATAGTCTTGCCAACACAAAAATGTCTTGTGATGTAGCCTAGATTGTACCACCAACAACCCAAGGCGCGTTGACACATCACTCAGCCTGAACTAAGCGCTCACCTGAAGCGCACAAGGGTATTAGGTGCCTCTTTAGAGAAGCTTGTTCAAGATGTTAGCATGATTGAATGTATATTTCAGATCCATGATAGTTAATCAAGTATTCCACAATGCATAAATCAAATCTAGAACTTAACCATATGAAAGATTAACTCCACAATTACTATAATAAGATTTACCATGCAAGATCCATGTTCAGTTACATATAACACAAATATCCAGCCAATAAGATCCATTATATTAATACTGTAAAACACAGAAGCTTCTTACATACATCCTAAAGTCACCATAGTCATGCGCGTTACCAAACTCGCAACATAACACTACAATAATATTGAACTGTCTAAACCATGTAAATCAATACATATTTATAGGGGTGGGGACTTTCCCTTGAATTGTCCATGCACCTTTAGAAATAGGCTACATGTTAATAATAGCTATGCACCCTTACAAGAGAATACAAAAGCATGCAAGCTCGCTAATAATAGATTATCTACTAGAATAATTGTTGTTTAATCCTATTAATAGCTTCAAAGCTATGCATGACGCTTGCTCTTCCACTTATCCAAAATAACATTTGCGTGGTATTCAAATCTCCTAGAAGACATGCTTCGCACTCCACGTCCAGAATTAGCCCCAATCTGCAAATGACTAAGTCCTGATTTCTAACTGTTCCTAGGTGTGCCCTGTTTTGCTATACTTCTGCGCACTCCTGCGTGCCCTGTGTTGCCGCGCCCAATCCTTCTACACTTTCATACTTGAACTATATTTCATTAGCTCAACACTACCCCACACTAAGTTCATTTCCATCCCTGGCAATGGGTAATCCCAACTTGTCTCGCCAAGAATAAAAAATAATGAATGAAAAAATAAATGAGTACTTGCATAAAAAGAATGAAAAACTACTCGGCGCCTTGCTCTTCTAAAGGCAAGATTAACTCTAGGTATTCATTCTTAATCTCTGCCTCCAAATCATTTCAATCACTCAACACTTGACCAATTTTATTAGGAATGTATGTAACTATGGTTTCCAACTCATCATGAGTCATGTTTTCACTCTCATTCTGCAATATCCTGACAATGTTAGCCATGCTAGAGACCATCCCCTCCATAAGATCCATTTTCTGTGCAATGAGTTTACCAATGTCCTTTATTTTTTTCCTTATGTGGATCCTGGGCTACTGCAAGCACATCACACTTTTTCTCAATCAACATAAGCCTCTCCATGTGCCCAAACGTCTCATTCTTCATCGCCTTGAAGTCCTCATTTTTTTCTCCAATGGTCTTTGTCTTTATGATGGCATCCGAGGCTTCACACATAGTCAATGCCCGATATGCTTTCTTAAGCTCATCCTTCAAAGCCTGTAATAAGGATTCATAATTTGCAAGCGTCCATGCAACGACGACTTTGGCTCTCGTTGCCTCTTCTGTAGCATCTTTAGGCGTCGACAGACACATGGACCCTTCCTCCAATAGCATTTGAACTGTTGTGCGTTAATAATGTAGAGCGGATTTATACTGTGTTACAACCTTCTCCTGAAAGTGTGGCCTCTTCTCTATGATCTCATCACCAATTTGCTTAGCCATCCTAAGAATGTTTTTCACTTCTGCTTCAACTTTTTCCTTTTCTTCTGTAAGGCGCTTTATCTCAGTGTCCTTATATTTCTTATCATCTAATAGGGCCCTAATAGTTGTTGCTTTATCAACATTCCAGCGCGCAACTTCCACAGATACCTTAGTGAGGGTGTTTCTCACCTGCTCATCTGACATGACAATGGGCTTAATAGTCATATGACGCGAATGGGGCACCTTCTTCAATCTATGCGACACGCAAGATTCCTCACACTTCAAAATCAGGCTCCGCCATATGAGTCTGCATCATCCATGATGATTGCTTCCTTGTGCGTGTATTCGCCAAATCCGCATCCATGAGCTCCCATCCATATAAATCATTGGGTTCCAAAGTCCCTTGGAACTGCGCACATATAATTTTGCTTAGGTCATCAATATACCCAACAGTAAGAGTCTCATATGTTGCTTCCTTCTTATTTTTACTAGAGCATTTACCCTTGGGCATCGTGGCGCCTAAATCCAAAACTGGCCCTTCATCTGTCTGTGCAGTAGGGGGCGTGCCAGATGGTTTGCCCTTATCTTCATATATCTCCAAGCCAACCTCCGCACTGTCTATGTTTTGTTCCTTCAACTCCTCTTCACCATTCTTCACCTCCTCTTCCTGAGGCTCATTTGTATCCTCGTTCTGAACTTGGGTGTTCGACACGCTGTCCTTATAATTTTCTTCTTCTTCCTTCCGAGGGATGTACATGTGCCTGTTTTTCTTCTCAGGTTTCACCTTCATAGGTGAAGTTGTTATCCAAAATTCACCCCTCAAGGTAATTTTGATAACATGCATTAAATTGTTCAGTCTCGAGCAAGTAGATTAATTCGAGGCCCAAAATCATGTTTTTTGGGGTCCCCTCGGCCCTTTTCTAACTCTCCCATCCAAGAAGAAATCCCAACGAGTTAGAAAAAATGGAAAAAATGCAAAAAATAAGGTTGTAGGACTGTTTTAAAGCATTTCGGGTTGTACCAAGGTTCGTCGTACCAAGCTTGGGGCCAGAAAAAACAAAGAAAATCGGCTAAGTCTTTTGTCCCGGGAAGTCCGGGACAGTTGGGACGTTGGGACGCGAGGGATGTGAAAAGCCGAAATGGCCGAAAGCAAGAAAAATCGTCTAAGTCTTTTGTTTCGCGCGGTTTGGGACAGCCGGGACAAAAGTACGCGTGGGACGTGAATCGGCCGATTTGCGGAAGGACAGTCCATTTCGGGCGGTTCGGAGATATTTGTCCCAGGTAGTTCGGGACAGTTGGGACAAAAGTACGCGAGGGACGCGTGGGACGTGAAAAGGTGAAAATGCCGCAAACAGGAACAAGGAAGCCCGAATCGGCCGAAGTAGGAGTTATTCATCCGGGACAGTTGGGACAAAAGTATGTGAGGGACGCGTGGGACGTGAAAAGGCCACAAAAGAGATAAGGAAGCCCGAATGGCCGAAGCAGAATGTGTTCCAGTTGGGACAAAAGTGGGGGAAAAGGAAGGACTTAGAAAAATTTTCCAAGTTTTGGTCAAAGTTTTCAAAGGTAAAAGTTTTGGCCCGCTGCCCCCACCATCGAATGGAATCTTGACATGTGTCATCCAAGTCGGCGGAGTGCGGGGGGGAAATGGGAAATTTTTCCAAAGTGAAAAATGCCAAATTTTCAAAAGGCAAAGTTTTGCGCCCCTCAGGCCCGAGCCAATAAATAGTGCCACGTGTCCAAGTGGCAAAAAAATTTAAGGAAGGGCCCGAAAGAAATTTTCAAAGGATGAGCCCGTGAACGAATCAAAGCCTGACATGTTGTCATCCAAGTGGCGGAGCGCGGGGAAAATTTGAAAAAATTTCCAAAGACCAAACGGGTAAAAAATTCAAATTTTTGCCCGCCGACCCGATTTGGCCCTATTTTGCCTAAATCTTCAAATGGCCATAACTTTCGATCCAGAGCTCGGTTTTTCACGTTCTTTATATCAATGGAAATATGGTGAAATTATCTACATGATTCCAGGGTCAATTTTGCATTTTGGTTTAGTTTGGAGAGATAAAATCAAGAAACATCTCTGGCACGTGGTAATGGCCAGAAATGACGTTTCAACAACCAGTTTTAATGCAAAATGGGTCGCATTCTTCTTCAGCATGGCCAAAATGTCAGGGGATGGGTCTGTAAGGATGCCCATGTTGTTTTAATGCATCTTCATTCAATGAGGAATGGCTCCCATGTTTTTACACATTTTCTCTCTCCTGGGCTCGACCCATGCATTGTAAAAGCCAGATTTGGCTCATTTTTTAGGGGGAACATTTCTTTGGATAGCAAGCTTCTTCTTTCACCTTCAACAAGTGATTTTTGCAAGTATCAGACCTCTTCTAAAACTGTAACAGGTTTTCTACCTTTTTGATGTTGTAATGCAAGGATTTTGACAGTGGAAATGACAATACAGGCTCTGTGATCAGTTTTCAGTCCTTTGGTTGTGTTGTTTGCTTCATTTCAGACTTTTAATTACATCTTATCAGTTTGTGCATGATGTTTATGTTACATTCCATGATCTGTGTCTATCTGCAGAACTAGAAGTGTTCACCACTCCTTTTCTGGTGTATCACCGCTTTAGTGTAGGCTTTCATTTTATGCATTCTCTCTCCCTGGTCCCTTGGAAATTTAGATTAGCATAGTTAGTTTCCCCTGCATTAGAGTAGATTGTGGCAGGTAGTTTAGGAGCAAGAACCAGCTTTCTCTGGAGATTCCTCTCTCATCTTACAAGTCCCACACTTGGAGAGAGGTTTCAATGTTGTGCAATCACACTGGATGCTTAGAGTGATCAAACTAGAAATCTGATCAACATCCAGGGGGTGCTGCTGATTTGCACTAACAGTTTTGGCACACCCGGTGGGACCTTAGAGGTCTTCACTTTTATTGCAACAAGATTGATGTGCACTTGTTGTAAGTTCCAGCTTTGAAGGAGCTTAAAATCACACATCTGGCGACTCCAAAAGAAGCATAATCCGCTAGTTTCAGCAGTCCAAGCCTGGCAAATTTATGAGAAGAATACAGACCAGGTCAAGAACTAGGGAGGAAGGATTGTTTGTTCATCTACACCTATCTCCAGGAAGAGAAAGAAGGGGAAGAAGAGCTCAAAGATCTCCATCTCCACCTAATAGAACCTTGTCAACACCTCCACCTGGTAGGCCTTTCATCCAATCAACAAGGGTTCTCAGGCCAATCAGAATGGTGCAACCACCGAATCCATATGTCAATTTCACTGGCAGCAGCCCACTTGCTCTCAATGCACAACATCCAATCCCAGGCGCAGCATTGAAGAACATTCCATACTTCACTGGAGAGAACCAGACTACTCCTGGTGATCATGTTAAAGACATTGCCAACCTTTGTGTAATTCATGAAATCAATGAGATGCAAGTTGCTGTCAAATTGCTGGCATCCTCATTCAAGGGGAAAGCTTTACAATGGTTCAGGAGCCTTGCCTCAGGTTCTATCCAAAATTGGAACCAGCTATGTATAGCCCTCCATGAGCAGTTTGGGGAAAAGGGAGATAACTTGTCCCTTTTGGAACAGCTGACAACCATCAAGAGAGCTCCCAATGAGCAGCTGACCGACTTCAACTTCAGATTTCAAAGGACTTGGGAGAGGATTCCAGTGGCAGTAAGGCCAACAGCAGAAGGTGCTTTTCTATATTACCTTAAAGCCTTAAATTCTGATATTTCTATGTTGATTCAATCCATGGGAGGCACAACTATCCCTGTTGCTTATAGCATTGCCATTAGAGCTGAAAATTGTTTAATTCAAGCTGGAAAGCTAGATCCTAGGCCTCCAATGCCATTATATCCAAGTTTAGAGAACCCAAGTACTAGTCAAGTGCCTTTCTTAGCTCCTTCTCCCACCCCTAGAAATCAAAGTTCAAGTGAAGCTTCTACTTCATCTTCTAGTGCCTCAAATGAACTTCAAGAAGTCATGAAGCAATTGCAAAATTTAGGTAATGAGCTGGTTACACTCAAGAGGCAGCAAGCCCAAAGTTTTAGACCTTCTTATCAGCCTCAAGCTCAGCCTAACAGGCAGCCATATCAGCCTCAAAGACCACCCAATCTAGCTGCAAATCAGAATCAAGCAAGGCCTCCTGCCAACAGACCATTTCAGCCCGATAACCCCAATGTTGCATCCACATCTAGAGCTTTGGTACCGGTGTAAAATAACATGGCCCAAGAATATGATTGGTGTTTCCCATGCGGTCAGCCACATAACCAATCAATGTGCTTTAATAGTGCATTAAATCAGGCTCTTATGGTGCAAACCATTGGTGGGTCACAAGAATCCAGCCACGAAGAGGATCAGCAGCAAGAAGCACCTCAGCAAGGAACATCTCTGAATGAAACTACTCTTGTCAATTGGCAGGCTGAAGATTTCTGTGGTATGAATCAAATACCCTCTCAAAGTGTTGCAGCCAACACAAGGTCAAAAAGGAGAAATTTGGGTGAAGGACAGCCATTGGATCCAAGTAATCCACAACCTTCTACCACTCCACAAGCTTTTGGCAAACAAAATGTAGTCCCAAACATGCAAGGAGCACCCAAACCAGCTCCTAAAACAACTCAAATACCAGTTGTTGCTGCCCACATGCAAGGGATGAATATGCCAACCAAGGGACAACAAAGAGATCCTTCATCACCATTTAGTATCATTGATCAGATGAAGAAGACAAATGTAAATATATCAATGTGAGAATCCCTATCTATCCCAGGCCAGAGAGATTTGCTACAAGCTGCCATGAAGGACTGGCCAACTTCGAATCAGCAAGTCCAAATGCAAGAGAAGGTGCTCACAAATGCTGCCCAGCCTGAAGGGAATCATGGAGGACAGCAAGGTAAAATGTTGAAGCCCCCTCCTTTTTATGTCTCATTAATCATTGGAAACCAATTGGTGCACAATTGCATGATTGATTCCGGGGCAAGTAGCTCAGTGATGCCCAAGCAAATAGCTGATCAGCTAGGACTTCAATATGAAACCATATCCAAAGGGGTAGTGCAGTTGGATGGGACAATAGTAACAACAGTTGGGGTGATTAGAAACTTGAGTCTTACCTTGCATGCATGTCCAAATGTTGTTGTTTTACAAGATGTATCAGTTATAGACCTTCCACCACTCTTTTCCCTATGTTTGTCAAGAGATTTCATAGCCAAGATTGGAGGATATTTGTCTGCTGATTGGTCACACATGCTGTTCAGAACGAGGTATGGAACCAAAGCTACAATCAGGTCTGAACCTATTGCAAACTTCCACATTGAGCCCTACACTCCAAGTCAGATCAATGCCAACTGTTCGGCATTTGATCAAGAAGATCACCCAAGCACTGATGAAGCTGACACCAAGGTTGGAAGCATCCCGGATCTAACTCTTGATGAATGGGAAAACAAGGTGCATGCTTTTGATCCTTATCAAGAAGTAGAAGAATCTGAGCTAGGAGTCTATTGCATACATGAAAAAGATCAGCCCATTCCTAGCATCACCAAGCCAGACCACAAGGATGACAATGAGGTATGGCAGCTGTTTTTTGATGGATCAAGGAGTAGACAAGGTGCCGGAGGGGGAGCCATGCTGGTTTCACCTCAAGGAGTAAAGTACTATTCAGCTTTTAGATTTCAGTTTGCATGCTCCAATAACACTGCTGAATATGAAGCCTTGGTGCAAGGGATGCATTGGGAAATAAAGAGAGGGATAAAGAACTTGCAAGTCTTTGGTGACAGTGAATTGATTGTAAATCAGGTCAAAGGGCAGCATGCTACCAAGAATGATCTACTCAAGTGCTACAAGAACAGGGTGTGGGACCTCATTGAATATTTTGAGGGCTTTGGCATCAAATCAGTTCCTAGGAAAGAGAACCAAGCTGCTGACAGGCTTGCAGCAGTTGGGGCAGCCTTTGATATTGTGGAAAGCATTCAAAAGGACAAGGTACAACCAAACATCCATGTGATTGTGAGGCCTTCAGTGCCGGATAACAATGTAAGTTGGCAAGTGTTTGAGAATGACCAGCAAATCATCCATTTCTTGCAAGAAGAAGCTGAGTTCTCAGCTAAAAATCAGGAAAAATTGGAACAGCAGTATGGTGACCAAGTGGTACAGCTGAGAACTAACAAGCTGCCCAAGGGACTTATCACTTTGGAGTCCATTTTCAATCCCAATGATCAGTTTAGGAAAGAGAAAGAAAACATTCAGGTCAAGAGAGAAGATTCAGTATCCATCTTGGTGGAAGAGAACAAACCATTGCAAATTGGAAAGATGACAACTGAACAAGAAAAGTATGAGTTCATACAGCTGTGTCAAGAGTTCCCTGATGTGTTTGCTTGGAGCTACGAAGACTTGAAAGGTTTCAATCCCAAGTTAGCTCAGCACACCATTGAGTTGGATCCAAATACTAAGCCCATCAGGCAGAAACAAAGGCCAGTCAATCCACACATGGAACCTCTCATGAGGAAGGAATTGAACAAGTTGATTGAGTCAAGAATCATATTCCCAATCAAGCATTCTAGTTGGGTTGCCAACTTAGTTCCAGTCAGAAAGAAGAGTGGAGAGATCAGATTATGTGTTGACTTCAGAGACTTGAATAGAGCATCTCTCAAGGACCATTACCCACTCCCTTCTATGGAGAAAATTTTGCAAGTGGTGGCTGGCTCCGAGAGGTTTTCACTACTTGATGGCTACTTCAGGGCTACAATCAGATTATGGTGAAGGAAGAAGATCAGTTCAAGGCAGCCTTCACAACCAAATGGGGAACTTATGCATACAGGAAAATGCCATTTGGGCTGTCCAACGCTGGAGCTACCTTCCAAAGAGCAATGGACATGGCGTTCAAAGGTTTGATCAACAACATGGTGCTGATATACCTTGATGATATCACTGTTTTTTCAAAAAATGTAGCAGACCACCTCTCTCATTTGAGACAAGTCTTCCAAAGGTGCAGGAGATTTGGAGTGTCTTTGAATCCTAAGAAGTGTATCTTCCTAGCACATGAAGGAAAGCTCCTTGGCCATATTGTCTCCAAAGAAGGATTAGCAATTGATCCAGAGAGGGTTGAAGCCATAAGAGCACTACCATTGCCAAGCCACAAGAAGGCCCTTCAGAGTTTCTTGGGGAGAATAAACTTTGTTCGGAGGTTTGTCCCAGATTTTGCAGCCCTTGTCAAACCTATCACCAAAATGTTAAAGAAAAGCATGGCTTTCAAGTGGATAGCAGAAGGCAAGGAGAGTTTTGAAGCAATCAAAGAAGCCATCTCCCAAGCACCAACTCTCATCAACCCGGATTTCTCCAAGGATTTCATCCTCTATGCATTTGGAGGTAATGATACTATTTCTGCCATTTTGGTGCAGCAGAACAAGGACAATGATGAGCAGCCAATTGCTTTCTTCAGCCAAATCCTGGAGGACTATGAGGTGAGATATTCTTTTATTGAGAAGCATGTACTTGCAGTAATCAGAAGCTTGAAGAAATTCAAGCATCTAGTCTCAAACAACAAGGTTCAGTTGTTGGTCTCTCATGCGGGAGTAAAGGACTTCCTCCTCAACAAGGATTTGAATGAGAAAAGGGCAGGTTGGATCACTCGTGTCATGGAGTATGACATTGAGATCAAGGTCACCAAGCTGGTAAGAGGAAAAGGATTGTGTGAGCAGCTAATTCTGGGCAAGCAAAAGGGAGTATGCAATGAAGAAGAGGCTTGTTTTGACAGTTCAAGACAGCCATGTGCAAGGTAGCACTCAAGAAGAGGATAATGTTGTCCCCACTCCTTGCTGGACCCAAGGTATAATGCACTTCCTAAGCATGGGCCTATGCCCTCCAGAGATGAACAAAACCCAAAGAAGACACTTCAGATTGCAGGCTGTCCCATATGCCATAGTAGATGGTGTTTTGTTCAAGAAAGATGTGAATGGAGTACTGCTGAGATGCATTAACACAAATCAGATTCATAGGGTGTTGGAAGAGTTCCATGGTGGACCAGCTGGTGGTCATTTTACACCAAGAGTGACAGCCCTAAAAATCATGAAGGCTGGTTATTATTGGCCCAAGATTTTCAGTGATTGCTTCGCGTGGATCAAAAGGTGCAAGAATTGTGCATTCTTCACAGGTAAAGAGAGGCTTGCTGCCCTCCCATTGCATCCAATTTCAGTTGACCAGCCATTCATGCAATGGGGTTTAGACTTCATTGGAGTCATTAATCCCAATTCAAGCCAAGGGCATAAGTGGATTTTGACAGCCACAGACTACTTCACCAAATGGACTGAAGCAGTAGCACTCAAGGAAGCAAATGAGTCTAGCATCTTAGACTTCTATGAGGGGATAGTAACCAGATTTGGCATACCTGCTACAATAATCTCAGATAATGCATTAGCATTCATTGGATCCAAGGTGACTGAGTGGGCTGTCAAGAACGGGATCTACCTAAGTACTTCATCAAACTACTACCCTCAGGGTAATGGCCAGGCTGAATCTACAAACAAGAACTTGTTGAGGATCATTAGGAGGACTCTTGATGAGAATCAGAGGTCTTGGCATACCAAACTGAAATCAGCCTTATGGGCTGATAGGATAACTCCCAAGAGATCCACAGGTAACTCTCCATTCAGGCTTGTTTATGGAAGAGAGGCAATCTTGCCCATGTCACTTGAGTTGCCAACATTGGAACTCATGAAGCAGTTAGAGTTGCTAGAGTTTGGGCCCATGGAGGTGAGATATGCAGAGTTGATGGAGCTCCAAGAGATCAGAGATCAGGCATCCCAAGCAATGGAGAAGGATCAAGCTTTGATCAAGAAGACCTTTGATAGGAAGGCCAAGAGTAGATCTTTCCAAGTTGGAGATCTAGTGTTAAAATGGGATGCAGATAGAGCAAAACCGGGAAGGCATTCAAAATTTGATGCCATTTGGAGTGGCCCATACATGGTCACAAAGTGTAAGGACAGCAATGCCTTCCAATTGTCTTCATTGGATGGCGAAGAACTGCAGATTCCAGTCAATGGAATCTATCAAAAGCATTGCTACTAGAGGGAAATTCTCCACCTTGTAAATATTATCTTAGGTTTTCATTCCTCCAAGTGCTTGTGCACATTGTTTTGATGTAGGTTGTTTTGCTTTCCCTAAGTGCTTTGGCACAGGCTTGCTGTCCCTGGAGATGTTTTGCAGCCCTTGCTTCCATCGGGTGATATTCCATCTTCCTCCTTGCAACATTCTAAGTCAGTTGGGGTTCCGAACAGACAACTCATGACTCCATGCCCAATGGATGCTTCAGGCAACTGGTAACTTCATCCAGCAGGCAGATGACCCCGCTGAGTCGCCAAAATTGTTATCCAAAATTCACCCCTCAAGGTAATTTTGATAACATGCATCAAATTATTCAGTCCTGAGCAAGTAGATTGATTCAAGGCCCAAAATCATGTTTTTTGGGGTCCCCTCGGCCTTTTTCTAACTCTCCCATCCAAGAAGAAATCCCAACGAGTTAGAAAAAATGGAAAAAATGCAAAAAATAAGGTTGCAGGACTGTTTTAAAGCATTTCGGGTTTCGGGTCTGAAGTTCGGGTCGTACTGAGGTTCGTCGTACCAAGCTTGGGGCCGAAAAAGCAAGAAAATCAGCTAAGTCTTTTGTCCCAGGCAGTCCGCGGGACAGTTGGGACGTCGGGACGCGAGGGACGTGAAAAGCTGAATCGGCCGAAAGCAAGAAAAATCATCTAAGTCTTTTGTTTCGCGCGGTTTGGGACAGCCGGGACAAAAGTACGCGTGGGACGCGAATCGGCCGATTTGTCGAAAGACAGTCCATTTCGGGTGGTTCGGAGATATTTGTCCCAGGCAGTCCGGGACAGTTGGGACAAAAGTATGCGAGGGACACGTGGGACGTGAAAAGGTGAAAAGGCCGCAAACAGGAACAAGGAAGCCCGAATCGGGTCGAAGTAATATTTTCGGCAAAAGTACATGAGGGACGTGATGGGACGAAAAGGTGAAAGAGCGAAGGAGACAAGGAAGCCCGAATCGGCCAGGAGATTTTCGTCAGGAAGTGGCAGGGAAAAGAGAAGGACTTAGAAAATTTTCCAAGTTTTGGTCAAAGTTTTCAAAGGTACAACAGTTTTGGGAGCTGCCCCCACCATCGAATGGAATCTTGACACATGTCATCCAAGTAGATGAATCAGAATGTGCCACGGGTCAGAAGCGGAAAAGGGAAATTTTCCTAAGTGTTTCATGCCAAATTTTTGAAGGGCAAAGTGCGCCCCTCAGGCCCGAGCCAATAAAATAGTGCCACGTGTCCAAGTGGCAAAAAAGGAAGGGCCCGAAAGAAATTTTCAAAGGATGAGCCCGCAGATGAATCAGAGCCTGACACATGTCATCCAAGTGGTGGAGCATGGGGGAAAATTTAAAAAAATTTCCAAAATGAAAAAAAGAGGTAAAATTCAAAAAAATTTGCCCGCCGATCCGTTTTGGGCCTGTTTTTTGCCTAAATCTTCAAATGGCCATAACTTTCGATCCAGAGCTCAGATTTTCATGTTCTTTATATCAATGGAAAGATGGTGAAATTATCTACATGATTCTAGGGTCAATTTTGCATTTTGGTTTAGTTTGGAGAGAGAAAATCAAGAAACCTCTGGCACGTGGTAATGGCCAGAAATGACGTTTCAACAACCAGTTTTAATGCAAAATGGGTCGCATTCTTCTTCAGCATGGCCAAAATGTCAGGGCATGGGTCTGTAAGGATGCCCATGCTGTTTTAATGCATCTTCATTCAATGAGGAATGGCTCCCATGTTTTTTACACATTTTCTCTCTCCTGGGCTCGACCCATGCATTGTAAAAGCCAGATTTGGCTCATTTTTCAAGGGGGGAACATTTCTTTGGATAGCAAGCTTCTTCTTTCACCTTCAACAAGTGATTTTTGCAAGTATCAGACCTCTTCTAAAATTGTAATAGGTTTTCTACCTTTTTGATGTTGTAATGCAAGGATTTTGACAGTGGAAATGACAATACAGGCTCTGTGATCAGTTTTCAGTCCTCTGGTTGTGTTGTTTGCTTCATTTCAACTTTAAATTACATCTTATCAGTTTGTGCATGATGTTTATGTTGCATTCCATGATCTGTGTCTATCTGCAGAACTAGAAGTGTTCACCACTCCTTTTCTGGTGTATCACCGCTTTAGTGTAGGCTTTCATTTTATGCATTCTCTCTCCCTGGTCCCTTGGAAATTTAGATTAGCATAGTTAGTTTCCCCTGCATTAGAGTAGATTGTGGCAGGTAGTTTAGGAGCAAGAACCAGCTTTCTCTGGAGATTCCTCTCTCATCTTACAAGTCCCACACTTGGAGAGAGGTTTCAATGTTGTGCAATCACACTGGATGCTTAGAGTGATCAAACTAGAAATCTGATCAACATCCAGGGGGTGCTGCTGATTTGCACTAACGCATGTCTCCAACACTTCATCTTCTTGATGTATTGGAGGGGTTACCTTGCGCACACTTTTCTATCCAATAGTGGGCTATTTCCTACCCCTGTGCTCAAGACCACCACTATCTTCCTGCAGTTCTTCTTCCTCTTCTTCCATAAGGGGTGAAGCTGGTTCCTCATTTTCTAGTGTGCGAACTGTATGCTTCCCCTCGGGTGGACCAAGAAGTTTGAGCTCATTTTCTACATACCTCCCATTTTCCAACTTGGGCTTGAGTTGGATATACACAAGGGCTGCCCCAATCTCAGCAATAGCCAAACTCATAACCTTAATATCAATACTATATGAAATTAATCTTTCAATATATGCAAAATTACTTGGATACACGTAAGTCTTTCTGAGAGTGTGGTAGTCGTAGTCTACCTTATCAACATTGAAGATCATTAGATGCACATTTGAAAACCTATGTATAGATGCCTGGAAATAATGCGTGGTGAAGGAATAATGGAGCTTACACTAAGGGCTCCACTTCTCGTCCTTCATCAGAAGGCATGTAGTGTATAAGTGTTGGTACACTGCAAACTGTACTTGCTTACCCAATACCGAAGGTAACTCCTTGGGTTTTCTCTATTCCTCTTCGAACGCAGCGCAGAGTCGCGCATACGATAACTCTACCCTTTTTTTAAATGGTCCACTCATGGACCCATCACATGTATACTCCTCAAATCTCTCTGCAAGAGATTTCTTTTCTACATGATACTTCCATATTTTATGCTTTGGCCCATCAGGCATTCCAAGTTATACAAAGACAAGGGATAACAAGATCGTGCCATAAATAATCTTCTCACCTCTGTGAGCTTCCTCAATGATGGTTTCAACAATGAAACTGCCAAGTTGTAAGTCACCCCTTCAATAATTTTCTTTCCTATATGTAACCATAAGGTGTTCACTTGTGACCATCGCTCCTGGTTATTCAACTTTTTCAGGAGGTGCGCTGCTGTTTGGATAACTAGGTATTTTGTTAGCTTATCAATGTCCATTCCACACCCTCCCTTTAGGTAACCCAAGGCTTTGCTTGTTGCAATGATTCATGCCTTATCTGTCAGGTTGCTGCTAATTTCTGTGCATGAATTCCTCATTCCTGTCAGGGTCCCAATCAAGGGCATGGTGATCCTCATTCGTCGTCCAACAAAGTGGAAGAAGAAGTCCTCATGGATTCTACTTATCAACCAATAGTATAATTTTTCTAATTTTCCAAAATAAGGGAGTTCATACAATTGTAAAACTCCCACCTTTCTCAAAAGCTTCTCACCTGCGTTGTCATACACAACCATATCGTCCACCATTCTCTTGTTTATTTTCTTCGCCAATAATATATCCAGTTCATCCTTGTTGTCTATTGTCCGGTGGTTGTAATTACTTATTTTACTTCGGTGAATGTGCGAGTCCCAGTTGCGACCCATATAAACCCCCTTAGGGTACTACATCTCAGAGAAACGGGTTTTCGGGGCATCTTCCACTTCAATTTCTACTTCCTTCTACTTCTTTTCCCTTACATCCGCTCTAGGTTCTCTATTTGGTGTCATAATAACTGTAAAGGTGTGATCTTTTACCTTTTTTAAGCTTTGCAAGTCCAACTCCACATGCCCTAACTCGAAACCGCGTGCCCTAGCTTAAAACCCGAACCTGAGCTGTCAATCTTCTTCGACGCACACCTTTTCTATGCTCAAACGCTTCTCCGAATGGAGCGACAACCAACTTGGTGTGTAAATATGACTGCTTCGTGGCTCCATGTACTTTATAGTTTGTTTGCTAGCTCTCTCACCAAAAACTTGCTCAAATACTCTTGTTTGCAAAGGTAAGAGTGATTTCGCAACACATCCTTATATAGTTGTTCAAAAAGTTTCCACATTTATTGCTCTCCGCCTACCACCGTACCCAACATTGATTTGTCATTTTTTAAATTTTTCTATGCCACACTCATAACCTTTTGATGCGCCTTCTATTTCTCGGCCACATACCTCTTTTCATGCGTCCTGGTGCACTGAAGTACTTCACCACTGTGCCTTTCATTGGTAGAACAACCTCCGCAATATACTGTGCGTATCAGCACCAAACACCAACTGAAACCTCTCTCCAAGTGTGGGACTTCTAGTTTGATCACTCAGCAATATTCCATTGGTAGAACAACCTCCGCACCAAACACCAACTGAAAGGGTGTGGCTTTATTAAACCTTTTGTAGGTTGTCATGTATTCCCTAAGTATAACAGGTACTTTATCATCCCAGTCTTTCCTTCCAACATCACAAATCTTAGTCAAGGTATGGCTCAATATCTTATTGAAATCCTTAGAAATTCTATTTTCCTGAGGATGATAGGGTGTTGTTTTATGGTGTGTAACCATAAATTCATCTAATAGTATCCTAATGGTCTCATGAAGAAAATGAGTACCCCTATCACTTGTCAAACTTAAAGGGCATCCATACCTGTTGATGTAATCCTTCATAGGCGCCGCTTCTGCCCACCTTGTAAGATAGTCTGTACATGTTATAGTATAACACGATCCAGTTGTGTGCGTGGTTGGGGAGATATGACCCACAAAGTCAATTTCCCACTTTTCAAAAGGTTCTGCACTAACAATAGGCCTCAAAGGCATTTCATCTCTATTCCCAGGCTTTCCAAGGTGCTGACAATGGTTACACGCCTTATAATATTATTTGTAATATTTTTATAATGTTTCCCACCAATGACCAACCAATAGAATCTTGCATGTGGTGGCATCACCTGCATAGTGTCCACCTGTAATACCGCCATGAGTCTCCTCCATAATTGTTTCCTTCTCATGCTCAAGTACACACTGACACAAAACTTCATCCTGACCTAGTTTGTATAAGTCTCCACTGATCAACATGTAAGGTGCGACGCATATGGCCAGATGTTTCTTCTCTAAAGCCTTCATTCCTTCCGACGCTACACCTATGCATAAAAGAATGCAATATCTTCTAAGTAAGAGGGTGCACGGTTCAATCTGAACAATTGTGCATATGATATTATGTCCTTAATGCTCTACGCGTCCTCACTCGATTGAATACTTGATAAATGGTCTGGTCTAGAATTACTCTTTCCTGGCTTAGCCACCACAGTAAAGTTAAATTATTGAAATAACAGAACCCAACGACATATGCGCCCCTGTAAAATGGGATTTTCTCACCAAGTACTTCAATACCACGTGGTCTATATAAAAGACGAAAGGTGTTGCCAGCAAGTATTGTCAAAACTTATGAAGCTCGTATATTATAGACAAGGCCTCACACTCTGTAGTGGTGTAATTGTGTTCTACGGGAGTCAAATTCCTGCTCGCAAAAAAAAAGGATGATCAATAATCCCTTCTCCAAGCTGGGCTAGTACCGTGCCAATGGCCATGCCAGAGGCATGTACATGAACATGAAAAGGCTTGGTCCATGAAGGAAAGTTCAGAATAGGCGTTGTAGTAAGCCTTTCCTTCAGTGTCTTAAATGCGCGTTGCTGCACCTCACCCCAATAGAACTTGCCTTTACCCTTCAATAGTTCCTCCAAGGGTATGACGATCTTGGCATATTATTTTATAAACTTCTTGTAATACCCTGTGTGTCTAAAGAATCCGAGCACCTCGCTTTGGCTAGTATGTTGCTCTAAGCCTAAAATAACAGTAACCTTAGCATGATCCACTACCAAGCCTTCCTTACAAATGATATGTCCTAGAAAAATTCCAAAGGGTGTGGAAAACACACACTTCTTGATGTTTAGAGAGATGCTCAACTTTTGACATCTCTCAAACATGAGCCTTAAGTTATCACAGTGATCCTCCACAAGCCCATAGATTGTCTAATCATCTAGATATACGTGAAAGAACTTATGAATAAAGTCCTGGAACACTTGCACCACAATGTGGGAAAATACTACAAGCACATTCTTTAATCCAAAGGTCATAACTGTGTATGCAAAAATTCCCCACTCAGTGGTGAAAGTTGTCTTCTATTGATCCTCTTTAGCTATCCTTAACTAATGATATCTAGAGAATCCATTAGTAAAGGAGTGAATCTTGCGCCTTGCTACGCCTTCCAAGATTTATTTAGTAAATGGTGTGGGAAATGGATCAATTACATATGCAACATTTAACTCCCTGTAATCCACACAAATTTTGATTCTCCTATCATTATTAATACTGATCACCATAGGGATAACCCACTCAGACTCCTTGATGGGCTCAATGATGCTAGAATTCAACATTTTGTCAATTTCTTCTTTCACTTTGACACGCAGGTTTTTTTTTATTATGGATAAATAGTTTTGAAGGGACTATACCCTATGTACAAAAAGGCTCAAAAATCCAGATGCCAGAAGGAGAAAACCCATCCAAGAAAGGATAAATGCCTTAAATATGGAGGCTCAAAAGCCAAATATATCAGTAAAGAGAGTACAAAAAGATCAATCCTGACAGTGGTCTGAAGAATAACAAAAGGACCAAAAAACAACAAAGAGGGGTCCAAACCAGGGCATCCCAGCAAGAAAGCAGCATCAAAACCGTCGAAAAATAGCAACTTCACAGTAACAAAACAACATTTGGGCACTGCATCATTTGAGAGCCCTGATAATCTTGACCTTAATTTTTTGGAGAGAGGTGAAGAGCGCAATGACCATGGCATGAGAAGGATCGTTCATGTCTGCCTGAGCAAGTGCAAGGTCACGGGTCTCATTGGAATCCCAGATGTTATTAGAAATGCCACTAGGGCTGCACACACTTCTCACGTGTTGTTCCATAAAATTATAGACACCTTTCAGAGAAAAGAGGATGCAATCATGACACCCCTTGGCATTGCCTAGCCTAGCATTAAGAGAAAGGAGCTTCTTGAAAATCTCAGCAGTAGTATCAATGACCTCAGAATTTTGCATCTTCCTCTTACCTTTTGTTTTTTCCATATTCCTCATAGCATTTTTGAGGTCGTTGATCTCCTCTTCAAGTTTTCTAACCCTGTTAAGAAGGTCCACTTCTCTGGAATTATCAACAGGTTTACTTATGTGTAATAAGTTTTTTGCAAGTTCCAAATCCTTATGACTATGTAAAATCCTCTGTGAAGAAGGCAGAGAAACCTTAGCCTTCTTGAATTTCCTCTTCCTGTCAGAGGTAGCAGTATCTAGATCTCTGTCAACAGGAAGAGGGATAATAATAGGGGGAGTAGGTAGAGGGTGAGAGCAGGATAAACAATGGTGGTGGATGAGCAGGATTAGACCTTGGTGTAGGGGAACAACCCTGGTATGGTTTTGAACTTCAAGAACAGACTTCTCTAAGGAATTAAGTAAATAATGCAGGAAATTGATGGTAAGATTCCTACGAAAATGATTGAGGAATATTAAATGTTTTAGGGGAATGGTGACATATCTTCCCTCCAAAGAGATGTACCTAACCATCATACACACTATCTCAACAAAGGGCTCAGGGATAGAGGTCACCTTTATTCCAGCTATAACAAACTCGAGGTTCTCCCCTTCATCGAGAATTTTTTTTGCCTCCACCTCTCTGTCGACTCATTTCTTGAAGAACTTGGCTCCATCCAGGTTCAACCCTATGACCTGGGCGATGAGTTCCTCAGAGATCTTGACCCTGACTTCCCCATACTCAACCGCATGATTTCTCCAACCATTAGCGAATTTCACCGAGATGTCCTAGTCAAATCCCTACATATTTTCAATGAAATTTGAAATACCCCACATTTGTAGATAATTCCAAAGAATTGTGTCATTTTTCTAAGCTGGATCATGAATGGGTTTGGTTTTGCATGGAGGTCCTCCCATTTTTCCTGTATTTTTTTTGCTCTGCACAATGGTAAAAAAATTGAATCCCATACGACTCAACATCACCTTAGATTTTGGAGACCTTTGAAGACTTTGACATGCAAGTTGGGATTCATTCTGTAAGGCCTATTCCTAACTAGGTGTGCACCTTTATTTAGCTTGATCCTCATCTCACCCAAATATTCATGTACCCCTTTCAATTCATGATAGCCTCTAGGAAACAAATCCTGGAAGTCACACAATAGGTCAATTATCTTAGCAACCTCAGAGTCAGACCAATAATCTCCAATGATGGCCTCCTTAGGTTCAACATCTGTTCCGATGTTTATTTTCTTGGTCTTAATCAGCTCATGGTAGGTGTGCTCCCTCTCATCTACACTGTCCAGGACCTCATGTGTTCCCTTTGTGTGCTCAACATCTAGTCTATCTACCTCTTCATCATTAACTATGTAGACCATCTTACCCTTTTCTCGTTCTAGGAAGATGCGCCCAAGCTACTCTGGAATCTGTTTCTTCCTCTTTAAAGCACGCCTCTAGGTTTGACTCACCTAAAAACTCCTGAAGGGGATTCCTAGCCTTTACACTATCTCCCATAGTTAAGCACTTCATAAATTGTAACACCTCATTCACCAAAGGTTTAGTGGAAAAATAGTCAAAGCTCTAAATCATACCTTGCAATAAATTCTTGCCAATTTACGGTCTCTCTATTCAACTCTGTATAGACATACCAAGCGAGTGCGCAATCTTGCAAGGTGAATTAGAGCTTGTGCACCCATAATGAAGGTGGTAAATCTTCCCGCCCCTTTGTCTAGAGTCTCTCACAATGCTAAAAAATATCATTACCATGAAAATTACAAATATGAGTAGGTGCATTGTTCCTTAGAAATCTAACAGATAAAACAATCTTCACCTCTCATCACTCCAAAATATTATCCTTGTGAACCATACACCATCGCACTACCATCCCATGTAATGTATATACTAACATATTCCTTCTTTCCACTTGACATTCCCACTAAACTTCCACAACAAGAAGGAATACTTCTGGATTCTCTTTGTCAATGTACCTTGGTACTTGGTTGCTGCCCAAATGCCTGATACTACGCGGCCTACTGATGCATGCAACTACACTTCTTACTTCACGCCCAACCATTTCGTAAGTTCCATGTGCCCAGTTGTCACATGCAACACTTATAGTATCACTCATGGACTGTCCATCATCCCATTGAAGAACTCCTTCCTTTGATGGCTCAAGAAATTTCGGATCTCGAATGGTGCGAACATAAATTATATTCAAATCCTCTTCACTTAAGAGCTCTACATAAGGTGAATATTTCCCTTCTGTTAAGGGGATAATGACATGCTCTTCCTTGTTCTCAAAAATTATATATCCCTTGTTGAAGCGTAGATCAACATTGTTTGCATAACACCAAGGGCACCCAAGTAAAGTTGGAAAAGTGTCAGCTTCTGCAAGCGCTAAGACCTCAAAGTCCCTAGTAAACTTGGCTCCATGTATAGTAATTTATACATCCTTTGAAACTCCAACAGGTGTGGCTTTAGTCATGTTTTCCATAAACATAACATTTGAAGATGGCTGCAATAGTGGTATGTCCCATCTGAACCCACACGTCCAAAGTGAACACATTCACTTCCGCGCATGTGTTAATCAGAATATTACTCAAAATCCAACCATCAATAACAAGATTCAGAGTGATTTGCTTTTCATAATCTAGGATATGAGGAGGGAGGTTAGCGTGCAAATTATGCCTTTCATGTTCAAGCCCAACACACATAGTGTTTCCCTTTAACCAGCTCCCCAACAAAGGAATGATGTTTTATTGTCGCAACATCTTGCAAACCTCCTTTAGATAATTAACATCTATCTGATGGAGCTCAACTACCTTGTTTTTTTCTAATTTCTGCGACTGTTCTTTTAAACACTATATCTCACGTTGTAAATTCCTAATCACCTCCATGGTTTCTTGATAAACCTCCTTTTGGTGCATATGGTTTGGATACTTTACATGTAGTACCTCCTCCTTAGTAACAGAGGGCTTTTGTTTCAGAACTTCTCTAATGCGTGTAGCCTCAACATGTGTAGTGATCTTCACAGGTACCCTCTTAGGATTAGGCGCTAACTTTGACATCCAATGATCTTCCATGACACGCTATACTCTAACCATTCCTGCGCCCTTGTATTGCTTATAGTTCTTGCTCAAATGTTCATACAAGTTTGGGAACTCTTCATAATTATGGTTTTTTCCACAAAAAGAACAAACAATTTTCTAAGGGCATTCGTGCCTGTAGTGATCAGGAGATCCGCATGTATAACAAGTTCCATGAGGGAAATCACTTCTTCCACCACTGCGACCTCGGCCTCTGAATCCTCCTTGGTAACTTCGACCTTTACCACAACCTCCATCAGAGCGCCCTTCACTATGATCATGGTCATGATGCTCACCTTTCTCCTTAGAATTATTTGCAATGCCAGTCTATCGTACGCCAATATCAATGCATCATGAATATGATCAATCAACTTGTAATCTTTAGTATCACGAGTAGTGAACATGTTAATATTTGTAAATATTGTAGTAACATGACACGTTCTTTCTTATCACATGTTTCAACAATGGGCACTGACTTGAAATATGGTCCAAGTGACAGATCTCACAGTCTAGCAACAAGGAGCGCACTGATTTACGAGGACATCTATCCTTAGTATGCCCTTCTACTTCAAATTCTGTGCACCAAATCCCACTGCGTGTCTCATGTGCCGAATCAGCCAAAACTTTCACTAAGTGTTTAGCCATTGTTGCAATATGAGATTCCAAAAATGGGATCACTCCTATGTCTACACTCCCTACCGCCTCAGCATGCAAAGTTGCTTCAAGTGCTTAACGTGGATTTGTATAAGTCTTATGCGAAAGTGCCCTTCTAAAAGGCATGATCAGTCCTCTAACGAACCACTGAGCATATTGGCTCGCGTGTATTTCATAAGATAACTTGGAAAAAAGGGTCTTGAACCGAGCATCATACTCCTGAACACTCTTAGTAGTGTCTTGCTTAATGTATTTCAATGCGTTGATGCTCTTCTGCTTAAACTCAGGGATATTAAATTATTTCAAGAAAGCATCCTAGAGCACGGTATAATCTACACAAGTCTGGTCAAGGTCAAACTTTTTGTACCAACTATGTGCGTGCCCCTACAATGTAGTTGCAAACTAACTTGCCTTGCACTTTGGAGTAGTAATCCCCTTCGTGTGCCATAGTATTTCACACATATGCATGTGCTTGACTGCATCATCGATGCTAATATATTCTGGAAGATGGAGAGATATTTCCATATAAATTTAATAAGGTTGGTGCGAACCTTACCCACCAAATCCAGAACCTATATTTCCTCCCATGTTTCCTCTGCCCCCGAAACCACTAGATCCACCAGACCCTGAGCCGTCTGATCTTCTTGACCCTCCTCCTCCTGAAGTAGGAAAAGGACTAGAGGATGCACTACCTTGTGCTCCCAAAGTTGTGCTAAACTAAACACCCATAGTATGCAAAGTTGTGCTACTTCCAGTTATTATGTCAACGTATTGCGTGCCCACGTTTTGTGCTAATAATGTGCCAGAAAAGATACCTCCAACCAGACCTCCAAATAACATAGACAACAACTGTGCCATCATAGATGAATAAGCTACTTGATTAACTCCTGAACTTGACTGCAATTTAACTCTATGTACTATAACTCTACTGCCCACACTAGCGTGCTTACTGTTAACTTCCATAGAAATTGGAAAACCAATCGCAAGGGCTAGGTTGCTAGGTAGGTTTAGATGCCCGCCCGTGGTCCATAGTGTTTCTTCCGATGCACCTTCATTTAAATCTGAAGAGGTTTCCCTTCCATGCTTTCCCAAATGGGGGAGTTCCAGATGCTTTGGCTCCACATCCTCTGTGTGAGTTCCAAATTCTTCACGATCTATCTCCCTCAACAACACCATTCTTTCCACGATCTCTCGCTGCTTCATCAGATCCCTCTCATGCACTTCATTAAACTTAAGTCACCTTTTTTCTCTCTGCCTCTTTGCCATTAGATCCACCATCCTTTACCACACCTGCTCCTTCCCTCGCACGTGGTGGGGTTTAGCTAGCCATAGGTTTCTCTTCCAAAGCTAGGCTCACAATCAAGATCTTAATTGCCAAAGGAATACCATTCAAATATGATCCTTTGGGTTCACACACAAACTGGAACTCAAAAACCTTTGAACATGAGTAAGTAGAAATTGTGTACTCAAGAATATAGCTATTTAAAACACCATGGAACCAAATATCCACAACGTGCGCAAAATCAGATTTACATCATACAAAGCCTAGAATTCTTCCTGCGTCCAAACAAGTTTGTGAAACCTCCAATTCCTCTTAGACACGTAAGCAACCAGCCACTTGTAAAATATATGGGAAATATGGTGAAGAACGTCTCATATAATGCATCATACAGATTCTGATCAACCCATGTCCACGCATTAAACTTAGGTCCAGTGCTAAATTTGCAATCATACTCTTCTTCTAGACGTCTAACCACTCTTCAATACTGGCCAAGGTCAATCAGTATGGCTTCATAATGCACCATCCTAAAAAACATCTAAGAAAGAGGTCCCAACAATGGAACCAATGATGTAGCCTAGATTCTACCACCAACAGCGTAAGGTGCGTTGACACATCACTCAACCTGAACTGAGCACTCACCCAAAACACGCAAGGGTACTAGGTCCCTCTTTAGAGTAACTTGTTCAAGATGTTAGCATGATTGAATGTATATTTCAAATCCATGACAGTTAATCAAGTATTCCACAGTGCATAAACCAGATCTAGAACTTAACCATATGAAGGATTAACTACAAAATTACTATAATGAGATTTACCATGTAATATATATATGTTCAAGTACATCCAACACCAATATCCAACCAATAAGATCCATTATATGAATACTGTAAAACATAAAAGCTTCGTACATACATCCTAAAATCACCATAGTCATGCGCGTTACCAAACTCACAACATAACACTACAATAATATTGAACTGTCTAAACCATGCAAATCAATACATATTTATAGGGATGTGGAATTTCCCTTCACCGCCCATACACCTTTATAAATAGGATACATGCTAATAATAACCATGTGACCTTACATGAGAATACAAAAGCATGCAAGCTCACTAATAAGATATTATCTACTAGTATAACTACTTTTTAATCCTATTAATAGCTTCAAAGCTATGCATGGCACTTGTTCTTCTGCTTATCCAAAATAGCATTTACGTGGTCTTCAAATCTCTTGGAAGACATTCTCCACACTCCACATCCAAAATTAGCCCCAATATGCAAATGACTAAGTCTTGATTTTAAACTGTTCCTAGGCGCGCCCTGTTCTACTATACTTCCATGCACACCTGTGAGCCCTGTGTCCTCGCACCAAATCCTCCTACACTTTCATTCTTGAGATGTATTTCATCATAATTTTGAGGTATGTGCTTCCCTCATCAATAAAAACCTTTTTTATTTTGGCACACAAAGATTCCCCCATCGGTAGAGCAACCCATCTTTGAGATAACAATCATCAATACCTGTCTTTTCAGCCCCCTTGGATTGAAAATGGTAATATGTCACCCTAAAATCTATCTTGAGCATATGCCTCTCCATAAGCTTACTTTTTGAAGCGCTCAAAATGAGAGATATTGGCCAAACTAGAGATCTTATCCTGTGTGGGCATCCTAGACAACATGTCTGCCACCAAATTTGTGCTACCATTCTTGTACTTGATTACCAAATGGAACTGTTGAAGGAATCCCATCCTTTTTTAGATAGTTAAACGCTTTTGACCGGTGTTATGAACTAAAGGGTTAGACAGACCCCACCCAATACAATAGATAAAGCCTTAAAGATCCAACATCTAAACTAACCCAAAAACCTCCAATGGCAAGCCATCTACATGAACACCGTACTTGATGCACTGGACAACTCCAAATAGGACGAACCAACAACAAAGACCCCCACACCCCCCACGCTTTACCACTCTGATCAAGGATCAAGCTAGAGGGGCATAAGGAGCAAGAAGAAGCTAGTGAGCCACCAATATACTAGGCAAAAGAAATAAAGCCATTCCTCTCCAGATGCCACCAAACACACAGACCAACTATGATAGAGAAGTACCATGCAAGAAAACCTGATACCAACTACTAGAAAAACCACTCACGGTCCCAAAAAATACGAAGGCCAACCCCCACTAGAGAGAAACCACGAAGCCAAGGGCCAAAGATGATAATCCAGCAAATCTCACCAATAAACAACCCACCACCAACAAGCCTCTCACCACTGCAATGAAACCTCACTCTTACTGGTGAGAAAAAAACCAGCACCCACCTTGGGAGATCAAACCATGCAAAAATCAAAAAATCAAAGACCATTTACCTTCAAACATGCTAACACCCATTGACTAGTTGATGAAGATTCAAAACCTAAGAAAAACCCCAAAAGACAAAGATTTCTTCCTAATTCTGCACTTGGGGAAGCAAGACAACCAATCCCTGATAAAAAAGAAAAGAAAAACCAAACAAAGCCCCATCCAGAAGGAAATATCAGAACTGACTTGAAATCCTTTAGCTCAACTGCCTCCAACCCCCTCCACAAAAACATACTGACTGAAATCATTCCATAAGACACTAAGCGCGAACCCCACCGCATCTGCACGTGCATAGATAGAAAGATTTCACCCAAATTTGACACACTAACCAAAGCCAATATGAGCTGCTCTATTGATAGCCAATTAGATCTGGGATAAACCGGTCAGTAGGAAAATTAGGGGCCTGAAGCTCCTCCACCTTCACTATAATAGCCTCATTCTCTGATAGAACCCCATAAATCTGCAAAGCCCCTTCAGGCTGAGGCTCAATCTCCAACGTCTCCGGCTCATGATGAAAGTAGAAATGAAACTTAAAGAAAGTGGACACTAACTCCTCAACCAAAAAAGGAGCAATCGATACTAGCCTCAGATCACTCCTGAGAGCCGCCAAGAAGGCTTTCACATCTCGACCAAGCATAAACCTAAAATTTTGATTATCTTCCTTGAGAATCCTAGCAACCAAACTATGCTCGATCGGACTGGAGAAAAACACGAATCCTTCAATGCAGTGCTCCCCCAGGTAAGAGAAGAGAAAATCCAACTTCTCCACCTTGCTAAATTCCTTCACCCACTCCCACCACTCTACTCCATTTTTACTGCAAGCCCATAAGGCTTGGTCGATCTAGAACACTAGCCCCACCATCCTACTATCCATCGCTAAAAACCCTAATTTTTCCTTCAACATTGGGGAGTCCCATCCATTTGTAGTGCCTTTCTTGCTGTAATTTAGAATGTGCTTGCAAATACTAAAGAGGTTTGTGGTTAATATGCACAATAGTTTCTTTACCCAAGAAAAAATGTTTGCATTTCTTTATTTCCTAAACTAGTGCATATATTTCTTTATCATATACTAAATATCCCTTAACTGCTGAAGTCAAAGTTTCAGAATGATAACATAATGGCTTACCTCCCTGTAACAACACTTCTCCCATAGCGTAATCACTGGTGTCTATCTCTACTTCAAAGGGTTGCTATAAATTAGGAAGATAAAGTACTAGAGCATGACTAATTTTTTTATTTTAATAACTCAAAATACTTGTGTTGTTCCTTACCCCAGTCAAAACCCTTACTCTTTGTGGCCACTTTGTGTAGAGGTACTGTAATAGTAGAGAAGTCTAGAATGAACTTCTCCATGTATTGTATTGCTCCCAAAAAAATCCTAGTCTCTGTGGCTCCCATTTGTGCTGACCAGTTGGTGATGGCTTCCACCTTCTTCGGATCTACTCGTAGCTCTTGTCCTCCAACCACATGCCCAAGGTAGACACGTGACTATTTGGAAAATTCACACTTCTTAATATTGCATAACTATTTCTCCTTAAGAGCTTGCAAGAATTGATGCAAATGTGTTATATGTTCCTCCCATGTGGCACTAAAAATAAAAATATCATCCAAATATACAATGACACATGAATCTATGAATTCTCGTAATACATCATTCATCAATCTCACAAATGTAGTGGGTGCATTACATAAACCAAATGGAAGTACTAACAAATCATACAAACCCTATTTTGTTTTGAAGGCAGTCTTCCATATATCCTCCTTCATCTTGAGTTGGTGATAAAAAGACTTGAGGTCCAACTTTGTGATGAATTTTGCATGCTGAAGCTGGTCCAAGAGATCATTTATGCATGGGAGTGAATATATGTTCTGTATGGTAATTTTGTTCAAAACACAATAGTTGATGCACATCCTTCAAGAACCATCCTTTTTGGCACCATAAAAATAGGTGAACCACATGGTGAGGTGCTTGGGAATATCACCCCTTGGTCTAATAGATCATGGAGTTGTTTCTTTACCTCTATAATATCCAACAAGGATTACCTATACAACCCGATATTTGGTAGAGGGAACTCTGACAACAAATTGAATCTCATGCTCTACTTCTCGTTTTGGTGGTAACACACTGGGAGTTTGGAACACTTCCTGAAAATACTGAATTATGCTATTTAAATCCTTCACCCCTTTGTTAGAAATATCTAAAATTCCTACGCCATCTTGCTTATCTTTCAATAAAAGTAAACACAACTGCTTATGATTTGTATGAATTAGTCTCTTTGTTTGGTTAGTAGTTACCATAAAAAATTTTGACTTACGTTGGTGTGATTGGATGTTGTAACTGACTCTATCCTTGACCCATCTATATAAATTCTCCTTTCTCATGAATATATAATCCCTAATATACAAATAAGGAATCTTGAAAACAACATCAAATGTATCAAGTGAAATTATATCAACTTATAATACATTTATATATTGAAAATTGATCCCAAACTTGAACTTACATATTCTTGTTACCTGAATTTCTAAACCCTTCTTCGCCCATTCCAAAGGATAAAGATGTGGATGCTCATAAGTTTTAAGACCAAGATTCTTTACAACCACATAAAAAATCAAATTATACTGAGAACCAATATAAACCAAAGAATTTACCTTAGTCCTCTTGATTTCGATTTCGATTTGAAATAGCTTACCCATATTTTCATGTTGTTCCTAGATGTCTATGTTGGTGGATGTGCATCCTAGCCTCTCATCTACATTAGAATCATCCTCTATCTATACCTCCCCATTTGTCCTTACAAATGTCATGGAATTATTGGAGTCCTTGGTTCAACACTTTAGATGTAACTCCAGATGTAAATTTCAACATGTAGCGTCAGTATGACCATTGATATCAAAATTCTTGAAAAATATATTCGGAACTTTACAAGTATTCAAAGTGGTAGCGGTCTTTTTACCTTTCCATTTACCTTTGTTACTTGTTTTTCCCTATTCTTTCTTTTTCTGATTTATTGACTATTCTTCCCTTAACTCCACTTCTCCTTGCTTCTTCTCATCATCTATGCAGTATGCTTGCACACATGGTTCATTGAGATCCTTGGGCTTCATGGAGATGACCTTCCTTTGAAGGTGAGTGTGAAGTCCTCCAAAATAATTGGTTGGAATATCCTCATCCTCTAAGTCCATATTGAGAAACATGGATTTCCTTTGAAACTTTGTAGTGTAATCCTACACACTTTTACCACTATTTTGTCTAAGATACTGCCATTTAATCATTTGGTCAATCTTATGGCCAATAAGATAAAAATTCACTCTAATAAATTCTTTAAGACCATCCCAAGAACTTATGATAGGACTCTTATTCTTTTCACAAGTGGCTAGATGGGTTTCCCACCAAACTAGAGCACATACTTCCATCTTGAGACACATAAAGGTAATCCTTTTTGCCTCAGTGACATTATGCACACTAGAATAAACCTCCAATTGATTTAACCACTTATCTAGAAACTCTGTTTCTACTTGTCCTTCAAAGCTTTTAATCTCAATTTTAGTTTCAAATTTAAAAGGAGTATGATTAGGTTTTACCTTCTCTCTTTTATTTGGAGTTTCCTGTTCACGCTCTTCCACATCTTATTCCTCAACATGGCTCTTTCATATGCCAAAATTATCGGCCAAAGCTCGAACCACTGAGTCCATGGAATATTGCTTAATTGGTACTGTCCCTTGTTGATATGAGAGTTCCTTTTGGTGTTGAGACACCCTTTCTATAGTGCTTTCCATTATCTCAATTCTACGGACCAAGTTCTCTTCTTCCATTTGATCTCTAATCCTTTGTTTCCACTTCTTTGTAGATATATCTGGATCACAATGTATTAATTATTCACCTTTAGACCTTGTCATTGTCATTCAAATCACAGAAGAATGAATACCACAATCCATTAGATATTATTGTCAGATTTGATAGCAAAATGATCTGTAAACCTCTACTTTGGAAATTTACAAAATCACACAACTGCTATTCCTACTTCCAAATTACTTGAAAATGATAGTTTATTGAAATTTAGTGAATGAATATTAATGTATATAACTACTTGCAAAAAAATAGAATAAAACTCCAGGAGGCTTGAAGTATGATGGATGTCTTTAATGAAGTGTAGTTATGCCACATGTTTAGGGAGAGTAACTCCAACATGGATGGCTTGGTGAACCAAGGAAATGATTTGGAGGATTGATGGGAATGTGAGGGAATGGTACCATGGAGCCACATTGACAACATCATTAATAATGAAAGGAATAGGTAAGGAGGATTACATGAGCCAAAAAATCTAGAGTTAGGATTCATAGGATAGATTTGGGAATGATGATATTTCCAATTTGATGATGGAGAAGAGGTGTACCTCCTATCTCGAATAGAAAAGAGTTACGAAGAAGGGGTGGAGAAAATCGAAAGTGAAGAGTGGACACTACATGAGAGGTGATAATGTTAGGAATGAAACCACCTTGTTTCAAGTTATCAAACAAGATGGCGCGGTGTGGTGACTACTTAGAAGGGGTGGTTTTACCGAATTCATCAAACAGATTAAAGGTAATGACCTTGAATTAGCCCTGGATTTTTCCAAAGCATGGGAAAATGATAGAGTTAAGTTTAGTGGGGTTGAAATGCATGTTACTGAACAATTTATAGCATATGTAAGGGTAAGTGCACCAAGTTGGGGGACAATTAAGTGGACATCAAATCCTGAATTTTACATTAAAAACAGCAAAACATCAAATTTAGTCTTCTGCGGACTTGAACCATGCCAAAAATTAAAAAATATGTCATAAAAATGGTACCATTACGTAGGGGAGACTATTAGCTTTGTAGAAATACTGATTTTAAAGTGAATAGAAGAGGATAAATATCATTTTATAATTTTTTACTAATAGTAGGTCTTTAAGACACTTTTTCCTGTGAATGTTTATGTGTACGTTTAAGACTGTAAAACTTGTTTCACTTATTAGAATGTGATAAAATTTATACCATCCCAACTGTGGTGAAATTATATACATGTTCAAAAATTTTTTTATTTGATTTCAATATTTTTTGATGAAGTTATGGCGGGCAAACGGAAAGTGCTCTGTTTTCTTTATGTTTTCATACCACTTTCACGGAAAAAATCATAAAAAATAAAATATTACTCAAAAAAATACAAAATAAAATCCATCCCAAGATAGATAGTGGCATATAACTTCTCACCAAAGGAAAAAAATATATATCAATTTTTTGTCATCCAAATTGTGGGCAAATGGACTATAATCTTATCAGCGTTTTTATAAAAAAATACCAAGTCATTGAATTTTGAGTGTTTAATATAGCTAATATTTTCCATTTTTTACAAAAATTAGTATTTTAGAAACTAGATTCCGGATGCTACAATTCATATTAATATAATTTTTGTCTAATTTTGAGTGTATGTATTGCTAATAATCCCTACAAGTTGACATTATGTTGTTATTTGCAATATGATGTCCATGGATGACCCCATATTTGTCCATCAACTTCCTGCACTTACCCGTAACTGGCATGATAATGGAGGGGCTTAAATTGTTCAAAGAAAATAATTGTAGGAACCATGATATTTCCACTTTTTTTGGGCCTTCTGAAAGGGTGCACTTGTATGATGATGGCACACTGATGTTTGTAAATTGGCTATGAAATATTTAACCCTAGAAGACAAGTTTCAGAAAATATACACACATCACCTCTCAATCCTTAACTTTTTCCATCGTAATCAAACAATTAGTTTCCCTTTTTTCTTATTGTAGTCTCTCACATTATCTATTTCAGAATTCAAAGAGGAAAAATTTGATACTTCCTTACATCATGGCATCATTATGATATTGTTCTAGAATGGTAAACCAATTCTGCCCCCCCATCTTGTAACACCCAGGATAAGACAAGGAAACCTTAGCCAATAGGATTAGAAATTTGAAAAAATGGGATTATGGAGAATAACAGTGAAGACGTGGCCGTGGAGGTGCTATCTGTCATGAAAAAGGGGGAGTCCTCATAAGGGAAGGGAATTGTGGATGAAAATCTAGGAGACATTAACATAGAGGCCAAGTTTTCTAATATGGAGGTGGCTATTGAAACTTTAATCAAGGTGACCAAACATCTTGTCCAGGACATGAATGAGTGGCACATCAAGTCGGTCATACAAGAAAAAAGAATAAATGGGATCAAGTCTTATTTTATCATTCAGGATAAGAGGATTGCTATAATGAAGGATCAACTTGCCAAGATGGAAAAACATAAAAGGGGTACTTGGCTGGATCTCAGTAGCACCAACAACGATGTGGAGGTTGCTGGTATCAAAGATGATATGCAGGAAAGTCATCTCTCTCCTCGGTAGAATTTGGAAGGTCTGGATCAAGGTCCTAGTTCTAGAAGTAGGAGCAATAAGAAAATGAAACATTACATGACCTTGTGCTGACTTGGTTGTGGGTCATTTTGGTTTTTGTCCTTTATGTTTTTCTCTGGTCTATGGTAGTGTTTAGTTTTTTAGATATATTATGTAATTGAGGTTATGCGTTTGTCGCTCCACATTGGGCTTGTGTGCTGGCCAAGCTGTTTTGTCCTTTCTGGGCCCTTGTTGGTTTTTGGAGTTGTTCTTTCACCCTAACTAATTTCATTTCTATATATGTACTATGGGTTTATTGGCCCCCCAAAACCAAATAGTTACCTAATCTAAAAAAAATAGAATAAAAAAATTCACACACAACGCAATATTATCTTGGAAACATCTAATTTGAGGGAGAAATAGTCATAAAGGGAAATTTCTGTTTCTTCCCAATTATATATTGGCTAATTGAAATGAATATAGATTACAAGAAGCTAAAGGAAGACAACAATGTTTCTTCCAATCTCTTTACTTGTTCTTATCGTACACCTTTCTTCTACAAATCAATTCTAGCACCAAAGTCTTCTTGCTCACTTCTCCAATGAATCGATGATCCATTCCACATCCTCTTCTTATATTTATAACTGCTCCCTATGTCCTCTCGTGTACTAGAGAATATGAAGGGTCAAAGAAGAAAGAGACACAGTTCAAACACTTCAAATCCACGACTATTTGTGGATGTTGTTTTTGTTTTTATTATTGATAGGACTGCCAGTGAACACAAATTGATGGTTACAAAACCTCTTGCATGCACAAAGGGGTAATTACACAACCGCTGGGGTGGTTACATAACCGCCACTTTGCACAGGGTGATGGTTTGTAACTTAACACTTTTTTCTCATTTCTGATTAATTTTCTTCTGATTCTAATTGCTCTTATGAAGTGGTGTCTTTATAGATCCCTATGGATCACTCATGGTTTGGGGAATTGTGTTGGGATATAAATTTCTACCACTACATACCTCTAGAGTTTCCCCATAAAAATTGTAATCAACCCTTATTTTTTAGAAAACTACTTTGGGAACCACTTTTGCAAACAAGTTTTGTAGGTCACTTGTCATTCTGTAGTAAGAACAAATTGGTGCATTTATGATAATAAACTCTGGAAAGGTGATCGTAGATTGAAATTTGGTTTCTAGAAATGAATTCCCTCAACTTTGAGCATTTATCTCTATACAGGGGAGTAGATGAGAATTGACAAAATGTATGTTTGAGTCTCAGACATTAGTTTTTGAACTTAGTTTCGTAGGCACTATGGCTAAATTGGTCACTTTTGTAATTTTGCAACGATAATTCGTAAACTGTCGCGGGACCTCCTTAATGATTTTTAACTTTTGAGAGACTTTAGGAAACCTTCACATGACTGTATGGAACATCTATTAGTTACTTGTATCAAGAAATTTGTTTGTGGGAAATATGGTGTTTTTCTCCTCTTTCTCTCTCTAAAGCTAAACATGCAATGAAAAAAATATGTATTCCTTACCCTTTGTAAGTGCATACAAATTTGATTTCATTGTGAATGAAAAACATGCATACGTAGAATGTGTTATAATATTGCAGGATTACCATGTCAACTTCCTGGGTTGACCATGCTTTTCGTTGCAGGTACCACAAACAAAAAGGATTTATTACCATTATCTTTTGGTTTGCAGTAGTTTGCAATTTTTGAGTGAGATGTAATTAAAATGAATGAATATTGGTTATTGATATGAATGGAAATGTAATTATTGATTCCTTTAAATATTATGAAAATGTTATTTCATTGGGATGTTAGGAAGTAGGCACTTGACATGGGCATAAATTTTCATTTCGGGTTATATTGTAATAAGGGTGTAGATGTATCTCTTAACTGAAAATGAACTGAAATTTTTTAACATTCTCATGTGTGGAATTCATGAATGTGCTCATTTTTTAATTTATTAATTACTTGGGAACTCGGAAGGAAAGAAGCAAATTGAAAAGAATTATGTAAAGAATAATTTTCTTGTGTGAAATGTCCTTACTTGTAATCGCCTTCATAGTGTAGAGAACCAAAGTTGTAAGGATGATCCTAGTCACATTAGTATTTGTCAACATCATCTAATGTAGGGAAAATAAGATTACAAATTTAGGATACCATTTTGAACATGTATTCTAAATTGTATGGTAATACAAAACACCTTGTTGGAATTGCATATGGTCAAACCCTTTTAGTTTGATGGCCTAAATGACAACATGAGGACCCTAATATAGTAAGCCTTGTGAAGAATTTTTAGATGTGTTGATCGTGTCTTTCTCCCTAAATGGAATCAAAGAAAATTTGGCTATTCAATAATGACACAAGTAAGAGGAGTGCATGATATTGAGAAACCTCGCTAAAGGACTCACATTTTACCTTGAGATATGTACGTGGACCCTATATCCATGTGTATTCCCTAGAAACCTAGTAGTAGGTGTTGATAGTCGTGGAAGTATGTAGGGTGTAAATTTCAAATGTAATGGTCCTTCATTTGAAAACATGCAGAGTGAAAGTGTCTAAACAACACAATTGAATGGTGGTATTTTGATAACTATGTATAATTGAGGTGACTAAACAATGTAGTTGTATGGGTTCATGAGAGCATGTAGAGAAGAAAATAATGTGACATTGCAAGGTTATCAAATAAATATGAGTAAACAATAAGGTGAGGTGGAACCCTCTCATAAGTACCAAATGGGAGATCCTTGTATAAATCAGAAGCAAACTAAATAAGGCTTACATATAAATAGAAACGAAGGGTGTGTTTATTATTTATGTATGTTCTTTTGTAATGTAAAATTGTCAATCTCATATTAAAACCTTCACCCTAAGAATACAATGAACAAATAAAGCCAATGATATTGTAATACAAATTTAGACGATACCTCCTTAGGATGTTTTAACAATATGATACATGGGAGTGGTTTGTAAGATATTGACCTTGGAGGTTACAATACCTTCCCCCTTGAAGCTGTTAGATTTCAAACAGTTATTTGAACCGCAAGGTCTCTAGAGGGGAAACCATTTTAGGGAATATTTTTAGTGTCTTTATGCTCGTGTGAGGTAGCGATGTGGTAACTACCTTGGTGATGACCTGATGGAAGTTGTCGACATTGAATTATATTTTAGCTAATCCTAAGACCTCTTAAGAGGTCATTTGTGGATGAAACATGTATTTGATATTAATCTCTTAAAAGGTGTCACAAAAAGAATAAATATGTTATTGGAAATGAAAAGAGTAACCTGAGACATCCATTTTAACTTAATGTTAAACCCTTTTATGTTGATAAGGTAAAACAAATTGTTTCGTGCATAAACATGTCTTCTAGAAACATGTATCCTTAACTTGAAGATGAGTCTCATGAGAGTAATGTATATATATGTGTGTGTGCGTGTGTGTGTATGTATGTACACACACACACACACACACACACACACACACACACACACACACACACATATACATATACATATACACACACACACACACACACACACACACACACACACACACACACACACACACACACACACACACATATACAATGATTCCATTGGAAGTTGGGATTCGTAAAGTAACTATGTTAAACAATGTAAATAAATAAAGTGTACTTTATGTGAGTAAAGGTGTAAATGACATGAGAGATGTGAAATTTTTGTGATAAGGGCATATAGCTTGTGCACATTAAATGTGGTATAATCAATGAGGTAAAACAAAGGAATTCAATTGTAACAAAGATATAAACCATGAAAAACAATGTACATTGTTGAAAATTTTCTATCTTCTAGTTCTTGTTTGTGGTAATATCATGTATTATGTTTCGTTTGTTTGAGAAAATGTGGCATGAATGTGAATTTGGTGTTATCCTATTTGCATGAGTTTCATAATGTTGGGGTTAGATTGCATCATTTTTATTATAGGAATACAATGTTGTTAGTGAAGGGGGTAATAAGGAACATTGTGTGTTTTTTCTTTGGAGGAACCAAAGGAATCCACGACTATTATTAGAGGCATAAGTAAATGTTATAATAGATGGATAAGGGGCCTTATTATCACCAAATCACAACACCCTCTAATTTTCTATTGTTTGTGAATGAGGTAATCAGTGTGATTGGGTAACATGGAGTTATCCCAAGACATGGGACCTTGAAAATGGGATAAATATTCAGAGAAGAATGGATTCCTCTTCCTAAACTAAGCACTACACTACTCCTAATGTAAGAAAAACACTTAGCTAAGCCTATCCTAACAATTTCAAGGAGACAGGGAGAGAGGGGGATGCATGAATGAAGGAAAATACTACACGAAAGGGGTGGTGATAACACCAAGAGAAGGGGTTGTTATAAAATTCTCATCCCACAAATGGAGAAAGATGAACATGGAGAGGATAGAAAAGTATCAAAAACCATATTTCACATAATACACCATTCCAAAAGTGCTGCAAGATCTTGACATGTGGGATAATTTGGGTCACCGTATTGATTTTAAAAATTTTACACACTAGGGGACTTGTCTTCACTTGCTTGCACATGCTCCTCCTCTTGTGGATTTGGAGCTAACTCTCACTCTCCCACAACTGACCTTGAAATTTGTGATGAATCAAATTTATTTGAGAATATGGTGCCATTATGAATGTTGCATTATGAACAAACAAATTGCTAATAACCCTTTACTTGTGTTTGTTCTTGTGCAAATTTAGTCTTCACCATCTATCCTTGAACTTCAACCTTAGCTGGAGGCTTAGTCATTGGTGGAATCCATTTGATGTTGAATCTTGTAGCTCATTCTTTCAAATTTCTTACAAGATCATATTCTCTAAGCTCCTCAATATTCTCCCCTCTTTAACTGGTTTTCTAATTTTGTTCTTCCCAAAATGGGCTTGGGATTACGAGAGGAGGGGTGGGTTACGATTAAACTATTTTTGGATTGATTGTGATGGCGGGAGAGGTGCAACCTCTTATTTTTGTGGAGGGGAAGAAATTTTAGAAGAGAAAGGGGTAATAAATTCAAGGCAGGATGTAAATTTAGGAGATGAATAAATGAAATTCACAATGGGGGCGATAACTAGAAAGTTAGGAAAGTGGGGTTCAAGATGAGATTGCATGGGTTGGGGTGTAGGAAGAGGGCTGTGAGGCGGTAATGCAAGAGTTTCCCATTGACAGGAATGACTAGCATCATACTCATAATCCTATCTCTTCTTAATCCATTTTCCAATCTCAAGCAATGGTTTGAATATCCAATGGAGCTTCTGCTGAGGATTAAACTCACCTTGTATAGAGCCAGTCCAGGGGTATGGAACTCTGAAACCAATCTGGGCTTCCCTTTTCATCTCTTTAATCCTTATTTGTATCATACTACTCTCCAATTATTGAACCTTTATATGGAAATAGTCCTCCCCTGTTGTAGGATAACCTATAAAATTTGCATATTCCTTCTCTTCAATAGCTCCATAGTTTGGTGAGTGACCGAACTTGATATGCATCTTGCTCATAGGAACATGCATAATTAAATTGATTATGATAATAGAATTGATCTGGGGGGGATTATAATAACTTGGAGGTGAATTTGAATAACACTACTGCTGTTGTAAATGGGAACTCCATGAGGGGAATTAAGTAATAACTGGATAACTTCATGAATGGGAGAAAATGGAAAGATGTGGAAGGAAAATGAATGTAAATGGGTGGAAGAAATGGTTTGCAACTCAGAGAATGGGTTGTTTGGACCAATGGAGTTACCAGTTATGCTTGGGTATGCCTTTTAAGGTTATAATTTCATCAAGAGCACAAATAATTAATGAAATAAAGTGAATACAAACATACACACTTGTGAAATATCTTGACTTATATGTGGTCCCATAGGGCGTGCCAGAACTGTTATCACCAAATAAAATCACCCTCCAATTTTCTAGTGTTTGTGACTGAGGCAATTGGTGTGATTGGGTAACATAGAGTTATCCCAAGGTGTGGGACCTTGAAAATGGAATAACTCTCCAAATAAGGTCGACTTCCTCTTCCTAAACTAAGCACTACACTACTCCTAATGCAAGATAAAAACCTATCTAAGCCTATCTTAACAATTCCAAGGAGATAGGGAGAGAGGAGGATGCATGAACGAAGGAAAATCCTACACTAAGAGGGTGGTGATAACATCAATAGAAGTAGTTAGACAATTCTTGACCTGCAAATGGAGAAAGATGAACATGGAGAGGATAAAAAGGTATCACAAACCATATTGCATACAATACCCATTCCAATTAAGCACAATAATTCCAAGTATGTGATGAGAACAACACGATGCACAATATACCTACAAACATAAAGAGAGGAAAGAGAAAGCACTGTAAAATGTTGCAAGGATAAACAATTAATCACAAAACACCATTTTCATTGCTCCAATAAAATGCATAGTACATCATTATAGTAAGAAGAGGCAAGAAATCCTTATTACAATGCTCAGAATGAAGGCTTGAAGCCCCAAATTCATCCAAAAGAGAAGAAAAGGGAGAAACATAAAAATGTCTAACCCCTTACAATATGCATCCCTTTACATTTTATTGAAAATCTGAGTGATAGAGAGAGGAGGAAGGAATCCCTAAATTATAGGCATGATTTTAGTAGATCGTGGAGGCCATGCCATTGCCCATCCTTTCTTGCATCATTATTTCTTCTCCAATAAACCCCCCGCCATGCCTTTATTCATAGTTTTTCCTTTTAATTTTATTAAAAATAATATTTAATTTTGTGGAAGTCACCTCTATGCCATGGTGGGTCCCCTTGGGTCAAAAAACTATGTTGGAAGGGGGTATGGAATGATCTGGATGGCTAATTCACTTGACAACTTGATGATATGGCTCTTCTACCTTTGCGCTGTATGGTTTGGCGGGTTCCTTTTGTTTTCTTCCCTACGCTTTAGATTCATCCCGCCTAGCCAAAAATGGTTCGCTTTGGCGAGATCCCTTTTTATCTTTTTTGTGTCCCACTGTTCCTAGTTGAGTTGACCTAAAAAACGTAACACTGCTAATTCCTTAATTGTATCATCCGATGACTCAACCTTGCTTCATGATGTGCTTCCCCGCCAACTCCCCTCGGGCTCGACACTTGACTTGTTCCCCGGGCTCCTCATGTCCCTCACATTTACCCTAAATTTGACCTCAACCAACCTGATGACCTCAGAGATACCCTGGAGAGCCCACCTTCAAAACCACTGTGACCACCCAAACTCTGAGATCAGACTCCAAAATGTGAATCGCCTAGTGACTGAAGAGCCCATACCATTGAACCCAACCTCCGAATCTCAACTTCTGAATTCAGACTTGAAAATCCCACCCGATTTTGTGCCCAACTCACCCTGATACACATGAGTTCCTGAATTCTGATGTGCATGAGTTCCGAACTCTGAATTCTAGAATTTAGAGATCGGACTTCACCCACCATTTTCGTCACCAATTTTGAGTGGGTTTCCGAACCCCACGACTCTGAAATCTCAAAGTTTCCCAATGTACGATGTAACTTGTCCATAAATACTTTCTTATCTTAACTCCCCATTGATCTCCTCATCTCAAACATGTGCCATTTCTATTTTGTTGAGCCATTATTCTTGCTCACTGTTCATCCTTTTCCTCGCTTTCCTTGAGCTAGATCATGAGCTTGTTCCCCCATTCTGCTACTCAATCCATGAGTACCTCGTGACCCTAAACCCTTCCTCCATATGAGTCCCTCAGCATAATTAACGAGAAAACCCCCGAGTAACCTACCACCTTGGTATCAACTCATATCATTGAGTTAATCTATGATCCATTTCTTGATGAGCTAACCAACTCGTCGAATGAGACCCATGGTAACTCAGATTGGGTGAGCTACCTGACCCTTCCACACAACTCACCCCACAACCAACTTGCCGAGCTAGTGTTGTCTATTATTGCACCCTTTGCAAAAATAGAACATCTTGGATTTCCATGGACTTGGAATGAACACTGCAAAGAAGTTTAAGTATGCCATGGAGATAAGATAGGAACCACGGGAAGAAGAACATAACCATTGAAGTCAGGAGAAAATTACGGAGGTTTCAGATAGGCCACAGATGCAAAGGGAATGCTACGGAGTGAAATAAAGGAACCATGGGTGTTATATCAAATCCATGCTATGATGGATGAGGCCGTGGGTCAAAGTAGAGGAGCTAGTAAAGCCGCCGCATGAAAAGTGCAAGCCACATCATAAAGACATGCTGTAAAGAGCCTGAGAATACCGTAGATACAAATGAAAATCTGCAGCACATAAAGCAAAACATCTGGAGACTGTGGGGTGAAACAAAGAAGTTAGTAATGCTGAAAAATAGAAGGAAGAACCCTAAAATCCAAAAGTCGCACAAGACTAAAAGGAGAAAGCTGCATATCAAACAAAAAATGACAGTTTTCCGTGGGAGACTAAAATAGCCATAAATTTCGATTGGATGATTTGATCTTTGCAAACTTTATATCAATGGAAAGGTCTCAACGTCCTCTATGCAATGGAAAATTTATTTCTTAATTTAAATAAGGATAGATATGTGGAAAGGTGGAATAATTCTCAAACACGTAAAAGGTGTAGTTCCAGGTGGCACAACTACCAATATTTAATACAGTATGGGAGCTCAACAAGGTAAAATGTGTGTAGGAGTGGGTAATTAGAGGCACTCAAAATTTTCAGATAATTTAATCACTACTTTTGGGGGTTGGAAATTTGAGTTCAAGTTTCCCTCTCTTTCTCTTCTTCTTCTCTCCTTTTCTATAAATGTAAGAGCTCTGCTCATAAAAACGGATCCTCTTTGTTGTAACAACACCATGCAAAAATGGTGGCTGAATTCCTATGAGTTTACACCTTGAGTTTGGTCTCTCCAATGTATTTTCACCTTCTGCCATGAATGTAAATGACTGTGTATATTTTGATCAATAAAATCTAGTTTTTTGGCTATCTGTCTTCCTTGGTCTTATGTTTTATTTTTTGCTTGCCTCTCTGTTCACATTTCTGGTAGGCTGTGTGTTTCCTTCACTTGCAAGATCCATTTCATTTGGCACATTTATTTCACCCTCTCTCCCATGTTTTCCATCTTTCTTTTTCCCTTGTGGAGAGTGATCAACCCTTTTCCTTGTGCTATCACCTTCTTAGCTTAGGATTTCCCCCTTTTCCGCATCTCCTTCTATCTCTAGTTCCTTGGCATGTTTAGGTTAGGATTTTCTTTCAGTATTAGGATTAGTGTTAGCATTAGGATAGGTAGAGGAAGCCGACCTTCTTTGGAGGTCTATCTCAGTTCCCAGCTCCCACAAATGAGAGACAGTCACATGTTGCCTCAAAATCTTAGATTGTCTATAACACAAGGCAAGGTGTAATTTTGACCTCCAACAACTGGTTAATAGCTTTCCGAGCTACTTGGAGCCCCAAGCCCAATTTTATCATTTTTTAAAATTTTCTTTGGCCTTTTTGAAAATTTCCTTGAAATTTCTCAGATCTGGGGAACATGCACAAAGAATAGGGTGCCTAAAAATTAACCTTTCCTGTCTTGACCATTTTTGCTGAATGTGGTCCTGCTAAAGCCTGCTTTCTCACCTATTAAAAATATAAATCCTTCAAAACCAAAAAGAGGAAAACATATCCCGAATGATTCCAAAACTCCCAAAAACACTGAATATGCTCCCAAAACATGATTTTCACTTGAAACACTTCAGATCCTTCCATGAAGTTCTATTGATTGTTCAAGTTCAATTTTCCCCTGTTGTCCATTTTCACCCATGGGGGGTAAAATGGATAACAAGCCTATCAAATTTGAGTGGTGTATTTCACCTTAGAGGAACCAAATGCTAGCCAAGATTCCTTAGTGGAGCTATAAGTGGCAGTTGCAATGATGATATCTCCCCCATAACAAGCCTCATAGGTAGGACTAGTAGTGTGAGTTGTCTCTAGTTTTGGTGTCAACCATAGTCTTATCCCACCATATGAGTGGGACCATGTTTGTGTAAGTGTATCATGTGATGTTGAGTTATTCTAAGTGAGCCCAAGTGATGTTGTAAAACAAGAAAATAAAGATTTTTTTATCTTGGTTAATTTTGGCTTGTGTTTTGGTCATTCATGTGTGGGCATTACAATTAGTTATCATAAGCCAAGACAAATCCCTTGGATGCAAATCCAAGAATTAGAGTGGAGAATGAATCTACTAGAATTTGATTACATGGTATCCTCGGCTCCACCTACGACAACCCTAATTTTTTGTAATTATATAATGGATTTTGATCATATATTATGTGATTTGAATTCATAAATTTGTGTGTGAATTAGACATCTATGTTTCTGGGCAGGGTTGGTTGTTTTCTTTGGTGTCAATTATGTCATGTTAGTTTATCGACAATACCTACATTAATGGATGATTCAAGACCCCGTAGAAATGATGACAACTAACCCATATGGACACTCACTACTGTCAAATGTTGAAGAAATTCCACTGTTAAAAAAAATTAGGATAGGTTCTTGATGAGATCTTATAGTTTACAATAATAGGTAAGGATTTTTAATGTGAAAATAAGGTTGATTATCTTATATTATGACCTTGGGGGTTTATACACTAGAAACCCCCAAGGTCATAGAAGTATATAATACTAGAAACCTAGCCAAAATCCTAACAACTAAGTGAATCCCTTAATTATGAAGAAACCGTGGCTTGTCAGAGAGTTGATGGTTTGCAATAGCCCTCAAGAATGTGTTGCTGTACATTGCTAATTGTGCCATCTATATGTAGGGTGTGAACCACTCATCTATGTCTCTATGTAGGGTTGGATGTTTTCTTTGGTGATTATAGTTTATGTGCACAATAACTATGTCAATAGTTGATGCTAGATCCCATTGCAATGTTAACAAGGAACCCAAATGGAAAACCACTAGGGTCAAAATTTGTCAAAATTTGACTCTAAAAAAACCACAAGGATAGGTTGATGAGATATTATAGTTAACACTAAGGGGTAAGGATTTTGAGTGTGAAAATAAGGGTGATTATATTATATCAAACTTTTAAACCCAAAACCACCAAGGTTATAGAAATACATAAGAATCGAAGCCTATCCAAAATCCTAACAACTATGTGAAGCCCCTAATTATGTTGACATGCATTCCTTCAAATGGAAAAAGGATGACTTAAACTATGGCTTGTCAGAGAATCGATGGTTTGTAGTAGCCCTTAAGAATGCATTGATGTACATTTTGCTAGTTGAATCATCGTTATGTAGGGTGTGATTTGCATGGTGAAAATATCTAATGGTTAAAATTCATACACAATTATAAAAAAATGAATGAACAATAGTGAAGCCATGTAGATTGATATCTACACATTTGTCAATCGGGTAGAGCATCACATGGATTGATATTTACATTTTTTGACAATATTCTGTGCTTAAGCCACATAGCCAAAATGAAATGACATTGTAGACCAACGTTGCGAGTATTGTGAAATGGATGCTTGAAGAGGGAGGAAGAAGGATGAGGTAGGGTAGTTTTCTACAAAATATCTAAAAGTGGTATCCATAAAAATTATTTTTCCAAACTACATCAAATGTTCTTTAAGCATTTGTTTTTCTAATAAGAGGGTTTGAAAATTTCTTGTGTGATTCAAAATTGTTGAGGCATCCACCACAATGTTCTTTAAGTTCATATAATTTCTCATCTAAAAAGTTAAATACACTCCCTTTTGTATTGATTGTGTTTTAAGCCAAAAACTATTTCATTCTTTGGCCATTCCTTTCCAATATTCATTAGCCAATACTGAAATTCATGAGTATATTATGAAGCATTAAAATCCTCTCTCTATTGCATCATATTATGTTGTATTAAAACACAAATGGAGATGACGGTGTGGCTGCGATCGTTAAACACACTATATTTGGGGTTGCTTAAGTAACATTTTGGTGGTTAATAGTGATTGGTCTTGTATTAATTGTGTTGACATGCTAATAGAAGTGGGTACAATCTTATTAATCCAAGTAAAAGTAGAGGGGGTTTGTATTAAAAAATAGGTTAAGGGTTTTGAGCCATATTCACAATAGTGTTACCCAAGTGGCAAGGGCGAGTTGGTGATAGTTTTCCTGGCACTCAAGTGGTAGGACTAGAAAACTCCAAGTTAAAGAGATAGAAGTGCAATTTTTTAGAGCCGGCTATCCTGGCAAAAAAATTATTGGGCCCCACCGCATGCCCCCATATATGCCCCATCCCATCCATGCACAGGTGGGACCCACTGTGGTATACAAAAAACCTAACAACTATATATTTTTTGGTTTTGTGGTATACAAACAATGTGTATACCACAAAAAATATGTGATTTGAACCCATGACCTCTCACATACAAGTGCAGAGGACTACCAATCCATATAGCACCTGTCACATGCTACCACTTGATTTCATTTGTATTTATTTTGATGTTTCCTAAAATGTGTGTATACCACATACGGTGGGGCCCACCTTTGCATGTATGGGATGGGGCATGCGGTGGGGCCCAACAATTTTTTCTCCTGGATAACCACATGCCAAGTTTTTCTTGTGTGTTTTTAAGTTTTAAACACTTTTTGTATTTATTATTTATTATTTATTTCTTGATAAGAAGAGTTTAGAAAAAGAAAGTCCGCATCTTGATGATAGTCATAAATAGTGAAATCAATGCACTCAATGAAGGTTCGATTCTTGATTTAAGGCTTTATGTTTCATTGTTTTGTCGAGTGTATTATGTTGATGATTTAGTGTTCAATGTTATTTTTGTGGGCATCAAGGTCAACTAGATCATGCAGAATATTCCATTTTATGTGTAGAGATTGATAAAATTTTGGGCAAGGGTAGAAGCATGAGGGATTAAATCATATGAAAGTGTCCTTGTTTGCAGGTGGTGGTGAATGAGACTTTGTGAATGCATCCACATGGTCCCCTCCTATCATGGGATTGCCTCTCCACCCACGACACCAACATGGGTGATGGAATGTTTTGTGTTCCAACAAGCACTCCCACCATGGTCAACATGTGGTTGATTACGCATGATCTATAGATTTGGGAGAAGTTTTGAGTAGAGAGGTTCCTTACCTCTGAGGGAGGGAAAAATATTTTCTACATGCCTCCTTTCTTACTATGGTCTCAACTTCTCGCAAACACTTCCATTCTACTCCCAAAGAATTACAACAACTATATACACCATGTCTCGCTTGTTCAAACATTAACAAATCATACATATAAAAATGTCTCTCATTTTCACTTTATCTTGCCTCCTAGTTATTCATTCTCTTCTAATAGAATAAGTACTAACCACTTCATTCCATGAATATTCCATGTGCACATCAAACAAAGGTACTCATTCATATTTTACTTTTGTGTCGGTATTGATTCTTGTACCCCTACACTGCTCAATTACCTTCCCCCATTCATTATTGATGTTTCTATTGCACCTTGTTGGTGCCATTGCTAGTTTGTATTTTCCCATCTTTTCCATTACTGCACATTGAAATATAATTAGATAAAATTTCATTGTAAGACGATGTTTGTTGTTAAACCATTTCATAAAGCACTATTTGAGCATATAATTACAAACATTGTAACCTTATACTCAACATGAAATTGTAGCTTCATATGTATTTGATAGGGAGATGGTGCATCGATAGATAATTGGACATGCACATGAATTTTAGTAGTATAGTCATGTTATAAAGGTACACCCACATTGGAATGGGATATAAGGACAATGTAGCCATTATCTCAATTTTAGTCAATATGTCAAATACTAGTAGCTTTCTCATTGGATCAATAAATAATAATTTTAATTTTTCAATGAAGGATTCTATCCACCATACGTTGGGAAATTATAAATAATATTCTTATAAGTAGATTTATAGAGCATATGTAGGATTGATGCACACCAGACACATGCAAAAGTTGATAGAAAGTTAATGCTCGTAAAGGATAACCCAAATATTCCAATACATTTTTGTTGGGGTTAGAACACCGTTTGTACAGATAATACATCATATCTAAGCATACATGCAAATAAAAGAGGATATTCTACGAGAAGAAATATACATAACAAAAGATATAAATCAACACTAGATTTAATGTGGTTCACCCAGTGTGGGATATGTCCACCAAGAAACAAGCCAATCTATTATCTAAAGCTTCCTCAAGATATAAAATGAATATTTACAATCTTTCACACCTCTCAGATGTACATTAATATCTTACTCTCAAGATTTTGCTTCTTCACTAAGAATTCTCTCTCTCACAATTATTCTTGTTGGCCTATCAAAATTTCACCCCCCATGGGTAAATTTCGATAACATGCATTAGATTCTCAGGTCCCAGGAAAATTGATTGATTCGGGGCCAAAATTCAGGCTTGCAGGGTCCCTTCAGGTAATTTTCTAACTCCCCAGGCCGAAGAAGGAAGGAGCAAGCTTTGAGAAAGTGTTCGAAAAGTTGCAGAAAGGCAAATAGGATTGAGTCCAGTCGGCCCACAAAGCATTTGGGACAAGTGGGACGAAAGTACGCGGCGGGCGCGAAATGCCGATTCAGCCGAGAGAGAAAATCCTAACTGCTGAGAGGGAGCAGTTCGGGACGAGTGGGACAAATGGACGGCCCGAACCGGCCGGTTCGCGCGAAATCAGCACAAGGAGCCCAAAAGCAATTGGGACGCGCGGGCCAGAAATACCCGAACCGGCCGAACCGGCCGAAATTGAAAAGGTCCAAAATCAGGATGTCCGAAACAAGAATCGAAATACGCGAACAAGCGGGAGCCGAGAAATCAAAAGGTGCCACGTGTCTTTGGCCAAATGAGGGAAAGGTCCCAATCGGAGGTCCAAAATCAAAACTGGGACGTCCGGGACGGATGGACGCGAAGTACGCGGAAGACCCGGCAGGCCCGAGAACCATTGAGAAATTGCCACGTGTCATCAAGGAGAAGCCAAAAGGTCAAAGGGCAAGGTTTGAAGCGCTGGCCCGAGCCAATAGAAATTGGACATGTGTCCAATGGAGCATAGAAGTGCGGAGCTCGGGGAGGAGTTGGAAAGTTTGGCCAAATCTAAGCCAAAAGGGGTAAAAGTGAAGGAAGACCCGGCAGGTTCGTCAACCAACCAATGCATGCCACATATCCCTAGTGGTGGGGCGTGGGAAAAAAAAATGTGGAAAATGTTCCAAGAGCACCAAAAGTCAAAATTCAAGAGACAGCCCGCCGAAAAGCAGAGGAGAGAGAATTATTCAGCGAATCAGAGCATGCCACGTGGCGTCCAAGTGGCAGTGCGCGGGAAAATATTTCAAAATCCGTTTTCGCCTGTTCCGTGTCCTAAATCTTCAGATTGACATATCTTTCGATCCAGAGCTCGGATTTGCACGTTCTTGATATCAACGGAAAGCTGCTGAAATTCTCTACACATTTCCAGGGTCAATCTTGCATTTTGGTGTAGTCTGGAGGGAGAAAATTGAGAAACGCCTCTGGCACGAAATAACAAGCAGAGATAATGCTTCAACAACCACTTTAATGCAGCAGACAACCCGCCGCTTCTGTTAGGCAAACCGCCGCTTTGCCAGAACCCGCCGCTTCTGCCATGATGGACGAATTAAATGCAACCTAGAGGTGGTTGACCTAGGTGGTTGGGGCAGATTTCGAATTCCTCTCTCTTTTCTCTCTCATTCTTCCTATAAATTGTAAGGAGGGGTTTCTTTCTAAGTAGTTGGACATTTTTGCTTTGCACCCCTCCCTTCTCTCCTGCTCATAAGAAGATTTTTGGAGTTTTCAAACCTCCCATATAGACTGTAACACCGTTTTTTTTTTTGCCTTCTGGCTATTGCAATGTATTGAATCGATCCTTGAGCAATATATATGTGTCTGTGGTTGCTTCTAAACCCTCTTACATATTTATTACTGTCATTCTTGATCTTTCATTGCATTTTTGCTATCTGTGCATGGTGTTGTGTTATATCTACATGGTCTGTGTTTAATGTGGCAAAGCATATGTTCTTCATTCCTCGGTGCATCACCTCTATTAGCTTAGATTTATTTTATGCATTTTCTTACCTTGTCTCCTTGGCAGATTAGATTAGATTTTGAGAAAACCCTCTGCATATTTCGTGTGCACCTGAACAGAGGAATAGGAACCAGCCTTTCTCTGGAGATTCCTTTCTCACTCTTCAAGTCCCACACTTGGAGAAAGGATTCAATGTTATGCAATCACACTGGATATTAATATGATCAACCTAGAAAACTGATCAATATCCAGGGGTGCTGTGATTTTGCATCAACAGTTTTGGCACGCCCGGTGGGACCTTAGAGGTCTTTCACTTCATCTTTTGCAGGTTGATGTGTTCCTGTGAAGATTTCAGCCTTTGGAGGCACTTGCAAACACATCTGGCGACTCCATCTGGTCAACAACCCATCTCTGAAGTTGCAGACCTTCCTTTCCATTCGTTTCCATACATTTTCATCCATCTTTCTTTCCATCCCTTTCATTCTTTTCCATTCCATGAAGTTGTGCAATCATGACTTCATTTCCATCATGGATTTCACATCAACAACAGCAGTATATTCCACCTCCAACACGTTTTACAAATCCTCCAGATCAGCATCAGCATGCATACTCATATGAACAGCAGTGCCAAAGTCAGTTTGGCTATGAAGCTTCCCAAGAGCAAGGGTGTGCATACAATGAAGACCATCAGATCCAAGATGCTGGTCTGTTGGAGAAAATCCAAAAGATGGAGGAGGGGATGGTGCAGTCCAGGGCTCAGGCACAAATGAGAGCATTTGGAATCGGTTGTGAAGCACCCTGTCCATGGGTGGGACCTTTTCCAAGTCATTACAGCCCTCAGGAGAAGCTTGACTTCATGATTGCAATGCTGCCTTTGCTTGCAAAGTGGATTGAAGAAATAGAAGTGTATGAGAGAAGTATTCAACAACCTTGTCAACAGGTAAGTTCACACCATCTCATACCTTTTCTTTTCTCTTTCCCAATCTGTACTCATTTCAGCAGTGTCAAGTTTCAAACTCCTCCATCTGCTGTCCCAAATGTTGAATCCATTTCTCCACCTCTCAGTCTTCCACCACATCTCGATTCTTCTTTCCTTTTTCCTTCCAAACAGTCATCCCCTCCACAAGAGCTAACAGAAACACCCCCTCCTCCAAAGAAACAAGAGGTTTCACCGCCTCCACCACCACACAGAATTGTCAAATCAGTTGAGTTTCAACATATCCCTCCTTTGCATTCCCAATTCCATGTGGGAAAGAAGAAATTGTAAAAATCAGTCATCAAGGACAACAAGAGGAAGAGCCAAAAAGAAAAGAAATGACAGACAGCTTGAAGGTTTGGGCTGCCAAATTTGGGATAACAAATATTCCTTTGATGGTTAATCCTACAGAAGAAGCTAGGGTTGGAGAACAAATGGTGGTTAGGACTGATTTTGTTGCAGCAGAAGAAGAAGATCTTGCAGCCCCAACTTGCCCTCTAGAGCAGCAGATTGAAGAGTTTGACTTGACAAACTTCATGCTGGAGGAAGGAGTTCAACCAAGAGCAAGATTGCCTTCAAACATTGGAGGAAGGAGAAGCTGCTCCAAATCCAAAAGAAGAGGAGCACAATCTAGCTGTGGAGGAGAAAAGTGCAGATCCAAGGGCTTTGAGCACAAAGCAGGCTACAGGAGAACCTTCAGTTCTTCTTTCCACTTCATCTCTCTCAAGTTCTAGTACTGAAAAGGAGTTTGATCTCTCAAACCCAATATTGGAGAGTGAAGGAAACCATGGTGGTCAAGTTGCAGATCAAGAGGACACCATGGAGGAAGTTGAAAACGAGCAGCAGGACAGCAATGAGGCAGTTTACCTGTCAGATTTGGAGGACTGTTTTGATGGAGAAGAGCCGGTTGAGTTTTCACCATTCTCTCTTTCATCATCCACATTCCAAACACCAGAGCCTGCTGCCATGAAGGAGAGCTTTCATTTGCAGCAGCCTGCATCTTACAACAGCCCTTTGGAATCAAAATTGGAAGATTCTAATCTTCCCTGTTCTTCATTGGAGGAAGAGAAAGGACAGAAGGATTCCACCATTTCTTCCACACCATCCATTCAAGGGTCTGCAAGAGAACTCCATTCCTGGAGTTGAAAATCAGAGCAATGGGCATACTCAACGGATCAGACCTTGCCCAATCAGGTACTTGGCTTCATTGGAGCCAAGGGAGAAGCCAAAACCAGTCATGCTCGCTTCTGAGCATGAGGGTGAGATACAAAGTACCGAGGATCAGCTGCCATACCTCTTCAATTCAAATGCAGAGCAACTAAAAGAGGTATTGGATTTGCCTTCAGCTGATACCTTGATGATTTGGGTAGAAGATCAGCTTCTTGTTGATTTTCCATCCATCCAAACAGCCATGATCAGTGCCAAATCAATTGCATGGCTGCCAATTTTGAAGAAAGGAAGCTATTTCTCACAACCAGTTGCAGGATTTGTTTAGCTTGCCTTTGCTTCCAGTTAGAGTAGAGTAGCTAGGTTTGCTTTCAGTAGAAGAAGTGCTTGTGCACACTCTGCATGTTCCATTTGGGGCATGTATGATTTTCAGTTTTGTACATAGTTTTGGTGTTGCTGGTTCTGCTCTTGCACAGTTCATTTCAGTGGCATCTTGGTGAAGACACTCCAGGTTCAATGGGTTTCCAAGTGGCTCAGAGGGAGGTTTTCAAAGTTCAGATCAGTTGCAGGTTGCAACTCATGACTCCATGCCCAATGGATGCTTCAGGCTACTGATCATTCATCTAGCAGGCAGATGCCCCCACTGAGTCGCCAAACTTGTTATCAAAATTTCACCCCCCCTGGGTAAATTTCGATAACATGCATTATATTCTCAGGTCCCAGGAAAATTGATTGATTCGGGGCAAAATTCAGGCTTCTAGGGTCCCTTCAGGTAATTTTTCTAACTCCCCAGGCCGAAGAAGGAAGGAGCAAGCTTAGAGAAACTGCGGAGAAGGTTGCAGAAAGCAAGTAATTTGGGCCAGAAAAAATTGTGAAAATCGGCTAAGTCCTAGTCCAGCACAAGGTGGGACAAATGGGACAAAAGTACGCGAACCGCCCGAACCGGCCGAAATGAGTCCAGTCGGCCCACAAAGCATTTGGGACAAGTGGGACGAAAGTACGCGGCGGGCGCGAAATGCCGATTCAGCCGAGAGAGAAAATCGACTAACTGCTGAGAGGGGCAGTTCGGGACGAGTGGGACAAATGGACGCGAAATGCCCGAACCGGCCGGTTCGCGGCACAAATAGCCCAATCAGCACAAGGAGCCCAAAAGCAATTGGGACGCGCGGGACAGAAATACCCGAACCGGCCGAAAAATTGTCCCAAAAGGTCCAAAATCAAAATAGGACGTCCGGGACAAAAAGAATCCGAAATACGCGAAGAAGCCAAAGGAGCCGAAAGCCAATCAAAAGGTGCCACGAACCTTTGGCCGAATGAGGGACAAGGAAGCCCATTTCCCGGATCGGAGGTTTTTGTCCCAAATCAGCACTGGGACGTCCGGGACGGATGGACGCGAAGTACGCGGAAGACCCGGCAGGCCCGAGAACCATTGAGAAATTGCCACGTGTCATCAAGAGAAGCCAAAAGGTCAAAGGGCAAGGTTTGAAGCGCTGGCCCGAGCCAATAGAAATTGGACACGTGTCCAATGGAGCATAGAAGTGCGGAGCTCGGGGAGGAGTTGGAAAGTTTGGCCAAATCTAAGCCAAAAAGGGTAAAAGTGAAGGAAGACCCGGCAGGTTCGTCAACCAACCAATGCATGCCACGTATCCCTAGTGGCGGGGCATGGGAAAAAATGTGGAAAATGTTCCAAGAGCACCAAAAGTCAAAATTCAAGAGACAGCCCGCCGAAAAGCAGAGGAGAGAGAATTATTCAGCGAATCAGAGCATGCCACGTGGCGTCCAAGTGGCAGTGCGCGGGAAAATATTTCAAAATCCGTTTTCGCCTGTTCCGTGTCCTAAATCTTCAGATTGACATATCTTTCGATCCAGAGCTCGGATTTGCACGTTCTTGATATCAACGGAAAGCTGCTGAAATTCTCTACACATTTCCAGGGTCAATCTTGCATTTTGGTGTAGTCTGGAGGGAGAAAATTGAGAAACGCCTCTGGCACGAAATAACAAGCAGAGATAATGCTTCAACAACCACTTTAATGCAGCAGACAACCCGCCGCTTCTGTTAGGCAAACCGCCGCTTTGTCAGAACCCGCCGCTTCTGCCATGATGGACGAATTAAATGCAACCTAGAGGTGGTTGGGGCAGTTTCGAATTCCTCTCTCTTTTCTCTCTCATTCTTCCTATAAATTGTAAGGAGGGGTTTCTTTCTAAGTAGTTGGACATTTTCTGTTTTGCACCCCTCCCTTCTCTCCTGCTCATAAGAAGATTTGTGGAGTTTTCAAACCTCCCATATAGACTGTAACACCGTTTTTTTTTTGCCTTCTATGCTATTGCAATGTATTGAATCGATCCTTGAGCAATATATATGTGTCTGTGGTTGCTTCTAAACCCTCTTACATATTTATTACTGTCATTCTTGATCTTTCATTGCATTTTTGCTATCTGTGCATGGTGTTGTGTTATATCTACATGGTCTGTGTTTAATGTGGCAAAGCATATGTTCTTCATTCCTCGGTGCATCACCTCTATTAGCTTAGATTTATTTTATGCATTTTCTTACCTTGTCTCCTTGGCAGATTAGATTAGATTTCTGATAAAACCCTCTGCATATTTCGTGTGCACCTGAACAGAGGAATAGGAACCAGCCTTTCTCTGGAGATTCCTTTCTCACTCTTCAAGTCCCACACTTGGAGAAAGGATTCAATGTTATGCAATCACACTGGATATTAATATGATCAACCTAGAAAACTGATCAATATCCAGGGGTGCTGGCATGATATCTAGTTCTTGTTGCGTGTGCTTTAATGGATATTCCATTCATGCTCTTCTTGCACTGATTTTGGGGTTCATACCTATGGTTTGCTTGCTCGTTTTTGTGGGTTTCACCTTCTTGTTCGGGTTTGTGGTTTTTTGCATTTTTAGCCTTGCATGAGGGTCTTGAGAGGTTCTGCTACTTCAGATTGTAGGTTCGAGTTTTTCTTGGTTCCTGCTTTCATGTTGCTCTGCCCAAGCCCTCTAGTCGTTGGCTTCTCCACTGGCTCGATTCAAGCTATGTTAAGGCGTGTTCCATTTCTTTGGTGATTTGTTTGTTATATGCATGGGTTTTATTGATCTGTTTGACCTACATTGGTTCATGATGTGGATTATTGGCCTGTGCCTTTTTTTACCCCTGCTGCCATTGGGTTTGCAGGCTTCTAGCGTGGAACCTCATTTTTTCCCTACATTGAGTTTGTGTTTCTCAGCATGGAATGGTTGTGTCTCTGCATTGGGTAATTCTATGTAGCCTATTTCCCATGTTCTTGTGCTTCCTTTGATCACTGGCTCATGATTGATCCCTACTTCATTCGTTCCTGTCTTCTCTAGCGGGTTCTTCAACTCTGCACCCTCCCACACATTTCATCCTCTACAGCTTCAACATGTTTCAATGCCTTCATTCAGCCTGCTTGTGAACACTCCAGCTACCTACCATGGAATCCCTACAGCACTCCTTAGGCTCAACGTTCTTCTTCTTGCCACAACTGGTCTGCGTGGAAACTTACCTGGTGTGCTTTCACTGGTCTTCGTGGAAACTTTCCCGTGTTTAAGCCATTACCGCTGGTTTTTCTATGTTTGGAATCATTGTTCAATAGTTACACTCTACCTTGGCACATTTTTCAGACCTCTGGAACATTTCACCTCTACAGACCTGCAACACATCAAATCTGGATGGTTACACTACTCTGCACCACGTGGAACATAGGCTGGGCGCTTAACTTGGCTCAGTCAACCCTCCACAGCTACTCTCCACATGGCTCCATAATGTGGGCCCCATCACTACCTTTTAGTCTTGTTTGAAGGATAAAACAACTCTATTTTTTAATGTTTTTAGATCAAAAAAACATTCATGGCATGTAATTGATTTTTAGGCTATTTTTTGCTTGTAATTTCAATCCTCCTATGAGCGTCGAAGATGGAGGGCGAGGTTCGAGGTTGGCAGGATGCTAACCCCCTCGTAAACAAAACAAACTATGCCTAAAATTTGATGCCATTTTCAATGGGTACCCACACGACACCCTTTGCACCCATTTCGGGCACTTTTTTAATGCGTTTGCAACATTTATTGCCATTTTCCATCAGTTGCAGGAATCATAATAATGCTATAACTTTTTACTTGTAGTTCATTTTTGAGCACTTCTCTAGTAAAATTTACATATTTTTTGCATTCTACATGATGGGATTATCATTTTTATAAATGCACTACTTTATAAAGCACTGCATTCTGGGGGGGTTGACTAGCACTCTTGGGCTTTCACACGCAGACATATTATCGGCCAAGTCCAACGTCTTACTCTTGTGCACCTTGCACTTTTCATTCCACATCATGGAGAGTGCTCTTTCTAGACTTGAGCGTTATAGGATCACCTTATAGCCTCCACTGCTTATGACTGGGAGAGAGAACTATTCAGCTTGGCGTGCTTCCATGGAATGTTACTTCACCCACGAGGGTCTTTTACCCTTCTTGCTTGGGCCAGTTCCTGCACCTGTTGATCATCGTCATTTGGAGGACTTCCTTGAAAATTGCAACCACATCTTTGGTCACATGATGATGCATGTCTCTCGATCTCTTTGGTTTCACGTGGCCGACTCAGATCCACCCCACCATTTCTAGAGCATTCTTCAGTCCCTCTATAGAGACCCTTCACATATTGTCACCATTGTTTCTGCTGCTAATTCAGTTGTCTCCTCTATTTCTTCGTATGATGACAGTTCCACTAACACAAGATCACTTGGTTCTACTTCTGATGACGAGGATTGTGCATCCAATTCCTATGTTGAGATTACTATATAGGAATTCTCTCCTCTTTCTCTCACTATTTTAGAGAGTGTTGACATTTCCCACATCTCATCAGATATCGAGAGTGTTGACATTTCCCACATCTCATCAGATATCGAGAATTCTCCTTCTTAGTCTCATACAATCATCACACCCGCCTCTTTTCCACTTCCTGTGTGTGAGGCCCCTTTCACTCCTTTACCTTCATTGGATGACTCATATCTATTTGACATCACTCTTCTATTTGTTGAGCCCCCTCATTAGGCTGAGTATCTACCTGACCTTAGTAATCTTTTCGCAGAGTCTACTTGTGATGAACTATAGGTTTCTCATCCATCTACAGGTGTTTCAGAGGAGTCCATCATCTTCATTGTTGGGAGTGCCCCTTCTAGGAATCATGTCACTTCCACATTTCCAGATACCTTCATTGATCCACCCTTGCTTATGGATCCCTTTTCTGTTGTGGAGGATGTTTTGTTGCCTTAACATTAGTTGGACATCCTCTCTACAGGGGTTCACCCTTTATACTCTAATAGTTCTGCACTCGTGACATTACCTTTGATTACTTCACACTCACTTGCTAAACCTATGTGACACTTTCACGGACCAGACTCAATGTTCTTCATGCTACTACCTTCAGTTTCCTTCATGGAGTGGGTAGACTTTTAGCACGTCATTTTTGTCCTTCCTAAGGGTAGGCACACTGTTTAGTGCAGGTGGCTCTTCTTCAGTCCAGAGGTAGAGGATCTCATCATCGACATTATTTTAGGAGACCTCCTAGAGCTGTAGAGTTCAGATCTGTCCATGGCATCTTCTACATTCCTCTCATCTCCCTCTTCTTCTCTCTTCTTCTTCTTTCCAAGAGATTGTCTCTTTGTACATGGGTACCTTTTCAGGATCATATAGAGCTGGGACCCATAGTTGGCATCTTTGTTAGATTAGAGAGTGTTTTGTTCTCTTGTGGTGGAATGTTTTTCCCACTAGGTTTTCCTTCAATGCTTGGGACCTTTTTCTTGTGCATGGGTACCTCATCAGGCTTTGTGCCAGGACCCATTTCTCATTTATGACTTGCTGCCTCATCCTAAGTTACGATAAGGGGGGGGGGTGTTGGTGTGTATTATTTTCCACATCATTAGGTGAGTCATCTCACTTAGGTGAGATCGTAGGTCCATGTTTCATTTAGAGGTCATTATGAGATTCTCTTACACGTCAGTGCGTCAGTGTGTCATATGCGTCATTGGGAGTTACACTTCTATTTAGGGAATGTAACTCCTCCTCTCTACTTGAGTTGTCATGATTGTAGCACTGGGGGTTACTCAACACCTCCTATATGTACACCCCATTTGATCTATGAGATAGATGAGATTTTAATGGCTTAATTAGGTTCTTCCCGTGTTTCAAATCTTTGCATGCACATTTGGTTGATGCTCACTCCTCTTGAGATCTCTTCAAGCTGCCATTCGCACATCCATTGATGTGCACATTGTCCCTCATGATCTCACTTGCGGGTTTTAAACCCTCTTTCAATTCTCACAATAATCATCAAATTTTACAAGTTCTCTCAATTATTCCTTCTAAACCATACCTTTCGTGCTTATATAGGTGTATACAAAATTAGGGAACTTAACTATGTAATTACAATCAATAGATCTTCTTTAATACTAAAAATAGATCTAACTCCCATGAGTTAATTAAAACACCTACACATAGGTAACCAACGCCGGTTATCCCTAACCGATGTTGGTTCCTCCTTTCCTGAGTGATGCTGGTCATAAGTGACTGATACCGGTCCCTCCATATCCGATGTCAGTTACTGTGTTTTTTCAGCAAGTTTCATATTGCATGTTACTTATACTATTCTCTATTGCACGTTATTTATCATGTTACCTTGATTTATAATATGCTCCCTCTTTTTCTATACACACATGCATGTTCATATGGTACTCTTGAGGTGAATGAATATCACTTACATGTTCTTACACAATGTATGATGTTTGGCACTATACCATAACAGTCCCAGTGAGGCTCTTGGGGCATCTACCTTTCCTATTTATTTATATTTAGGTTCTATTATTGCAATATCTACTACTTTTATTCCTATTTCTAGGTGTATACATTATTGTATACTATCGATGTTTCTAAAAAACTAACAGATACTTCATGCGTAGAATTTGTATTAAGGCCTACCTCCAATCATGGTTCTTTGATTTGCTTATATCTTTTCTTCTTTGCTTGTTTCTTGATTTCCATTGTTTGTAGGCTATGCCTTATGTTTATTGATTGTTTTCTTGTACTACCTTGAAGGCTTTAATTGTCTTGCAAAATCATGTGCAGTTTCCCATGTATTTAACCAACTACTCATTGTTTCTTTTGCAATGTTATTGTATCTTGTGACTTGTTTCTATTACATCATGTATGATTTTTTGTGACTAACACTTTCGGCTAACATTTTCCCCATTATTTTCATATGTCATGGTTGTTACCATGCATATTCCCTATTCCCTCAGTAAGATTACTATTTCAGATGTGCACATCAATTTCAACTTTCCTTGTTTGGGTTTTGATCCCCTTGAATCATATCCCACAACCCAAACAAGTGGAGGAAATCATCCTGTGACTATTTCACTCTCTTAATAGTCCATAAACTAGATACAAATTGATAAAAGGTAAAATCAGGATAAACAAGAGCTAAGAAATAGGTTCAGAATCAAAGTTGAGCCAAAATTTAGTATATGATAGAAGCACCCAAATTAGAAAAGAATGGTGGGCGCTAGTGTCCTACTCGAGAAATATTGTCCTAGGGATAGAAACAAGAACACTATAGGATAAACAAGTTTCCGATGGCATTTTTCTCCAATTCTAGTAGTACAAACTCAATTAAAAATTGCAATCATTTACCAACAGGAACAAAATTAATGGTGAGTTACAAGGGAACTAATTACTTTATTTTTCTCGGGATCAAATAAGGAAGTGATGAGGCATATGTAGGAAAATGATATGTTGTTAAAATGTGTCACTCATGGCAAGTTTAAAATGGGTTTTTGATCATTTGTAGTGACACTTACCCTAGGGAAGTGTTACTAGTTGGAGGGAAAACCCTGCAGCTCTTCTAATAATATTGCCTTTGTGACATGATGCCTAAATCCTCATTTTAGTGACAAGATGCTCAAATCCTCAGTTTGGCAAAAGGACACCTAAATCCTTTGTACTATTCTAGCCATCTCCAAGGCAACAAACATCTAGGAACAATTCTATCTCCCTTGTCATGGATCATAGGCGTACTCTATCCTTGATCCACATGTTTTTAAAATAAGCATTTCCATTTTCAAATTTAATAAGTTAAATTTAAATTTGATTTATCATGAGAACACTTATATTATTTTGTAGGTCCTATCTTACTTTGAAAAAAGGGAACCACACAAATAGAACAAGGAACAATCTCAAGCACAAGACACTGTAGAAAAGACAATATCTAAGGAACACATGCATACATCACTTCTACTATGCACAAAAAGTTCACCCTTAGGATCCTTATCCTCATATAGATACCACGATTCACACTCTACTATCTCCATTCATCACAATATCAAGTACAACCCTCATTCCGCACACTATTGGTTACAACTATCTTAATATCTCCACAAGGCACAATCTTATTATCTACTTTATGCTACCAAATATTTATTCACCAGAATAAATAGGGGAAAATGTATTCATGAAATCAAACACTTTTTACTTACATAACACCTCTAAGTATTTCATTATATACATGATTCCTAAGAAATAATATTAGACATTAACAAAACTTATTTTAGTCTTCCATTGCTTTTATCTTTCCCACACTCTTGTTATTTGATTTTTTGGAATGACCACTTTACTTTTGGATACTAAATAACAGGTGAACCATATCTGTATTGACTGTTACATCTTCTGAGCATACCAGACACTACCAACAATTAGGGATAAGAGTGACTCATGTGTTACTGTCCCCTTTGGGAACTTTTGTCACTTTCCCTTATTTTCTTGATTTTAAATTTCCACATCATTTGGTGTCTTTTCTAGAGTCTCTTTTATCACTTTGGGTCATTATTTCAATTTTTAATGAAAAAATTCAAACAAAAAAATCTATATATACATACATACATACATGACTTACTCATTACTATTAGGGGCTAGATAATTTGGGGCTAATACTTACTATCTACCACTTGGGAAAAGAATAACATTTAAGGACTACATTTTGAATACATTATTCAATGCATAAGAGGGTTTATTTTTGAATTCCATATAACACATTATATCTTGGGGAAAAATTAGTTGTATCCCACTATCTTGGTGCGATTAACATAAGGGTAACCTAGCTTCAAGGTACACAATTTAAATTAGAAACTCAAAATAACTATATAGAGTCTGAAATATAGTGTAGTGCTTAGTGATAATCACATTCAGGTGACCATCGAGGTCAGTCCGACTTAAGCATATGAATTTTTCATTTCACCTAATGTTTTCTTGAGATTTTTACAAGTAGCTAGGGTTTTTTTTGTAGGAACATGTGTGATACATGAACCCTATGAAAAATCAGAAGAGATAAACAATGAAAGGAAGGAACCAAGTCTAGACCCTAAAATACTAGAAGCAGAGCTACTACAAGGACATGATCACCCATACAAGACACTGGCACCTGGGGAGGTCCTATCCTCATGTGGGTGCTCCTATCTTAAGAGGTCCAAGATCCCAGTTTATCAGAAAAATCCTGTATAATTTAGATCCAACCTTCTCAGCCTATTTCCCATCCCAGAATCAATCCATATTTGCTGATACAAGCTAATTCACTCTTATCTCACTATTGGCACTTGCTTGTTTCTTGTATCATATATCTTTCTTATTACCTGCTATATTCATTTTATATCATTTCTCTGATAAAGATTTAGATTTTATTAAATCATGAAGGTAAAATGAGAAGAAAAAAGGAGAATGCAAGGAAACAAAAAAAAAGGGTAATGTTCCACTATTGATGATGACATTATGTGTATCAAAGAAGAGGGTGAAACAACTCTATATTGTGGGAAGCCTACAAATGATGGAGGAAAATATCATATTTCCTCAAGCCTTGCATAAACTTGGTGAAAAGTAACCAAGATGTGTTAAGAATGTCCACACATATCTATCTACGTAGAAGACCAAGGAGTGAAGCAAGGTCACATTAGGGACAATCAAGGAGACATGCAAAAAAGAGGCCAATTTTTTTCCACTGAAAAACAACCAAGAGGTGTCCAAAACATCTTCATATATCCATCCACTTGGAAGACCAAGAAGTGGAGAAATTGTGCACAAGGGATAATCACAAGGAGGGATAATTTTTTGTTTCCACTATAGAAGAGGCCATTTGTCATACTTTTTTTTTGGATTCATGCCTATGTGCATTTTGGGGGAGGAGTACACACTATGATCAAAATGAATGTTAATGTCAAGATAGAGAGAAATTTAAAATAAAACTCTTTGTGTTAACCATATTATTATTTTTTTATAATATCACAAGGCTCAACACCATCCTTATGATTTGATTTACCATATGCAAATATGACTATCCAAAATTCAAAGTATGATTTTATGATACGAGAAAATACATTAACTTTTACACGATGTTAAGTCAAGACACATGATATAAAAAGGTAGGGGAGGATTTGAATATTCATTTATTGTATACATTGGTAGGAAGGGTTAGAAGCACACTATTGTTTAACAAAGGAGAATGTTTTTATAAGTATTTAATTGTAGGAAATTGTTTTAGATGAAAAAGTAGGAAAATTGTGTATGATATGGAAATTCTTAGATTAGAACATAATTTTTTTATAACTAATACATTTATATTTTGGCAAATTTAACAACTTTATGCTCATTTAAAAGAAAAAATTAATAATTTTTCAAAAAACTATGTTGATATAAAATTCTAAAATATAGAAATTTTGTCAAAAATAGCCAATTGGAAAATAATATTCCCTAAAAAAACATTCATTAGAAGTTAATTTCTTGTAGATTTATAGGTATGTAACTGTTTTGGTTTCTACAAGTCAAATTTATTAAAATTAGGAATAAAAAAATGCATATCACATGTAGGTATGTTTGTTTTGGGAGAGGCATTTTAATTGTTGGTACTTTTCTACTATCCATTGCCTTTTTTTGGAATCTTACAAACCCTTCCCTTCAATGCTTTGATTATCCTTTACAAGGAAGATATTTCTTTAGAGGATTAATTAAATATTGATACTCACCATCATCTAATGTTTTTATTTATGGCTAAGCATTTATATGCTATACCTTTAATAGGAAGACCTTTGTAACTAGGAGAATTGAACATTGATACTCACCATCATCTAATGTTTGCAATCACGGCTAAGTATTTAGAGGTCATACCTTTATTTTGAAGACCCTTGTAGCTTATAGAGTGCAACATATACATGGGACAATGTATAAATTGTTTAAAATCAATATATAAAGATATCAATACTTTCCATGTATGGCCTAAACCTAAGGCTCTATCATGTGGTAAGTAAAGCCCTCACCCTTTTCCAACCCCTAGGTTTAATAGGTAACATTATATATAAATTTCATTAACATTTTCATGCAATTTTGGTCAAGGGTAGCAATCAAGAGATGCCTTAGACAATGAAAGCATCAAAATATTTAATGAAAATGCAATGTAATTAAAAATACAAAAATGAAATTAGAAACAAATTTATTTATTCAAGTTCAAAGTAATTACAATATAAAAAAACATAAATAACACAAAAGACAAAAAACAAAAAAAACCAATCTATATATCAATTATGTGAGCCATCCCTAACATAAGTTACAAGTGACATGCTTATATAATCACAAGACCCACCTACTTACAATATTTCCTCGAATCCAAAAATCAGCCATATGACATTATAGTTATGCCCCGATTCTCTATACAAGATAGGACCCAAAACACAACTTGGAAAATTGACTGAGCTCAATCGTTACAATAATCAGGCTAGGTGAAATTCATATTGCATCATTCAATAATGTTATTTTTGAAAATTTGAAAGTTACATGCCATGTTTGTGCCACTACACATAGGAATGCACACCGACCTTCTTCATTGAATTATTACATGCTTTCACAATACAAATCCAATAACCTTGTGCTTCCAAAGATAAATTTGCACCACTGAGTTGAACATATGTTGTTAATGTAGGCATTTATAAAATATTAACGTGTTATTGTGCACAAAAAATAAGTGACACAATTTTGTAATGTCCTAAAGTCACCATGCTTGCATTATGTGATAAAACATTGTGTTATTGATATGAATCTCCTTTTAATCTTTTGAATAGTGTTCAAAACTATTAAAAATATTGTGACCCCTAATGAATCTGTATGGAAATTCTATAACCACTTTGACCAATGGTTTGAAACACTTGTGCTTATCAACATATAACACAAAACACTAAAAATAATCTTAGTGATATAGAAACTAGATGAAAAACACAACATATACCTTTATAGCCTTTTCAAATACACAAGTGACTGAAAAAATTACAAATACAACTTACATGGAATAAGGATTTTATAAAACATATAAAACACTTGTGCTAAACAAGACGCATGCGGAACAAAATTTGCATGGAATAAGACTTGTGTAAAAATAAAACTTGTAAAAAACATACAAATAAGAATTAGGTGCAAACACAAATCTTTGCACAATGCTAGACTTAGCTTATTTCTACCCTACTATGTTTTTGGTTGATGTAATTACAAATGAACCCACTTGTTTTTGCATCATACACCTCGAGTAACAAGAAATGCATAAGCTCCTACTTATGGTTCCACAAATATTCCACATTTGGTAGATTCGAATGTTCTTATCCAAGTCACATCCTCAATGTCTCAGCCTTACATTTGAAAAATTATTATTTGTAGTCCTTTTCTCACTTCTTCTTATTGATATTTGTTTCAATTACATTTCCTCCTTTTTGTGTCCCTTTACTAGCAAGTCTACTTTCAATTTAAAATTTGAATCTAAATATACACTCATAGTTTGTGATTCATATTCTGGATATGTTGGCATGTAAAATGTCTTTGCATTTTACTTGACAACCCTATGGATTTTTTTGTCACTTTGTAACATTCTAGACTTAATACATTTTTCAAATTATTGAGATCGTTAATTACTTCCCCCATCTTGCAAATGTGGGTGACCTGGTTTGTGAAATAGCTTGGTGAATAACGAAGTGTTTGTTGATAATTTATTAAATTAATAATATATACATCGATATACATATATAAACATATGTATGCGTTGATGATGAATTATGATTATATACATACATACATAAAGTTATGTATATATGAATACACACACACACAAACATATATATGTACACACACACACACACACACACACACACACACACACACACACACACACACACACACACACACACACACACACACACACACACACACACACACACACACACACACGCGCATGTGCGCACGCGCGCGCACGCACACACACACCCCTATATATTTTTGGTGTTTTAATGGCATAAAAATAGGTCTTTAAGACCACATAAGATTTGTTTGATGGAGTTTAGTTTAGTTTGTGGAATTGTAATTCCCACCATACAAGTTAACTAGTTTTGTTAAGTTGATAAACTAAAGGGGCGGTAGATATGTTGAGGTGACATTGGTTAATGTGGCTTTTGAAAGTTTTACTAAACTTGATTTAAACTTATGTTGATAGGCATATTTGATCGGATGGTAAGTGAATTTTATGGTTTTAAATTGAAAAGCCACAAATTGGTAGGAATTTAAGAGTTTTGGTAGAAATTTATTGCGGAATAGACACCTTAGGATCCGTTAGCTTCTTGGAGGCACTAATGCATGAAAAGTAAATGCATTATTTTTCATTTTTTTTTTAATCTCTATTTGGAGTTGTGCATTGATGTTTTTTAGGGAAGGGTGTTTTGGGTGACTATGCATGGTGTTACTATTATTATCTCTAGTAAACATGGCACTTTTACTATATAAATATGATGTTGGAAAATTTGGTAGTATTTTAAAGCCTTCGAATTGGAAGTTTGCAACTTGGAAACAAATTTTAGGGAAGATTAGAGGCAAGAAATACATGTATGGGTTTTTTATACTTTTACTCTATGTTGTTATTATGATGAAATCAATGTATATGTTCTGGTTTTATCTATTAAAAAGAAATCTAGATATGTTTTTCTTTAGCTTGGGATTATTGTTGAAATCTATATTTGTTCTTTAGTTTATTGTGAATTTTAAAAAATAGTGAGGAATTTGAATGCGTTCTTTTTGGCTCTGGCTATTTATTTTAAGTCAAACACATTTTGGGTTTTGATCTTTATATGAAACCTAGAAAAATGAACAAGGAAATAACTGTACGCGTTTTGGGTTTTTGGATTATTATTGAAATCTGCACACATTTCATTTTAGGTTTTGATTATGATTCAAAATTTGGGAAATTAGATATGTGTTTAGTTTATTGGGTGGATCTGGAAAAAATAAGGTTAGATAAAACTCCTTTTAGAGAATTTTTGCTATTATTTTGACTACAATTTTGGGTTTTGACCATAATGTGAAATATGAAAAAAAAATTGTTTGATTCTTGGAGGATTATGAGGAATCTGAATGCATTTTATCTCTGGTTTAGTTTTTGGAATTTTGAACTTGATTTGATTGATATGAGAAATCTGGGAAAATTATTAGAGTTAATTACAACTCTTTTATGAAGCATTGTTGTTTCATTCTTTCTCTGAAATGGTTCTTAGATATGAGTTTTAAGATTTGGAAAAATAATGAGGAGTTAGTTTTAATGGATTTTTCATGAGCATTGTTGTTTTCATTGTGAATACGAATTTTGGTTTGATTAAGATGTGAAAACTGGAAGGGGAATACACTTCTGGTTTGGGTTATTAATAAATCTAGAAAATAAAAACAAACTTGTTTGGTTATGGCTCTCTCTTTGAGTATTGTTATATTTATTATTATTATAGCTCCTTTAGAGAATTTATGTTATCATATAGTCCATAGATCATTTTGTGAGCATAGATGATATCATTTTTATAATATCTCTTTCTTGCAACATTGTTGTTATTATTATTCTATTGAATATGTTTTTTTTTGGTGTTGGTTTTGGAAAATAAAATATGGATTTTTGTGAAACCAAAATGAAATTTATTATTTAGTTACAACTTATTTGATCTAGGATAATAATATGTTGCATACGTTTTGGGGTTATTTGGTGAAATATGGGGAAAGAATTTAAATTTTTTTCAACTTCTTTTTTGATCCTTGTTGTTACCATTCTGCTTATTTGGTTTATAGAAAGTAAGGTATGATTTGTTGGTTGTTTGGAAACTTGAAAGAATGAAGGTTTTAGTAAACAAGAATTGTATTATTTTGATAACTTGGTAAAGAGGGGCAATCGTTTCCCAACTGATGCATTTTGTGCAAATGTAGAGAGGAATCCATAAACCATCTCTTTCTGCATTATTCTTTTGATGTATCTATTTGGAGCCTTTTCTTCAATTTCATGGGCCTCAAATGGAACTTTCATGATTCCATATCTATTTCTAGGGAAAAATGACATTATCCTTTAAAGCACTCTATCATTAAGAAACTCTGGACTCTCTCTTTCCCCCATATCCTTTGGATCATATGGAAAGCTTGAAACTTAGAAATTTTATAGTTTAAGAAGCCATATCTTCTCAGAATTTCTAGTCATTTTTAAAAAGATATTAAGAAGAATGTTATTAGTTTCAAAACCCATAAGAAGGCCTACCAAAGTGAGGAATACATTAAAATTATGGAAAAGTGGAAAATGATCCTTTTCACTAATAACATTCAACAAGAGGCTATCAACAATAGAGACTATATTAAATGGAATCCTCCCCAATTTGGTTGGTTCAAGCTCAAATTTGGTGAATCATCCAAGGGTAATTTGGGAAAGTCTAGAGGTGGAAGGTACATTCATGATGATTAAGGTAATATCATTGTGGTTTATGTTGGCCCTATGGGGAGGAAATCAAATCACTATTTAGAGGCTTTGGCTTCTCTATGAGACTTGAGGCTTGTAAGAACACTTAATATAAAAAAAATCATCATGGAAGGGTACTCTATGAACATCACTACTTACCTTAAATGCCTCTCCCCAGCTATTTAGACTATCCATGACATCATAGTTGAGGCTATATAAATTCATAATTCTTTTCCCAATTGTATTATCGAACATACCTATAGAGAAGGAAACAAAATAGCTGATATGATGGTGAATATTGGTGTACTGACAAATGATTTCAAAGTATGACATCAAGGTGAGATGCTATTGTCAAATATCATAAGCAAAATCAACAATGAGAAAACTAATTAATTTCCCCCAGTGAGAAATATTTCTCATGCTTTAGATATTGGGACTTTGATTATAAATTCTCCTTCTATCTTGGCCGAGTCTTATAAAGTTGCATGCTACTTATTTAGAATTTTGGAAAGTTTTCTTTTCATTGGGGAGGCCATTATCAAAATAGATGGTGAGATTTTGCAGAGTGGAACCGGTCAGTTTTGATGAATGGAAATAAAATGCTGAGCTCTAGGAAATTTTGATCAAAGGTGGATTCATTTATTTTATTGATAGGGTTAGAGGGCACAACCTATACCCTCTCTCAATAATTCACCAAGAATTGGAATGAGAGGAAGGTTACTTAAAAAGGAAAGGAATTCACAATCATTGAAGATCTCATTGCCATTGTTACATGCCTGTATATGAAGGGTTAGAAATTCTACCAAAAAAATTTCGATAAAGCAACGGATGAGAAAAGTTTCTAGAAAATGACGAGGTTATTGTGCAAAATTAAGGAGGTTTTTTTAGAGACTCGTTGCCTATACCTTTCAACACTATGGGACTCCTTAATTATGAAATTAATTTTCCTTGAAGTAAGATTCAAGGTTATACCGAATTTCCAATTGGTTTTTTTGAATCATTTTTTTAGGAAATGCACCATAAGCTTCCCTTTCTTCATTTTACATTATCTGGAGCACTCCATGAATTTGGTCAAATGGGGAACAAAGGGTCTACTTATTGCATCATGTTATTATCTTGATGTTGTATAAGTAATTCGATCACACCATTCTCCACCCTCAACCCACCCCTCTTTCTTCCAAATTTAATACCTCAACTTCCATTCCCTCCTCCTTAGCTCCAACCTCCAACCCTTCTACCTCTACCGCTTACTCTAGTAAAAATACCCACAATCAACCTTCTGATATAACCCTCCGAAGTAAGGTATTGAAATATAACCCTGAGGGTGAATTCCCCCCTTCTCCACCCATTCATGGTGATGGATAGGCACTTCTTAGACTTCTGTCTATTGGAAAGAAGAATATGAATTTCCCCAAGTCTGCTGTGATCAGCATTAGTACTTAGATGGAATTATGCAATGACATGATCACCTGGCCTAGGAAAGAGATAAGAGTTCTCAAAGACAAGACCAAAGGTTGTAGGCTAGCCATTGAAGGAGGTAAGCTAGATGAGAATCTGCTGAAAGATATTTTCAACAGGGTCATTAATATTGAGAAGGAACAAGATAATCTCATATCTAAGCATTGCGATATTATTTCCAACCTCAAGAGTACTATTGACTTTCTCTCTCTCATTAGCCTTTAGTTAGAGTAAAGTAAAGGAAAGGAGAAAAACAAGAAAGATACAAGTCTCAGAGACATTAAAATGGGGTTAGAAAATGTCAAGAATAATTTTCTAAAAATCATGAAGTAGCTCTGAATTGGTTTCTTCTTCATGGTATTTCTACTGGGAATTTGTTGTGTTAGTGCCACGTTTCTGATATGTTTTTACTGTTGTTGTGCTATCAATTGACTAAAAATTTGATTCAGTCTTGTTTTGGTACCTTTTGGACTTTATTGTATATCTAGTCTAAGGCCTCCTTATAGCTGGATAGGGTCCCAAGCAAAAAACCTTTATCCTTAATACAAAATAATTGTATTCATTTTAGTTGATTGATGCTTTGATTCTTGGAATATGGAAATAAAGGAAAATGTTCAACTCTATTATTTTTTGCATTAGTAATGAAACAAAATTTTCATAGTGTGTTTATAATTAAGTTGGGACAGTCTTTAGATTACCACTATTAATATATATGAACAATAGTTTGTTATGTGATAGACATGCATGACTATTTGAAGTTAGTTGGAAAGGCATTGTGAGTTATTAAATTTGTAAATGATGATTGGTGATGAAAAATATGTTTGATTATCATCTAAATTTCTAAGTTATAATAGATTGGTTGCATAAAATGATGGTGAACATATTGTTTGTATATAATTATGAAGTTCATTATTATTGTTAATAAGATATATCTCTTATTGTAAACTAGGGAGTTTACAATTATAACTAATTTAATGAGAAATATCTTAGCCATATCTTATTATGTTATTTCATTATAATCACAAAATAGATTAAGAGTATGTGGAATCATTCCAAGTTATACGAATGAACCCATATCTATATCTTTCTTACTTTTTGTAGGAATGACTGGCATACTCGAAGTATCTATTTGGATTAGATTCTTGATTATTTTACGTATTGAGTTTATTGGGATATAAATCCGTAAAGGATTATTGTAATCAATTGAAAATGTGATTGAAATATCATCGCAACATACAAAGGGAATTGAGACCCAATGTATTATTATTTCTTATTGGTTTAAATAATTATAAATAAAGATTAAGGTTTATCCTTTACTTGAAATCAAATTTTATGACTTATTTGGTTTATGACATATCTTATTATTTGAACTTAAAAGATATATACTCTACTTATAAGATAATTTATCAAGTAAGCTGATAAATTCTTAAGAATGTGATTATTTATGATATCATGAATTTCCAATAGAAAAATAATTACAACTGAATAACGAGATAAAGATGGTTATGTACTTTATGGTATGAATTAATTAATCAAGAAGAGTAAGTTAGCTACACCTAATGATACTTTATAAGTTGATTAAAATCACGTCAAGAGGAACTAATTATAGATAGTCACTCAATGAGTTACTATGACCCTTTTATGTGAACCTATTAAACATTGCAATACAATAATTGTAAACATCTTGCTAAGGAAGACTTCATTATTTTAATCAATTAAGGTAACCTAAGTATAAGGAGCATAGGGCATAGTGATCCTACATCATCTCGCTAGAATCTTGATTTGTGACAATTTAGGATGGCTACAGGAAGGGTAGTGAGGATGTAATGATAGGTAATGATTATGTGGTCCCTATCTTTTCCATGGGGATCCTAAGATGGTACGGATAAGATTCTCTTAATTTAGGGTAATGAGCCAATAATGGACTCTCCCTCTTCTTAACTAGTTCACCTTCATAAAAAATAAAAAGGAATCTAGTTAACTATGTTGGGATCATTGTGTGGTGATGGAAGACAAGTTTCATAGGTTTTTGTGTGGTTTCCAAACTAAGCTTAAAAAACAATGCTTGAAACTTTGGCCAAAGTAATGTAATAGCTGAATATATTGTTTGTTCACAAATCCCCTAATTTAGTAGTGTCAAATATCAGATGGAATCTACATGATTGTCTTCTAGGTAAGCACTTAGGAGATACACATAGTTCTCATAATAACATGTAACATGTTTAACCAAGTATGATAGTATACACACTCAGGTAGAGTGATTTAAGGGAGATCTAGATATACCCTTACAATTATACATGGATCTAATATGTTATCTTATAGATTATGAATATTTTAACAATGTTGAAATATTTAGCAACAAGCTAAATATTAAAGTTAATCATTAATAACATTAGTTGAAATTTAAGGGTATGTTGTTAAAATATTTTCCCTTAATTTGGATGATCATAATATGGCTCTTACTCTTTGGTATCAGAGTTGTTGGTTAATCAACTCTTAGACTTGATGGGTTCATAACACTAGCAAACATATTGTCCTTTAAATAACAATATACGATGGTTAGAATAAGATTGAACCATGTTGATGGAACTGGTCCAGCTAATGCTAAAGTTTCAAGGGCTAAGAAGTTAGATGAAATTATAACAATCCTTTAGAACACATGTAACTGGATAGTTTCCTTGGGGAAATAGGTAGTGGGTAAAAATGAGAAGGAACAACCTAAAGAGAATGAGGAAGAACAACTTGGATAATGTGAGGAAGAACAACCTGAACAACATAACAATAAAAATGGGCGAGGGGATAAAATAGCTCGCTTGATTACTGAACTATCTAGAGACATAAAAAGGATCGACCCAACCAAATTTAATGGAACTACTTTGGGAGATGGTGCTAAAAACTAGTTAAGTGAGATTGAGAAGTGATTCAAAATAAGGGATTTTTTGGAGGAAAATAAAGTAGTATGGGGTGCTTTCCAACTCTCTAACGAAGCATCTTCATGGTGCAATAACTGTACGATGGAATTGGAAGTAGATACTTCCTCCATCACTTGGGATCAGTTCAAGGTATATTTTTGTCAATGCTAGTTTCCTAAACTCTATTTTTATCATAAAATGTTTGAATTTAAGAACTTAACTCAAAGAAAACTAAGTATTGTGGAGTATTGGGAATGTTTTACTAAGTTGTTAAAATATATGCCCCAATACCAAAAAAATGACAAGTTTAGGACTTGTAAGTTCATTATGGGACTAAACCCAAACATAAGAGGTAAAGTAGATGTTCATGGACCATCTAAAATGGAAGCAATGTTTGAAAATGCTATAAGGAAAGAACATAAATTGCAAGAAATTTAAGCCTTTAGGGAAGAGAAACGTAAGAAGAACATTAGTTCACCTGCACCACTTACTCCTACGAAAACTTGGTGGAAGAAAGAGGGAATAGAAAATGAAGGCTATTAGGCAAAATATAGTAGCTAAACTTACTATAAACACAAGAAAGAATGAGTAGAACAATGCAGATTTTGGGGAAAATAAATTTGAAAGAAAGGGCCTGTTGGGGGATGTTTTGAATGCGATGGTGATCAATATGAAAAAAAATATCCCCAAAAGAATCAGGTGAACAACCAACAAAAAATAATTCATGATACAGTGGGTAATCACCAAGTAGAAAACTATGCTACCCCAATAGAAGTTTCGTGTAATCTTTATGGCTTTTCAGTTAATATATTTTTTGACACTGGTGATATTGAGTGTTTTATTTCTAATAAGTTAGTTGGAAAATTATCTAAAAAATATGGATTTATGGAAAACACTTGGACTATTAAATATAAGAATGGTGTTATTCATACGGTGGCTAATGCTTTTTTGAAGAAACATTGGAATTACCTAGTTTAACCATTGAACTTAACCTTTATATGACTCCGTTAGGGTCTTATGACATCATAATAGGAGTGAACTGGCTTTCCAAACACAAGGAAACCGTGGATTTATTTGAGAAACGTATAGAATGTCTTGATGACACAAAAAAACATCCATCATACATGACATCAAGAGATATTTTAAAGTTAGAAACATCTCTGTAATATAACTAAAGAAATCCAAAAAAAGGTTGCATGTTATACACTATTAAAAAAATAGATTTTAGTGAGGAAGGTAAGAATTATTTGGAATATTTTACACTTTTACATGAGTTTAATTATGTATTTCTAGAATAATTTTGTGGACTTCCTCCTAAAAAATATTTTAAATTTACAATTTCCATTAAACCTGGAACAGAGCCAATATCAAAAGCACCTTATAGAGTGACCACAATAGAGCTTGTAGAACTGAAAGCAAAAATTCATGTACTCTTGTCAAATGTTTAATTTGACCTAGTGTGTCTCCTTGGGGAGCACCTTTCATTTAAAAAAATAAGGATGGAACGCTAAGGTTATGAATTGACTATCACATGCTTAACAAATAAACGATAAAGAATAGATATCCTTTTCTAAGAATTGATGATCTCTTCGATTAGATGAGAGTTGCATCTGTTTACTATAAGATTGATTTACAATCTAGTTATCATCAGTTAAAAATAAAATATGTAGATATTCACAAAACAACATTTAGAACATGATATGGGCATTGTTATCCAAAATTCACCCCCCAGGGTAAATTTTGATAACATGCATTAAATTCTCAAGTCCCACGCAAATAGATTGATTCAAGGTAGAAAATCATGTTTCCAGGGTCCCCTCAGAATTTTTCTAACTTTCCTGTCTAGGTTAAAAAGAGCAAGTTCTGAGAAAAGAGTGAAAAGTTGCAAAAAATAAGCTTGGGCCAGAAAAAAATCATGAAAATTGGCTAAGTCCCGGTCCAGGTAGCACTTGGGACAGCTGGGACGTCGGGGCGCAAATTGGCCGAAAAGCCTCCAGGCGGCCTAGGCAGCACTTGGGACAGTTGGGACATGGGGACGCATGGGACGCGAAAGGGCGAACCGGCCGAAGGTAAAAGCAAAATTGACTAACTGCTGAGCGGAACAGTCTGGGACATCTGGGCTGAAAAGACGCGAAGGACGCGAAAAGGTGAGGTGGCTGCAAAAGGGAATGAGGAAGCCCATTTCGGGTGGTTCGGAAGAATTTATCCCAGATAGCACTGGGGCGGTTGGAACAAAGGGACGTGGAAGAAGCAGATAGCCGAAGGAGCCAAGAGCCAATCAAATCATGCCACGTGTTATCAGCCGAAAGAGGGATAGAGAAGCCCAAATCGGGTGGATCGGAAGTTTTTGTCCCAGACAGTTTGGGACATCCAGGCCAAAGGGACGCGTGGGACGCGAAAAGCCGGCAGGCCCACAGACGAATCAAGAGATGCCACGTGTCACAAGGGAAAACGTCCAAAATTCCAAAGGGGCGAGGTTTGAAGGGTCAGCCTGAGCCAATCAGAACATGACACGTGTCCAATGGAGCAGGGAAGTGTGGAGCTTGGGGAGGAGTTAGAGAATTTGGCAAAAGTTTTGGCCAAAAACCAAAAAGCAAAGGTCTTCCCTGTGCCCCTGTCGACCAATCAATGCATGCCATGTGTCCTAAGTGGCTAGGACGCAGGGAAAAAGTGGAAAATTTCTCAAAAAATTAAAAAGGTCAAATTTCAAGGGAAAACCCATGGGTAAGTGAAGGAGAGAGAATCACGCATCCAATCAGCGCTTGACACGTGTCATCCAGGTGGCAGATCGCGGGAAAAAATTTCAAAACCCACTTTTGCTTGTTTCGTGCCCTATATCTTCAGATCGCCATATCTTTCGATCCAGAGCTCGGATTTGCACGTTCTTTATATCATTGGAAAGCTTATAAAATTCTCTACATGATTCTGAGGTCAATCTTGAATTTTGGTTTAGTATTGAGAGAGAAAAATAAGAAACGGATCTGACACGTGTTCATGGCTAGAAGTGACATTTCAGCGACCAAATTTAATACAGAATGGGTCGCATTCTCCTCCAATTCGGTCAAAAATGGTAGGGTATGGGTTTGTAAGGTCCCCCATGCAATTTTAATGCATTTTCAGTCAGTGAGGAATGGGTTCCCACGTTTTGTACGTTTTTTCTCTCCTGGGCTCGACCCATGTAATGAAAAAGCTAGATCTGGCTCATTTCTAAAGGGTGGAACATCTTTTGGCATAGCAGAATTCTTCTTTCACCTCCAGCAAGTGATTGTTGCAAGAATCGGACCTCTTCAAAGACTGTAACAGGTTTTTTACCTCTCTGAGGTTGTAATCCAATGGTTTTGATATTGGAAATGATAATGCAAGCTTTGTGAATGAGTTTCAGTCCTTTGTATTATTTGCTTCATTTCAGACCCTAAATTATATCTTATCAGCCTGTGTATGTTTTATGTTGCAAGCTTTGGTTTATGTCTATTTACATGACAAAAATATTCACCACTCCTTTTTGGTGCATTACCATCTTTAGTTAGTTTCAATTTTTACATTTCTATCCCTGTCTCCTTGCAATTTAGAGTAGGATTAGGATTTGAACCTCTGTAGTTGTGCAAGCATTAGATCTAATCAGAGGAGTTTGAGGAACCAGCCTCTAATTTGGAGATTCCTCTCTCAGTTTCACAAGTCCCACACTTGGAGAGAGGTTTCCATGTTGTGCAATCACACTGGATGCTTGAAACATCAACCTAGAAGTCTGATGTGCGTCCAGGGGGTGCTGTGATCCTACAACAACAGGCATTACGCGTTTACCATTTTTCCATTTGGACTCACTAATGCACTAACACCATTTATGAACCTTATGAATAATATTTTTCAATAATACATAGATAATTTTGTTCTAGTTGTTCTTGATATATTATGATTTATTCAAGTAACACTGATGGAAATAATGAACACCTAAGGATAGTGTTGGAATTATTAAGGAAAAATAAAATATATGGTAATATTTAAAAATGTTCCTTTTATAAAAATGAAGTACAATATCTTGGCCATTTCATAAATAGTGATGAGATTTCTGTTGACCCATCAAAAATCAAATCTATTATTGAGTGTCCAACACCTAAAAACGTGCATGAGGTAAGAAGTTTTATGGGATTGGTTGGATACTACAAAAAATTTGGATTTTTTTTTTCAAGAGTGACTAGACCAATTACTTCATTATAGAAAAATGATAAAACGTTTGTATGGAATGACAAATGTGAGAGTGCATTTAACTTGCTCTAAGAAAAACTTACATTTGCACCTATATTGAAGGTTTTGGATCCTGATGGAAAATTTACCATGGTTAATGATGCCTTGGGTGAAAGATTGGTTGGAATACTTCTTCAAAATGACCACATAATTGTGTATACAATTAGAAAAGTAAAGGTACATGAGAAGAAATATGCTCCTAGTGACTTAGAGATATCTTCCATAGTCCATGCCTTACACATTTGGAGGAATTATTTGTTAGGAAAACCATTTGAATTGAAAACAAATCATTTGGGGTTGAAATACATGTATACACAACCCAATTTGAATGCAAGACAACGTAGGTGGCTAGAATTTCTACCCCAATATGACTTTGATATTAGCTATATCAAAGGGAAAGAAAATCAAGTAGTTTGATGTGCTGAGCCGCAAGAAGCATATTTCTACAATTGTAACCCTCAGAACTCAGTTTAAGGAAGAAGTTAAGAGACAAATTCAATTTGATTCATACTATCAACAAGTCAAAACTACATTAGAAACAAATCTAAATGATAGAAGTTACAAGGGTTTCATGTTCGAAAATGAAAGAATTTTACGATTTAATAAAATAATATATGTGCCCTTGGGTAGTGATTTGAGAATGGAAATATTGCAATAATTTCATGATGCACCATATTCTAGGCATCCAGGGGTAACAAAGTTATTGGTTGATGTAAAAAAATAATATTTTTGGAAAGGGATGAAAAATGATATGATAAATTATGTTGCACATTGTTTGGAATGCCAACTTGTAAAGGTGGAACACTTGTATCCCGTAGGACTTCTATATCCTCACAGTATTCTATAATATAAATGACAAGTAATCAACATGGATTTTATACAAAGACTTCCACTAAATAAAAATCAGCATGATATGATTTTAGCAGGGAAAATTTTAGTGGCGAATTTTTGTAAACTTGTGAAAATTGAAGATTATGGAAATTCAAATTGGTGAATATTCTATGATTTGCAGCTGACTTATTCACCAAACAATTCTACCGACACGTCCATTATACAATTCATTTCACCTAGATTTTACACATATATAAGAGCTTATGAATTTAATTCACCACCAATTTGAATCATTTTGTGTGCATATTCACCGAAGTAAACATAAACAACCCCTGAGCCATCTAACCCTAAGCATTCCACCCTTGAGCCATCCAACAATGAGCGTTCAAACCCTAGAATGTCCAAACCTAAGATGTCCAACCCCTCAACCATCCAACCACTTATCTGTCAAACCCCTTAGCCTTCCAATCATCGGACATCCAACCCTTTCGTCATCTAACCTCTTATCCAGGCCCTTCAACCCTGAGCCATCTAACAACTCAGCTGTTTAACCCTCAGCTGTATAACCACTTAGCCATCAAACCCTTGGCCATCCAAATTTTCCATCCAACCCCTTAGCCATCAAACCCCTGATTCATCCAACTCTTGAGTTTTCCAACCCCTGAGCTGTCTAGCCTTGAGTTGTCCAACCCTAAGCCTACCAATCTTGAGTCGTTCAACCCTGAGCCATCCAACCCTGAGCTGTCCAAACCTGATCCGTCAAAACCTGAGCCATCCAAACCTATCATCCAACCTCTATGCCATCCAAATCTTCCATCCCTTGATGTCATATACATACAATCACCTAAAAATGAAGGGTGAAAAAAGATACAAATTCATAGAATCACTAAAGTGGGAAAGCCTCTCTCTATACATTATTGTCATCGGGCCAAGGAAAAACCTTAATTTTTCAAAGAGAAGAAATTAGGAGTGGCAGAGGAAGGGACATAGGTGAAGGAAAATATGGTGCAGAGGCTCACATACAACAGGTGTCACAACTATCACACCAAGTTAAACTAGACCCGAATCGTTAAAACCCCTGGTAAAGAACATGCCCACTTCATCTAAGGTTTTGAAGTTTATCTTTGTGATGTATTTATTTGAATCTACGTTAGGTTTTAGTGTTGTGAGGTTTCTCTCATTTTTTTATATGATTTTTGGGGTCAATTGTTTTGGGCGTATTTTTGTATAGGTGGGAAGTTAATTTATCAGACCACAAAAAAGAGGGCCAATAGACCCAAATGTCCTGTTACCGAAAAAATAATCCAAGGAGTAAGATCTATTTTTTTTGTTTTTCTATTTTTTTGTTGGTATTCTCATAATGGCATAAATCGAATGAATTTTTATAGGATATTAGTGAGTAGAGAAGCTATATGCAACTCTATCGAGGGATATGAACAGACTCAAACCTTTGTGTAGAGCTTTTGAAATCCCATCAAATGAAGTTTCTGATAGATTTTATAATTTTGTTTGATATTTGTGTTATGGGGGATTTTTATAACATTGTAGTCCACATGATTTCTATTTCAACCACAAAACTATAACTGGGATTTATAAGCCCAAAGTTTTGATTTATTGTTGCTGATTTATGATTTTTTAAAATCTTAAACTCAAATATCACGTTTTGGATTGGTTGATGCCTTACAGATTCCCCATTTGAGGCCAGTGGAATATAGGGTTAGTAGGCTAAAAAGGAGTAGGAGAACTGTGAATAGACCATATGGAGGAGTTATGTCCTATTTAGCCATTTGAGAAAGGTAATCTATCATAATTATTTTCTATGTTAAATGTTCATTTAATCAGATATTAGGTCCTATTATTTATGGGTCAATGCATTTATTTAATTTGTTAAGGGGATATTCGGAATTTTTTTAATATCATATTCTCTATACTGGATCATCCAAGTACTAATAAATTTGGTCCAGATTATTAGAAATAATCTAACACAATATCATAAAAAAACAAAATATAAAATTCATCTAGGAAAATTTATTAATTAATAGAGAGTTCAATATATATATCAATTAACCCCTACAATGGTGGATTCAAACATGATCTTCAATCCCTACAATCTCTCAAACTTACTCTAGCTAATCTCTAGGATATCTCTCACACTATTATTAATATGAGTTCTATAAAATCATTATTAATAATATTACAATTTATTTAATAATGTTACACAATATTTTGGTAATAAGTAACCTCTCCATTTATGCAATTGGGTCTGATTTATTGACTTTTCTTTGAGTTACTCATAACAAATAGATGTTGTTAGTCTTAGAGTGTTGCTACTTGTTAGTGTAAAGCCACCTTCTAAATTCAGAGGAAAGGAGGTAGAGTATGTAAAAACTTCTTTATTCTAGAGGTGATTGAAAAGAGCCTAGGAGAGAATAAAATTTTAGAATTTTATTCTGCATTCTAGGATCAAAAACATATATTTTTGAGTATTCATTTGGATTTACCCTAATTTATTTGGGTGCTTAAGGATTTGCATCAATTTTTCAACCTGTATCCCATATATCTATCTTGAAGCATATCAAGTTTGTATGGAAGGTTAACATGATGTGGCTCTTTCAGTCTCCACTACAGTCCATAACACAAACATGAATAGAAACAAGAAGCTAATATAAAATTATGTGCAATGCACCCATCCAACCCCTCACCCATCCAATGCACCCATACAACCCCTAGGCATCCAACCCCTCACCCATCAAACGTACCCACCCAACCGCTAGCCATCCAACCCCCCACCCATCTAACACACCCGCCTAACCCCTAGTCATCTAACCCCTCACCCTTCTAACCCTTAGCCATCCAACCCCTCACCTGTCCAACCCACCTGCCAAACACTTAGTCATCCAACCCCCTCAATCATCCATCCCATCCACCCAACCCTCAGCCATCCCACCCCACACCCATCCAATCCCACCGCCACCTAATAGCCATCCAACCCCTCACCCATCCAACCCACCCACCCAACCCTTAGCCATCCAACCCCCTCCCCCGCCCTAACCCCTCAACCGCCCAACCTCCGAGTCACAACCAACCTACTCGATCAAATTTGTGAAACTAGGGAAAAATTCTCTCTGCTAAATCACTTTTTCCATGAAATATTTTTTTAGATATTCACCAATGATTCAAAAGTTGATTTTTGAGATTTTCCAACGATTCGAAAGTAATTTTTTAGAGGGGTCTTCTTAAAATGAACCCTGGATTCTAGTAGTAGTGGATAAACTAACCAAAGTATCTCATTTCATACTGGGAAATCTTAAGGATAATTCCCCAATACTTGCAAAAGAGTTTGTGCATGATTTTTTTGATTACATGGAATTCCAAAACTAATCATTTCATACAAGGATCCAAAGATCACCTCTCACTTTTGGAAAACAATGAACTTTGCGTTGGGACAAAAATTAAACTTTAGTTCAACTTACCATCCTAAAACAAATGGTCAAATAGAAAGAGTGAACCAAGTTATGGAAGATATGCTCATAATGTATTTCATGGATAAACAATAAAAATTGGAGGAATATCTACTATTGGGTGAATTTGTTTACAATAACACTTAACACTCATAACTGAAAAATGTCTCCATTTGAAACATTGTATGACAGAAAGTGTATAAATCCTATTAGATGGGATACCATGGAGGATAGAGACGTGGTGGGTTTGGAAATGTTAACTAAAATGGAAGAGAAAGTTAAGATCATTCGTGAGTGGTTAAAAGAAGTGTAAACACCTGTAGTTTAGATATTGCACTATTACGACTAATATTGCGCTATTTTTGCTTCTCCTTGTAAATTGACGGTACACCACCGGTTCGACCCATCTAACTTTATTTCTATGACATCCCTTTTTTCATTTTTCCTCTTGTAAACCACTTAAACAAGCTATAATAGCTTCATTCTAACTACATTAGCTTCTTACTTTCTTCTGCTCCACTTCTGCCACCTTCCTATTTTATCAACCCATTCCATTGGATTGATCTAACCTTCAAAACTCTCTCCAAATCCTAATCACCTCCTAAACATGTTTAATTAAGCTTAAACATGGTTTGTCACTCCCTAAAACTAGTCAAAGTAAGCTTTGACTTGCTAAAAGTGTTTTTTGGAATTTAGTTTTTGTCCCACATGCACTCAAGTTTCCCTTTTTCCCAATTGGAAAACTATATATAGGGCTAGACCCCCTCTCTCATTTTCAAGAATTCCTCCCTTCTTCCTAAGCATAGATTATAGTATTTTGCATCTAGGTTCTAGTTTTCATTTCTAGTTTAGGTATTGAGCTATTTACTTCACTTTTGCATTGTTAATCCAATTTGTAGGGTAAAGGAGAAGAACCATTGGTTCAAAGGCTATAATGGGGAGATCTCTTTCCCTTAATCACTAAAAATGATTTCTTAGGGCTTACTAGGTTCATTATTTTAAGCTTTCAAATAATATAGATAGTTTAATTAGCTTAAATGTGAGTGTTTACTTCATAATTCATGCTAGTTAGAAGATCTTGTTCATTTCTTATCGGATGGTCCACTGATTTGTTGCTTGAAGCCTTTGGGGATTCTTTAGGAATTCTTACCCCAAAATCCATGGCTTTCTACAACTTTTCTTTGAACACAAGAAGATGCTGACAGGAAGAAAAGTTATGCTGATTTGAAAAGGATTGAAATAAAATTTAAGCAAGGAGACAAGGTATTTTTGAGGGGAAAAACCAAAAGAGCTCTATTTCATTTGGAAAAGATTCCAAGTTATTTACAAGATATGTAGGAACATTTGAATTCCTATAAGTGATAATTTTGGTGGCTTACAGATCATCTTTACCTCCTGCATTGTCTAGGATGCATAATATTTTTCATATATATTTTCTTAAAAAGTATCTTTTTGATATATCACATATTATTAATTGGAACTCATTACAGGTTTAGGACCTGAGAATAATTGCAGATGAACCAATAAAAGTGTTGGAAACTAACAAATTACGTCTCAGAAATAAATAAATTTCTCAATGTAAGGTCCAATGGGACCAATATTCAGAGAACAATACAACTTGGGAGAATTTGGATGATATGATGATTGCTTTTCCTTCCTTGTTTAAGTAAAAAACTGATATTTTGTGATGAATTTGTGGAAAAATATTCAATAATTATTATAAATAATGGTACTTTAAACCATATTGAAATAATTTTTAGGAATTAAATTGTTGAGATAAGGATGATACAATCAAGTTTTAGAACCTTGATTTGCTTTAGCTATGGAAAAATTTCCAATTGGTTGCGAAAATTGAATTGTACTGTTCAGTGTTATTTTTGAATTTTCTTATGATTGATACGCTAGCAATAATTCTAATTAAATCATCAGGATGATGATTCTTTTTAGAGGGGAAGTATGTAACATATTGGAATTAATAAATTTTCCAAATTATTAAGATCGCTAGTTATTTCCCCCCTCTTGCAAATGTGTGGGCGACCTGGTTTGCATAATATCTTGTTGAATAATGAAGTGTTTGCTAATAATTTATTAAATTAATAATATATATCTAAATAAACACACACACACACACACACACACACACACACACACACACACACACACACACACACACACACACACACACCCACAAACACACACACCATGGAATTCAATTGGTTTTCTTGAGTTAATAAACTAAGGGGGTTAGCAGATATGTTGAACATTGGTTAATATAGATTTTGAAAGTTTTAATAAACTTGAGTTAAAATTATGTTGATAGACATATTTTATCGGAGGGTAAGTGAGGTTTATGGTTTTAAAACAAAGTGGTAGAAACTTAAGAGTTTTGGTAGAAATTTGTTGTGGAGCAGGTGCCTTGGGAAACATTATTTTATTGGAGAAGCTAAGGCATGCAAAAAATGCATTATTTTTCATTTTTTTTGAAGATGTGTTTGTAGTTGTGTATGAAGGTTTTTGAGGGATGGTTGTTTTGGGTGGCTATGCATGAAAAATTTACTGTTGTTATCTCTAGTAAAAAAGACACTTTTACTATATGAATATGTTGTTGGAAAATTTGGTAGTGTTTTGAAGCCTTCAAATTGGAAGTTTGCAACTTAGAAACAAATTTCAGGGAATATTGGAGGAAATAAATACAATAATGGTTCTTTATCATTTTACTCTCTGATGTTATTATAATGAAATCACTAGATATGTTCTAGTTTGATCTATTAAAAAGAAATATGGATATGTTTTAATTTGGTTTGGGATTATTGTTGAAATATGTATACGTTTCTTTGGTTTATTGTGAAATATGGAAATAATGAGGATTTTGAATGCATTCTTTTTGGCTCTGGTTATTTATTGTAATCCAAACACATTTTGGGCAGGGTTCATTTTAAGACACCTCTATAAAATTGTAGGTGGAAAATACCTGGTGAATATCCCTAGAACCAGTTTCAGCAAAAGGAAAATTTGACAGTATTCTAAAACCAAATTTTTGCTTGGTTTTTCGAGCAAGAGAAATAAGAGTTCCAAACATGGGTGCATCATCGACGTGCGACAATAAGACGTCAATAATAATTCTTGACGCACATCAAGTCAACGTCAATGGCTCGAGTTGACGCGCGTCAATGGCTCAAGTTGACGCGCATCAGTGGATTGAGCTGACGTGCATCAATGGATTGAGTTGACGCGCGTCAATGGATTTAGTCGACGCATGTCAATGTTTACAGTTGACGCGCGTTAACTAAATCCATTGAATCACGTCAACTAAATCAATTGACACGCGTCAGCATTAACTCAAGCCATTGACGCATGTCAACTCGAGCCATTGACACGCGTCAACTCGAGCCATTGACACGCGTCAACTCAAGCCATTGACGTGCGTCAAAGCTTTCAGTTGTCACACGTCAAAGATTTTAGTTGACGCACGTCAAATCATTCAGTTGCCACGCGTCGAGACAAGTTGTTGACACGTGTCAATTCCTTCAGTTGATGTGCAATTTAGCCTATAAATACCCTCCCGCTGGTCATTTTCTTGTTTACACTTTCCGGCTCAAGATTTTTTGCAGATGTCCATCATTGTCAAAGATGAAAGCACAACTATAATGTCAACTTCACATGCTTCCCAACTGCAAGCTCATGGAAAAAATCAAGAAGAGAATCGAATCCAATCCACGGCCAAGATCATCTACAGGAATCCCTTGTGCCCTCACATCCATACTGTTTTAAAAATGTCTTCTAAATATAAGGATTTGATGGATGCATGTGAGTTTACAGGGTTCGTTAATATGCCCCATTTCGAAACAGATCCAGATATTTTGAACTAACTTCTGTTATCCTACAATTCAGAGGACGACCTTTTTTATGTGACTTTGAACAACGGCTGAATGTTCTAATTCAGTATCGAAGAAAATGACATCCATTGGTTTACTGGCCTTCCTTTCAGAAATTTACCAATTGTTACAACCAAGGCAACACTAGTGGAAGAAGACAAGAAATTTCTCGAATCAACGTTTGGTTTCCATGTTGATTGTAAGTATAATTTGTTTTAATTCTATTTTTTTATTCTGTTATAATTTCTTGTTATAAATTTATAGTAATTTTCATTGTTTGGCATTTGCAACCCATGTCAATAAGTCCAGGCATGGTGTGGATACGCAATCACTTGCTCACCACTTTCTTCCTGCAGTAATTTCATTTTTTCAATCCAAAATTGTTTTACAGGGTCGCCAAACAGATATACCAAATTGGGCCATTGCATACATAGCTTCCACTATCTCAAAATAGAAATTCGATTGATGCACCTATCTATCCAAAAAAATAAGAACTGACATAATAAATTCAATTTTTTTAGAAAAACCTGTCATTTATTCCACAAACTATCTCCTCAGCCTTTATTATGAGGCACTTTTAAATTTAAAGGATAAAAAATATTCCTACTTACATAGATGAGGAGTTGATGAAGTTATCAATTCCATTTGAAGAACAACAGGTATAAACAATTTAGTTTGTATTTCAATTTTTGACATTGCACTGCATAGTTTTTTACACTTAAATTTTAATGTTTTGCAGAGAAGATTTATTGAAGCCCTTCCCTGAAAAAAAGTGTTATCGAGAGGAAGAGGCCAACAACACGCTGAGGCTTCGGGAGACTCCCAATCTAAAATGGAAGCTCACTCCTCTCCAAACCCTTGATTATTTGAACTTGTTAAATGCCAGAGAAGTAATACCTTGTCATATATTGTTTACAAATTCCAAATTTGCAAATTTATTTTTCAATTTAAATTTTAACCTAATGAATTGACAACATTTAATGTTGATGACATTGCAGGGACTTTGGACCATACACTTTTTTCGGAAACTCAACCTTCTTCGCCAACTCACTCCATACAGTCGCATGCATTCATATCTTCGGAACAAACACTAAATACAACTCCTACAAGGCCACCCTTAGCACCGCGAAAAACTACCCCTCGACAATAAGGTACAATTTTTTGATAGTATGTTTAATTTCATATTTTTTTCCTTTTGAATTGTTTTCATTTTTTTCATGTTTTTTCTTGTTCTTTTTAGCACATGTCAGTCCTAATCAAACCGTGGCACCGACACCCACTCAACCAATAATTTTTAAAATGCCAACCAGAGGAATAGTAACAAAGAACATTGGTAAACGCATGCCACTAGCTCCGGCCCCTAGCAGGACACTAAACATTTCCTCCTCCTTTCGAATTCCAACTCTCTCACTTGGTGGCTTGCCCAGTACAACAGGCATATCAGTTTTGAACAATATAAATTTAGATGAAGATTATTTGGGCATTGATAGCAATGATCCAACTAGTTTTTTCAATACCCGCGAGATGATTCAGGGCTAGCAGGTATACTTTAATTTAAATATGCTTTACAATTTTTAAATACATTTTGATTTAAATTTATTTATCTAAATCTTGATTAATTTTATCACAAACAAGATCAGGCCACCCAAAGCTAGAAACAAGTAGCAGTTGATCTTGCCGAAAGCCCCCATACTTCTCCAGCAAGATCATCTTCATTAGATTCAGATAGTGAACAGTTGCTACCTTTTCCTTTGGAGAACTTAATTGGTTTTGATTGTCAATCCCATGTCAGTGAGTTTATTCTACCTCATATCAATCAGCTTATAGAATGGGAGAGAAGGGCTAAGGTTCTTATCAATGAGATTATTAGTCATTATGAAAATTATTGGCAAAGGGATAGTTTATATGCTGCAGTCTAGAATCAACCTGCGAAGATGGATTCCTTACTTACCCAAGTAAGAAGTGGGACTGTCACGTATAACAACTATAAATACGACATTTTAGATAAGTCATTAAACAAATTGGAAAATATTAGTGCCGAGGCCCAGGGATATTTTAACAAATGGTCCAAGGACAAGGATTTGGTAGCTATTGCAAATGCCGAAAGAGATAGAGCGGTTGTAAGTTCTAACTTCTATCACTTTCAAACAAGCATTCTTGTTAATTTGAAATTTTCATTTTTTAGTAATATTTTGAATTGACATTACTCTTTTTGTGCAGTTGAAATATGAAAATTTGAAGAGTCAAGCAAAGGTATTGCAATTTCACCTGGAAACAACGAAGAACAAACTATATGCAGCAAAGAATTTGAAGTAAAATATTGTTTTGGTTAACAAACAAAACAATACACTAAAGATGATAATTAAAGAGCACATCTTTGACCCTGACATATTATTCAAAGCTAAAGCAACAACTGATCCAAATTTGCTGTCGCATGGAGATGCAACAAATCAAGAAGAAAGAATTTTGAAAAATCTGGAGAGTGCTGCCGAAGATCGTATAAGTTCTGGGGTTATTTTTGCTGTTGGGGAAATGGGTACAGCCACATTGGAAGAAGCCGTTGGGGAAAGGAACAGAGGAGTAGAAATGGATAAAGAAAAAGAGGGTTGAAAACTTGAAACTTTTATTATTGTGGAAACTTTAAATATTGATTTTGGAAACTTTTAATATTGAGTATGGTATTTGAATTTAATTATATGGATTTGATAGCCTTTTAAATTTGAAATAATATATAATCTTTAATTTTGATTGCATTAGATGGGGATTATCATGAGTTATCATGAATTATATGTATGTTTCATGTTTACTTGGATTGTCATAAATTGTATGTGGACGTAGATGATGAATGAAGATAGATGATGATAAAAGATGATGATGAAAGATGATAATGATATGATATATATGGGCATTGGACAATGATCAATTTAATGTGGACGTAGATTTATCTTCAAGTAGAATAATAATTCTTCTCTAGAAATTTGAAGTTGGTTTAACATAATTATTCTCTATACTTGTAACAATATGATCATAATGTCATTAGAATGGATATAGATGATAAATAAATGGAATGTATTATAGAAGAAATTAGAACGGATATTACTTGTAATGATATGATTATGAATTGTTTTAAAAACATGTAAAATTCAATTGTCATTTTATCCCACAGTTAAAAAAATATATCAAAGCATTTTGCACATATAAAAAATAAATAAAACATAATTTTAAGAAATCAGTAAAGAATTATCACTGGTAAGAAATCAAACATAATTGCAAATATGATAGGGTTTAACTGTTAGGAAATAAGGGATAAAATATGCGGAATAATCCCTCACAGAATCGCAACAGTAGAAATTAATATGCATAAATTATTACAGATCTGAAATAAAATTGCAGAATAAAATAACACAACACAAGGAGATAATATTTAACGTGGTTCACCCAATTTGGGCTACGTCCACCAAGAATCACTTGCTTAGATTTTATTACAAGCCACCACTGTCTCAATACAATACCCAGATCCGTTTGGAGCTATGTTCAACAAACTCTACAGAATTCACAACCGAATTCAAAACACATCTACAATACATTTGCTTGTCTTCTATCATATGCATAAGACCATATAAATAGACAACTACTTAAGCATTTTTACAAAACCGTGGGTATCAAAACCATGGGAAAAACCCGTCCCATAAACCTATGGGTCAAAAAAATTTCCCATATGAGAAGAGCATGTTTCCTGATATGTCAGGTGCATTTTGAGGATACATGGAAAGTGTACAGTACTCTTAGTGTACAGTCTTCAACACTTTCACACATTAAAACATGCTCCACAACCTAACAATCTCCCACTTAGAGACTAGTTTTCCTCTGAGCAAGCTTCTTAACCCTTCACTAGTTTCTGTGAAGACCAACCAAAGCTGAACACAACTTTAATTTTTCCCTTATGACCACCTTAGTCATCATGTCTGCAAGATTCTGACTGGTATGAATCTTCTCCAACTTCAACTTATCTTCCTCCAAAGCTGTCCTAATGAAATGGTACCTTAACTGTATATGCTTCATCCTGGAGTGGAAAGCAAAGTTCTTAGCTAGGTGTATAGCACTATGACTATCACTATGCAGCTTACATTCCTCATGCTTATGCTCCAACTCCTCAAGCAATTGTTGTAACCAAATCATCTCTTTGCTTGCCTCTGTTGTAGCAACATACTCAGCCTCCGTGGTTGACAAAGCCACCAGCTTCTGTAGTCATGAAATCCAGCTCATTGCTGTCCCACCTATAGTGTAAATATAACCTTTCGTGCTCCTCCTGTTGTCTACATCTCCAGCCATGTCTGAATCTACATAACCACATAAAGTGGTGTCTGATCCACTATAGCACAAAACTACTCCCATGGTTCCTCTCAAATACCGAAGGATCCACTTTACTGCCTTCTAATGCTCTTTACCTGGATCACTCATAAATTTACTCACAGCTCCCACTGCATGGGCAATATCAGGCCTAGTACACACCATATCATACATCAAACTGCCAACTGCTGATGACTAAGGTACCTTGGACATATGGTTTATTTCCTACTCTGTCTTGGGACACTGCTCCTTTGATAACTTAAAATGGCCTGCCAAAGGAGTCCCAACTGGTTTAGCATCCTGCATGTTAAACCTATCCAATACTTTCTTAATGTACTCTTCTTGAGATAAAGTTAGCTTCCGTTCCTTCCTATCCTGAGTTATCCTCATACCAAGGATTTGTCTGGCTGCCCCCAAATCCTTCATATCAAAGGATTCACTTAGCTGTTTCTTAAGTACTTTTATTTCCTGTATGTTTTTACCTGCAACCAACATGTCATCTAGATACAAACACAGGATAATATAACTTCCATCCTCAAATTTCTTTGTATACACGCAATGGTCAGAATGACAACTAATATAACCTTGCTCCATCACAAAGCTATCAAAATTCTTATACCATTGACGTGGAGCTTGTTTCAGGCCATACAAGCTCTTCTTCAGTTTGCACACCATCTTCTCTTTACCTTTGACTTCATATCCTTTTGGCTGCTGCATATATAGCTCTTCCTCCAAATCACCATGGAGAAATGTAGTCTTTACATCTAACTGTTCTAAGTGCAAGTCTTCTGTTGTTACTATTCCAAGAATAGTTCTAATAGAAGTCATTTTTACTACAGGAGAAAAAATCTCATCAAAATCTATACCTTGTTTTTGTACAAACCCCTTGACCACCAACCGAGCCTTATATTTTTTCTTTCCTCCTTCATCTTTAATTCTATACACCCACTTGTTCTACAATGCTCTTTTTCCTTCCGGTAGCTTCACCAAATCCCAAGTCTAGTTCTCCATGAGAGACTTATGCTCCTCATCCATGTATTTCTCCCACTTCTTACTGGCATCTACCTGCATTGCTTCATCAAATCTCTCTGGCTCTCCACTATCAGTGAGTAATAAATAATAAATAGAAGGAGAAAAATGTTCAGGTTCTTTTCTTACCCTAGAAGACCTCCTCACTGTAGGATTTTGGGGTTCCTATTGAGTAGGTTCCTGAACTGATTCATGGGTCACTTTCCCATCTGGAAGATCCTCTACCACTGCATATTCTTTCTTGGATTCTTCCCTATTTTCCTGCAACTGTTGCTTATACATGAGTTTCTCATTAAAGACCACATCCCTAGACCGAATGATTTTCTTGTCCTTAATACTCCAACATTTAAATCCAAAGTTATCACCACCATAACCAATGAAAGTACATTTTTCTGATTTAGCTTCTAGCTTGGTCCTATCATCCTTGTCTATATGAATAAACACCTCACATCTAAAGACTCTAAGAAATGAATAATCGAATTTCTTGCTGGACCAAGCCTCCTCAGGTATGCCTCCATCCAAGGAACTTGAGGGTCCTCTGTTTATCAAGTACACAACTGTGCTCTCTGCTTCTGCCCAAAAAGAAAGAGGCAGTCCTGCATGTAACCTCATGCTCCTAGCATGTTCCATTATTGTTCTGTTCATCCTTTCTGATACCCCATTCTACTGTGGAGTTCTTGGAACCATATTTTTTCTACAGATTCCATTCTTAGAACAGTAATCATCAAATTCATTACTACAATACTCCCCTCCATTATCTAACCTGAGACATTTTAGCTTAAGACCTGTTTCATTCTCTACTAAGGCTTTCCATTTAACAAAAGTGTCAAATACATCAGATTTGTTTCTAATACAATAAACCCAAACTTTCCTTGTTGCATCTTCAATAAAAGTAACATAATAACTTGAACCCCTAAGAGACGATACCCTAGCTGGCCCCCACACATCAGAATGTACCAGCTCTAACTTAATCTCTTTCTTCGTAGGTCCAACCTTGAGAAACCTTACTCACTTTTGTTTCCCATATATGCAGTTCTCATAGAAATCCAAACCCGTTTTTGTATATCCAGGAAAATTCTTCTTTATGATCTTCATGCCCTTATGGCTCATATGACCTAACCTATAGTGCCATAATGTTGTATCTTCATCTGAAGCCACAAGATTACAATCATTAGTACTATCAGTGGTTAAATACAAGGTTCCAACCTTCTTACCTCTTGCCACCACAAGAGCACCCTTGCTAACCTTCCAAGAGTTAGCTGTAAATATCACAGTACAACCATCACTTCCCAATTGCCCTGACAATATCAAGTTTCTCCTTAATGTAGGAACATGTCTGACATCCTTCAATAGCCATGTATTCCCATTCTGCATCTTAACCTGAACAAAACCTTTTCCAACTATACTGCAAGGCTCATCATCACCAAGAAAAACATGCCCAAAATCCCCAATAACATAATCAACAAAATAATGCCTATGTGGAGTAGCATGAAAAGAAGCCCCTGAATCTAAAACCCAAGATTCAGTAATATTATGCAAAGAAAGAATCAAAGCATCCTGACATACATTACCTGATGCCACATTTGCCTCCTTGTTTTCTTCTTGTTGTTTCTTCTTATCCTGAAGCTCCCAACAATCCTTCTTTGCATGCCCAGGCTTTCCACAATTCCAGCATATAATCTTGTTCTTGGATTTTGACCTTGCCTGATATTTTGATTTTCCATGGTTTCCTCTATTCTTCTGTCTCCCTCTAGTTTCCACTGTCAAAGCATTCCCTGAAGTAGAATATTCCCCAGAGCTTTTTCTTCACATTTCCATGCTTAGAATCACCCCTACAACATCCTCAAACTTCAACTTTGAGTTAGCTGGAACCGAGTTATTTACCGCCATTACCAGGCTATTCCAACTCTCAGGTAAAGAGCACAAAATTAATAAATCCCTAACTTCTTCATCAAATTCTATTGTATCCGAAGCTAGCATATTCACAACCGTATTGAAATCATTTAAATGATCTGCTAATTAACTATTCTCAGACATCTTCATATTAAACAACTTTTTCATTAAAAATATCTTATTAGAGGTAGATGGTTTTTCATAAAACTTCCCTAATGCATCCATTAGATCTTTTGTAGTCTTTTCCTTTGAAACATTAAATAATACCAAAGATGCAAGACACAACCAGATCATTCCAAGTGCCTTCCAATCCAACAAATCCCATTCCACATCTGTCATACTCAAGGGTTTGTTCACCTTCTCAGACAGTGGAGTATAAAGATCCTTCTGATAAAGGTAATCTTCCATCTGCATCTTCCAAAGACTTAAATTCTACCCGTTGAATTTATCAACCCTAGATCTTCTATCATCTGCCATAGCTCCCACTCAAGCTAAAAACTTTCCCTGTGATTCAACACTTCAGCAAACTAAACCAAGCTCTGATACCAATTGTTAGGAAATAAGGGATAAAATATGGGGAATAATCCCTCACAGAATCGCAACAGTAGAAACTAATATGCATAAATTATTTGAGGGATTATTCCACTGTTGCGATTCTACTGTTGCGATTCTAATTTGTTTCTACTATTGCGATTCTATGAGGGATTATTCCATATATTTTATCCCTTATTTTCTAACATTAACTTACCTCTTGTGTAATGTGCTAGATATTTGTTTTATAAAAAAAATCAACACGAGAAATGGATTAGCAGATGGAGGGGTGAGTTTCCTAACATTGTCAGTTTGAAGAAGTACCAACTTCCTCAGATGGATGTCAACCCACATTTTCCAAAAAAAATAAAATATTGTATTTGAATAAATGTAAATATATAGACCTGTAACATCTTTAATGATAACAAGAGCTGAAAAAATGTAAAGTAACAAACAATAAGATTAAGTTGAAGAAGATACCTATTCAAATTCGAAATCATCACTGGTAATGTGCTAGATCTTTGTTTTAAAAAAATTCAACACAAGAAATGGATTAGTAGATAGATGGGTGAGTTGCCTGACATTGTCAGTCCCGAGAGGTAACACCTTCCTCAAATGGATGTCAACCCACGTTTACAAAAATAAATGTAAACATATAGACCTATAACATCTTTAATGATAATAAGAGGTGAAAAAAATGAATAGTAACAAACAATGAGATTAAGGTGAAGAAGATATACCTCTTTAAAGTTGAAATCATCACTGCCACTGGTAATGTGCTAGATCTTTGTTTTAAGAAAACCCAACATGAAAAATTGATTAGTAGATAGATGGGTGAATTTCCTGACATTTTCAGTCCCGAGAAGTAATATTTTTAATGATAAAAATAGATGAAAAAAATGTAATGTGAAAAAAAATAAGATTAAGATAAAGATAAAGAAGATACCTATTTAAAGTTGAAACAATCCGTTATCAATAGCTTCATCAAACTCGATGTTGTCTTCTGTAGAATGTGACGATGAGCCAATTACACTCTCAAGGTTGGGAATATTTGTACTTGTAGCTATATTATTCACACCTCTTCTTTCGCAAAGGGAATTCCAATGTGCAATTGCTTTGTCGAACGGAAAGGTTTCGATGGAGTATCAAGAAACATAAACCCTCATGCAAATTTCCAGATTTTTATCCAACCTGTTTCTCAGTTTTGATTTTATAAATGATAATGCACTGAAAACCCTTTTGTCCTCCATAGACCCCAAAATCATTGTTTGGCATAACTCGTATAATCTGAAATACTCACTGATATCTTCTTGTAAGATAGAAATTTGATAGATTCCTCACCATAGCCTTGTAATAGCACCACTCTCAGAAGGTTCGTCTAAATTCTTATATTGGTTCCTCATTTTTGTTGCAAAATTTGTTGATTGAAACTTTAATATATTGGCATTCAGTATACCTTTTATTTCCATACCCTTGAGCTCTGAAGTCTTTGTAAATTATTCCATTATTGTACCCATTGATTTATGGAAATGCTTTCTGACAAAGTCTGCATGGCCACCTTCAGTATTACAAAAATTAGGATTCATCACACCCATGTCTTCCAGAATTTTATCTTTACAGAAACGTTCCCTAATTTCTGATGACAAGTTTTTTGAAAAAAATTTAAGCTTTATTCTTGTTTCAACTATAAAAGACTCAAACAGATTGCGTGTCATGGGAACATCTTCTTGTTCCGATCTTGTAATATCTTGACGTTTTTGCACAATGTACAGTGGTATTTTCCTCCCATTAACAGTGATACAGAGGTGATCATGGATATTAAATTTCAAAAAGGTGTTAGGACTTTTAATATCTAATAAAGATTTCCAATTCTCAAAAACAGGTGCATCAAAACTATCTTGGGAATAGAAAAATATATCAAGACTTTGACATACCATTTTTCTCATCCGTATAAAGTCCACAATATAGATTAATCTACCCTGTGCATCCTTCATCAGTGTATTGATCTCCTTTAACATTGGAAGAATACCAACCAATGTAAGAAATGTCTCCAAATCAGTTAAACGGAACAACAAGTCCCTCGCCCTATCAACTTCATGACGGTATTTGTGCATGAAAGCAACCAATGAAGGATACTCCTCACGAACTCTGCATGCAAGTTCATACAAAGAGATCCATCTAGTTTCCACATCCTTGAGAAGTTTTTTGCCATCTGTAATTCCAATTAAAAATTTTTGGAACTCGAGAAATGTCTTTGGGTTGCTTAACATATAGGCATGAAGTTCTCTTATAACGTCTTCTAATTTAGCAACATTTTCGTGGTTGCTTACTATTTTATACGCTAAATTCATTCTGTGAGCCATACAGTGAATTGGTAGCATATATGGGGCCACTGTTGTTTGTAATCTAACACACAATACTATTCAGTGACCCTGCATGACAGATGCACCATCTGCTCCAACGCATACCAACTTCGTAGCAATTTCATAATCAGTCATTCCAGCAATATCTTTCAAATGAGAAACAACTATTTTATGTAGGTTTTTGGCATTGCAGTTTTCAACCATTTTTATAACACCCAACATATGAGGTGTCCTTATATGATTTTCTAAAGTATAGACGTGGATACATACCCATGCAGTGTTGTCGACTACTGTCACTTCATCAATTGAAAGAGAGATAAAGTTTGATTTTTTACATTCTCTTTCAAATCTTCCTTCTCTATCATCGAGAGGCATTTTTCCATTTCCCATCCACTAATTTTAGACCAATGAGACTGAGGTACATTCAACATTCTGTTAAATTGATACAAAACTTTGAAATCGAGGAAATCCGAAATAGCTCTTCCTTTTTTTAGTATGTGAAAAAGAGTAGAGAATTGTATGAATTTTGCATGTAGATTTGTTTCTTTCATCTTACCACTATGCGATGTGATTGTTCCTCCCTTTTCCAAGAGATGTCTGTGTTTTTTCTACTCTGCCTCATATTTCGCTGCATATCCAACATGCATGCATTCTTTTTCAGTTTTCCACCTATGTGATTTGATTTTTTGGCCATCCGACCCTGTTATAGTCAAATATTGTTTTCCACAATGTTTTTCTATAGTGTCCAGCTTCAGTCACATTTTTTGTTGCTTTCCTAATTTCCATGCACATATTATACATGTACATTCAGATGGGATATCTTCAGAATTATATGATTGTATAGGTTCAATAAACGGAAATTTAGCTGCCCAATCAAACTTGTATGTCCTGCCAATGGTCCATATATTCTTGTTCGTTTTCAATGCTTTACTTTTTTGAGTAGAATTTTGAGCAATATCATGATCACCTTGTTTCCTCTTTCTTGGACCGGAGTTTGAATTTGATTTCTGTGTTCCATTTTGTTGAGTATTTGTATGTGTGATATCTTGATGCACTTCTGGTTGCACCCCAACAAGAACAATATCTTCAAGATCTAGCATATTATCGTAGGTTTCATTTGTTTGACTTTGATACTGTGCAGAATGCATGTCCACCTCAATAATACCTTCCACACAGTCAGTATTCTGATTCTTTGTGGTGGCATCTATATGGTTGGTATTTTCAATATCTGTATACGCAGAGTTTCCAAAATACTTGAAGAGTGATTTCTGAGATTTCTTACTTACTTTCAGGTTATTCGCATTATTTGAGCTAGCACCTTCCATTATTCTGAAGAGAGTCCTACGGTAGCAAAAGAACCAATTAGCGACTCTGTCCATAGTCTGATTTCTCTATCACGCGTCCCCTGTCTGAGGTTTCTGGCACACGTCATCTCTGCACTTGTTATGCATCAACAACCTATTCCTTGTCTAGCGTCCACTATATGAAGTTACTGTCATATGTAAATACTGCCCTTGTCAAGCTTCAACTACGATGCCCAAGTTGTGTCAACACTGCCCTTGTCACGCATCAACGCTATTCTTGTTGCACGTCAACACTGCCCTAGTCACGCGTCTGTAATATCTCTTTGTCGCGTGTCTGCAATAACTCTTTGTCGCGTGTCAATAATATCCCTGTCGCGTGTCAACAATGAACCCTCCTAGGCTAATAGGAATTTCTGGTGCTTAAGGGTATGTGAGTTCACATTTCACAGTATTGGTAATTTGGTAAGCTACTTGAGGTATACTACTCGGTGAATCACCTAGGTTTTTATAGGAGATGTTTTGAAATGAAGGCGAAGCTAACCCCCCAAAAAAATTTACTATAAATTTTAGGCGAACAGGACACCGACCCGCTCCGAATAATTCACCTTTTCAAATTTTCCTAAAATGAAATTTTGGCCATATTATGAATATTCGCCACTAAAATTATCCCTGATTTTGGGTTTTGATCTTTATATGAAACTTGGAATAATGAATAAGGAAATAATTGTATGCATTTTGGGTTTTGGGATTTTTATGGAAATATACGTATGTTTTATTTTGGGTTTTAATTATGATTGAAAATTTGGGAAAATCGATACGTGTTTGTTTTAATGGGTGAATATGGAAAACAATAAGGTTAGATATAGCTCCTTTTAGAGCATTGTTTCTATTATTTTGAATATAGTTTTGGGTTTTGGACCATTGTAGTCATTTTAATGCCCTTTCAAAGAACAAGGAAATCCCATGCATGTCGGCCTATCACCTAGGAGGCGCTGGGCACTCACACGAGGCACGCGCGGGCACTGAGCCCCTCCTTTATGTGAGTTGTGTGAGAATTCATTAGTTATGACAAAAAATTAAGTGAAGAGACTGGAAATGAACCATACATTCATCTTAGAGTTCAAAATGGGATTCTAGACCAATGTATTTATTCAGATAAGAAAAGCATTACAGAACATAGATCTGAATCACAAAAGAAAGGAAATGCACAGGTTTTACACCCACTCATATGAAATATATATAAAACTGATCTATACATATATAAATAAAATTGGAACCACATATATTCATATTAAGTATGTTGCTAATCACATTACATTTACTGAGGCAATCACAAATCCATATAATAGTGCAAACCAATGTCATGCATAAAAAACTGGACTTAATCCCTTCTTAGTACAAAGAAAAAAATTCAGACCCATCCCCTTGATACAACATACTCCTACAAATCCTCTAAAACCAACCCATAAATCTCTCATAGTGTCCCTGCATAGCTTCACCTCTTCCCATTCTCTTCATATCAACATCTCTGCATCCCTCTCTTTTTCTTCTACCGGGTGCTTGTATATATAGCCTTAGCAAACAATGCCATGCCTTTCTAAAGTTGTAGATTAGGTTGCAAGTGTCTAAGTGGTCCTCCATGGGAGCATGCTCCTTTAGAAGTGAGATCTCCATCCTTCACCATGATGACCTTCTCGAATCTTCTATCACAAGGTATATTCCTTTTGTGGGCACCAAATTTCTAGGCTGACACCTTATCCACTCCACATATGTAGTTGGGTCATGATTTCCTCATGTTCTGACCAATATGCCAATTATGACCGAGTCCCAAAACCTTTGTTCTACCTTGCACATGCACGCCACTTGTTTTATGAAACCCTTATAAAACCCTGTCCTGCACACTTTCACCTTGCACGCCATTCTTTAAATAGGCCTTGCACTCCCACATGCCTTCTTGTACTTAGTCAATATTTTAGGGTCCCAACATCACCCCACACTACACTTGTTCTTTGCCCTTGGGAACATCTTCTCAATGAAAAAAGAATGACTGTTCCTGAATAGTTTGGGGAAAGAATAAAGAATGAAGAATTTGGGAAAAAATGAAAGAATGGGGAAACTATGATTACTTCTGCAAGAGGAGAGGGAAATATTTCTTCAAGTTTTCCTCTAACTTGTTCTAGGTATCAACCTCATTCTATTCATATTAATAGAGGTCATCGACTAGGGCACTCACCTCTTCAAAGCTTAGCTCTTCTCCTTGGGTATTCATTGTTTCCACGATCCCCTCCAATTGTTTTCCCAAATCCTCAAGCATTTCCACCCTTCAAGTGATCTGGGGATACAACTCCTTCAGTTGGTTTTTGATTGAACCCCATAAGGTCTCAATAGCCTCTGATTTCTTCTCAACCTCTGCTAGAATTCTGTCACTCTCCACTCTATTTCCCTTGTTCTTCTCTTGGAACTCCTTGAGCTACGCTTCATGAGTGGCGACCAAAATGCTCACCACTCTATCTCTATCGGTGTAGTTGTCATAGGCGGCCTCAATGACTTAGGTGATGAATTTCACATCAGCGGGGAATTTCTTGTACTTAGCAACAATTGCCATAACCTTCATCTTGTCCTCCTTTTATTTGTGCACCGATGCCTCCTTTGTAGAATCCAAGGCCAGTGGTCACCTTTTCATTGTGAGGACGTGGGTCAAGTCCTCTAGGAACTCTAGGGTGGATCCATACTTCTGCGCTGGTGGCATTAGATCTAGATGCTTTAAGAAAATGACATCTGTGATCATCTCTACTTTCTTGTAAACCTCATGTACCCTTACCTTCTCTTCTTTCAACTCACACCTTAGTTGAGCACTGATTAGTTCCTCCTACTTTAAGTCCTTGGTTCTTTCCTCAAGCTCTTCTTCATTTTTATCCAGTTCTACCTCTAGGAACTTCACCCTGTCATTCCTCCTGAAGAGCCTAGCTTTTACTTCGACTGAAACATTGTTCAGCACATTACAAATTTGTTCATCTGATAACCACTAAGTGTTTACAAAGGGGTTGCCTCATTTTGACTCCGGTACCTTCATTATTTCCCCTTGACTTACTTCAAATTCTTGCTCATCGATGTGGGACTCAAATGCCCATGAAATCATTTTCCTCATTTGAGGGTATGTACCTTCCTCATCAATTGATGCCATAGCCAAGAGTTGCTCCATTGGTATGATGCTTTAAAAGAGTGCATGTAAAACCTTATTCAGATCATCAATGTAGCCCATCCTTTGAAATTTTGATGCTTCTGTGCTCTTTCTCCCCATGCACATGGCCATAGAAAATCTTACATCCAAACTGGGATCCCCTCCCATGCTGCCATATTCATTTTCTATACTCTCCTCCTCTGCTTCCTTCATCACCAGGTCCACGCTACATTCCATATCTTACTCTACCAGGTCCTTGATGATTTTTTCTACCTCTTTCTCTATAGTCTCGTCTACCTATTCCTTTGTGAGGCTTGGGTTCCTTTGTTCTTTTGTAGCTTCTTTGGCATACGCAACCTCTGCTCATGTTGTCACCAAAACAGGTTCTAACCCTGACTCACGCGGCACTCTAGGCATCCACTATGTGTCGGCCTTCTTTATACTCACCATCCCAACACCCTTGTCCTTCTGGTGCTGCTAGCTCATGTGCTCAAATAACTCAAGGCACTCCTCATACTTATGCTTCTTCCCGTACCATGAGCATTACAATAAATCTAGACACTTACGCTTGTAATGTTATGTAGATCATAGTTATAATAGGTTCCTCATGGGAACTCACTTCTTCCTCCTCCACAGTTACTGTGACCAAAAAATACTCTGCGAGAACCTCTCCCATGTGCCCCTTCATTTGCACATCCTTCATAACAGTGATCATATTCCTTAGAACTAGTGGTAAGGCTAGTCTGGCACACACCATGATCAATGACCTCATGGATTTGGTCAATAATCATACAATCCTTAGTATCATGGGTCGTAGAGGTGAAGATCTTGTAGTAAAAATAAACATTCTTCTGAATTGTGTACTAAAACAAGGGACATCTACTTGCATCATGGTCCACATGAAAAATTTCACAATCTACTGTTATGGCGCGTAGTGACTTCCAAGGGAAAATATCCTTGGCATGCCCCTCTACTTCACAATATATGCACTAAATACCACTAGAAGTCTCATGTGATGAGTTTGCAGACAACTTTTCTAACTTCTTGGCCATTGCAGTGATTTGAGCCTCCATAAAGGGGCTCACACCACTATCAACGCTCCCAACTACCTTAACACGTAAGGTAGCTTCTAATGCCTCGTGTGGGTCAGTGAATGTCTTATGTGACAATGTCCTCCTAAATGGAGTGATCAAATCTCCAACAAACCATTGAGCATTTTGTGAAGGGTCAATTTCATACGATAGTTTTGACAATATAGTTTAAAACCATGCATCATACTCCCACACACTCTCTGCCATTCCTTGCTGGATCTCCTTCAAAGTGCTGATGCTCTTCTGATCAAAATCCAATATATGGAACTATGCTAGGAAGGCATTCTTCAATGTGGTGTAGTCTACCACCATCTGATAGGGGTCGTACTTCCTATACTAGCTATACACATGCCTCTACAATGTTGTTACAAAATGACTTGCCTTTCACTCTGGGGTAGTGATCCCCTTCATGCACCATAGCAATTCAAACTTGTGCACATATTTTGCAACATCCTCTATACCTTGGTAATTTGGAAAGTGTAAAGACATTTCAAATAACTCCTTAGGAGGTGGCTAAGGAACCTGTCTTCCTGATCCAAATCCTTTGTTTCCTCTGGTTTTTCCTCTGGTGTTCCTTCCACTAGATCCATTAGATCCACCAAGTCATGTTCCTCAAGATCCACCAGTTCCACCTCCAGATCATCCTGTAACTGGTAATGGGCCTGAAGTGGTTATGCCTAGTGTTCCCGATACCCCACTAAACTACACGCCAATGGTCTACAAGATTGCTCCATTGATAGAAGTGTATCCTGTGTCACTCCCAGATGCGTTTCCTAAACCTTGCGTACTTGCACTTTGCCCAAAAATTCCTCCAAACATCATTATGGTATGTGTAACCATGGATGTCCCAAATGAAAAATTATATCTCCTAGGCACCGATCGGTCACTCCCACTGATACCAACTAGGCTATAAATACTTCTCCCTTTATTTATAAAACCAAGTGCCAGGGGTTGGTCGCCAAATGGGTTCAGATGCACACTGACGGCTCTTCTTTCTCCATGTAACAAAATCTCATCAGAAGCTGAAGTGCTCTCTCTCTCTCATGCTTATCAAGATGGGGTAGCACAGACTGCTCAGGCTCCATGTCTTCCATGTGAAATTCAACACCCTATTACAACGTCTACCTCCATAGGTTCATCACACTTGCAACCTCGTGTTGTCTAGTCATCTCCTTTTCATGAGCTTCACTATACTTGAGTCGTCTCTCCTCCCTTTCCTTCTCAGCCACAACGTCTGCCATCTTCCTCCACTCTATCTTCCTCACCTAGCACTTAGCCGACTGTGGGGAATGCTTCTAAACTCAAATTACCAACCAAGATATTCATATCTAGAGGAATAACACTAAAAAATGATTCTCTAGGATTCCTTAGAAACTCAAACTCAACAAATTCTAGGAAAGAATATATCGAAATGGAATATTCTAAAGTGTAACTTGCCAACAATCCCTTCCACTAATGATCAATAGCACGCATCAAAGTCAGATCTACATCATGTAGCCTCTGATAGTTATCTTGGGTCCACAAGCGTGATCTATAGTACCAACTTGATCTCGATGTGTATGAAAAAAATCCATTTATATAGCTCTACTGGGAAGAAGAAAAATAATGTATCATATAAATCATGGTATAGGTTCTCTTCTACCCATCTACGCACATTGAACTTAGGTCCAGTGCTGAAAATTTGAGCAAAATCATCCTCTGTGCTCTTGAGCCATGTTTCAACACTTTCTAAATTCAAGCGCTTTGTCATTACTCATCAAAAAGACAAAGAGGCATGCCATTTCTCACAACAACTTTAAAAAGAGGTCCTGACAATGGAACCAATATGTAGTCATTTTTATTCCCTTTCAAAGAACAAGGAAATCCCATACACGCCAACCTATCACCTAGCGGGTGCTAGGTGCTCACTCAAGACACATGCAGGCGCCGAGCCCCTCCTTTATGTGAGTTGTGTGATAATGCATTAGTTATGATAGAAAATTAATTGAAGAGAATAGAAACGAACCATACACTCATCTTAGAGCCCAGAATGGGTTTCTAGACCAATGTATTTATTCAGATAAGAAAAGCATTATAGAACGTAGATTTGAATCACAATAGAAAGGAAATGCACAGGTTTTACACCCACTTATATGAAATATATATAAAATAAATCCATACAGATATAAGTAAAACTGGAACCACATATATTCATATTAAGTATGTTGATAACCACATTAAATTTATTGAGGTAATCACATATCCATATAATAGTGTAGACTAATGTCATACATCAGAAATGGACTTAAGCCCTTCTTAGTACAAATAAAAATATTCATCCCATCCCCTTTATACAACATACTCCTACAGATCCTATAAACCCAACCCATAAATCTATGATAGTTTCCCTACATAGCTTTTCCTCTTCCCATTCTCTTCATATCAGTATCTCTGCATCCCTCTCTTTTTCTTCTACTGGGCGCTTATATGTATAGCCTTAGCAAGAACTGTCATGCCTTTCTGAAGTTGTAGATCAGGTTCCAAGTGTCCAAGTGGTCCTCCATGGGAGCATTCCCCTTTAGACGTGAGCTCTCCAACCTTTGCCTTGATGACCTTTTGGAATCTTCTATCACAAGATATATTCCTTTAGTGGGCACCAAGCTGTCAGGATGGCAGCTTATCCACTCCGCATGTGCAGTCAAGTCATGCTTTCCTCGTGTTCTTCCTAATATGCCAATTATGGCTAAGTCCTAAAACCTTTTCTCTTCCTTGCACACACGGGCCAATGGTTCTACTAAACCCTCCTAAAACCCTGTCTTGCGCGCTTTTGCCTTGTGCGCCCTTCTTCAAATAGGCCTTGCGCACCCATGCGCCTTCTTGTACTTAGTCAATATTTTAGGGGCCCAATAACCATAATGTGAAATATGAAAAATAAAATTTTTGATTCTTGGAGGATTATGAGGAATTTGAATGTGTATTAGATTTGGTTTATTATTTAGAATTTTGAACTCGATTTGGTTGACATGAGAAATCTGGGAAAAGTAATAGAGTTAATTACAATTTTTTATGGGGCATTGTTGTTTCATTCCTTCTTTGAACTTAGTTTTGGATTTTGGTTTTAAGATTTGGAAAAAATAAGTTAGTTTGTATGGCTCTTTCTTGAGCATTTTTGTTTTCATTGTGAATACAATTTTTGGTCTAATTAAGATGTGAAAAATAGAAGGGGAATACACTTATGGTTAGGGTTATTAATAAATCTAGAAAATAAAAACAAACTTGTTTGGTTATAGATCTCTCTTTGATAATTTCTATTATATTTATTATTATTATATATCCTTTAGAGCATTATTGTTATCATATATTCCATAGCTCCTTTTGTGAGCATAACCGATATCATTTGGATAATAAATCCATTTTAAAATGTGGCTGTTATTATTATTCGATTGAATATGTTTTCTTTTTGTGTTGGTTTTGGAAAATAAAATATGGAGTTGTGTGAAGCAAAAATGAACTTGATTAGTTAGTTACAACTCCTTCTTTGAGCTCGGCTAATAACATGATGCATACTTTTTGGGGTTATTTGGTGAAATTTGGGGAAAGGATTAAGAGTTTTTTAGCTTCTTCTTTGATGCTTGATCTTACCATTCCACTTTTTTGGTTTATAGAAAGTAAGGTTTGATTTATTGGTTGTTTGGAAACTTGAAATAATGAAGGTTTTAGTAAATGAGAATTGTATTCTTTTTAGTTGATTGATGCTTCGATTCTTGGAATATGGAAATAAAGGAAAAGTTTCAACTCCACTATTTTTTGCATTAGTAATGAAATGAAATTTTCATACAATATGTTTATGATTAAGTTGGGATAATATTTGAATTACCACTGTTAATATATATGCACAATGGTTTTTTTTTTTAATAGCCATGCATGACTTTTTGAAGTTAGTTGGAAATGCATTGTGAGTTATTACATTGATAAATGTTGATTGCTGATGCAAAATATGTTCTATTATCATGTAAATGTCTAAGCTATAATAAGTTGGTTGCATACAGTGATGGTGAACATATTGTTTTATATAATTATGAAGTTCATTATTATTGTTAATGAGATAGATATCTTATTGTAAACTAGGGAGTTTGCAATTATAAATAATTGAATAAGAAATATACTAGCCATATCTTATTCTATTATTTACTTATAATCACAACATATATTAAGAGTATGCAGACTTACGCCAGTTCATATGAGCTGAGCCATATCTATCTTTCTCATATAGTGTGCAAGAATGGCCGACATACTTTAAGTATTTGCTTGGATTAGAGTCTTGATTATTTTTTATGTCTTGCGTTTATTGTGATATAAATACATAAAGGATTATTTTAATCAATTGAAAATGTAATTGAAATATCATCAAAACATATAAAGGGCATTAAGACCCAATGTATTATTTTTGCTTATTGTTGTAAATAATTATAAATAAAGATTAAGGTTTATCCTTTACTTGAAATCAGTTTTTATGACTTATTTTGTTTATGACTTATATTATTATTTGAGCATAAAAGATAGATATTGTACTTCTAAGATGATTTCTCAAGTAAGCCGATAAATTCTTAAGAATGTGATTATTTATGATATCATCAATTTCCAATAGAAAAATCAATACAAGTGAATAAAGAGATAAAGATGGTTATGCACTTTATGGTATGAATGAATTAATCAAGATGATTAAAACCATGTCAAGAGGAAATAATTCTAGATAGGAACTCAATGAGTTACTATGACCCTCTTATGTGAACATATTTAAATTTTAATACAATACTTTTAAACATCTTGCTAAGGAATAATTAGTTATTATAATCAACTAAGGTAACATAAGTATAAGGAACATAGGGAATAGTGATCCTACATCATCTCACTAGAATATTGCCTCGTGCTAACTTAAGATGGCCATGATAAGGGTGGTGAGGACATAATGATGGGTAATCATTACTTGGTCCTTATATTTCCCATACAGATCCTAATATGGTACGGCTAGGATTCTCTTTGTTTAGGGAAATGAGCCAATAATGGACTTTACCTATTCTTAACCAGTTCACCTTATTAAACAATAAAAAGGAGTCCAGATAAATGTGTTGAGATCATTGTGTGATGATGGAAGATGATTTTTTTAGGCTAGTGTGTGGTCTTGAAACTAATATAGCAAACAAATGTTGGAAACTTTGGCCAAAGTAATGTAATAGATGACTACATTGTCTATTCACGAATCTCCTAATTTATTAGTATCAAATACCAGATGGAAGCTGAATGATTGTGTTCTAGGTAGGAACTTAGAAGATGCACATATTTCTCATAACCTGTAAAAGGTTTAACCACGTATACATGGTATACATACTCAGGTAAAGTGATTTAAGGGAAATCGTGGAGATCTAGATATACCCTTACAACTACACATTTTTATCATAAGTTATCAAATGGATTATGAATATTTTAATAATGCTGGAATATTTAGGAGAAAGATAAATATTAATGGTAATTATTAATATTATTAGTTTAACTTTAAGGGTATGTTTAAAAAATCCTTTAATTTTGATGATCATAACATGGGTGTTACACACTTTTCAGTTAAGCAAGTCAAAATTGTCAAATTATCTCTTTTCAAAGGTCAACTTATGCAGAAGGTTTTGAGAGCCTCAGGAGGTTTTAGAATCCCATATTATAGAAATTATAATGGTATATGAGTCTACTTTGCGACAATATGGTTTATGGAAGGTTTTTTGAGCTTTACACTAGTCTTAGGAACACAATCACCTCTGACATGTTTTAAGAAAAACATTTTATTTATCATCAAAGGAAGATCAAAATACATGGAAGGGTTTTGGAGCCTTCCTAGATCATATTCATAAGAATCCTAGAATACATGATGGATTATTCAAGATAGAGAGTTTCAACCATCGAGAGCGAAAACCTTCTAAAAACTAAGTCACAAGGGTATTTTCGGAAGAGGGAAATTGAAAAACACATTTTGGGAACCTTGGGTGGAGTCAAGATCCTAAAAAATGGTTAATTTGAAGCAAATTGAGTTCTCTTCATGTCCCGAGTGTTAGTTTTGTTCATACTCATTTCAAGCTCCTATGAAAGCTCAGCTCACTATCATACATTCCTATGAAAAAAGGGTGAGTTGGATAAAAAAGCAAGGATAATTAATTTTAAAGGTTTATAAATGGATCCATTGAATTTTTTGGTCCATTTATAGTCAAATTGATATATTATATGTCCCAAAAGGTTAATTTTTAGTCTTGGACCGAAAAAGTCCATTTCACGATCTAATTCTTCGTTGAGTTGTCGATGTCAGAAAATTAGGTGAATTAGGAACACTTTTGAATATTGGTAGCCTTTTGAAGGTGAAAAATAAACTTGGTAAGGTGGTTTTATAATCTCCTCCTCCATAAAAACATCATCCTCTTATTCATTGATATGAAAAATAAAAAGGTAACATGGAATTAGAACGATTTTCTTGTTTTGAGTGATAACTTGTAAACCGCAAGGCCTTGGGATCCATTTTCCCTCCTCCATGCATGAACACATTTCTTAAGCTTGTTCTAACTTCATAAGTTCAACTTAATCTGATTGGATCACCCTTTGGGATTGGGGAACGCAAAGAGGGTTCATTTTCATGTTTTCTTGTGCAAAGTTCAAACCCCTCATCCACTTAACTGATATTTTAAATTACATTTTCCCCTCTAAAACCCCAACATGAAATTAGATAAAGTGCATGAGGTGAAACCATTAAAAATTCATTTTTTCCTCCATGGAATGCATTAAATCCACCTTCATGCCCTATCTTCCAAAAAAACTCTCTTGCTCATTGCCCGTGATCCCATGCTAAAAACATATTGAAACTTTTATAAAATTATTCATTTGAAAATTTATTTAAGAAGATATGTACCTCATGGTATATCATATCCTAGTTAATTTTTTATGAGGGAAATAATTTTCCAACCAAAAAACTCCATTTTTGTTTAGAACAACTAAAAAATTGTTTTACACTTTTCCAATAACACAACGAACCAAATAGCCAGGAATTTGGAGAAAATGTTACTCTTAAAATAAAATTTCATTTGATCTATATTTTCATGATGAGGTGGAGAATTTTTGGAGATATCGATGAATGAGGTTTTTAACAATATTCTTCCCACTCCATTGGATTTTGCATTTCCCTATTGATACGAATGAGAGAATTGCCCCAAAATTGAAGCATAAATTCTCTCAATAATCTTTCAAATGAATCCATTCACAAGTGATTTAGATGAGTTCTTCATCCATGATGAACACATCTATGTCATAAATAAAATCATTATTGAATACCGTTGAAGAAACATGGATGATAAGGAAAACCTATTTTCTAACCTAAGTTTGAGTACATAGGAGGATTTAATGCAGAGAAAAACAAAGTATCAATCATATATCTGACTTTAAGAGGATTACACACAAGAGGTTATATCTTCTCTTCATAAGAGGATCAACACTAGTCTAGATGACTTAAAAAATTACAATATTAATAGATGTCATCAAGAATTTCTTAATTGACATCTTACCTTGCTCCCTATCCTTCCCATAATGTCAACACAACTTTTCTCACTGGTTCAAACTGAGAGAAATAATATTTTAACCCAATTTTCCAAACAGGCCAACTCCTTGTTCTTACTAGCTCTTTCGGATAAAGGGTACAAATTTTGTTCTTTGGTTCTCTAGTGATCTCTAGGTCTTCTTCCTTGTTACAACATGCCATATGCATGTCATAAAACCCTCATCTTGATTCAAATATCTTAGGGCTTCATCCTTCAATAAAAATTCTCTAATCTTGCACTTATTGCCCTTAAGGCATGCCTATTTGGATCATTCATACAATGCGACATCTATAGAAATCCACTCTCTTATTTCTAATCCTTATAATCATCATCACACTCAAGATGCACCCAAAATTTTAGCATCTTACTCCCTATTATTCTCTTGCAATTGTAGACAAAAAATCATGCACTTTAGACATTATTTAGTCTCGGTCTCATACTAATATTTATATGGTTTTTGAGTGAAGAAAGTACTAATTAACCGCCGTATTTTTGCCATTTTAATTTTATTTCTATCGTCACTTCCAACCTTCAACACATACTTTCCCAGTCTATTTTTTTCATTTTGCATCATTTTATCCTTGACTGGGGCACCCATACTTGTATTGGGGTGCTCACAGGTGCCATGGTCCCAGTCGGGGTGCCTTGATCATTTTTCCACTTTACTTCCATATTTTGGGCACTTTCTAGCCATTTGAGCATTCTATAATTTTTTTGGTCAGCCTCTTTAGGGTTAATTACAAAATTAGAACAAGAGAACCATATAAATATAAATTTATGAGACCATAATGAGGGACCAAGCACTAAGAACTACTATCATCACCTAAATTTGCATCCATCAAAGGCTCCATTTACATCCTTCTAGCTCCATCACAAGGCACAAGGGTGGTTCATCAACATCACACTGCATAGGAGGGAAGTTTATTCTATTTGATCCACCATTTTATTACATTCCTACACATAGTTATTGTTAGTTACTTTCACAAAGTGCGACTAGCGCAAGAGCACCTAGGGCATGATTGTACACACACATAAAACTACATCGAGTTTGAGATTTAGTTCAGTTATCAGTTAGTAATTCCACCATTATGGCAGCTGAGGATAGTCTGACCCCTTCATATATAGCTTTATTTCTTAGGGGTTTGATGTTTGTTTAAGGGTTTTGCATGCCTCATCTTCGTTTCAAATTTCCAGCGACGTACTGTGCAGTCTAGAAAAACTAGTGTGACATGAAGCGAAGGTAGGAAACCATCAAGCGACAACTTGGAGGAAGCTTACAAATATTTTTCATAGACCAGGGCACCATATCTCAGACTAGGGTGCCCACAGGTGCCCTTGGACCTATCCAGACACCCAAGTCCACTCAAATTGCCTAGATCTACATTTTTTTGGACCTCGGCATAGTCATTTCCTCTTGTTTCTCTAGCAATCTCTGTGACACAATCCAACAAGCTCATCAAATCAGATAAGCTCTTTTTAACCGTAATTATTAATTAGGGTTTTAAATTTTCATTCACTTAGTTTCTTGGGTCACTTCTTCTTATTTAGTTTAACTCTCATTCGCTACTGTACTTATTAGATTAACTTTAGAATATCAATATTTTAGTTAAACATTTTCGTGAACTCCACATTCGAATCCACTTTCTGTCTAGGGTATATTCTCCTTTTTCCATGGCTCAATTTCATGAATATTTTACTGAAGCTCATCTTAAGGCTATTAATGATCATATTGATTAACATCCCCAAGATCTAGATTTACTTTTGCATGTTTCTTGTGAAGAAGCTACTTATTTGGTAGAACTCACTACTTCTGCAGCCATAACAACATTTATTGCTACTCAATCACTTACTTCTACTCTTCCACCTATTTTTACCATTCCCATTTTTATCACTACTCCTACGAATCACATTACACCACCTTTAGTTTCTCATATACAAAAAGTTTCATCTGTTGGTACTCAAGACTTAACTTCTCTTTATCAGGACATTCAAGATCAAATTTATAATTTGCAATAGGAAAATTCACATGCATCACCATCTTTAGATTCCACCTTGTTATTGCATACTCCGTTCACACTTTCCATCTCAAATTATCCACTTCCTCCTAGTTCTGTCACCCCTAAGCTTCCAAATTTCAATGGAAATAGTGACCTGTATGATGGAAAAGTAACATGCGAGCGTGGGAATCTACAAGTAACTCTTCCTCACACCCGACCTCCCGAGGTCATGCCGAGACAGACGGTGGGTATGGAATATGTATGGGATGCAGACAAACTAGTTAGGCAATCTAATGTCTTCAATATGCACTAGTGGAATTTGTGAGTCTAAGGCAAAGAAGGCCCTCCTAACTTGAACTGGTGTGATAGATCTGTCAGCAAGGATGACTGCTCGAAGGCTCCAATCATTATCCAGCTCTAGCGTGATTCGATCTATAGGTTGTGGAATACGTGGAAAGTGACTCGGGATAGTTTCGTGTATTTCTCTAGACAGGGTCATATGCTGGATGGTAAATATAGTCGACTCTATGGACGATTCTCTGGCCTAGTCCAGAACTCTCTAGCTTTGTTAGCTGCTGTGTCTAACAAGGATAATTGTTTGATGATGATAGGTGGAAGTGGAGTAGACCGGAATACTAGTGTGCGTAGGCCAGTTTCTATGTCTGATTGACTTACAGATTCGTTGGGTTGCGGGATTTGTGGATCACAACCATAGACTCTTGGTTGTTGCGGTCCAGCTATGGTCATACATAGAGTTAGTTCCTAATCCCTAACACCCAGTAATCATATGCTTTCTCAGCCTCTATATTCAAAACTAATAGTTACACAATCTTCTCAGAGTGCCTCACAGGCATTCTTGCAACCTGAATTCTTAGGCTGGTATCTATGTCTGTGAGAATGTCTCCTGCGTCTGGCTGTGGGACCAAAGGATCACAACCAAAGGTTTGTTCTCTTTCAAGCCCTTCTACAGTCATATGAATGTTGCCTAGGGTAATCTGTAGTTCGGTTGATTTGATCAAAACGTGTGTGCTTGGTCGTCTTCTACGTTTAACCCGCTCAACTGGGAATTGATTTGTTGCAAGCTTACCGTTGTTCGAAAGACTTGGATCCTAAGATTTTGGTCTATATCAGTTATCATTGTGATGAGATTGGGCTGAGGGACGATTGGCTTGAATACGTATTCCCTGGGCTCTCTAGGTCCCGTGATTGTCATACAAAAGCAATAATGTAAAATGAACTATAGTAAAATGAAATTTAACTATGTGAAGTGTATCTATAGCATATATGATTTATCTATTTTTTTTTGTGTTTTCTGACAAGCTTTATGAATTTAAGAAAGCAGCTATTTAAAATATCTAGAATTGACAACTAAAATAATAACTTAAAACAAACAAAATAACCGAGTGTAGCTATTTGTCTGTGCAATTTTTATATCTATTCTAAACAATGAAATAGGTCATCTAATCTATTTGCAAGGCTCTCGATCCTACCTCAGAAGTGAGGAGTGAATCATAATTTCTCAGAAACTATCAATCCCCACAGCTTCCCTGGCAATATCAAGAGTAGAATTAACTGAAATAAAGCAATTAACTACTCTATTTGATATGATTCTAACTAGAACTTTGAAATCCAGAACCTGGATTCTGCAGAACAGTGGTGAATCCGATGGTGTGTGTGATCTTGTCCCCTCAGTGTGATCTCCTCGTTCCTTCGTGTTCACGTGGATCTAGAAAAGCATGTAATGCTAGCATCAATAGAAGTAGATATTGGGATAAAGGCAGCTTAGAATGCTGACTGAATACAATGTGAGTAGGAGAGGGATAACACAAGAGTACAGAGCTTGGCTTATGCAATTCCTAGCGGGATCTATTGCGAGTCATGCAACATAAAGCGTCCAGAACTTGAAACTATCCTATTTGAGGAGCAAAACCTGCAACTTTAATGGCTTCCTATTGGTAAATAGACTATTTTATTCCAATGGATTGGATAAAATAACAAAAGTACTTTGCACAAGATGGATATGTGGCTTACTAACAGTAAAACAATGCTAACTAAGCATGCAATGAAAGAAACTAAGCATTCTAAGAAAAATGAAAACTAAATCTATTGCAAAGAGAAATCAGAGGCAAATTTTGAGGGGCCATTTGCTTGAGCACAAGCCATCTATTTATAGCATTTGCATTTACCCAAGGTAAAAACCAAATAGAACTCTTAAACTATAAACAATGGCAAAACATTATTTCAGGGAACCAGAATCATAAATGCAAGCTTATGGAGGTGAAAGAAAGTTGGTAAAATGTTGAAATTATGTGAGTCATGTTAAAATAGCTTTCTGGAAAATGTGTAAAGGACCGCCGCCCTGAGTAAGGCGGCGGTTATAGGACCGCCGCCCTGTTTAGGGCAGTGGTTTCGTCATTGAAGAGAAAACGGCCAAGAAAAGAGGGGAAAAGGGAAAAAGAAAACACACAAGGGCTAAGCGGGGCATGCAGGATGTTAACACACACTTGGAGATCTTTTCTGGATCCCGAACACCTTGTGAGGAGACCTGTATCATCATTGGGGCACATGTCATGTTGTTCTGGCAGTACAATACCTTACAATTTTGGGTACGTACATATTACCCCCTCGGAGAAGTGTTTTAGCCATGAAGAGGCATAAAACGATGGGTCTGAGTATGGTGGTCCTGAAATGGGAAGTTAGAAGTTATACCTGATACATCTGTGTGTTGAAATGACACCGTCCAAAATTCCCGCTACTTGCAAAACAAAAAGAGAGCTCAAGTGCAGATAGACACAATAGTTTGGAAAAGAAACACTAAAATAACAGGAAATGAGAATGTACCATTTGTGCGGGGATAAGAACTTACCTCCATCGGTGTTCCAAACCTGTGAAAAAGACATTTAAAACCAAGGTTCATTATAAGAGACCTCTTGGAAATCGGAGGTGGAGAATACCTGGTGAATATCCCCGGAACCGGTTTTGCGGGAAGGTGAATTTTTTGGGGGTTGTATGAAATAATTTCACCTGATTATCAAGTGCTACGACAGAAGGCTGCAGACGTGCGACGGGAGATTTTTGGCGCACGTCACTGAGGTCTGTTGATGCGCGTCAATGCATTTTTTTTGATGTGCAACAGCAAAATCTCCTATCGCACATCTGCAGCCTCTAACCTCTGCTTTCTCATCAAAAAATCTTCGTGTTGCGCATCAACAAACTCTTTGTCGTGTGTCTGCTATGCATCAATATCTATTGTACCTCCTTGTCACATGTCAACTATCCATCAAGATCGCGTGTCAACAAATAACCCTCATTGACACGCGTCAACAGACCTCAGTAACGCGCGTCATTACGGTTGTTGACATGCGTCACTGAGGTCTATTGACGCGCATCAATGCATTTTTTTGACGTGCGACAACAAATATCCTGTCGCGCGTCTGCAGCCTCTGCCCTCTTCTTGCTCATTGAAAAAATCTCCATGTCACTCGTCAACAAACTCTTTGTCATGCGTCTACTATGCGTCAATATCTGTAGTATCTCCTTATCTATAAACCCTCCTTGTCGCGCGTCAATAACTTACCCCCTTGTCACGCGTCTATAATACGGGATATATCATATTGTTGAAAAATGTGAAGTAGAAGTGTTCTACCTGGCGAATAATCTAGGTTTATATAGGTGATATTTTTCAAGGGTAGGCGAAGCCAACCCCTAAAAAAAATTAAAGTGTAATTTTTAGGCGAACAAGTCACTGACCCGTGCCAAAAAAATTCACCTTTTCAAAATTTTCAAAAATGGAATATTCGCCATATTACGAATATTTGCCACTAAAATTTTCCTTGTTTAAAATGAATCAGGGTGCTATATATATGAAAGTGAGCCCATTTTCCTATTCATTTGCATGAGTTGATTTGATTGATTTTGAGCTCTAGGACCCATGGTGACGGTTTCTTGCATGAGTAGAGTCAAAACGTCCGTGACGAGATAGCGATCATGCCTCCACATGCGGAACATCGACCCGTGAGATCACAGGTTAGTTTTCTTCAGTTTATCCTTTTTATCCCCTTAAATTTGAAATGATAAATACTTTTTCATGGGGGGTAATTTTTTAAAATGTTAGTGTTAAAAGGTCCACCTAGGGGGGGCACCTACTGGGTAGGCTTTGTTTTTAGGTAAAATGGTCATTTTTTGCACTTTTTAGGCTTTTTAAGTTTAAAAACCTGCGTGATTTTTCGGACCACGACCGCCGCCCTGCCCAGGGTGGTAGTTACATGATTGCTGCCATGTTCAGGGTGGCGGTTACATGACCGCCGTCCTTAAGGTGGCGGTTACAAAACTACCTCTCTGCTCAGGGCGGCGGTTTTGCACAAAATGCAAAAGGATCATCTGTTTGAAATTGTTTTTGCTTTTCTAGCATTTCTACGTGTTTTCATGATTTTTCCAATGTTACTCGGATGCTAACTTGCTCTATTTTTTGTGTTTTTGGGTGTATGCAGGTGAGATAGGAGTATAGCCGGTTGAGTAGAGAGAGGGAGTGTGATTGGCTCCCAGGGATACTAGATGCCATCTCACAGGATGAGGAGGACACTCTTTAGCGGGCTAGGATACTACGTATTTCACGCGTGCCCCATGTTACACCATCTAGTCACATCCTTTGTGAATTGTTCTCATACTGGGATGCAGATCAGAACACCTTCCGATTGCTAGGGTTCCGCAGTGAGTGGACTATTACATTGAAGGATGTCTATCACATTCTGAGGGTCCCGATTATTGGGAGATGACTCACCTTAGAGATAGCAGGCTCATGGGCATAGATTACACAGTGGGCTACATATATGGGAGATGCAGTCATCTCCACGGGGTTGAAGAAGGGGGTTAGAGTTCGATCCATTCCTACTTTTCCCATCCCCTTACTTCGCTAGGCTATCATGGGGATCCTTGCCTTGAGACTAATCGGGGACAAGGGAGGAGACACTTTGTTATACTGCTGGTCCCCTATTATTGCACAGATAGAGGGACATGGTTGGATATATGCTTGGGGAGCAGACATTCTTGGGACCACCTACCATGATTTATACAGGGTAGTTCATTTACAGGGGCAATCCTTGAGCCACCTGACCTTGGTTATGAATTGGGTCTATGAGCACTTCATCCCCTACGTCAGAGGTGTAGAGGTGACAGACCCCAGAGCTGTGAGGGCAACCAAATGGATAGACATGTCGGTGCTTAGAGCACCTCATTAGCCAGTTGCCTCCCTGACTACTGCCGACATGGAGGCCACACCATACTAGACTATGGCAGGTATATGGGGTGAGGAGGCTCTTACCTTGATCTCCTGCTCCACCACAGGGCAGCTTATTGATAGAGTGGGGCGAGTGGAGATGCACCCCTTTGGCCGAGTTCCTCAGCAGTTTGGCTTACCATACATGGGTATGCTTCCCCCAGTGGCACCAGTATACAGATCAGTCCAAGAGGCCAGAGGGGGGCCTAGAGGTTGAGGGTTGGATAGTGGTTACTCCTGGCATTCCTATTGCAGCCAGGAGGAATAGTACGTGCCAGAGGGAGAGCCGGTGCTCCTAAGGCACCTTTGCTTCAGATCACCACGGGTCCTTCCCATAGTAGCGATGACCCCATTGAGGTAGACTCTGAGTCTGAGGAGTTTACATGGGGAGAGACAGAGGAGGAGACCAAGGACAGTGATCCTGAGTGGCACGACACCCAGGATATCATGCAGGTAGAGAGGGCCGAGCAGAGTGCAGAGAGGGTGACTCTGGTTTCAGAGGAGCCACTCTCCCAAGGCCATGGGGAGGATGAGTCTATTGCAGGGCACTATGTTGCTCCAGCCACAGGAGCATCCCCTCAGTGGGCAGCGGCATCCGTGGTGGGCGCTGATCCCATAGATCCATCTTGGAGGCCTGGTGATCCGAGTAAGTTACCCTCTCTCCCTTTTAATGTTTTTTTTAGTTAGGATCTCCTTAGTTGCTATCTTGTATTTCTAATTTTCTTGTTTGGTTTCTAATTTGTTTTCTCTTTTGTTTGCAGAGACCGCCGATGAGTGGCAAGATTTGATTCACAGGGTATGCACTGATACCCTAATGATCCCTATGGAGAGGACCCGCAAAGAGTTGTTTGTGGATGCGGGGGAGCCTTCAGTAGCTGGTAGACATACTGACTGTCTTAGCCCCAGTCTGGCATGTGGCCAGGATGGTATCGACTCTCCGCACAGAGTTAGCGGGGTATAGGATGGCCGAGCGCCTGATGAGGAGCCATTCTCGTGGTGAGACCGTGGCTGCCCCTCGGATCCTGAGCCCTCTGTGCACTCAGAGTGCATCGGCGTAGCCAGAGTCCTAGGCGTGGGCGTGCGCCTTCAGAGGGGGTCTCGTAGGGATTGAGAAGCCACTTGGCTCTCGTAGTTTTTTTTGTATGATACATTCTTTTGTATATCCCGGGCTCTTTGAGCATTTTGACCATGCCTAGTGCATGATGGCATTGTACATAAACGTTGATCATTTATATATATGTATATTTGTTTTCTGGATCAAACTCTTGGCATTCATGGCTCACTTTCTATTTCCAGTTTCCTTATGTATACCATGATGTATGTTTATATGTTTTTAGAATGTATGCAATGGTGAACAAATGATGCAAGTGTTTTACTTTCCTTTTTTGTATTTCATGATGCTGATATATGATGATGTAGATATAATGTGATTTTGAATCTTAGTTTCTGTAAGCAATTTTGGATACTTCATATTTGTTTTGGCAAAGTGATGAAAATAAACCGGTACGATGAACAGATAAACCTGCCCCTACCCCCAACTCCACGCAACTAGTAAGATGTGAGGGCTTATCACCAAGAGTTGGGAAGGGTGCAAGTTATGAGATGTAGTGAAATGATAGTGATGGAAGATAGACAAAGCTTTGGTGGAACCAAATTAGGGTACCACAAGTCCACTCCACGCAAGTGACTTCATAGTTTTGGATGTAACTTGCTTTGCGGTTTATCCAGACTTAGATCCTTAGATGGCCACATGGTAGACAAAATATATGTTTTTAGGATTTTAACTCTCTTGGGATCTTGAACATCTGATTCATTTTTTTTGACTCAAAGCTTCAAAGTTTGAATTGTTTGTGTATGAACTTTTGCATTATTTTGTCAAGAGGACCCCCTACACTTTGCCCCATGCTACTAGTAAGAAGCGTGGGTTTATCACCGTGGGTAAAGCATAGGTGAGTAAGGGCATTTCCATCCTTTCCCAACCCTACGTCACTAGTAAGAGACGCAAGCTCATCACCAAAGGTTGGTGGGGCAAGGAAATGTGTAAAATTAAAATTTTCTGTTTGATCAATGTTTGACTTGTTTATTTGAGTAAAATGTCAGTATGTGTTTATTTCCAAAGAGATATACATATGGGATAGATGTGACACCATGAAGCTTCTAGAACAGACCATAGGCAAGACACCTACCACTAAGAAGAAACCAAAAGTGAGAATAAACTTGTAGATCTTGGTATGGTTACCGTTAAGACTTTGTCATGTCTAGCTTTATTTGATAAAATGATTCCGAGATAATTTGATGATATCATGAAAACAGAGAAGCATGATTAAAGAGTTTATGCCAACAATATCATGAGTTTGTAATGAATTTCTTTGAGAATAGATTCCTTGATCACAATTTGTGTATGAAACAAGCAGACAACATGATCCTAATCTATATGAAGATGCAATGTAGATATATATATATATATATATATATATATATATATATATATATATATATATATATAAGTAGTGCTAGCTGCTCACTGCGTAGAACCGCTTGAGGTGCAGGGAATTGACTGTTTCACCAAATTCCTCACCTTCTAGCGTACATAAGAGGTATGCACCATTTCCATAGTCCTTCATGACTCGGTATGGGCCCAACCATTTAGGCCAGAATTTCCTTCCTTCGCCGGTCTTCTTGTCGATCCGGTTGTCTAGCCTTAGAACTAGATCACCTTCATATATGTCACATTCATAGACCTTCTTGTTATACTGCCGGCACATCCGGTCAGCATAGGCTCTATGTTGTTGTTCAGCATCTAACCTAGCTTCATCTAGGATTTCTAGTTGGGAAAGACGTGCTTCTCTGTAAGCGTCTTCATCCAGAATCCCTTGTAATGAAATGCAGAGACTGGGTATTTCAACCTCAAGTGGGAGAACTGCTTCTGCCCCGAATACTAGTGAGAAAGGAGTTTCTCCCGTTGGTGTTCTTATTGAGGTTCGGTGGGCCCATAAGGCCAGATATAACTTCAAGTGCCAATCTCGTTTGTTTTCTTTCACCATTTTAAGGAGAATGGCTTTTAGTGTTTTATTCGTCGCTTCAGCCTGTCCGTTGGCTTGAGGGTAATACAAGGAAGCCGTATGATGGCTTATCTTAAATTTATTGCATAGTTCATGAACCTCTTCATTCTTAAAAGAAGTTCCATTATCGGAGATAATGATTTGCGGGATACCGTACCTGTAAATGATTTGGTTCAAAATGAACTTGGTGATTACAGAACCAGGTACAGTAGTAAGAGGCATAGCCTCTACCCATTTGGTAAAATATTCGGTGGCCGTGATTATAAAATTATGGCCATCTATGGACGAGGGAGAGAATTTCCCTATTAAATCTAGGCCCCATGTAGAAAAGGGCCATGGAGTAGCGATTGGTTGTAGAGCTTGTGCCGGTATGTGGATCTCATGGGAGAATTCTTGGCACTTATGACACTTGCGTACGAACTATATTGCATCGTGTTCTAGAGTAGGCCAGAAATAGCCCATTCGATGTATTTTGTGAGCGGTGGCATGGCCACTGAAGTGGCCTCCACACATTCCACTGTGAGATTCATGGAGAATCTTCTTGGATTGTTCTGTGTTGACACATCTTAGAAGCATTCCATCAAACACTTTTCGATAGAGAACTTTCTCTATAATGACGTATTTAGCTACGATAATACGTAACCACCTTCTTTGTTGTAGTGTAGCCCCTTCTGGATACTTATGGTCCATGATATAATTAATGATACCCATGTACCAAGGACACTCAGAGATAGAAGGTCGGGTTTCGATGTAGTATACGCACTCATCTGGGAAGTCCAGATCTACTAAATTGCCTCCATCTAATGGGTTATCAGCTAACCAATCTGCGATGATTTGTCCCTTAACAGACTTCTGATTTACAAACATTAATTCGAATTCCCCCATTAAGGTTATAAAACGTCCAGCCTTCTTAGATAAGGATCCTTGTGTGAGGAAAGTTCGTAAATGGTCTGTTTTTACCATGACCCTTGTTTCTTGATTCAGCATATAGTGTCTTAAGCATTTGGTTGCAAAGACTATGGCGAGGCATTCTCGTTCTGCTTGTGTATAACGTGTTTCATAGTCGAGCAACATGTTCGGCTAATGAAATAAATCACACGTTCTCTCTTGTCATCGTCTTCTTGAGCCAGCATACAAGCTAGCGAGACATTGGTAGCTCGTGAATATAAAATTAAAGGGTGATCTAGCTTAGGTGGCATTAGAGTAGGTGGTGATAACAGGAAACGCTTAACTGTGTCAAAAGCTTCATTGCAATCTTCAGTCCAATCAATACTATAATCTTTCTTGAGCAGATTGTTGATTGGATGGATGGCGAAACTTAAGTCTGGGATGAATCTCCGGATTGCACCAAGTTTTCCAAGAAATGACCTGATTCCAAATTCATTCGAAGGTGGGACCATTTCGAGGACAGCCTGAATTTTGGTTGGGTCAACATCTATCCCTCGTGATGATATGATGTAACCTAGGAGCTTTCCTCCTGTTACACCAAAGACGCATTTCTCTGGATTTAGTGTGACTCCGTATTCTATTAGACGTGAAAGAATGATGTGGAGCACCTCCGGGTGGTCACAACACTTCTTGGCCTTAGCCAAAAAGTCATCTACATAGGATTCCACAATTTTATGAATTAGATCATGAAATATATATGTCATAGCTCGCTGGTATGTAGCACCAGCGTTCTTGAGACCGAATGGCATAACAACATAGCAATAAGTTCCCCAGGGAGTTATAAATGTGGTTTTAGCTTGATCTTGTTCAGATATTTTAATTTGATTGTATCCCGAGAATCCATCCATGAGAGACAAAAGTTCAAACCCAGCTGTTGCATCAACAATGACATCAATGGATGGCAACGGGAAGTCGTCTTTAGGACACGCTTTGTTGATGTCTCGGAAATCTATGCAGATGCGTATCTTCCCATTTTTCTTGAGAACGGGAACGATATTAGATACCCATTGGGAGTAATCGACTGGCTTGATGAATCCTACTTGGAGGAGTTTTATTACCTCCTCTTTTACCATGAGAGCTACCTTAGGTTTCATGGGTCTTGATTTTTGTTTAACTGGCTTTGCATCTGATTTAGTGACGAGGTTGTGTACCACAATGTGGGGTGCAACTCCTGTCATTTCCTTATAACTAAATGTGAAAGCTTTTTGATGTTCTTTGAGGATCTGAGTGTGTATTTCTACTTCCTCTAGGGTTAACGAGGATCCTAGTTTCAATATCCTTGGTCCATCTTCCGTTCCGATGTTAATATCAATTGTTTCTTCGATCAAAGAGGCGTTACCTTCTTCAAACTCAGGTGGGGCTAGAGGTAAATCCAAATCATCCCCATTTTCTACTGTGTATATGCTAGGTTCCATTTCCGAGGGAAGATCCATCATGGGATTTTTGAAGTAGGAAGATGAATGTGGGATTAAGGAAAAATCTATCATATGATAGGAGAGATGTAGTGCCGCATAGGTGTTTAAGTAATCTCAGAGTGGCCATATCACTATCAACGTGGTCTAGGATAGTAGATTCATTTCCGTTTAAAAGAGAATTCATCATTGTTTTTATCAATGGTTCATCACGAAGGGATACCATGAAACGGGTATCCTCTAACTCATTGCTTGGAGTAAAACGTGATGCTGAAGTTGCTATTGAATCAATGAGAAGATTTTTCTCTCGCGGGATTGCTTCAATTGATATGAAGTCAAACTCCTTGCTTAAATCTAATACAACTTTTTTGTAAAGTTGTAAGTGCTCGGCTTTGGTTTCATATATCTCAGAGACTTGATTTGCTACCAATTGTGAGTCTCCTAACACCTTGATGTTATTAACACCAATCCTTTTGGCTAAAATGAGGCCAAGGAGGAGGGCTTCGTACTCAGTGCCGTTGTTTGTACATTCAAAATTTATTTTGAAGGTGAAAGGTAAGACTTTTCCTTTGGGGGAAGTAAAGATTACACCTGCCCCCGCTCCGTAACGGCATGTAGCTCCATCAAAATGGAGTGTCCAATATTTGGCTGGGAGTATAGATGTTGGGAAATTTTCTGTGTTTGCGCATTCTACTTCCACCATACAGAGATCCTATGCTGGAAGAGAGCCAATACCTAGAGAACATCCCATGCCTGCGGAGTCAAATGGTAAGAACATTGGTAGATCTTGTTCTAGCAATTCAATGATTTTTGTAGTAGTTCCTAATGATACTATTTCTACGGTGTTAGCCTCATCTTTGGGGGTTGGGGTTGCCTTGGCTGGGCTTATAGCTTCAAGATCTATCGTAGGTATGAACTTTTCTTTTGGTTTTGTGTTAGTAGGTTTATTAAGTTGGTTTGTTGGGAGTTCAAACTCCGAGTGCACGCCTGGTCTTTTCTTTAAGTCAGCTAGGTGTACATCGAATGGTTTTGGATCACCTTTGGCTACAAATATCTTTCCTAAGTGTAAAAACCTTACTTCTTGAAATAGTGTAGAAGGGATTTCCTTCATGCGGTGTATCCATGGTCGGCTGAGGATCATATTATAGTTAGTTTCCCGATCTATAATATAAAACTCAGTCAAGATGGTTTTGGGTCCTAAGGTGACCGGTAATATTATGGTCCCAACCGAGGTGGCTTGAAGGCTATCATAGCCCCTTAGTGTGTTTCGAGTTGTGGAACAATTGGTTTCTCCATACCCTAGCTTTTGAAGGAAAGAGAAGGGGACTATGTTAACTGCTGCCCCATCGTCTATCATTGCACGCTTTACATAGTTGTTATAAACCCATACTTGTAAATGTAAGGCTGGATCACCTCGGCATGTGATCTCAGCATCTGTTGGCATTTTGTTTATCTCAAATATGAATTCGACATCCCTATCTACCTGCCCTGGAGGATGAACATCAAAGTCCACATGATTTACCTGTGTTTCAGGAGGTGGAGTGATGTTAATTAAATGACCTAAACCTAATGCTTCTAAAAGAGCAGCCCTGTGGGTAGGAGAGTTCTTTAGTAAGTCTAAGAATGAAATATGCGAGAAGGTTTTTGTTAGGTCGTTAATCAAATCATAGGCACCCACAGGTTTTACTATGATTTGTTGGATGTTCATCTGCCTCTGGTAGGTGGCTTGGACTTGGCTAAGAGAAATACTCTCACATCCTTGTTATAGCTTCGATGGGTAGTTCAACGTCTAACTCCACTAAACCGACTACCTTAGGTCGTGGCTGACTTCCTAGTTGTGGCGCAACTAATGGATTTAGCGAGGTTGAGGCTTCATGATCATTGTTTCCTGTCATTACACCCTTGTTTAGATTTATCCTGTTGTTATCGTGATTTGGGAGTGGATCATTAAAGATCTTCAGGGGTGCGTTTTGAGGGGAAACTGCCCCTGAAAAGGTATTTGACGTTGGTGACGTAGGATCTGCCAAGAACATATCCATGAAAAGTTGTCTTTGTTCATCTGGCAAGTGTTGCATGAATTTATTGTAGTCACGGCACGTTCTAGTGTCATGACCCTGAATTTTGTGGAAACCACAATACGAATTAGGATTGTAATTCCTAGTTTGTTGGTTTGATGTGTATTGTGGCCCAAAATTTTGATCAAACCGTTGTCTATTAAAATTTTGCGTTTGTTGTTTTTGGTTTGAATTCTGGTTTTGGTACCTAGTTGAATTTTGGCTTGGACCCTGTATGGGATTTCACCATTGTTGTTGTTGTTGTTGTGGATGGTTAAAATCCACTATATTGATTGTCGGGGTAAAGTTGTTATTTCGTTGGTTGTTTATTTGTGATGGAGTATTGACAACATTTACCTTTTTAGGCTGGTTGGTTACTCCATCTGTTGTTACACCCCGATTTTTGTTAAGGATTTTAGGTCCTTGATTGACGTTCGTGGTAGTAGGATAAGTTGTAGTGTTCTGGTTGGGGGCGATTAACCTCCCATTTGCTCCATATGTTTTGCGACCACTATCAATTGCTGCTTGATCTATTTGAAGAGCACTCTCCAGTACTTCATCGTAAGTTCTTAATGGGAACTTCTAGACTTCTTCCTTCACTTCTCTGCTAAGAGAATGAAGGAATAAATTGCATAGTTCCATTTGATCCATGTTTGGAGAACTTTCCAAAGAATAAAGAACTGTACGCCACCTTTGGATGAAATGGGCGACAGATTCGTTGTGTTCTTGTTTGATGTGTAAGAACTCTCTGATTCATGTTCTTAATAATTTGTTCATGTCGAAGGCCTTGATGAACTCTGACACGAGTTGTTTGAATGAATGTATGGAAGCCTCAGGTATTCTATAATACCAATCGAGAGTGATTCCTTCCAAGGTTTTTGGGAATATTTTAGCAACAACCCCATCCCATGGGAGTAGTTCTCGAATGGCCGTAGCGTAAGCTTTGATATGTGCGTTTGGATCTCCCTCACCTTTGTATTTGGGAAAATCAGGGAGAGGTCTTGGAAGCATGACGCTTCGTATGGTGAAATCCAAGGGCTCTTTCAAATATTCTGAGTAAGTCCCTATCACATATTTTTTGACCATTGATGGTGCCTGTTGAGGGAGCGGTGGTGGAATGGGTTGTTGATATGATGTTGCGTATGCATTGGTAGGGGCATAAGGGAACACCTGTGTTTGAGCAAACATGCTGGGAGAGGAGAACATATCCCCTTGTGGTGATTTGGAGTACATGTTTAAGTATGATGGGGTACTGTCCAGGAATGGATTGTTTTGTACTAGACCGGGAGGAACAGTGTTAGAGATGGTGGGTCTAGTTGGTGTTTGTTGTGAATACTGAGGAGTCATGCCTAACGTGCCTACTCCTGTGAGGAGATCTACTTGGCTAGGATGGTGTGGAGGATTGGAACTTCCTGTTTGCATGAATTGCAAATTTTGACTTGCTTGGGCAAATTCTAACCCTCTAACCTTTTCTATTAGAGTTGAAATGACTTCATTTGGTGAAGTCACGGTGCTTTGCCGTAGTGGCGTTTGTTGTATACCATGGTGTTGTATAGGCATGTGATATCCTGCTATGAACTGATTGCTATCTTGCCAAGTTTCTCCTGAGGGTATTTCCTATATGCAGTGGCATAGAGGTATTTTCTTGAAAAGAGACCTCGGGTTGTGTTTGTAAACCTCCTATAGGTGGATACATACTTCGAGAACGTTGGTCATTCCTGGCATAACGTACCGAATATTCATCATCTAAACCTCGGTATGAGTCTGATTGTCTACTAATTTGTGGTCTAAGCAGCATCTGAGGAGATGAACCAGATTCTCCGGTGAACATCATGTTATTCGAGCCTGAAGGCTCTGCTTGTTGCGTTTGAGCGAGCTGATCTAACTCCTCAGTTTGAAATGATGAGTTATATTTGATTCTCAGAGTTTGTGTTGACAACTGGTTAGTTGAGTAGTTGTCGCCCCATACTGAGAGTGAGGGTGATGATTGTCTATTTTGCTGGGCGTAGTATGCCTCAAGACCCAAGAGGGGTCTGCCATATGCATCGAATCCCGACATATTTGGGGGGTATATGAATACCCACAGAATAATGGGAAGAGAGTGAAGGTGATGAGTGAAAATGACTAATGAGATGGATTGAAAAATTATACTAACTTGGAAGAACACGTAATAATATGACTCTGAACTAGAAAGATGGAGTTGGTGAAGGTGAAAAAGTTGTTTTTGTTTCACGTCGGGTTCACCAATTTTGTACGACGGAAAAGTGACATGTGAGCGTGGGAATCTACAAGTGACTCTTCCTCACACCCGACCTCCCGAGGTCATGCCGAGACAGCCGGTGGGTATGGAATATGTATGTGAGATGTAGACAAACTAGTTAGGCAATCTAATGTCTTCAATACGCACTAGCAGAATTTACGAGTCTAAGGAAAAGAAGGCCCTCCTAACTTGAACTGGTGTGATAGATCGTCAGCAAGGATGACTGCTCGAAGGCTCCAATCAATATTGAGCTCTGGCGTGATTCGATCTATAGGTTTTGGAATACGTGGAAAATGACCCGGGATAGTTTCGTGTATTTCTCTGGATAGGGTCATATGGTGGATGGTAAATATAGTCGACTCTATGGATGATTCTCTGGCCTAGTCCATAACTCTCTAGCTTTGTTATCTGCTGTGTCTAACAAGGATAATTGTTTGATGATGATAGGTGGAAGTGGGGTAGATATGAATACTAGTGTGCGTAGGCCAATGTCTATGTCTGATTGACTTACGGATTCATTGGGTTGCGGGATTTGTGGATCACAACCGTAGACTCTTGGTTGTTGTGGTCCTGCTATGGTCATGCGTAGAGTTAGTTCCTAATCCCTAACACCCAGTAATCATATGCTTTCTCAGCCTCTATATTCAAAACTAATAGTTACGTGTGATCTTCTCAGAGTGCCTCACAGGTGTTCTTGCAACCTGAATTCTTAGGCTGGTATCTATGTCTGTGAGAATGTCTCCTGCGTCTGGCTGTGGGACCAAAGGATCACAACCAAAGGTTTTTTCTCTTTCAAGCCCTTCTACAGTCATATGAATGTTGCCTAGGGTAATCTGTAGTTTGGTTGATTTGACCAAAACGTGTGTGCTTGGTCGTCTTCTACGTTTAACCCGCTCAACTGGGAATTGATTTGTTGCAAGCTTACCGTTGTTCAGAAGACTTGGATCCTAAGATTTTGGTCTATATCAGTTATCGCTGTGATGAGATTGGGCTGAGGCACGATTGGCTCGAATATGTATTCCCTGGGCTCTCTAGGTCCCGTGATTGTCATACAAAAGCAACAATGTAAAACGAACTACAGTAAAATGAAATTTAACTATGTGAAGTGTATCTATAGCATATATGATTTCTCTATGTTTTTTGTGTTTTCTGACGAGCTTTATGAATTTAAGAAAGCAGATCTATTTAAAATATCTAGAAATGAAAGCTAAAATATCAACTTAAAACAAACAAAATAACCGAGTGTAGCTATTTGTCTGTGTAATTTGTAGATCTATTCTAAACAATGAAATAACTTATCTAATCTATTTGCAAGACTCTCGATCCTACCTCAGAAGTGAAGAGTGAATCATAGTTTCTCAGAAACTATCAATCCCCACAGCTTCCCTGGCAATATCGAGAGTAGAATTAACTGAAATAAAGTAATTAACTGCTCTATTTGATATGATTCTAACTAGAACTTTGAAAGCTAGAACCTGGATTCTGCAGAACAGTGGTGAATCTGATGGTGTGTGTGATCTTGTCCCCTCAGTGTGATCTCCTCGTTCCTTCGTGTTCACGTGGATCTAGAAAAGCATGTAATGCTAGCATCAACAGAAGTAGATATTGGGATAAAGGCAGCTCAGAATACTGACTGAATACAATGTGAGTAGGAGAGGGATAGCACAAGAGTACAGAGCTTGGCTTATGTAATTCCTAGCGGGATCTATTGCGAGTCATGCAACATAAAGCGTCCAGAACCTGAAACTATCCTGTTTGAGGAGCAAAACCTGCAACTTTAATGGCTTCCTATTGGTAAACAGACTATTTTATTCCAATGGATTGGATAAAATAACCGCAGTACTTTGCACAAGATGGATATGTGGCTTACTAATAGTAAAACAATGCTAACTAAGCATGCAATGAAAGAAACTAAGCATTCTAAGAAAAATGAAAACTAAATCTATTGCAAAGAGAAATCAGAGGCAAATTTTGAGGGGCCATTTGCTTGAGCACAAGCCATCTATTTATAGCATTTGCATTTACCCAAGGTAAAAACCAAATAGAACTCTTAAACTATAAACAATGGAAAAACACTATTCCAGGGAACCAAAATCATAAATGCAAGCTTATGGTGGTGAAAGAAAGATGGTAAAACATTGAAATTACATCAGTCGTGTTAAAAGAGCTTTTTGGAAAATGTGTAAAGGACCGCCACCCTGAGTAGGGCGGTGGTTATAGGACCGCCGCCCTGTTCAGGGTGGCGGTCACGAGACCGCCGCCCAGGCAGGGCGGCGGTTTTGTCACTGAAGAGAAAAAGGCCAAGAAAAGAGGGGAAAAGGGAAAAACAAAGCACACGGGGGCTAAGCGGGATGTTAACACACACTTGGAGATCTTTTCTGGATCCCGAACACCTTACGAGGAGACCTGTATCATCATTGGGGCACGTGTCACGTTGTTCTGGCAGTATAGTACCTTACAATTTTTGGTACGTACATGACCCATAGGAACATCTTAGAGTATTTCTTGTCGTTTTTCTTGATTTTGCTGACGATCATATTATTTTGGATAAAATATTTCTCCGTAGTCTCCATGATTATGCAATGTGTTGGTTTTAATACCTACTTGTTTACTTAGTAACTTCATTTATGCATCTGGCCAATGCTTTTCTTATTCATTTTTCTATCAATATCGGCTCCAAGATATCTTATGCTCAATTAGCACAACTGAAATAGGGACCCAATGAACACCTCTTCAACTACATTTTGAGATACAAAAATAATCTAGCTAAGATGTTTATTGTGCCAGTCGACTCCAAAATTCAATATTTTTTTATTCAAAGTCTCTTATCACCACTCCAAGAAATTGTTCTCTTTGAGAACTTTCCATCACTCGACTAACTTTGCCACATTTTTAAGCTTCATGAAACTAAAATCTTATCCATAGGAAAACTTACGTATCATGAGCAAGCTTCCTCATCCACTTGTTTTCAAAATAAGGCACCATTCAAACCATCTACAACTAATCCTATCGATGCCAAAGTTACTGTCAATGCAGTCATTACTCCCAAATAGGTTCAATCACCATTGCCTAGGTGAACGTTTACTAAATTTCCTATGGATCCACATATCATATTACAACAACTTATTGAGAGTAATCTTATCACACTCCCTCCACTACTCAAATTATATCCATTGCGTCAAAAAGGAAGGAATTACAATGAAAATTTCATTGTGATTATCATAAATGTGTGGGACATTCTATAAATCAATGTTTCAAGCTCCACATAATCAATCAAGATCTTATTGATAATAACAAGTTTGAATTTATGGAACCCACAGGCTCTAAATTAATCAATGATAAGGGTGAACTCAAATTATTTAATAATCAATCCCAACAATGTGAAAATAAAGCATCCGAATCTTTTGCTAATCATACATATCATCCAGTGCCTCCTCCTACATCAGGGGCTCTTGATTTCTTAGTTGCACATACTGACACTTCACCACTGATCATCTCTTTCTATAACCATGATTATCATGCAAATTTCACATTCAATCACTTACATATTAAGGTATCTATCGGTTTGGTCCCCATCAATAATACTAAGGTTGACCCATCATGGCCCATTAGTGCATGTTCCATTCCACTTCTTAAGGCTATTGTTTACCCTCTATCACAAATGGAATACCCTATAAACAAACCCTTTGGTGTCATCAAACTACATGTTACAATTTTTCCTCTTACTATGCTTGTGCCTTTCCTCATTGGAAACACAATTAACGGGTGTGACATGATTCTTGGTCTTAATTGGATTCGTTAGTCTCAATCTATCATCTATATGAGTTATTTGTGACTTAAATTCATAACAATCACGTTATTTCTATTAATGGTGTCCCTCCATCTACTCCATGGTTTTCATATCCTCACACATCTGTTAGCACACCACTTAAATCATCTAGCACATCAAACTCTATGTAACTCAAAGCGCAATCTACTCCTAGTTCACCTACTCGCACATTGTCTACATGACCTCGCTACTCCACTAGTCCTACACATAGGTATAGGCCCATTCCTAGGAAATTTAATTCATCTCAACATAGATAACCACCTCAGTTTATTTCACATGGGTGTCCATTACCCTCACATTCGGCATCACATAGATCTCCATCACTGACACATTTTGCTCCACCATGACCTTCATCATATATTCATCCATCACATGCACATAGAATTCATTGACTATCATAGCATCTGTCTCATATACTACCACTATTATAGTAGGGTCATAAGCTTTGGGCACCACATGCATCGGATAGAGGAATTTCATCCTTCACTATCATTATATAGTTCATTCCTTCATGCACACTTGGGGGCATAACATCTAACACATCCCCCCACCATGTTAGCATAGGCACATCTCTCATATTTTCATTTCATACATCAATATCCTTACATAGGCATACTCATTACACTTTTTAGTGTCTTCATTACCCGATGACACACTCTTGTGATTCAGTTCACACTTGACTATTGAGGGCTATAACTACAATTGAACCCCACACACTACACGATAGGTATTACACACTGCGTATCTTTACATATCTTGCATCATATGTATTACATATTACATCATACACTCTACATTTATTCTATATCACTTCGACATTTTTACATCTATACATCATACATCATACATCATACATGGACTACACATCATACTAGCATCATACTCCTATCATATATGAGACTAGCGTTGCATACTACGTTACTAGTTTATCTACACATATTACATTACATACTATACATTGCATTTTACACATGTGTACTCATCATATGATCATCACACATACTACATATTCTTCTATGCATTACACTCACTACCCTATGAGGCAATTTAGTTTCTTGGTCCATACTCGACTGCGGAGGGTTTACAAATCAAATGGACCTTATCATACTTAAGTATTCATCATTTGACCTTTTTATCATACAAAATTACTAGGTTAGTGACATACGCTTTAAGATAAATGGTCACCTATCCCGTCATCTCCTAGTGGTATATAATTTAGGCTACATCACCACTCCCTATATTCATCTAGTAGTGGTATACACTTTAAGCTACATCACCACTCCCTTTATTCATCTTGTACTGATATACATTGTAGTCTACCTCGTCACTCTTTCAATCATCCTGTCATGATATACACTTCACCTATAAGTCTCACACACACATCATTTCTAGGTTGCATCTCATCAACCCACACATACACTCATAACAACACGTTAGAGACACCACATAATTTGACCATGTCCCGATGAAACACTCTCGTTTACGGTTCATTCTTTATTGTTGAGGGGGCATACTAAATGAACCTCACTTCATAAAACTCCATTCAATTAGGGGGCATGTAGATCCTACCATTAATTATGCATTCCATTCCATCCATCCATAACATGTTGCATATCTTTATTGCTTGTACTCTTGCTTACATTTTCATTTATATGGTTGTCTTAATAGACAAGCTAGCTAGATCTCTTATATGCCATTATATTTACCATACACACATGCGCGTTCATGTCTTTTTCTAGTTATGATCTTAGATATAGGTCTCCTACATGTAGCATGGATTCTTGCCTCCTACCACTCCTACAATGGTCGCTGGGGTCATCCACATTTGTCTCTTACATGTGCTACTATTTCATTTTGTTCATAGCACACTACTTTCTTACTTATACACACTTATGACATATGGGTTATCTTTATAACATGATAATGAGTGCTTTATGTGCAACATTTGTTTGTAGGATTATTTACTTCCATGGCTATCTATTTGTTTGTTTACTATTGTTTGTCTCTTATTTGCTATTATATACAAGCCTTGCCCTTTGTTTAGTGTGTACACTTTTTTGTTTTTACGCAGCCATTATGGCCTTGTGTATCTTGTAACATCATGAGTGGTGTCCAATATTTTCAACCCGTTTTTGGCAGTCTATTATTTTATTCTTGCGTGTTTACTTGCATTCTAGTGCATACGTTGTTTGCATAGCATAAAATTTTCCTTTACATACTTGTTCATATTATCACTTGTTTATAGCCACTTGTTTATGTGTGCCTTGGTTTCTACCAAGCGCATTCCCTTCCCCCTGTAGGGCACAATTTATGTGGTTGGTCCTCTTTTGGGGCCTCATTCTCTTATCAGTGATTTCACATGTGCACCCAAAGAGGGGGACAACATTTGGGGTTTAACATACTACACAATGCTTCTATACTGGTTCAGTTTAGTTTAGTTTTCACTCTTGGAATTGTGGGGATATACAAGGAGTGGGTTCAAACCATTCTATGAACCTCATACACAACAGATTTTACAAGACATGGTTTTCCTTAGCATTTTGGGGAGCAGTTACAGGTTAGAGAATACAATAGACTTCCTCTCTACACTACTTTAGCAAGTGGCATTGGATCACCCAAAAACTACGAATTACATAGATATCTTCATACATTCATCAGGGAAGTAGTTATAGGTTGGAGAATAATGCAAATTTCTCCCTACACTTCTTTGGATAGAGTGGCGTGATATTTCCCAAAAAACTTGCGGTATAGGATATCCTTTCTACACCCTTTCTCTCATCACGGATCAGGTGCACAAGTTGCTTTTAAATTTTTCATTTCTTTTACATACTTTTTACTATATACATGAGTCTTTACATGTATTTTTGACATATATACATGCCTATTTGACTACTTAATCATCTTTTCCTTGCAGGCCAGACCGTATGAGAAGTAAGCCCTAAAAAACAAAAAAAAACAAAAACAACATCAACAAAAACAACATTTTACGGTAGCAAAAACCTCATACTAATATGTAGGTACATCACACACATTGACAAACTACACCTGCGTTTCTGCCCTAGGTTTACTCTCATCACTTTTTTTTTCTTTTGCATCTTAAGTTTCCTCACTCCATCTTTTTGTCAATTCATGCTTTGTTTAGTCCTTTGGAACACTTTCTACATCATTCTATATGGACATTAGGTACGTATCTCTATTTAATTTATGTTACGAAGTGTTTCACTCACCAACATAAAGTGGGGGAAAATTTGGACAAAAATCATGCACTTTAGACGTTATTTAGTCATAGTCTCATACTACTATTCATATGGTTTTTGAGTGAAGAAATTACTAATTAACCCCCATCTTTGGGCCATTTTACTTTTCTTTTTTCATTACTGCCGACCTTTAACACATACTTTCCTAGTCTATTTTTATCATTTTGCGTCATTTTATCCTTGAATGGGGCACCTAGGATTGTACTAGGGCACCCATAGGCACCATGGTCCTAGTCAGGGAACCCTGATCCTTTTTCCAATTTACTTCCATCTTTTGGAAATTTTCTAGCCATTTGAGCATTCTATATTTTTAGTGTTCAACCTATCTAGGGTTAATTACGAAATTAGAAAAAGAGAACCATATAAATATAAATGAGACCATAATGAGGTACCAAACACTAAGCACTAATATCATCACCTATGGTTGCATCCATAAAAGGATCCATTTGCATCCATCTAGCTCCATCAAAAGGAACAAGGCTAGTTCATCTGCATCACACTACATTTGAGGGAAGTTTATTCTATTCCATCCATCATTTTATTACATTCCTACACATAGTTATTTCTTGCTAATTTCACAAAGTGTGACTGAGACAAGAGCACCTAGGGCAAGATTACACACACACACACATAAAACTACATCATGTTTGAGATGTAGTTCGGTGCTCAGTTAGTAATTCCACCATTATGGTAGCTAAGGATAGTCCTACCCCTTCATATATATATATATATATATATATATATATTATGGGTTTGATGCTCATCTTTGGGTTTTACAGTTCTCATCTTCATTTCAAATTTCTAGTGACATACTGTGTAGTCTAGCAAAACTAGTACAAGAGGAAGTAAAGGCAGGAAACCATCAAGTGACACCTCGAAGGAAGGTTACAAATACTTTTCAGAATAAGGCACCCATATCTCAGACTAAGGTTCCCACAGGAACCTCTGTACATATTCAGATGCTCCAGTCTACTCATATTTCCCAGATCTACTCTTTTCTATACCTCGACATAGTCGTTTCCTTCTCCTGATTCTCTAGCCGTCTTTGCGACATAGTCCAATAAGCTCGTCGAATCATCTAAGCTCTTTCTAACCCTACTTATTAATTAGGGTTTCACATTTTCATTTACTTAGTTGTTTGGGTCACTTTCCCTTATTTGGTTTTGACTCTCATTCACTGTTGTACTTATTAGATTAACTTTAGAATATCAAGATTTTATTTGATCAGTAATCTATCTTCCTTCCTTGTGCCTTCCTAGCTCCCAATTAGGTCTCAGACAGTAGAATTTTACCTATATATTCACATAAAGGAATTATTAAAACCAAATATTCATATTTTAAATCACCCATTAATGGGTTTTTCAAGCACCTTAAAGTTAGATTCTGAGTCTAGATATGACTCTTTTTAGAAACTACCCTTTCCTATTAGTCTCTAGAATGTGTTTTGTCACTTCTTTCCAGACTATCAACAAAATATTAGGATTAAATCCTTAACTCCTCAATTTTCTTGCATAATTCCCTTTCCTTGATGAGTTACCATGATATCTTGAAAGATTCAAAACAAAACAACCTTGTTAAGTGCCTCAAGTCACTAACCATAGCGTCCACACACTGAAACCATTTTTATGATCCCAAGAATGGTATTTTGTGAAATAATTTCTCCAATAATTGATTCATGCTAGGAATTTTTTTCACAAAGTATATTTTTAGGTTGTTCAGGGGTTAGGATTACCAGTAGAAGCTCTTGAGCATGCAAAAATCTCCTTCCAAGAACCTATTCACTGTTCTGTTAACATCATCTCACAGTTTTGGGCTAAGTCATGCATATAGTAAGTATTTTAGTGGGGGGATCTAGATTATACCTTCCTTAATTCCAATCTCATACTCTGATTCATGAACCCTTCCAACCTTTAAGTACTTTCCCAAACACTATAGTCTCCTAGATTCACCTGCACAGTCCTAAAATGCAATGCAAAGTTCTAAGATACCTCACAGTTACTCCCTCAGAGAGATTCCAACCTGTACATCAACCTAGCATGCTATGTATCCATTGAAATATTAAAATTCACTCTCCATACCCTTCTACATGTGAAAAATGAGTTAACTTCTTCAAGATACACTTGCAAAAGTGAACATATTCATGATTCACAGTCAACCAAAGCTTCAATTGTACATCAAAAACAAAGCATATGTTAGTAATTCAAAGAAAGACCATTCAAGGATTAACCACATTGATTTTACCATTCTATAAGATATATAGTAATCACACAAACATATACAAAACTTATTAATACTCGTAAAACAAGATGTATACAAAACTGAGACAAGTATATCTATATTCCATCACCAAATTTCATACAAAATACTCTATCTCCATTGCTTCCAAACTTCCTTCCTCCTCTCCAGGAGGAATAATTACAAAAAAATATCTCTCACCTATCATATCCTCAAGTTTTCATGCATGTAACTACTACAAGTAATGTAACTGACCTCTTACCTTGTGACTCTTCAACTTCCATTTCCTTCTAATGCATAATTGCTCATTTTTTACACCATTTTAAGCATCTTAATGATTCTCCTATACCTATAGACTCATGAAACACTTAACATGACACTCATATGACCTTGAAAAAAATCTAATAACCCCTAACACACTTAGAATACCCCTTACAAGACCATATACATAATACAGCATTTGAATTTTAAATTCCCTTGTGGAATAAAAACACCAAGATAATACGGTTAACTGTTTCTCTCTCCAATGATTTTTTGAATGACGTTTATTACTCCTTAAGACCTCTAGAGATATTTCAAAACACACATTGAATCCAGAATATTGAACTTTGAAAATTGAGGTCTCTTGTTGTTGATTCTCCTACCTGCAATATTGTTGAACATGACACCTAGTTGAGCAATTGAAGATTCCATGATGAAAAACCATTTTCTTTGAATTATTGATCTCCTCACCATCCTTCATTAGAAGACATGGTATGAAGTAAAACGTTTATTCAGAAGAAATTACGCCTTTCATTTTAGTTATGGATTCCATCTCAATGAAGAGTAAAGATTTTTGCAATAAGAGGATTACTATGTTCCATTGAAAATGATCAACATCTCCAATACTATCAAAATCCAAGAGAATCATGGTTACCATGTATAGATAAGTGTGGTGTGAGTTCATTGCTTCAAGGTTGCGTGAAGATGAGAATTTTTTCATGTGGGAGACAGAGATCATATTTGTTGATGAAATAGTTTATTTGTGCCTCCTACCATTACTCACAAGATTAAGAGTTGAAAGAAGAGTTTTCCAAGCATGAAAAAAGATGAGCAATCGGGATCAGATGCAAAACTCATTTCGAGGTCCAAGAAAAGAACATGATTTGATTCAGAGAACATCGATGAAGATCATATCTAGTTGCAAACTTATCTCCAAAATACAGGAAAAGAAGAACTTCATCTAGAGCATATTCTTTTGATCAACTTTCTCTCCTTTACATTATAATTCCATTGAGAAATGATTTTGTAAAAGTGACTTACAATTTGGACTTAAATTTCTATTTCTTCATTATGATTGCACTTTTTTTTGAAAGAGTCACATAGAATGTAAGAGGTCACTTGCTTGTGACATAAATTGTAGTACTTCTCCATTCTACGGGATTAAGTTTTCCCTCTCTAGCAATTGTTTCTTCTCTTTTCTACACCCTCGAAATTTTCCTCCATTCTCATCTTGTCACAGGAGCTAGCAGGCAGGATGGATTTATAAGTTTTAAGGAATTTGTGCACCTTCCTTTTTGGGAATGAATTTATCTTGACGAGGATTTGTATTTATCTTGTATATCTTTTTCACTATCTTGCAATGATGTTGTGTGTGCTTTCTTGTTCTCCTCCAATTAAGTTAAATATTTTGGAATTGTAGTTAATGACATATGGGTTTAGATCTTAATATAATCCCCCCTCTTATTATCTCCTCACTTACCATATTTCCCCTTCTCTCTTAGATACATTGTAGTCACAACAGGGTGTTCTGCACTTCTCCAGTCCATGACCACCTTGAGAATAGTTTAGTGTAACTTTTTTCCAGCTTTCAATACTGGAGCTTAACCTCTTAAGTGGAGGGAATTGTACCAAAATTGTTGATGATCCCCAGTTTCCTTGACAAAGATTTTACGCGCACACATGGATAACATACACTAATTGAATACTGGGAACCCATGAACTTCTTCATTTAAACTCCACTCATTGCGTTCTTGTTCGCTTCCAAACTTCCTCAATATCTTGCATGAGCCTACTTTAATTCTGAAGTTGTTATATGCTCTCTAAATTTAATGACCAGAAAAGTAACAGACAATCCACAATGAACCATTTTTTCCCTTAACCAAAGAGATAGACAATAAATAGCCTATAAACTCCTAGATCTATGAGGGACATAACAAGAAGTCTAACTGGAAGAAATAACTTCACCTGTGTAACCAATAACCAATGTGTATATTAGAAAAACAACCTAAACCAATCATAAATACTAATAAGAGTAAACAAGATTATATTATAAGTACCCCCCTTAATGAGTGAACTAGAAACATCCAACTTATCCCAGAATTTTACAATTTTTTGGTTTATAAAGGTTTATTCATTATATCAGTTGGCTTCTTCTCATTGGTAGGATAGTATAAAGACATATATGTTCATTACTAACCAATGCCCAAATGGATGATGATGAACCTTAATGTGTTTTGTCCTAGAATGGAAAAATGGTTCTTCAACCTAATTAGGTACACTTTGGGTTATTAAAGCAGATATGTGTAGTGTTGATTATGATTTTAGATCCTCCAATACTGATTGAATCTACATCACTTATCTACTTGAATATTAACTATTTGTACTATGCTTTAATAGAATACAATGTAAATATAATTGAAATATCTCCGCCATGAAAATGATCCTAAACCAAGATGAAAAAATGTAACATGTTGTATAATTTCTAGAATACAACTCACTACCCAATTTTGAATCAGTATACCCTATTAGATCAAACATACTTTGTTTATAATCCAATGAAAACCTCAAGAGTTCCTTTGACAGATCTAAGAAATTGTTTATATAGCTTTCCAATGTTCCTCATGTGGTTTTATATTATGGAAGTTAAGAAATATAAATAACTACCAAACATACATCTCAATCTATAGATTAATAATAAATCAAATTGCCTACTAATTATGGACACATTGTTTATTGAACGGTGGTGAATTAGTGTTATTAATTTTGTATTCGTTAAGTCTCAATCTCATCGCTATATGAGTTATTTGTGACTTAAAGTCATAACGATCCACGTTTTTCTTAATGTGTCCCTCCAATCTACTCCATGTTTTGCAATCCTCACACATCTGTTATCACACCACTTAATCATCTAGCCATCAAACTCTATGTAACTCAAAGCGCCAATCTACTCCTAGTTCAGTTTCACCTACTTCGCACATTGTTACCCTGACCATCGCTACTCCACTGTGCCACACATCGGATAGGGCCCATTCCTAGGAAATTAATTCATCTCAGACATAGATAACCCACCTCAGTTTATTTCACATGGGTGTCCATTACCCTCACATTCGGCATCACATAGATCTCCATCACTGACACATCTTCTCCACCATGACCTTTATCATACATCCATCCATCACATGCACATAGAATTCATTGACTATCATAGCATCTGTCTCATATACTACCACTATTATAGTAAGGGTCATAAGCTTTGGGCACCACATGCATCGATAGAGGAATTTCACTCCTTCACTATCATTATATAGTTCATTCCTAGTCATGCACACTTGGGGGCATAACATCTAACACATCCCCCCACCAATGTTAGCATAGGCACATCTCTCATATTTCATTTCATTACATCAATATCCTTACATAGGCATACTCATTACACTTTTTAGTGTCTTCATTACCCGATGACAAACTCTTGTTATTCAGTTCACACTTGACTATTGAGGGCTATAACTACAATTGAACCCCACACACTACAACGATAGGTATTACACAACTGCGTATCTTTACATATCTTGCATCATATGTATTACATATTACATCATACACTCTACATTTATTCTATATCACTTCGACATTTTACATCTATACATCATACATCATACATCATACCTGGACTACACATCATACTAGCATCATACTCCTATCATATATGAGACTAGCGTTGCATACTACGTTACTAGTTTATCTACACATATTACATTACATACTATACATTGCATTTTACACATGTGTACTCATCATATGATCATCACACATACTACATATTCTTCTATGCATTACACTCACTACCCTATGAGGCAATTTAGTTTCTTGGTCCATACTCGACTGCGGAGGGTTTACAAATCAAATGGACCTTATCATACTTAAGTATTCATCATTGACCTTTTTATCATACAAAATTACTAGGTTAGTGACATACGCTTTAAGATAAATGGTCACCCTATCCCGTCATCTCCTAGTGGTATATAATTTAGGCTACATCACCACTCCCTATATTCATCTAGTAGTGGTATACACTTTAAGCTACATCCCACTCCCTTTATTCATCTTGTAACTGATATACATTGTAGTCTACCTCGTCACTCTTTCAATCATCCGTCATGATATACACTTCACCTATAAGTCTCACACACACATCATTTCTAGGGTGCATCTCATCAACCCCACATACACTCATAACAACACGTTAGAGACACCACATAATTTGACCATGTCCGATGAACACTCTCGTTTACGGTTCATTCTTTATTGTTGAGGGGCATACTAAATGACCTCACTTCATAAAACTCCATTCAATTAGGGGGCATGTAGATCCTACCATTATTATGCATTCCATTCCATCCATCCATAACATGTTGCATATCTTTATTGCTTGTACTCTTGCTTACATTTTCATTATATGGTGTGTCTTAATAGACAAGCTAGCTAGATCTCTTATATGCCATTATATTTACCATACACCATGCGCGTTCATGTCTTTTTCTAGTTATGATCTTAGATATAGGTCTCCTACATGTAGCATGGATTCTTGCCTCCTACCACTCCTACAATGGTCGCTGGGGTCATCCACATTTGTCTCTTACATGTGCTACTATTTCATTTTGTTCATAGCACACTACTTTCTTACTTATACACACTTATGACATATGGGTTATCTTTATAACATGATAATGAGTGCTTTATGTGCAACATTTGTTTGTAGGATTATTTACTTCCATGGCTATCTATTTGTTTGTTTACTATTGTTTGTCTCTTATTTGCTATTATATACAAGCCTTGCCCTTTGTTTAGTGTGTACACTTTTTTGTTTTTACGCAGCCATTATGGCCTTGTGTATCTTGTAACATCATGAGTGGTGTCCAATATTTTCAACCCGTTTTGGCAGTCTATTATTTTATTCTTGCGTGTTTACTTGCATTCTAGTGCATACGTTGTTTGCATAGCATAAAATTTTCCTTTACATACTTGTTCATATTATCACTTGTTTATAGCCACTTGTTTATGTGTGCCTTGGTTTCTACCAAGCGCATTCCCTTCCCCCTGTAGGGCACAATTTATGTGGTTGGTCCTCTTTTGGGGCCTCATTCTCTTATCAGTGATTTCACATGTGCACCCAAAGAGGGGGACAACATTTGGGGTTTAACATACTACACAATGCTTCTATACTGGTTCAGTTTAGTTTAGTTTTCACTCTTGGAATTGTGGGATATACAAGGAGTGGGTTCAAACCATTCTATGAACCTCATACACAACAGATTTTACAAGACATGGTTTTCCTTAGCATTTTGGGGAGCAGTTACAGGTTAGAGAATACAATAGACTTCCTCTCTACACTACTTTAGCAAGTGGCATTGGATCACCCAAAAACTACGAATTACATAGATATCTTCATACATTCATCAGGGAAGTAGTTATAGGTTGGAGAATAATGCAAATTTCTCCCTACACTTCTTTGGATAGAGTGGCGTGATATTTCCCAAAAAACTTGCGGTATAGGATATCCTTTCTACACCCTTTCTCTCATCACGGATCAGGTGCACAAGTTGCTTTTAAATTTTTCATTTCTTTTACATACTTTTTACTATATACATGAGTCTTTACATGTATTTTTGACATATATACATGCCTATTTGACTACTTAATCATCTTTTCCTTGCAGGCCAGACCGTATGAGAAGTAAGCCCTAAAAAACAAAAAAAAACAAAAACAACATCAACAAAAACAACATTTTACGGTAGCAAAAACCTCATACTAATATGTAGGTACATCACACACATTGACAACTACACCTGCGTTTCTGCCCTAGGTTTACTCTCATCACTTTTTTTTTCTTTTGCATCTTAAGTTTCCTCACTCCATCTTTTTGTCAATTCATGCTTTGTTTAGTCCTTTGGAACACTTTCTACATCATTCTATATGGACATTAGGTACGTATCTCTATTTAATTTATGTTACGAAGTGTTTCACTCACCAACATAAAGTGGGGGAAAATTTGGACAAAAATCATGCACTTTAGACGTTATTTAGTCATAGTCTCATACTACTATTCATATGGTTTTTGAGTGAAGAAATTACTAATTAACCCCCATCTTTGGGCCATTTTACTTTTCTTTTTTCATTACTGCCGACCTTTAACACATACTTTCCTAGTCTATTTTTATCATTTTGCGTCATTTTATCCTTGAATGGGGCACCTAGGATTGTACTAGGGCACCCATAGGCACCATGGTCCTAGTCAGGGAACCCTGATCCTTTTTCCAATTTACTTCCATCTTTTGGAAATTTTCTAGCCATTTGAGCATTCTATATTTTTAGTGTTCAACCTATCTAGGGTTAATTACGAAATTAGAAAAAGAGAACCATATAAATATAAATGAGACCATAATGAGGTACCAAACACTAAGCACTAATATCATCACCTATGGTTGCATCCATAAAAGGATCCATTTGCATCCATCTAGCTCCATCAAAAGGAACAAGGCTAGTTCATCTGCATCACACTACATTTGAGGGAAGTTTATTCTATTCCATCCATCATTTTATTACATTCCTACACATAGTTATTTCTTGCTAATTTCACAAAGTGTGACTGAGACAAGAGCACCTAGGGCAAGATTACACACACACACACATAAAACTACATCATGTTTGAGATGTAGTTCGGTGCTCAGTTAGTAATTCCACCATTATGGTAGCTAAGGATAGTCCTACCCCTTCATATATATATATATATATATATATATATTATGGGTTTGATGCTCATCTTTGGGTTTTACAGTTCTCATCTTCATTTCAAATTTCTAGTGACATACTGTGTAGTCTAGCAAAACTAGTACAAGAGGAAGTAAAGGCAGGAAACCATCAAGTGACACCTCGGAGGAAGGTTACAAATACTTTTCAGAATAAGGCACCCATATCTCAGACTAAGGTTCCCACAGGAACCTCTGTACATATTCAGATGCTCCAGTCTACTCATATTTCCCAGATCTACTCTTTTCTATACCTCGACATAGTCGTTTCCTTCTCCTGATTCTCTAGCCGTCTTTGCGACATAGTCCAATAAGCTCGTCGAATCATCTAAGCTCTTTCTAACCCTACTTATTAATTAGGGTTTCACATTTTCATTTACTTAGTTGTTTGGGTCACTTTCCCTTATTTGGTTTGACTCTCATTCACTGTTGTACTTATTAGATTAACTTTAGAATATCAAGATTTTATTTGATCAGTAATCTATCTTCCTTCCTTGTGCCTTCCTAGCTCCCAATTAGGTCTCAGACAGTAGAATTTTACCTATATATTCACATAAAGGAATTATTAAAACCAAATATTCATATTTTAAATCACCCATTAATGGGTTTTTCAAGCACCTTAAAGTTAGATTCTGAGTCTAGATATGACTCTTTTTAGAAACTACCCTTTCCTATTAGTCTCTAGAATGTGTTTTGTCACTTCTTTCCAGACTATCAACAAAATATTAGGATTAAATCCTTAACTCCTCAATTTTCTTGCATAATTCCCTTCCCTGATGAGTTACCATGATATCTTGAAAGATTCAAAACAAAACAACCTTGTTAAGTGCCTCAAGTCACTAACCATAGCGTCCACACACTGAAACCATTTTTATGATCCCAAGAATGGTATTTTGTGAAATAATTTCTCCAATAATTGATTCATGCTAGGAATTTTTTTCACAAAGTATATTTTTAGGTTGTTCAGGGGTTAGGATTACCAGTAGAAGCTCTTGAGCATGCAAAAATCTCCTTCCAAGAACCTATTCACTGTTCTGTTAACATCATCTCACAGTTTTGGGCTAAGTCATGCATATAGTAAGTATTTTAGTGGGGGATCTAGATTATACCTTCCTTAATTCCAATCTCATACTCTGATTCATGAACCCTTCCAACCTTTAAGTACTTTCCCAAACACTATAGTCTCCTAGATTCACCTGCACAGTCCTAAAATGCAATGCAAAGTTCTAAGATACCTCACAGTTACTCCCTCAGAGAGATTCCAACCTGTACATCAACCTAGCATGCTATGTATCCATTGAAATATTAAAATTCACTCTCCATACCCTTCTACATGTGAAAAATGAGTTAACTTCTTCAAGATACACTTGCAAAAGTGAACATATTCATGATTCACAGTCAACCAAAGCTTCAATTGTACATCAAAAACAAAGCATATGTTAGTAATTCAAAGAAAGACCATTCAAGGATTAACCACATTGATTTTACCATTCTATAAGATATATAGTAATCACACAAACATATACAAAACTTATTAATACTCGTAAAACAAGATGTATACAAAACTGAGACAAGTATATCTATATTCCATCACCAAATTTCATACAAAATACTCTATCTCCATTGCTTCCAAACTTCCTTCCTCCTCTCCAGGAGGAATAATTACAAAAAAATATCTCTCACCTATCATATCCTCAAGTTTTCATGCATGTAACTACTACAAGTAATGTAACTGACCTCTTACCTTGTGACTCTTCAACTTCCATTTCCTTCTAATGCATAATTGCTCATTTTTTACACCATTTTAAGCATCTTAATGATTCTCCTATACCTATAGACTCATGAAACACTTAACATGACACTCATATGACCTTGAAAAAAATCTAATAACCCCTAACACACTTAGAATACCCCTTACAAGACCATATACATAATACATTCATTTGAATTTTTAAATTCCCTTTTGGGAGAGAAAACACAAAAGAAGAATAAGTTAAGTTTCTCATCTCCAATGATTTTTTGAATGACTTTTATTACTCCTTAAGACCTCTAGAGATATTTCAAAACACACATTGAATCCAAGAATATTGAACTTTGAAAATTGAGGTATCTTGTTTGATTCTCCTACATCAATATTGTTGAACATGAAACACCTAGTTGAATCAATTGAAGGATTCCATGATGAAAACCATGGTTCTTGTGAATTATTGATCTCCTCACCATCCTTCATTTAGAAGACATGGTAGGAAGTAAACGTATTATTCAAGAAGAAATTTCCCTTTCATTTAGTTATTGATTCCATCTCATGAAGAGTAAATATTTGCAATAAGAGGATTACTATGTTGCCATTGAAAATGATCAAAAATCTCCAATACTATCAAATCCAAGAGAAATCATGGTTACCATGTATAGATAATGTGTGGTGTGAGTTCATGCTTCATGTTGATTGAAAGATGAGAATTTTTTCATGTGGGAGACAAGAGATCATATTTGTGATGAATATTTTATTTGTGCATCCTACCATTACTCACAAAGATGAAGAGTTGAAAGAGAGTTTTCCAAGCATGAAAAAAGATGATCAATCGGGATAAGATGCAAAACATCATTTCTAGGTCCAAGAAAAGACATGATTTGATCAGAGAAGCAATCGATGAAGATCATATCTAGTTGCAACATTCATCTCCAAAATAAAGGAAAAGAAGAACTTCATCCTAGAGCATATTCTTTTGATCACACTTTCTCTCTTTAACATTATAATTCCATTGAGAAATGAATTTTGTAAAAGTGACTTAATTTGCTTAAATTTTCTATTTCTTCATTATGATTGCACTTTTTTTTGAAAAGTCACATGAGAATGTGAAGAGTCACTTGCTTTGGACATAAATTGTAGTACTTTCTCCATTCTAAGGGATTAATGTTTTCCCTCTCTAGCAAGTTGTATTCTTCTATTTTCTACCTAGAAATTTTCCTCCATTCTCATCTTGTCACATAGCTAAGCACATGATGGAATTTATAAGTTTAAGGAATTTGTGCATTCTTTTTGGAATGAATTTATCTTGACGAGGATTTGTATTTATCTTGTATAATCTATTTCACTATCTTGCAATGATGTTGTGTTGTGCTTTCTTGTTTCCTCCAATTAAGTTAGAAATATTTTTGAATTGTAGTTAATGAAATATGGGTTTAGATCATTAATATAATTCCTCCCCTCATTATTATCTCCTCACTTACCTATATTTACCCTTCTCTCTTAGATATCATTGTAGTCACAACAAGGGTGTTTCTGCACATTCTCCAGTCCATGACCACCTTGAGAGATAGTTTAGTGTATACTTTTTCCAGCTTTCAATAAATGGGAGCTGAACCATCTTAAGTGGAGGGAATTAGTACCAAAAGTGTTGATGATCCCCAATTTTCCTTGACAAAATATTTTACACACATGATATAAATACACTAAATTGAATACTGGTGAAACATGAACTTCTTCATGTAACTCCACTTCATATGCGTTCTTCCCAAACTTCCTCAATATCTTGCATGAGCCTACTTTATTCTTGATCAAGTTGTTATATGCTCTCTTAAAATTTTAATTAACAAAAAGTAAGAAGAATCCACAATGATACATTTTTCATTAACCAAAGAGATAGACAAATAAATAGGCCTATAATAAATCCTAGATAATATGAGGAGACATAACAAGAAGTCTAACTGGAAGAAAATAATAACTTCACATGTGTAACCAAATAACCAAGGTGGTTATATTACAAAAACAACCTAACCAAATCCATAAATACTAATAAGATTAACTAAGATTATAATTATAATACCCTCCCTTAATGATTGAACTAGAAACAATTCCAAGCTTATCCAAGAATTTTACAATTTTTTGTTTATAAAAAGGTTTAGTCATTATATCAGTTGGCTTCTCATTGGTAGGATAGTAATAAAGACATATATGTTCATTACTAACCAAATGCCAAATGTAGTGATGATGAACCTTAATGTGTTTTGTCCTAGAATGGAAAAATGGATTCTTCAACATAATTAGTACACTTTGGTTATTAAAGCAGATATGTGTAGGTGTTGATTAATGAATTTTAAGATCCTCCAATACTGATTGAATCTACATCAATTATCTACTTGAACTAGTAACTAATTTGTACTATGCTTTAATAGAAGACAATGTAAATATAATTTGAATCTTACTCCGCCATGAAAATGATCCTAAACCAAGAGTGAAAATGTAACATGTTGTATAATTTCTAGAATCAACTCATCCTACCCAATTTGAATCAGTATACCCTATTAGATCAAAATCAATAATTTGTTTATATCAAATGAAAAACTCAAGAGTTCCTTTGACATATCTAATAAATTGTTTTATAGCTTTCCAATGTTCTTCATGTGGTTTAATTATGAAGTAAGAAATATAAATAACTACAAAACATACATCTCATCTAGTAGTAGTAATATAAATCAAATTGCCTACTAATTATGGACACATTGTTTGATTGAAAAGTGGTGAATTAGTGTTATTCGAGATTTTTTTCCCTAATTCAATGGGTGTAGCTGTTTGATTACAATATTACATTATGAATTTTTATAAAAAATATTTGGCATATTTTTTTTGGGATACAAAAATTATATAACCAAAATTATAGCACTACCAAAACTATACACCTAAAAAATATTGAATCAATCTTAGATCACTCATTTTAAACACAAGACACATGTATGCCTTAACCTTTTTAATCAGGTCACTACTACTTCTGGTGATGGAAATATCATCAACAAAAAACTAGAACCATTATGTCATCACCAACCAATTTAACACGGAGTGTAGATTCTATACCACATCTTTTAAAATTGGACTCTCTAAGATGTTTATCAATTTTAAAATACCAAGCTCAAAGTGCCTTATTAATTCCATACAAATACTTAACTAACCTGCAAATACATAACTATTTTCTAGGAATTTGAGATCCTTGTGGCTATATCATGTGTACTTCTTCCTCTAAGTATCCCTTTAGGAAATAACTGACATAAATTTGATATACGTGTTAACCAAACTGCGCAACTGCTGGAGCTCAAAATTGTACCCTCCCATGAATCATGAAGATTCAAGATTTTAAGGAAACATGGGAATGTATTAAAGTGTGGGACTTATTTATTGAGATAGACCTCTGGAGAAGGAAAAATTCCTTGTAACATGGATTTGGAAAACCTGCATAACATAACCTACTTCTAATGCTAAAAATACTCATATAACTAATTTCTACCCTAAAAATTCCAAGGGATCAGTGAGCGGGAGATTCAGAAGGGAAAACCTAAAATAAGAGGTAGTGATAGAACCAAAATAAGGTGGAACTTACTGAAATCCAGGTGACATAGATGCAAACATGTGAGGCTGGGATCATAGAATTTATGCATTTCAGATGTAAAAAAATGAAAGAAACTAAAAATATGAGAGGGAAAATTATTCACATCAACCAATATGTATTCGAAGGAAGGAAGTAAACCACACTTGAATTAATCAATCTTTAGAGATTACATAAAAATACAAGGAAATAAAATAACCATTCACAAATTACAAAGGTAGACAACATGAAGATATGAGTTTCACATAGAAGAGCTCGAAAATATGCAAAGGAAAGAGGGAGAAGACCCTTACAAAGTGTAAAAACAATTGTATTTATACAATTTTTGAAATGGAGAAAGAGAAGGAGGAGAGAAGGAAAGACCACTGATTTGGAAGTGAATTCTCCAAAAATACATTGAATAATTTTGGGTGCCATTAATTCTTACACAGTTTTCTTGTATTATAGGAATGGATGCCCCCAATTTTAGTCAACAACCACAACACGAACCTTGAGTCTATTAAATGCCATCAGAATCCTTAGAATGGTTCCATTATTCATTAAATTCTGGTTGTTAGAGTGGTTGGATCTCTTGTTCAAAGTATGAAATTACTTTGAAACCTTTCATGGATTTCACCATGGTATTTCACATTTTCTTCTTCCACGGACCTCCACAATTTTTCCCCTATTTACGTTGATGAACAAGAACACTTTGCACCATCTATGAGGGTCTACCTTTTTGATCCATGGATTTTAGCCCCTTCATAAACTTTTGTTCATTTTTTGGTTTTGAGGAAACCCACAAAACGTTACAATTTTATGAACCTACAAAATACCAAGCTAGTGTTATCCAAATTTTGTACTTATCTAATTTCTTCCATTTACCATGGATAGACAACTCTGCGGTACTCTATTCTGAATTATATAGAAAGAGACTTATTTCCTTAGTGTTTGCATGAATTGATAAAATGCCACGCAACACTAAATTTCAAAAATTTATGCCTAAGTACCCATGATGCTCATTCCTTTGTTTCATGGGTTTGAGAAAACCTGCAGAATACTAAGTTCCTACATTCTGCTGTAGACTGAACTAGTCTTATGTGGATTTTCTAGAGAATGAAAATGGTTAAGTCCTTTTGATGAGTTGTTCAAGGTTTAATTTTGGACAATAGTTTGGAAACATCTAGGGGGCATCTACTTGCTAGATGATGAAGGCCAACTACCTTGAAGCATCCATTGGGAATGGAGTTAAGATTAAATTTGAAGAAAGTGATCTCATCCTTGAAATCCTGTCTCCTGAATTTGCATGAACTCAACATTAGGATGAAGTTGATATGTGTAGTTCCTGAAAGATATAATTTGAAATTCACTCCAATCATGTGATTTCCACCATGAAACCTATTGAACTAGATTGTGAAACATCAACAAGGCCCACAAAAAATATATAAAAACATGAAAAATCATACATGTTTCAAAAGGAAACATGCAAAGTGTGTACAATGTACTTTTTTTTTGTAATAAAACAACCTAACCTGCTCCTACCCTAGCTAAAAATAAAGGAAGATAAACAAAACCTGATACATATTATGAGAAGTAGCTTCCTTTTCTTACAAAATGAAAGCATATGATCAATTTGAAAATAAACATGGCCTTTAATGAGAGTGGAAAACTATTCTAAAATTTATTTCTATCCCCATCCTTTAAAATATCAGTCAAGGAAAGAATGAATACCTCCCCGATCTAGTTTTTATTAGAGGTACGAAATCTGACCTTTAATGCTTTGATAATCTTCCTCATGCTCTAAAATAAGCATGATCGGTGGAAACTCTATTTTTGGCTCAAAACTAACTAGGTATCTTATTAGGTATACAAACTTGGGGACTAATGGGCTGATTCTTGTGATTTTACCATCTCTTTTAAGCTCAACCCCAATAATGGGGTCATCATGCATAATTTCATCATGATGGTGGGTTTTTGCAAGATGATTTGAATTCTATTTTGTTATCTTTGCAAAAAAATATGCCTCATGCAGATCCACATTCTTTAAGTCTAACTAATCTCCCATTAAAGTATATTCCCTTATTTATACATTTTACACAATATCTTCCTCCTAATCAAAATCATACCATTCTTTAATTGTTATATAATCATTGTATATGATGAAAGTACTTGGAGATGGGATGTAAGCAAGTGGCTGATGGTTCATTTCTTTGTTATATAGAGAGGATTTGAAAGGTGAGGGAAGAATGAGAGAAATTGGGATGGGTTTCCTTTGGCTAGCCTGAATGAGACTCTTCTTAGCTAGTATGGAAATGTCAAAATCCTGAGGAAGAATGTCTCCTCCTAGAACTTGGATCAATAAAGACTAAATAAACATGTAAGGACTTTAAATAATAAAATAATGCCACACCTTGTGAGGGTCTAAATTATTGAGGTATTCTTCTCCAAGTCCTTGAAAAGGTGATGTTGAAATTAGAGATATAGTCCATTGAGGCCCGCTCTATTCTGCTAAGGTGCTCCATGACACAAATGACATTTGTATTCTCCTTTAATTGGTTATGTAGTTGTTCTCCAAGATGATTCCATGAAGAAATAGATTATGGAGCCAAAATTAGGTACCAATATCTTGCTTTACCTTTGAATGATGAAACCAGAAGTCTAAGGAAAATGTTTTCTTCTTTTATTTTTTGAATGACACAATGGTTGGCTATATATTGAATCTAATCAATAGGATATTGATATCCATTTCCATAAAGGAGAGGAAAGTTTATTAGATATATTTTGGGGATATCATCCCACTGCTCTAAATAGAAGGGGAAAGAAATAAAATGGAAGAGATCTTGGGAGAGCCATGAATGAAATGGAAACATGAAAATTAATAGAAATGTAGAGGAGAAATAAGAAAGGAAAATTGGCTGCAAATGAGATGAATGGGTTTACTGGATCAGTGGAGTCACCAGATGTGTTAAAAACTTCCTCCAAATGTGGGAAGTCACCAAGAACACATCAAAATTGGTGAAGTGAAGTTGTAAATATATTTAGACATGTCCCACCAGCTGTGCCAAAAGTATTGGAGCTCAAAATTGTACCCTTCTCTGAATCATGAATATTTTAGATTTTGAGGAAACATGGGAATCTAAGGGTGGGACTTGTGGCTTGAGAAAAACCTATAGAGAAGGATGGTTTCCTTGTTACAAAGATTTGGAAAAACCACATAACACAACCTACTTCTAATTCTAAAACTACTCATACAACTAATTCCTACTCTAAAAATTCCAAGGGACCAAGGAGAGGGAGACAGAAGGGAAAACCTAAACTAAGACGTGTTGATAACACCAAAAGAAGGTGGAACTTCCAAAAACATAGGTTACGTAGATGCAAAAAAGTGAGGTTGGGATCACATAACACACATAGTTTAGATGTAAAAAATGGAAGAAACTAAAAATGTGAGAGGAAAAAGTATTCACATCAAACACTATGTATTCGAAGGAAGGAAATAAACCACACTTGCATTAATCAATCTTTAGATCTTACATATAGAGCCAATGAAATAAAATCACCATTTATAAATTATAGAGGTTGACAACATGAAAATATGAGTTTCACAGAGAAGAGATCAAAAATATGCTAAAGAAGGAAAGAGGGATAACACCCTTACAAAGGGAACATGTATTTGTATTTATACAAATCATGGATTGGAGAAAAAGAATGATAAGAGAAGGAAGGACCACCAAGATAGAAATGAATTCTTTGAAAACGCATTGAATAAGTATGGGTGCCACTAATTCTTATGGATTTTTCTTGTAGTATAGGTATGAGCACCCCTGATTTCATCCAACCATAACACGAACCTTGAGTCTATCGCACTCCACTAGATTGCTCAGAAAAATGCCATTTTTCATTAAATTTTGGTGGTTGGGGTGGTTTGCTCTTTAGTTCGAAGTCTGGTGTGGATTGTAAACCTTCCATGTATTTTTATCTATCTCTCGGATTTCACCATGGTATTTCACATTTTATTCTACCACATACCTCCACAACTTTACCCCACTTATCTTGATGGATAAGAACACTTTGCATCATCTGAGAGGTTATACATTTTTTATATATGAATTTTATTCCCTTCAGATGCTTTTGTTTGTTTCACGGGTTTGAGAAAACCCTTTGAATGTTATAATTTAGTGAACCTATAAAACACCAAGCTGGTGTTCTATGGCTTTTAAACCTAGCCAATTTCTTCCATTTATAGTGGATAGACAACTCCACGGTACTCTATTATAAATTATAAAGCTAGGGACTTATTTCCTTAGTGTTTACAATAATTGAGACAATGATGCGCAATAATAAATTTTAACAATTACTACCTAAGTCCATGTGTTGGTCATTCCTTTATTTTATGGGTTCGAGAAAACTCACAGAACACTAAGTTCCCACATTCTACGGTATATTGAACTATTCTCCCACAAATTTTCTAGAGCATGAAAATGGTTAATTCCTTTTAATGAGTTGTTCAAAATTACATGGGGTATAATTTTGGACAATAGTTTGGTGATATCCAATGGACATCTTCCTATTAAATGATGAATACCAGCTTCCTTGAATCATCCATTGGGTATGGATTCAATCTTAACCTTAAATAAATGAATCTCATCCTTGAAAACCTATCTTGTGAATCCACATGAACTCAACACTTGAACAAAGTTGATCTGTGGAGTTACCAAAAGATATATTTTAAAATTCACTCCAATCATGTGATTTCTACCATGAAACCTGCTAAAATTGACCGTGCAATTGTAATAAGGCCCATAAAAATTATATACAAACATGAAAAATAATACATATTTGAAAAGGAAACATGAAGAGTGTGTATAATGCACTTTTTTTTCAATAGACAAACCTAACCTACTCCTACCCTAACAAAAAGGAAAGCAAGCTAAGAAAAAATTGATACATGTTGGGAGAAGTAGCTTCCATTTCTTACAAAATATGGCCATGTGATCATTTTTTCAATAAACATGGCCTTTAGTGAGAGTGGAAAAATGTACTAAAATTAATTTCTATCCCCATTCTTCATATTATCAGTTGAGGAAAGAATGAATACCTCCTCAATCTAGTTTGCATTTTGTTTTGATTGGAGGTGTGAAAAATGACATTTTATGCTTTGATGATATTCCTCATGCTATGAAATAAGCATGACTAGTGGAAAATTTGTTTTTGGATTTAAAACTAGCCAGGTATTTGATTGAACATGTAACCTTGGGGATCAATGAGTTGATCCTTATGATTTTACCATCTCTTTTAATATCAACCCCAATAATGGGGTCATCATGTAGACTTTCCTCATGATGGTGGATTTTTGCAAACTAATTTGAATTTTTTTATGTTCTCTTTACAAAAATATCTACCTCCTACGGATCCAAATCCTTTGAGTCAAAGTGATCTCTCATTAAAGTAGATTCCCTCATTTGTACATTTTACACAATCTCTTCCTCCCAGACAGAATCATATCATTCTTCATTTTTTCTACAATCATCGTACATGATGAAACTTCTTGGAGATGGGATATAAACAAGGGGCTGATTGTTAAATATTTTTTTAGATAGATAGGATTTGAAAGGTGAGTGAAGAATGTGAGAAATGGGGATAGGTTTCCTTTGGACAACTTGAATGAGACTCTTCTCAACTAGTATGGAAATTTTAAAATCTTGAGGAAGAGTTTTGCCTCCTAGAACTTGGACCAATATAGCTAAATCAACATCGAAGGACTTAAAATAATACAATAATTCCATACCTTTTGAGGGTATGAATCCTTGAGTGATTCTTCTTCAAGTCCTTAAAAATATGATGTTGAAATAAGAGATATACTCCATTGAGGCCCTTTATATTTTGCTGAGGTTCTCTATAAAAGAAATGAAATTTGTAATGTCCTTTAATTGGATATGTAGTTGTTATCCCAGATGATCCCATGAATAAATGGAATGTGGAGCCAAAATTAGGTGCTAATCTCTTGCTTTATCTATGAATGATGAAACCATAAGTCTTAAGGAAAATGTTTTCTTCTTTGATTTTGTGAATGAAAAAATGGTTGAATATGTCTTGAATGTGATCAGTAGGAGATTGATAACCATTTCCAAAAAAATATGCAATTTTATGAGGGAAATTTTGGGGATATCATCCCATTGCTATAAATGGAAGGGGAAAGAACTGAAATGGAAGAATGGAAGATCTCTTTGGAGATCAATGAATGAAATGGAAACATGAAAATGAATGGAAAGGTGGAGGGGGAGGAATAAAGAAAAAGGGGTTGTGAATGAGATCAATGGGTTTAATGCATCAATGGAGTCACCATATGTGTCAAAAACTACTTCCAAAGGTAAGAAATCACCAAGAACATATCAAAATTGGTGAAATGAAGTTGTAAATATATTCAAACATGTCCCACCAGGTGTTCTAAAATAGTTGTAGCTCACAATTGCACCCTACCCTAAATCATGAAGATTTAGGATTTTGAGGCAACATGAGACTGTCTCTAAGTGTGGAATTTGAGGCTTGAGACATAACTCTAGAGAAGGTTGACTTCCTTATTACATGGATTTGGAAAACCTACATAAAACAACCTACTTCTAACACTAAAACACTCCTACATCTAGTTGTTATTCTAACAATTCCAAGAGACCAAAGAGAGGGAGATGCAGAAGGGAAAATCTAAACTAAGAGGTGGTGGTAACACAAAAAGGTGGAATTTCCTTGAATCTAGGTAACATAGATGCAAAGAAATGAGGATGAGATTGTATAACACACATATTTCAAATGAAAACAAATGAAAATGTGAAAGGGAAAATTATTCACATAAAAAACTATGAATTCGAAAGAAAGAAGTAAAACAGACTCGCATTAATCAATATTTATAGTTTACATAGAAAGAAAAGTAAATAAAATCACCATTCATGAATTACAAAGGTCGACAACATGAGAATCCAAGTTTCAAAGATAAGAGATCAAAAATATGCTAAGGAAGGAAAGAGGGAGAAGACCCTTATAAAGTGTAAAAACAATTGTATTTATATAATTCATGTAATGGAGAAAGAGAAGGAGAAGAGAAGAAAGGACTACCAAGATGGAACTGAATTCTATGAAAATGCTTTGAATAAGTGTGGGCGTCATGAATTTTTATATAGTTTTCTTGTAGTAAAGGTATGGCACCCCAATTTAAGCCAACCACAACACGACCGTTAAGTCTATTGCATGCCATAGAACTTCTCAAAATGGCACCATTCTTCATTAAATTTTGGTGGTTGGGGTGGCTGGCTCTCTAGTTTAGAGTTTGGTGCATCTTTAAAACCTTTTGTGGATTTTTTATTTTTCCCTTGACTTTCACCATGGTATTTCAAATTTTCTTCTTCCATGGACCTCCACAACTTTCTCCCTAATTACCTTGATGAATATGAAAACTTCGTACCATCTACAAGGGTCTACCTTTTTTATTTGCAAATTTTAGCCCCTTTGAATACTTTCATTTGTTTCATGGGTTTGAGAAAACTCGTGGAATGTTAAAATTTAATGAACCCACAAAACACCAAGCAAGTGTTATGTGAATTTTGAACTTAGCTGATTTCTTCCATTTACCATGGATAGACAGCTTCACAGTACTCTGTTACAAATTCTATAACTATGGACTTATTTCCTTAGTGTTTGCAAGAATTGAGAAAATTATATGCAAGACTAAATTTTAACAATTTCCACCTAAGTCCTAAAGCCAATCATTCCTTTATATCATGGGTTTGAGAAAACTTGTTGAACACTAAGTTCCTACATTTTGTGGTAGACTGAACTAGTCTCATGTGACTTTTTTAGAGCATGAAAATGGTAAAGTCCTTTTGATGAGTTGTTCAAAATTACATGGGGTGTAACATTGGAAACAACAACAATTTCAATAACCATTATGAATGTTACCATTTTTACTATAGGAGGAAATGTTTCCTCGCAATATACTCCTTGTGCATAGCCTTTAGCGACAAGATGAGCTTTATATTTATCTACAAAACCATTTGAATTACGTTTTACTTTGTAAATCTATTTACAACCAATGACTTTATTACCTAGGGGTAAATTTGACAAGACCCAAGTTCCATTTTTTATTATATCATCATACCCCACCTTTATGGTAGATTCACATTCTTCCATTCCTTAAACATCTACATAAGTATTGGGATCAAATATTTGTGACACAACTGAATTGAGAGAAAATTTTACCTGCTCAATATTTTTTACCACTTTTTACCCAAATCTGGTGGATCTACCTTTGAATTATTTTAGAAGCTCATCTTGTTGAACATTTTACAGTGTGCTATAACACCACTTTGGAATTTAATGCTGAATAAATTAATCAATGTTTGTTTCTATATATCATTCCATTGAGTTAGAATTTTTTGGTGTAGGTATTTTTAAGTCATGTTCCTCTTTAGGACTAACACTTGATTCACAATCATCTGTAGGAATCCAAATATTACTAGTATCAATAGGTGTACCATCATTTGAGAAATATGAATCTTTCTCATCTATTTTCAAAACTCTACTTATCACAACCTTAGTTATATGGATATGTAGTAATCTATATGCTTTGGATTGCCAACTATTTAAAAAAACATGTACTTTTTAATTTAAGTATCGAAACCACTCCTTTTTTCTTTAGGAATTAATGCTAAAACAATATAATCAGAAATGCAAAAATAACTTACATCATGGTTTGTACCTGACCATACTTCTTCAAGAGTGATATCTTGGAAAAATTTACACTGAATTCTATTAAATATCTAGACTATCATATTTACAGCTTATGCCAAGTACAAAAAAGGTACATTTCCATTTTACAACATACAACGTGACATCTCCATAACAATTATATTTTTAATTTCCACTACTTGATTATGTAAAATATGGAAATATTTTTCCTAATATGATGTTATAGTAGCATTAAATAAATGCAATAATGAAATTTAGATATCTACTAAAGAAACATAAGTAATAAATAATAAAACCCTAATGTGTAAATAAGGGTAAGATACCTTATATGATTCATAGTGTTGTCGAAGGTGTATAGGACTGGAAAATGAAGAAATCCGAAGCACTGACCATCACAATGGAGCACTGAAAACTGTAGATATTCAAAGATAAGCTAAACTGGGGCACTTGGAGAGGGACAAGGGCACCCATGCATGCCTTGGTCCTGATTCTAGGCACCTGGTCTTGGTACCCAAATCTGTTCTCCTTTTCAACTTGAGCAGCATCAAAGATATTACATGAAGCTTGAAGGCAGATAGATCATGATGTATGTTGTTTTGTAGCTAGGGATATGATCTAATTGGCACTCAAATTTGTCGAGAGATGGATAGCACTCAAATAGGACTTGATCTTATCCTAAATGTTTTAGGTAGTGCCTTTCAACCAAGGTAAGAGAACCTATTTTATAACCCTCAAATGGTGAAGGAGATGAAAATATCTGTCAATTTGTGCAAATAGTATGAAGAGGCCTTGGGAAAATATGATCAACACTCCAAATCTGACTTTCACAAGTTGTCACTTCCAGATTATGGAGATAATTTCAATGCAAGGCAAGGGTTACTGAAGACATTGTAGGATCATGATTTACTTTGTGCATTTTTGTAAAAGGATTGTATTCTTTTGTTGACACACAATGGAATGCAGGGGTAGTATGGGTAGGATTAGTTTGTTTGAATGAATTTTTTGGTGGGATATTTTAGACAAGACTAACCAGAATTTTCCAAATTCTTTGAGGACCTTTGCAAGAAATTTGTAAGACCTAAACAACAGAATGCTTCAAAGGGGTTAAGGTACTCCTTCAACCAGGATATATGCAATAAATGGAAGCCCAGATCTGTACTCTTCCACACAATCTTTGACAACCTGCCACAAAATCTTAAAGCAGATGAACCAAAAAAATATCTAGAAATCTCAATTTTATCATGACCTAAGGTGCACCCAAAGGTTTACAAACAATCTCAAAATTCAAGGAAGGTAAAGTGATTTTAAATTTGTGTATCTCTTTATCAGATGAAAGCTCTTCTGAATGTGAGATTGAAAATGCCACTAAACTAGTAACAAGAAATAAGACCATGTATGATCAAGAGAGATTTTAAACACAAGACTGAAACAGGAGCAAGAAACACAAATTGAAAACATTCTGAAACATAAATGTATGCAAATTTTGCGAGGAGACAACACAAAATAATCCAGAATGACCAAATTTATTAGTAGGGGAATGTTATAAGAACAATCTCAGAGCTTGTTGATGGCTTTACAACTGAAACCAACTCAACATGATACAAATCTGATGTAAAAAGGAATTAGAAATGGTTCTCAGGTGGTTTCTCAAAAAATGGGCTTCTTCCTAGATTTTCCCGTGAAATTCTAAGTTTCTCCGACCTTTTGCATGTCAAAAAACATGCATTATATAACATTCTATTACATTTGATCCTTCCTTCCCAAGAAAAGAATATGCCAGGCATAAAGTTTGTTACAAAATTCCAACATGATTTGTAGATAGGGACATTTAACATATTTGCAAAAAAAGTTGCCAGGTGTTTCAAAAAAGGTGAATTATTACAAAACCTTCATCATTATCCATTGTAGGGGCACATTTTTCATCTTTACAGCATGCAGGCTCCTTTCATTTCATCATTTCATCCTTATCCATCCAAAATTTGGCTCTGACACTTCTTGATTTGATCTTTCACATTTTTCACGAACTAGAGAAAAAAATCATTTGAAAAATGACTCAAATCTACAAATTTAATTTTCAAATTGATCCCATTGTTCCTTAAAGGCCAAAACAACATGAATTTGCCAAAGATTCAATGAAAATTGATGCAAAATTCACATCTCCAAGATTTTTGGAGCTCAAATGGTGGCCAAACTGAAAAATGCACAGTTACTGTTGATTTTCCTTTACCCCTTCAATCTGAGCCCTCCACGTGTCAAAATGCAATTGGAAATGGGTTTGGGATTAATTTTTGCCTTTTTAACATTTTTGGAAAAATGTAAAATTTTAACATTTTTCTCCGCTGCTCTGCCCTTGAGATTTGGTGCTGACACATGGCACATTGTGGGTCCCATTGAAGTCGTGGCTCAATTTTGCACATTTCCACCCTTTTTTGGAAATTTGGAAATTTTTCAGTTTTTTCCCTACGGGCCCGCACCTCTGCCTCTGTCCTTGACACGTGTCACTTTCTCTATCGCTGAGGATCTGTGGGCTAATTTCACATTGTAACTCCCTTTTTTGCCAAAGGAAAATTTCTCACTTTTCCTCCGTGGGCTTGTGCCTTTGATTCCATCCCTGCCACGTGTCTCCCTCTACTTCGTCACAAATCCATGCCTCAAATTTTCATTCTAAGTCATTTTTCCAAAAGGGAACAATTTCCCTTTTCACTCCGGTGGCCCGTACTCCCCTCTGCCCCTTTACCACGTGTCTCCCTTTGCTTCGTTACGGGCCAACGCTTCAAATTTTTATTCTGAATCATTTTACAAAAAGGGAAAATTTTCCCTTTTACCTCCGACGGCCCGCACTCTCTTCTACACCCGCCACGTGTCTCCCTTTTCTCCATTGTGGACCCCTAGCCCTTTCCTCAACGTTTATTCATTTCACCAAAAAGGAAAAAATATTCTAAGTCCCCCACCAGCCTTCCATCCCACCTTTGAATGAGAACATGCCACGTGTCCTCCTTTGGGACCTGCGGAGTTGCGGGGGAAAGTTACACTTTTTTCCAAAAATAAAAAACACTAAGATTTTTAGAACAAACCCGCGGATCCATTTCTAACTAGAAATGGCAATGTAGGAGATGACATTTGAGATAAAATTTGACAGGTAAAGTATACCTGTATGACCGTCAAAAATACAAAATTTGCCAGAGATGCCCGAATTCAATTTTTTCTTCATTGGTGAAGGTTTTTTTGGTCAAAAAACAAATGGGAAATGATTCTAGGAATTTTTTGACCATGGGGATAGATTTTTGAGGGCAAATATGCATGAAATAAACAACTTTGAGCTCCAAAGGCTGGGAAAAGTTGAAAAAATGATAGAGGCCTGTGGATTTGGAAAATTTAGGGCATAAAACAGTGCATGCATGTATTTTTCTTCCAAGTTGGGGCAAAATGATAAGTTTGTGAGATTTTCAAAGAATTCAATTTAGAGGGAAACTTTGTAAACCACCAATTCTGAAGAAAAAAGTTTCAAAACATGTAAACCAAAGGAAAAGTTAGATCAAAATGGTAGAGGGTCAAAATGGCTACTAACATCGACTCCTGCTCGGGGATGGGAACTCCCAGTGAGTGCCACAAGAAAAATAAGTCGACTAAGTGCCAAAATAATCCATTGGGAAAGTGGAGTCATGAGCCAAAACCAGATAAAAACTAGTTGAGAAACTGACAAAAATGGTTGTCACACACCAAGGCAAACCACAAACCGACAAAATACCAAAAAATAAATAAAAACCAAACACTATACACTGTACAAGTTGGAGCATACCTCTAATTTGGGGATTAATCCAATAAATGCTTCAAATGCCTACCATTAACAGGAAGTTCAAGTAATTCCCCATCTAAATATTTGAGAAAAAAGGTATTCTAACCAATTTTGATATCAATGGAGTAAGAGCCCATCCATAATGCATCAAATTTTCCATGTTTTCCCTTGTCTTTATTTCTGCTATCCCACAACAAAACTAGATCTCCAACATTGAAATCCCTAGGAGTGACCTTCTTGTCAAACAACCTCTTTAACTTCTCTCTAAATCTGACATGTCTTTAGTGGGATGCTCTTCTTTCCTCATCCAGCTCAACAATCTAATTAATCCTTGCTTCATATGGACTGACCTCTTGATCTTCAAGTTGTTGAACAAAATGAAATGAAGATAATTACAGATGTAAGGGCAGTAGATCTTGAGTTCCATACACCAACTCAAATGGGCTCTTACTAGTAGCTCTTTTGGTAGTGATTTTATCAGCCCAAGCTACAAATTTCAATTGTTCACCCCATTTTCTTGTGTTCAACTCCAAGGTTTTCCTAATGATATTCAACAAGTTCTTATTGCTGGACTCAGCTTGTCCATTTCGTTGGGGGTTATAGTTTGAAGAATAAGTCGGATTGGTTCCATACTCTTTGCACATTACCATCAAGGGTTTAGCTCTGAAACACATGGCATTATCAGCAAAAATTTTGACTGGCACACCAAATCTGTATATGATATGATTCAAAAAGAAGTCCATAACAACTTGGTGTGTTGCTTTCTTGGTGGGGATTGCCTCTACCCACTTGGTGAAGTAATCTGTGGCTACAAGTATCCACTTATGTCCAGCACTAGAAGGGTCTGAGATCTCACCAATGAAGTCCATTCCCCATTGTTTGAAATGAGCTTCAATTGATACATGCTGCAAAGGAAGGGATCTTAAAGCTTTCATTATTCCAAAGAAATGCTAACAGCTGTCACATTTTCTAACCAACATGGTTGCATATTTGAAGAGAGTAGGCCACCAATAACTAGTTCTTACAACTTTGTGTGTTGTAACCCTTCCACCAAAGTGTCCTCCACAAATTCCCCCATGAAAATCAACAATTACCTTTGGAGCTTCATCTTTAGTTATACATGTCAAGAGGACACCTTTAGGGTTCTTCCAAGCCAGCCCAAAGTCAGTGATGATGTATTTTTGAGAAGCCAGCTTGAGGGCTCTTTTCTGATTTTTATTCAAATGATTAGGGCAACATAAGTGTCTGAGGTAAATGATTATATCCTTGTACCACTCAAAACTTACCAATTTCTCAATAACATCTGCCATTTCTTCCTCTACTTCATTCACTTCCAAAGTCTGCAAGTTGCTCTCAACCATGAGCTTAGCAAGACACAAACCTCTTACTAACTTTGTGGTTTGGATTTCCATGTCATACTCCTACAGTTTGTTCACACATATACATATTTTACTTGAGATCTCCATCTCTGATAAGATATCTTTTACCATAGTGTGGGGAACATAAGAAAAAAAATTTGAAATTAAGATATAAGGCCTGAAAATTTTTGTTGCTTTCACCAAGGAAAATGCTTGTTTTTCCATGATTGTGTACTTTAACTCAACAACTTGTAAAGCCTTTCTAAGTAATTTCATCCTTTTAGAGCAAAACAAATGCAATAGTATTTTCAAAACCAAAGGAGAAGATTTGGAAAGGCTTCTTGTAATTCGGGGTTGCCAAGACAGGTGCATGTTTAAGTGCTTCTTTGATTCCTTCAAAATCCTGAATAACAGCCTCCTCCCACTTGATAACTTGATCTTTCTTTAACATGCATGTAATAGGGAGAGTCAATTCAACAAAATTTGACACAAAACTTTTAATGAAGTTGATTTTCCCAAAGAAGGATTGGATGCCCTTCTTTGTTCATGGGATTGGAACCTTGCTGATTGCTTCTATCCTCTCAGGGTCAATCATGACACCAGCCTTTGAAACAATATGACCAAGCAGCTTGGCCTTTTGTACTCCAAAATGACACTTCTTTGGATTGAGAGAAATGCCAAATTCTCTACATCTGATCAACATTATTTCCAAGTGTTGCAAGTGATCTTTTCTACTCCTTGAAAACATAGTCACATCATCCTGATAAACATCAATGAAATCATTTATGTAACCAAAAAATTCAACATCCATTTCCTTTTGAAAGGTAGCTCCAACATTCATAAGACCAAAATGCATTCTTACATAAACATATGTTCCCCAAGGAGTGGTAAAGGCAGTTTTAAATCTTTTTGACTCCTTGAAAACAACTTGATTGTAGCCATAGAAACCATCCAAGGTAGACAACAATTTAGATCCAGTCACTAACTGTAGCATGTTTTCCATGTTTGGAAAAGGATAATTGGTTTTCAATGAATCTCTATTCAGATTTATGAAGTCTACACAAAGTATGATATCTCCATTTTTCTTTCTGACTGGCACAAGGTTTGTAACCCAAGATGAATACCTTGTGGGCTGAATGATCCCCCCCTCCTTCATTTTCTTCAATTCATCTTGCATCTTCATTGATAGGAGTGGATTAATTGGCCTCTGCTTCTGTCTGAATGGTTTGGAATTTGTTTCAAGAGGAATCTCATGCTGAAACAAATCTTCTCTGTATGCTTTTAGCTCTGAATAAGACCAAACAAGACAGTCCTGATATTTTTTCAATAGTTGAACATAGGACTGTTTTTCCTCCTTGTTTAGATTACTACCCAACCAAAATTTTCTTGGTTTATCACTAGTTCCCAATTTATACTCTTCCACATCCCTTGAGACAGACATTGTTTCTATTGATGATGTAATCAACATTGCTAAAATTTGACTCAAGAGCAACAAGACCTCTAGGAATGGTGTTAGTTTTCAATTGGATAATATCCTTTCCAAAAAAATTCTCTCTCCCTTTAGTCACACACACCATTGGTTCCCAATCAATATCCTGATCTAAAAATTCACCTTGATTTTGTAAGAATGTTTGCACTTGAGCATCATCATTAAACACTTGCCAATGCTTGATGTTGTCAGGGACAACTGGCCTAGTTAACACTTCAACATTGTACTCACAATAAGGTGAAATGGTGCAATCCCAAAATCTTAAGCCCAACACTGCCAACTTGTCAGCAGAAGCATTCAAACTTCTGTCATGATGCACAATATTGAAAGAATCAAACATCTCAATTAGATCCCAAACTGCATACTTATACTGTTTCATCTGCTGATTTTTGTAGCATACAATTTTCTTATTTGTTTAACAACTAACTCTGAATCTCCTTTTGCAATGATGTACTTGAAACCATACTTCTATGCAATTCTCAGACCCAAAAACAAGGCTTCATGCTTAGCAATGTTGTTAGTACATTCAAAATTAAGCTTGAAGGAAAAAACAAACTCTTCTAAGCTAGGAGAAATCAGAATTATACCAGCACCATTTTCAAGTTTGGAGCAAGCTCCATCAAATAGCAAGGTCCAAGGAGAACTTACCTAATCAAGGTACTTTGACTAATCTATCTTGTGTTCTTTGCCATTAGCAAACCAATAAAATTATCAACATTAACATCAGCAAACAACAACCTCATAAGAAGTATTGTTTGGATCCTCAATTAAATGTAACATCTTCTTTTCTCCATAGAGCTTGTCAAGGCTTCCTTCAATGGGAATGGTGGAAAGATATATGTCCATCTAGACACTCCCTCCAACACTTGCAGCCCACTTTATTGACAAAAGCATACCCCATTTGGCAGGGCAATCAACAATCACAACATCCAATTTTAAATTCCTCCCAGGATAAGATGCAAGCTGTACCACCAAACCCTTCACACAACCAACTACCGACACTTCTCTTGAGTCCATGGAAGTACACTTTCCATAGGCTATTGTCACTTTGATATCCAACTCATTCATGACTTCTAGAGGCATGACATTACATGATGCACCAGAATCAAACATACAATTGTGAAGTAGCCTATCCTTTATGATCAAAGTTGTGAAGAATGGATCAACATTCAATTGTAATCAACCAAGGATGTCCCCAAGTATACCTTAGATGTTTCTCCAAGATCCTCTACTGCTGGTGGTGTTTCAAGGTCTGCAATGATCTAAGGAGGAGTTTCAATAACATTTACATTTCTACTCAAAGTAGTCATCTCCTCCTTCAATCCCAAGTACTCAAATGCTCTCTTCTTATGCTTAGGAATCCTAAGCAACTCAATGATTGGAACACTCACTTTGATTTGGCTCAATACTTGGGCTATGTCATAGGGAACACTCTTTGGCAAGGCAGCATTGGAAGGGAGATAAGTAAATTCATCAGATGGCATGGGATTCTTGGCAGCTTGGGCATGAGGAGGACTGTAATTTTTGCTTGGGACAATAGAGCTTTTGGCATGTGTTTCCCTTCTAGGAGATTCTTTGGGAATGCTTGTAAGCAAGGGTGTTTTAGGTTTGGCTTGAGGCCCGACTCCTTTAACAACTTTTCTCCTAGTGTTATAGTCTTTCTCTTGAGCTACAACAACATTCATCAACAATTGTCTATCTTCCTCCAAAGGGATACCACCATCATACTTCTTAATCATCAAAGCTCTTAAGTATTCAAAGTCATTGTTGGGAATTTCAAAAGCTTGCACTACATCAACTTCAAGAGTATGAGAGGGAAGAAAGACTTGTACTCATTTGATGCAATCCCAAAAGGTTGTAGCTGTCCTTGCACTTATCACTTCAGTAGATGTTGCTCCTCCTTGTGAGCTTGAAGAACAACCCACCATGCAGATATCATCATCAGTACCATCATCATTATTAGCTTCACCATCTTGCTGGTTCACTTCACATGGAGGATGGGGTAGAAAACACCTATCACACCATTCAATATCAACAACTTCCTCAACAACAACAACCCTAACAGTTAAGGGATCAGGTAACATTCTTCCTTCATGTGCTTAAGGATGTCTACTTGTAGACCCCATGGGTCCTTTCCCTCTATCATCTGCCCTTTGATCACCCCTAGGATGATTGGAAAATCTGTCATGGTTTTTTGCTCTTTGCTGACCTTGTGAAGTCTGCCCAATTCCCTTCTCTACCCGGGATAACTTGTATGAGATTTCTTTGACAACCCCTACCAAAGTTTTCACAACCTCCTCCAAATCCGCACCCTTGCTAGCTTGAGGTTTTTCAGGGTTTATCAACTTTACACCATCTCTCTTGAGAGGTTTCCCAATTACTTTGATATTGTTTTCAATTTGAAGTGCCATGGTGAAAGCTTGCCTTAGACTGGTAGGGTTCTTGTCTCTTAAGTAGTAGGCTACCTTTTTATCAAATGCATCTACATATTTGATTAAACAAGACTCATCACAAGGCCTCAAATTAACTATCAACCTTCTCAAAGTTTTTTTAAACCTTGTGTTGAAGTCATGAACTGATTCATTGGGGTTCTTCTTGATATTATCAAATTCAGACAAGAGAAAAATATAGGATCGGTCTTATCACCATATTGTAACCTAAATGCATTTTTCATCTCAATCCAAGAATCAATTGAATTATCAAGAAGAGCCTTGTACCAATCCCTAACATCCTCTTCTAGTGTATGAATGAACAATTTGACATACACATCTTCAAACTCTATTTCAAAATCCTCCATCATGTTAACAAAAAGTTTGAGATGCTGATCACCAGTTATAGCATTGTTACCTTGGAACTTTGGCAACCTATTTCTGACATCTTGTGGGACATCATTTGGGTAACCATCCATTCCTATAAAGTCTATAGGACCAAAAGGTGTTAACAACAAATGGAGGTCTAGGTTGAGCCATATTGTTTGGTGGAGGTGATCTTGGGGGTGACACAAGCTGATGAGGAGTGCAAGGTCTTTGGGGCTCAAGAATGTGGTTCACAAGATTGGTATTCTCTAAGTGCTGATTTTCTTGGAAAGTTTTATTAGAATTGAAACACACAGGTACAGATTAAAGAAGGAACTCACCAGGTATAGTAGAAGGACCTTCACTAGTTGAAGTAAATAAGTTTATGAGAGGATTGCTTGAATCAGAATCACTGGAAGAAGAGTGATAATCCTCTACCAAAGGTTGATCTCTCTCACCAATGGATATACCTTTGCCTGATGTATGACCTTTAACAACCTTCCAAACTCTTCTCCCTTCTAACTTTGAGTTCCTTGAATATGAAAACAACTTCTTAGCAGAGTCTCTAATGAAGAGAGATCTTCTTCCTTCAAGTTTTGCAGAGATTAGCAACACAAAAATAAATGACAGAAAGCTTAAGACATTGGTATTTATCAAGATCAAAACAACATGGAGTCGCCACTAAGGACTTTCACCCTAGTTGTGCAAATCCACTAAAATACTCTATCAAATACCTATCAACATCGAAAATATTTCCAAACTTTATAGATCAGACCTTCCTTTTTCTTGAATCTATTAACCACAAATGCAAATGAAGTGTAACTACTGCTTGAAAGTGATAAAATTACGAGAAAAACTTGAAACCTTTGCATACACCTTGTAGATCTGAGTATAGAATGATGCATTAAAAATATATTTGAAATCAAAACTTGCAAGGGACATTACCAGCATCTAATATGCATTCAAATATCTCAAATATGTATGCACATGGATCAGATTGAACTAAGAATGTCCCTGACAACAGCACCAGAAAGTGTTGGTACCCAAATCTGTTCTCCTTTTCAACCTGAGCAGCATCAAAGATATTGCATGAAGCTTGAAGGTAGATAGATCATGATGTATGTTGTTTTGTAGCTGGGATGTGATCTAATTGGCACTCATATTTGTGGAGAGATGGATGACACTCAAATAGGACTTTATCTTGTCTTAACTATTTTAGGTTGTGCCTTTTAACCAAGGTAACAAAACCTATTTTGTAACCCTCAAATGGTGAAGGAGATGAAAATATCCCTCAATTTGTGCAAATAGTATGAAGAGGCCTTGGGAAAATATGATCAACACTCCAAATCTGACTTTCATAATTTGTCACTTTCAGATTATGGAGATAATTTCAATGCAAGGCAAGGGTTACTAAAAATATTGTAGGATCCTGATTTGCTTTGTGTATTTTTATAAATGGATTGTCTTCTTTTGTTGACACACAATGCAATGCAGGGGTAGTATGGGTAGGATTATTTTGTTTGAATGAAATTTTGATGGGAGATTTTAGACAAGACTAACCAGAATTTTCCAAATTCTTTGAGGACCTTTGTAAGAAATTTGTAAGACCTAAACAACAGGATGCTTCAAATAGGTTAAGGTACTCCTTCAACCAGGATATGTGCAATAAATGGAAGCCCAAATCTGCACTCTTCCACACAATCTTTGACAACCTGCCACAAAATCTTGAAGCAGATGAACCAAAAAAGTATCTAGAAATCTCAATTTTATCATGACCTAAGGTGCACCCAAAGGTTTACAAACAATCTCAGAATTCAAGGAAGGTAAAGTTATTTTAATTCTGTTTATATATTTATCAAATGAAATCTCTTCTGAATGTGAGATTGCAAATGCCACTAAACTATCAACAAGAAATGAGACCATGTATGATCAAGAGAGATTTTAAACACAAGAATAGGAGCAAGAAACACAAATTGAAAACATTCTGAAACATAAGTGTATGCAAATTTTTCCAAGAGACAACACAAAATAATCTAGAATGACCAAATTTATCAGCAGGGGAATGTTATAAGAACAATCTCAGAGCTTGTTGATGGATTTACAAATGAAACCAACTCAACATGATACAAATCTGATGCAAAAAGGAATTAGAAATGGTTCTCAGGTGGTTTCTCAAAAAATGGGCTTCTTCCTAGATTTTCCCATGAAATTCTAATTTTCTACAACCTTTTGCATGTCAAAATACATGCACTATATAACATTCTACTATATTTGATCCTTCCTTCCCAAGAAAATAATATGCCAAGCATCAAGTTTGTTACAAAATTCCAACATGATTCGCAGATAGGGATGTTTAACATATTTGCAACAAAAGTTGCCAGGTGTTTCAAAAAAGGTGAATCATTACAAAACCTTCATCATTATCCATTGTAGGGGCACGTTTTTCATCTTCAAAGCATGCAGGCCCCTTTCATTTCATCATTTCATCCTTATCCATCCAAAATTTGGCTCTGTAACTTCTTGATTTGATCTTTCACATTTTTGCTTGAGCCCGAAAAAAATTTCATTTCAAAAGCACCCCAAATCTGCAAATTGAAATTTCAAATTGATCCCATTATTCCTTGAAGGCCAAAACGACATGAATTTGCCAAAGATTTGATGAAAATTGATGCAAAATTCACATCTCCAAGCTTCCTAGAGCAAAAATGGTGGCCAAACTGAAGAATGCATAGTTACCGTTGATCTTCCTTTATCCCTTCAATCTGAGCCCTCCATGTGTCATAATGTGATTGGGAATGGATTTGGGATCACTTTTTGACTTTTTAACATTTTTGGAAAAATGTAAAATTTTAACATTTTTCTCTACCCCTCCGCCCTTGAAATTTGGTGCTGACACATGGCACATTGTGGGTCCCATTGAAGTCGCGGCTCAATTCTGCACATTTCCACCTTTTTTGGAAATTTGGAAATTTTTCACTTTTTTCCCCGCGGGCCCACACCTCCACCTCTTTCCTTGACACATGTCACCTTCTCTATCGCTGAGGATCTGCAGGCTCATTTCACATTTTAACTCCCTTTTTTTCCAAAGGAAAATTTCTCACTTTTCCTCCATGGAACCACGCCTCCGATTTTGTCCCTGCCACATGTCTCCCTCTGCTTCGTCGTAGGCCATGCCTCAAATTTTCATTCCAAGTCATTTTGCCAAAAGGGAAAAATTTCCCTTTTCCCTCTAGCAGCCCGCACTCCCTTCTACGCCTGCTACATGTCTCCCTTTGCTCCATTGTGGATCCATGCCTCAAATTTCCATTCCAAGTCATTTTTCCAAAAGGGAAAAATTTCCCTTTTCCCTCCGGTAGCCCGTACTCCCCTCTACACCCTTTGCCACGTGTCCCTCTATGATTCACCTAGCAAACCCGTAGCCCTTTTCACAAATTTTGTCCCTTTCACCAAAAAAGGTAAAAAATTGTCTAAGTCCCTCACCAGCCTTCCATCCTGCCTTTGAATGAGAACATGAAACGTGTCCTCCTCTAGGACCCGAGGAGTTGTGGGAGAAAGTTGCATTTTTTCCAAAAATAAAAAAAATGCTAAGTTTTTTAGAACATACCCACAGATCCCTATCCAACCAAAAATGGCCAAGTAGGAGACAATGTTTGAGATAAAATTTGACGGGCAAGGTATGCCTGTATGACCGTCAAAAATACAAAATTTGCCAGAGATGCGTGAATTCGATTTTTTCTTTGTGGGTGAAGGATTTTTTGGTCAAAAAACAAATGGAAAGTTATTTTAGGCATTTTACGACCCTAACAAAGGGTTTTTGAGGGGAAATATGCATGAAATGAAACAATTCAAGCTCCAAAGGCCAGGAAAAGTGGAAAAAACAATAGAGGCCCGTGGATTTGGAAAATTTAGGGCATAAAATAGGGCATGCATGCATTTTTCTTTTAAGGTGGGGAAAAATGATAAGTTTCTGAGAATTTCAAGGCATTCAATCTAGAGGGAAACTTTACAGACCACCAATTCTAAAGAAAAATGTTTCAGAACATGCAAACCAAAGGAAAGATTAGGTCAAATCTGTAATAAATGGAATCCTGGATCTGCACTCTTCCACACAATCTTTGACAACTTGCCACAAAATCTTGAAGTAGATGAACCAACAAAATATCGAGAAATCTCTATTTTATCATGACCTAAGGTGCACCCAAAGGTTTACAAACAATCTCAAAATTCAAGGAAGGTAAAGTGATTTTAAATTTGTTTATCTCTTTATCAGATGAAAGATCTTCTGAATGTGAGATTGCAAATGCCACTAAAATATCAACAAGAAATGAGACCGTGTATGATCAAGAGAGATTTTAAACACAAGACTACAACAGGAGCAAGAAACACAAATTGAAAACATTCTGAAACAAAGTGTATGTAAATTTTGCCAAGAGACAACAAAAAATAATCCAGAATGACCAAATTTATCACCAGGGGAATGTTATAAGAACAATCTCAGAGATTTTTGATGGATTTACAGCTGAGACCAAATCAACATGATACAAATCTGATACAAAAAGGAATTAGAAATGGTTCTCAGGTGGTTTCTCAAAAAATGGGCTTCTTCCCATATTTTCTTGTGAAATTCTAAGTTTCTCTAACCTTTTGCATGTCAAAAAACATGCATTATATAACATTCTATTACATTTTATCCTTCCTTCCCAAGAAAAGAATATGCCAAGGATCAATTTTGTTACAAAATTCCAACATGATTCGAAGATAGGGACGTTTAACATATTTGCAACAAAATTTGTCAGGTGTTTCAAAAAAGGTGAATTATTACAAAACCTTCATCATTATCCATTGTAGGGGTACATATTTAATCTTCAAAGCATGCAGGCCCCTTTCATTTCATCCTTATCCATAAAAAATTTGGCTCTGTAACTTCGTGATTTGATCTTTCACATTTTTCACGAACCAAAGAAAAAATTCATTTGAAAAATGCCTCAAATCTACAAATTTAATTTTCAAATTGATTCCATTGTTCCTTGAAGGCCAAAACGACATGAATTTGCCAAAGATTTGATGAAAATTGATGCAAATTTCCCATCTCCAAGCTTCCTGGAGCTCAAATGGTGGCCAAACTAAAAAATGCATAGTTACCGTTGATTTGCCTTTACACCTTCAATCTGAGCCCTCCACATGTCAAAATGTGATTGGAAATGGGTTTGGGATTACTTTTTGAATTTTTAACATTTTTGGAAAAATGTAAAATTTTAACATTTTTCTCCGCCCCCCTGCCCTTGAGATTTGGTGCTAACATGTGGCACATTGTGGGTCCCATTGAAGTCGCGGCTCAATTCTACACATTTTCACCCTTTTTTGGAAATTTGGAATTTTTTCACTTTTTTCCCTGCGGGCCCGCACCTCCACCTTTTTCCTTGACACATGTCACCTTCTCTATTGTTGAGGATATGCGGGCTCATTTCATATTGTAACTCCCTTTTTTTCCAAAGGAAAATTTCTCAATTTTCCTCTGCGGACCCGCACCTCTGATTCTGTCCCTACCACATGTCTCCCTCTGCTTCATCGCGGAGCCATGCCTCAAATTTTCATTCCAAGTCATTTTTCCAAAAGGGAAAATTTTCCCTTTTCCCTCTAGCAGCCCACACTCCCCTTTGCCCCTTTATCACGTGTCTCCCTTTGCTTCGTTGTGGGCCAACGCTTCAAATTTTCATTCTGACTCATTTTGTAAAAAGGGAAAAATTTCCCTTTTTCCTCCGGCAGCTTGCACTACCTTCTACACCCGCCATGTGTCTCCCTTTGCTCCATTGTAGACCCGTGGCCCTTTCCTCAACATTTATCCTTTCCACCAAAAAGGAAAAAATCTTCTAAGTCCCCCACCAACCTTCCATCCTACCTTTGAATGAGAACATGCCACGTGTCCTCCTTTGGGACCTACGGAGTTGCATGGGAAAGTTGTACTTTTTTCCAAAAATAAAAAAACACTAAATTGTTTAGAACAAACCCATGGATCCCTGTCCAACCAAAAATGACCACGTAGGAGACAAAATTTGAGATAAAATTTGATGGGAAAAGTACACCGTATGACCGTCAAAAATACAGAATTTACCAGAGATGCTCGAATTCAATTTTTTCTTCGTGGGTGAAGGATGTTTTGGTCAAAAAACAAATGGGAAATGATTCTATGAAATTTTTGACCATGGGGATAGATTTTTGAGGGGAAATATGCATTAAACGAACAACTTCAAGCTCTAAAGGCTGAGAAAAGTGGAGAAAATGACAGAGGCTCGTGGATTTGGAAAATTTAGGGCATAACACAGGGCATGCATGTATTTTTCTTTCAAGTTTGGGAAAAATGATAAGTTTGTGAGATTTTCAAAGATTCAATTTGGAGGGAAACTTTGTAGACCACCAATTCTTAAGAAAAACATTTCAGAACATGCAAACCAAAGGAAAAATTAGGTCAAAATGGTAGAGGGTCAAAATGGGCACTAACACTTAGGTTTGAAGAAATGCTTAGAAACTTGAAATATCAGGGTCACAAGATTTTTTCTAATGCTCTCCTTTTGTCACTACAAATTTTCACAATGATCGTTGGAGTCGCAATAAACCTACAAAAAAGTATAGACCTAAAAAACCCTCAAATAAACATCAAATCATAAAAAAGAAAGATGCAAAATGAGGGGTTGGATTGTCCTCAACTACCACAATGGTGGACTTACAACTAAGTGTTGCACTACATCTCATTCCCAATGTATTTCTCTCTATATGTGTGTAAAATCATGCCCTAGGTTGCTCTTGTACTAGTCGCACTAGGATAGCAAGCAAGTAGCTAGATGTAAATAAATCTAGTAAATGTGTGCATGGAATAAAATGAACTTCCCTCCTATGAAGTGTATGTAGATGAAATAACCCTTGTGTCCCTTTTTTCCCTTGTGATGGATCTAGATGGATGCAATGGAGCTCTTAGATGCCTTTGATGGATTTAACCTTAGGTGGAGATAGTATATGCTTAGTGCTTGGTCCTTTATTATGATCACATAACTTTATATTTATATGATTCCCTTACTTGAATTTTGTAATTATTCCCAAAAAGGATGACTACCAAAAAGATAAGATGCTCAAATGGCTAGAAAGGACCCAAAAAATGTGAGTAAAGTACAAAGAGGATAGGGGCACCTAGATTGGATGAGGGCACCTGGTGCTGGAATCGTAGTTTGGGCGCTAGTGTCCAGGATGACCAATGACAAAGACTAAAAAGGAAAACTGAGCAAGTAAGGGCGTAAAACTAAAACTAGCAACATAAAGAAAAGAAAGGTGGCCAAAGACATGGGTTAATTAGTACCATTCTTACTTAGGAATAATATCAATAATAGTATGTAATCAGAACTAAATAATTACCCAAAGTGCGTGATTTGTGTGTCTACATTTGCCCCCACTTTATATTGGTGATCAGAAATCTTGGTAACATAAAGTAGATAGAGATGTGTACCTAATATCCATATAGAAAATTTTCCAAGGAACTAGACAAAGCGTGGAGTGATAAAAAAACATGTGAAGCATGGATACTAAAGAGGAGAAAGTGTAAAAAGTGATGAAAATGAACCTAGGATAGAGAACGCATGTGTAACTGTTATGATGTACCTATTCTCGATGTCGATGTGTGAGATGTTTTTGTTGTTGGTGTTGTGGTCATGTTTATTACCACTTCTCGTATGGATGGACCTACAAAAGAGAAGTTTAAATGTAGTCAAATACGCATGTTTATGCTCAAAATGTGTAAAAAGTGTGTAAGGAAAGTATGCAAAATGAAAAAGGAAAATGTGTACCTTATCCATGATGAGAAAAATGGTGTAGAAACGTTCTTGAAGAGGATGTAGATGCGATATATTTCAAGTGATCTCATGCCAATGTAATGGAAGAAGTGTAGGGAGAACTATCTGGTGTCATTCACCAACCTTTAACTACTTCCTGCTATGTAAAACACCACTGCAGATGGTGTGTATGTGCTAAGGACTCTCTTCCCTGTAAAATCCACTATGTAAATTTCTAGTGATAAAGGACTCTCTTCCCTGCCAAAATCCTTCATGGCATGTCGAAAAACTATGTAATTTCCTTGTATTATTGGTACATAGGGATGGCCATTGTTTACTAAGGACCTAAGTATGATTTTGAGCCATGTCTGAATATGAAACTCTAATGTACCAGTGCCATGCTGTGTGTAACTCTATATGGGGTGACTAATTCACCCATATGATGCCCCCCTCATTTAGGGTGCATGTGATATCACCAAAGGAGTATGTGGCCAAAAAGAGGACCAACCACTATGCTAAAATGTGCCCTGCATGGGGAAGGGAATGTGCTTGGTAGAAACCAAGGCACACATAAACAACTGGCTAGGAAAAACAAGTGTTAGTTCAAGAAAAGACAAACACTCATATATAATATGAAATGTAATCCATGTATACAATGTGTAAACAACAAGAAGATAATGTAGACTGTGAAAAGTGGGTTAAAAAAATGGGACATGACTCACGATGTCGCAATATAGTCAAGACCATATTGGCTGTAAGAAGGCAAGTGTGTACATAAGACAAAGGGAAAATCCCACAAACAAGAGCATATGATGAAAAACAATGGAAATAAATGTAACAAATAACCAATGAAGAAAATAGTCTTGCATACCAAATGTTGCACATAAAGCACCCATTAGCATGTTAGAAATATAAAAAATATGTCAAAGTGTGTATAATCCAATGATGTGAAGTGCTAAGTACAAAATGAAACAATAACACCTGTAGTGTATAAAATTGGATGCCCCCAGGAGTTGCTGTGGGACTGGAAATAGAAAATTCACCAAGCATCCATGATGCATGTAATAGATTTGTAGAATCTTCTATTACAACTAGAAATAAAGTGAATGCACATGGGTGTATGATAAAGATAATGAAATACAAGATATCTATCTAGCGTGTGTAATAAGGTTAACATGTAACAAGTAAATGTAAGCAAGAGTAAATACAACCAGATATGCAGTATGTTGTGGATGAGGTAGAATGGAATACATTGTGAATGATAGGAGAAGTGTTCCCCCCTGAGTGGATGAAAATGTATGTAATGAGGTTCATTTATTTATACCCCCTCAATAGTCAAGAATGAATAGTAAACGAGAGTGTGTCATTAAATGGTTTGAAATGTATGCAGAATGATGTGATTATAGTGTGTTAATGAGTGAGGATTGAATGTAACATAAAATTGTGGGTGGTAGAATGTGTGATCCTAAAGTGTATATCACTAAACGTAGATGTAGAATGTAGCATAAACTCATGATAGTCAAAAATGTATGGATATGTGGAACAAGAGTGCATCATAAGGTAGTGAGTGTAGTGCGTAAAAGCAAATGAGTAAAATGTGTAATAGTTGTGGTTGTGAGAAAATGTCATGTGATGTTTAAGGTAGGTAATGTGTAATGTAGAATGTGTAGTGTGTAATGAAAGAAGTGTGGAAGTGCAATGCGTGTGTGATGTAAAATGTAAAATAGTGTAGGGTGTAGACTATGTATGATGTATAGATGTATAAAGAACAAAATGTGAATGATGTATAGTAGATGTAAGAGGAAGATAATGTGTATGTACAAAGGTGTAGAATGTGTGAGAATGTGTAAGATGTAGTGTCTACTGTGCAATGTGTGAGGTTCATGTGTATAGGATGCCCTCAATAGTCAAGTGTGAACCAAAGCACAAGAGTGCATCATAGGGTAATGATGATGCAATGTATGATATGCAAATGAATGTAAAATGACATGATGTGATGTGTTAGTATGATGTTGATAATGTTTGTGTGATAGATGATGAAAGTTGTGTGATGTGTATTGGATGTTTGAATAATAGATGGCAAATAAATGTATGCATGTGTTGAAAATGTATGCATATGTAGTATGTAGTAGATAGATATAGCGAGGAAGTGGAATGTATTCTTATTAGAAGATATCCATCAACTGTCATGTAAGAACCACAAGAACACGAGTGTGTCATTAGGGGGTAAGGTGACAAGAGTCACCTACCAAAGACCAAGTTGGCATGAAGTTATAGAAGCATGTGTGGAAGAAGAAACGAAAGGACTATGCAATGGTGGAAAAGTATTAAATGTGTCCTTATCATTAGTAGAAGGGGTAGTTTCTTTGAAAAAATGAATTGGAAATGGAAGTGGAGTAGGATGGGAAGGAATCTTAAATGGTGGTAACTTAGGTGGGATTGATGACACTGTAGAAGACTTGATAGTAGAATAAGGTGGACTGATTTTGAGAGGCGGTTGCATATTTTGACTTGGTAATGTCGTAGATGACTTGAAAGGAGGGGACCTATATTGATTTTGAGAGGAAGTTGCTTAGGAGGTTCTTGAGTCTCTATAGAAGGAACCTTAGAAATAATGGCATGATTATCATTAGATGTAGACAAATCAGATTTAGAAACCCATTGGGATGTAACAACTGTAGATGAGCATGGAGTAGAATGTTGTACAATGAATGAGATAAATCCTTGACTCAAGATGCTTGATTCTTCATCGTAAAGCATAGTATTCATTGTCATTATGTCCATTGATTTGATGATAATTGTAATATGGGTGACCTTGATATTTTACAAGTCGGTAAGGATGATATCATTGAGAAGATGGTAAAGTGATCAATTGATGATTAAGGAGCTCAGTAAGAATGTCATGTTGTGTAGCATTGTAATAAAAGATGAGAGGATCTAGTAATGGTATGACTTGAGGCTCACTAATATAAGCACATGTAGAAGACATAGAATGAATATGGGATGTAGAAGGAGAAAAAACATGAGTATGAGAAGCATCCTTAAGATGTTAGATTTCAGATTTAAGAGATGTAATTGTGGATTCCATAGCCTAAAATTTGTCTTGAAATAAAGAATACAAAGCTTGAATTGAGTGTAACATGGATTGATTAGATGGTGGATCAAAAATAATATGGTTGTCAGATAAACGATCGAAGATAGGACTTATTTCATGTGGTGGCATATCTTGAGGAAGATACATGGTGTCTAAGGTTTTTTGCGGAATAATCTGGCAATTGGGATGAATCTTAAGTAAATCAGACAAATAAATTTGAGGAATTGTACAACCCATGATAGAGAAAAAAATGAGGATCATAAATTTGAAAGTGTTTGGTTCACCAAAATGATTATGCAAATATGGACATATTGTGTTAAATTTGATGCTATGGTAGCAGTAAATAAATGTAATAATGAAATAAAGAAATATGAAAAAGCAAGTTAAACAATAAATAATGAAACCCTAATGTGCAAAGAAGGGTAAGATGCCTTAGCTGATTCATAGTGTTTCTAAAGGTGTACAATACTGGAAATTGAAGAAATCGGAAGCACTTACCATCGCACTGGATCACAAAAAAATGTATATTTGCACTGATAAGATGGACCTAGGTGCCTAGAGAGGGACTGGGGTTCCCATAAGCACCCAAGTACTGATTCTGGGTGCCTTGGTCTATGAAAATGCTCAGAAACCTAAATTCTCAGGGTCGTAAGATGTTTTCCTTTAGTCAATACAGATTCACACAATGACCATTGGAGTCACAATAAACTTACAAAGAAGTAGACCTACAAAACCCTCAAATAGACATCAAATCCTAAAAAAGAAAGATGCAAAATGAGGGGTCAGGCTGTCCTCAGCCACCACAATGGTGGAATTAAAATTGAGCACTGCACTACATATCAAACCTAATGTATTTATGTGTTTGTGTGTGAAGAATCATGCCCGAGGTTTCTCGTATTCCAGTCAATCTTAGATAGTGAGCAAGTAACTAGATGTAAATAAATATAGTAAATATGTGCATGGAATAAAATAAACTTCCATCCTATGAAGTGCATGAAGATGAACTAACCCTTGTGTCCCTTGAGATGGAGCTAGATAGATGCAATGGAGATCTTATATGCCTTTGATGGATGCAACCTTAGGTGGAGATATTAGATGCTTAGTACTTGGTCCTTTATTATGATCACATAACTTTATATTTATACAATTCCCTTGCTTGAAATTCATAATTAACCCCGAAAATGATGACTAACAAAAAGATAAAAAATGCTCAAATGGCTAAAAAGGACCAAAAAAGTGTGAGTAAAGTAAAAAGAAGATAGGGGCTCCTAGATTGGACAAGGGCTCCTAATAATGGCATCTTAGTCTAGGTGTTGGTGTCTAGGATGACCAATGCCAAAAACTAAAAAGTAAGACTAAGCAAGTAAGGGTGTAAAGATGAAAGTAACAATAGAAAGCAAAGAAAGGTGGCCAAAGACATGGGTTAATTAGTACTATTCTTACTTAGGAATCATATGAATAATAGTATGTAATCAAGACTAGATAATTACCCAAAGTGCGTGATTTGTGTGTCTAGACTACTCCATTTTGTTGTTGGATGAGGGAACCTAGTGCTGGCATCCTGGTCTGGGCATTGGTGTCTAGGATGACCAATGTTGAAGATTAAAAAGGAAGACTGAGTAAGTAAGGCTATAAAGTTGAAAGTAGAAACTGAAAACAAAGAAAGGTGGAAAAAGACATGGGTTAATTAGTATTGTTCTTACTTTGGAATCATATGAAGAGTAGTATGTAATTAGGACTAGATAATTACCCAAAGTGCATGATTTGTGTATCTACACTACTCCATTTTGTTGCAAAGTGTAAAAAGTGGTATATAACATGTGTATACCTTATTTTTTTACAGTAATCATTGAATTTTTTGAAACTAAATTCTCCTCTATTATCTATTCGGATTTCTATGACTCTCTTCCTTATTTTATTCTCAACTAGAGCTTTACATGCAACAACGTTAGAGAAAATAGGATTTTTTCTTCAAAAAATATACCCAATTTTTTTTTTAGAACAATCATATACACTCGATAAGAAATACAGTGCACCAAATATTGTACTAGTTTTCATGGGACCATAAAGATCTACATGTAATAATTTTAATACATTTTCTACTGTACATGCTTTACCAGTAGGAAAGGGTGTCCTAACTTGCTTACCCAAGTTACATCCTACACACACATCTTGATTTTATTGAATAGATGGAATTCCATTCACCATCTTATTTTTTCTCCAGACATTCAAATACTGATAATTAAGATGATCATATATTTCACACCATAAAGTACTATTTTTCTCAATTATTGCTAAAACATCTTATTTTATTGATTGTGGATCTACAATTTTTTATAAAACCCTTTCCCTTATATCAATAACAACTATATCATCATTGAGTGTAGTTACCTTACATGTGCTTCCTTCAAAATTTACTACTATCGAATTATTTTTAGTGATTTAACTGACAAATAAAATATTCTTTTTCATATCAGGTACTTATATAACATTATAAAATGTATATTTGTACTGATTGTTCAATGTAATTAAAAAAAACCCCATATCCCTTAATATCATGTGTCCATCCATCACCCAAGGAAACTATTTTATGACTACTAAAATCCTCAATGAAATCTATATACCGATATCTATAACATGTATAATGTTGAGATGCTCCTGATTTGAAATATCATGTGTGTGACTCACTTTATTGGTCACATGATGTTGTAAATATGAATTTAGTAGATACCTCTCCTTTTACTTCTTTGTAATATTAACATGTCTAGAATTATTGTTCATAGTAGCCATATCTTCTTGTCTCTTTCTATAATCCTTATTAAATGTCCTGGTTTCTTGTAATAAAAACATTTCCATTCGATTTCTTAGAATAATTTAAAGTACTTTTAGAGGTTACCTTTGTATAATTTATTATATTACATTATTTTGCATTTCCCTTTGATGTTCTATGAATGCAATTTATGTATCCATTGATGATGAGGGGGATGTATGACTTTTCTTTCTCTCCTTCTGCATGAGAACTATAGAAAATTTCTCAAAATCAATCTCCTGTGTCTTTGTGATCATATGTAATGACTCAAAAATGAGTCAAATGATGCTGAAAGGTTTTGTAGTACTAGAGAAATAAATTCTTTCTCAACTACATGTTTTTCCATTTATTTTGGCTGATCACAAATGTCCTTCAATTACAAAAAGAATTCAAAGATCAAACCACCCTCCTAAATTTTCATGGAAAATATTGTTTTCAAGTACAATACCTTACCAGATTCTGAAGCATAGTACTTGGATGTTAGAATTATCCACAAATCCAAAACACTAGTTACATTTCTAAGTTCTGGGATTAAATTATCAACCACTAAAAGTGTTAACAACATCAATGCTTCTCTATGAAACTTATCATAGTCTTTTGGGTTGTATTATGGTCTTATTTATTTTTAAAGTATAATTTTGTCTAGATCCCGTTACTCATATATGACAAGTATCTTATGACTCCACAAACTGAAGTTTTTTCCTATCATTTTTTGTGAATCTGGAAACAAAAAGTGTTGTAGAGTAACCATTTAGACCTAGTTTTTTATGAAAACAATTAAATTAGAAAAAATATAAATGATTTTAGAAAAATTCCTTTTGGTCATTGATCCTACCCTAAAATGGAACAATTGACCATTTTTATCTCAAAAATCCTAATAGTTTGTGATATTTTAATATTACAATTTCTCATAAAATTGCCAAAACATTATGGAAAAATTAAAATCTTGAGTTTTACGCTCATTTACAAAATTTCCTTTTATGTGTAGAGAAGAAAATCAAATTGAAAAATGTGGAAAAAATTCAAGAAATTCTAGCTTATAGGTTTCTAGTAACTAAATTAACTGTGTAATTTTTAGGCTAGTGTTTAGGTAAAAATGGGTGGTCTAAGGTTTTAATTGATTTTATAGCTATTAATAAATCATTAAAAACCTAAATTCACCTATTTTTTAAAACTTAGGATAAAATGAGATATAAATTTTAGACCAATAGGAAGGAACTTGTGAATTTGCAAAAAAATGGTGAAGCTTGTCGCAAAGGGTCACTAGATGGACCAATGACTTGGAAATGCTCAGAAGTCTTCAAAGCAATTTCTCCTTTTAATAATGGAATCTCTTTTTTGTAATTTTGACTATTCTCTCAAGTAAAAAAAATCTAAAACACTGTTGTAATGGCATTAATGCCCTCCTAAAAAAGATGTGTTCCCTTTATGTTGCAATGTCCTTTTTAACATCTAAAACAAATATGATTTTCTTCCTTTGGTCTCCAAATAAGTCTAATTTTATTATTTGGTCTCAAACAAAAAAATTTGAAAAAATTTCACTCTCCCTTGGAATGCCACCTCCACCTAAAACATATCCCTCTCATCAAAATTCCTTCCTTTCACCCAAACGGATTCAAACATGTTGTTCAATTAGCCGATATGATTTCTTTCTATGTTACCTTATTTCATGAGGTTTCCTCTAGTCTTTTCTTTCCTCTCTCTAGGTCCTTCCTATTGGTGCCCATATTTGTCATGCCACATTAAGGCACCATGTGATTGATTTTAATCCCATTTTCAAACTGGTTTGTATTCACTTCCCCTATTTTCAAACTTCGTGCAATCCTCTTTTCCCTTATGTGAGTTATTGACCTATCTATCTGTATCTCTACCTAGAAAATTATTGTTTTAATTTTTTGAAAAGAGTGGTGGCTGACATCTTCATGTGCTACTGAAATATTTGATCACATTTGTAGGGATGAATTATTTTTTTAAGAATGCAATTTCCTCCCCGACCCTCATGAGAGGGAAATATTTCAGAAGCTCCGAAGGCCATGAAAAAATTGCAAGATGCACTTTACATATTTGAGGTATTTATGTGGAATGCAAGTAAAATTCCCGACCCCATAGATTGAAGGAAAAAACATGAGGCATGTGGTCAGGAGGAGGGGCGGTGAATTCAAGTTGTTGTGCATGCCTGAATATATGTGCAAGGTGTTGGTTTGACTTCGAAGCCTAGAAAGGTGTATTTGATCAACCTGGAACATGTCACTTCTTCAGGACTTGGAAGTTAACTTTGAATTTTTCCTTATCTTGTGTATTTGTGTGCTAAATGAAAATTTTATTACGAACCTAGCTTCTTGGTCTTGTTTTTGGTTAGTACTTGGCATATTTTTGTATGTTTTTGTGCATATTACAGTTGTAAGGATATACCTTATTTTTTGTGGCAAGGACCAAGATTAATTGAGTAGTTAATGGTGAATTCTTCTTTTGGAATGATTTAAGGTTTTTAATGGTGCATGCAATGACATGTATTATTCAAGAATTTGATTTCGCAAGTTCATTTTATGATAAAATGTGTACAAGTTTTAAATGAATTATCATCCTATAAAAATGTTGAATCAAAAGAAAAGAATACTTCATGAAACAAAAAGTAAAATGAATGGATTGAAATAGTATTTATGTAAAATGGGGTTCTATTAAGGGGTCCCTACCCTTAATAGTATATATACAAAAAATAAATGAAGTTTACATATGGATAAGGGGTTAATTGTCTATAGCCATGATTTATCCCAAGAGCAGTGGAAGGCACTCTAGAAACCTGTCCCTATGGTGGCTGAATTCATCATGAGCAGTGAAAATAAACATGAATTGAATGTCAATGGCTAAGTCCTGTGACATGCCCTTTTCCATCAGTTCTTATACTTTGACCAGTGGCCCGTTGAGAATGCTACTAAGATCCATTTTCCTTATGAGTGAGTTCAACCACTTACAAATATTGAGGCCCCATTTTAGGTAAAATTTTGAACCCCGACCCACATATGACCGATGTGTAGAGAGCCTCTTATCTACTTCGTCCATTTTCTGACTTAGGGGCAGTTTTCCCCCTTGTGGTGTATATGTTGTGGTCTAGTGAGGAAGATCTGTCTCTAGATTAAATGGAGTGTAGTAGGCTATCAATATGTACATCTTCCCTTTATGGATCCTATGACGGTGATGGGACCATTGATGCTTCAATTTTTCTATGTTGAGGTGGTGTTGGGGGTGAAGGAGATAGAAGTGCATAGTTTGAAAGACTAGGAAGGAGGAACACATTTCAAAAAGTCTATTCAAGAAAGATAAAATTAGCACATTATGGGAAGATACTTTGGGAGGATTGGCTCGAATGTTTGGGATGCCGAATACCATCCTGATAAAATCCTCATTTGGCCTAGTTAATTGGAAGAATTCTTCCAAGTTCTCAATTACTAGACGTAAGGGGTTTTCTCCTAAAAATAGTGACGCCATGATATGAAGAGAATGCAAAAGGATGAATTATGAAATGTTTATTGAAATTTGGTTGATGGTTTATGACCCAAATGAACAAGAAAGTCGAGTTCAAATAGGAAGAATTCTTTGGAATAATATTTGTGAACCATTGAATTGTATTTAATTTGTATATCCCACCCAGATTAATTGGCACAAGTTGGTACAAATCATTGTGAATCATTCATAAAATTGTGTATCCCCCACTAATATTTAAGTGTTAATGTTTTTAAATAAAGTTCTAATCCATTAAATTCCTTTATTTTCTCCATCACACTATGCCTTCAAATAAAAATCAAATCACAAAAGGGTGTGACGTGTGATGAATTTCAATTGATCATGTTGGAACAATGGTGGAAAGACTAGATGAGACAAAATTGAAGGCTATCAAAGAGGAATATTCCCTATTATTCTTCCAAAGTTCCGAATGATAGCCCATGCGTGAATGAATTAAGATTCTAGTGGAATATTGACTTAAACCCCTATGTGGATAACATTGTATAAGAAGATATGGGTTTTTGAGGATTAGGGGAGGATGGTTTTTCTGGGAGGAAGAGGGGAGAAATCTTCATAGGTGATATATGGGGATTGGACTAGTGCTATGACTATGGGATGTGTTATGATGTAGTGGTATGTGTGATTTCCTGATCCCCTTGCATCATCTTGTCATTTGAATGATCCCCTTTATAGATCTATACCCACACTACATTTCTCAAAAAATTTCCTTGCATACCCTATACGTACTACATATTTCATCCCCATTGCATATCCTTCATGAGATATTTTCATGAGACACACAAAAAATGTGCATAACTTAAGTGTGTCCACCTTATCATTCATTGTTAAATATTCTTAAGCATTAACACACAAGGGTACATGTAAAATTATCTCAAAGTGATGTTTGAGAGCACTTAATATCTTTCTATAATAGCTTATGTGAGATTTCCCAAGTGTTTGCATTGTTTCCTAACTGCTCTTTCAAGAGAACGTTGCATCTGGTGGCTATACTTGGCCTCCAATTGACCTACCCGATCGAGTTCAAAGGTTTTGGATCTCATTACCTACCTCTCCTTATCTCAAGATATGATTATCTAAAATCTGTATTTTAGTTATAATATAAGAAGTAAAACAATATAATAACTAAAATATACTTAAATATAAATGTTAGATAATTTATTTGATATTTTAAATTAAATAAAATGAAAGGGGAAATGTACTAACCTGAATTAGACTTACCTCACAATGATATGAGATTGGAAAAAGTGATGAATTGGTGGAACTGAGTGTCGTAATGAACCCCAAAAAATTATAGGAAGAGAAGATCTGGTCCAGATTGGGGCATGGGGAAGGATAAGGGCGCATGTGGGTGCACTTTCTCTAAAATATGGCTGCTCTGATGGTCTGAAACAATGAAACCTCCTAGAAGGGTTTCTAGGTCTTCAAATATTTCACCTTTTATCAGGTTGGATGTCACACTTGTTCGCTAGATGTCACTGTAAGTCTCCAATGAATAATCACCTACAAAACCCCATACAAAGCATCAAACCCTAAAAAAATAAAGATGTAAATGAAGGGTCAGATTGTCCTTAACAGCCACAATGGTGGTCTTACAACGAAGCACTGTAATACATCTCAGAACCAATGTAGTTCTATGTGATTGTGTGTACAATAATGTGCTTAGGATTCCCTAGTGCCAATGATACCAAAGAATAGTGGGAAATAAACTAGATAAAAATGCAAAATGGTGGATGGAATAGAATATAATCCCCTTCCTATACAGTGTGTGATGTAGAATAGTGCCCAAATGCAGTCCCTTGCTCTATGTAGATAGCTAGCCCTTAGTATAAATAGTTCTCCCATAAGGTAGTATGTATGTTGTGTTTATATAGGGATCTCTTGCTCAAATTTTGACACTAATGACCTGACATGCCGACTAGTACCTAGGGGAATGGGAGGGAAAATCATAAAGACCAACCTCGAACCTCTAAATTAGAACCAAGTGTGACTGGGAAAAGGGAACCTAGAAATAAGGACCAGGGCACCGCATGGGATTCCCTAATCCCTTCCTAGGTGCCCTAGTCAAATACCAAAGATGACAAATAAGTGAATAAAGACAACTAATACTCCCTGAGAGATGACCATAACTATGCTAGTGACATATGATTGTGCAAGACAAATGATGACAAAGACCAACTAAAATGACGACTAAACTAGGGGATGGGTCATTAGTGAATAATTTTCTTACACAAGATCCATATATAAAAAACATACTTGGTGGTATAATTATAGTAGTAAGTGTGTGATTTTGTGACTACATTTTCCCCCACTTTATGTTGGTGAGTAGAAAGCTCGGTAAAATAAAGTAGATATAGATGCATACCTGAGAAGTATGGAGAAGCCCATGATGTATAGTAGAACATGCAGATGTGGTAGAAAAGTGTACCGAATAAACCATATAGCATGCCAAACCATGGATTAACGTGTTGATCCATGCAGCGTAGGGATAGTCAATAGACTATGATGAAGTGCACTAAATGAGAGTGATTATTATGAATTTGAATGGTTGATGATTTTGAATGTTGTATGATATGATGTGATGGGGTACAGGGAGTGATCAATTCCCAACCTGATTGTGTGTATACAAAAAATTAACCAGAGGATTTGGGCATCCTGCCACCAAAGGAAGAGTGTAGGGAGAAAGGTGTGTTATTCTCCAACCTTTAACTACATCCTCAAGATCTAGCCACTGCAGATGGACTCAGATCAAACATTTTGTGGTTTTTGGATCCAAATAATTTTGATCAAATAATTGACCCATATAGGAGTGGTATAGGAAAGGAAATCTTTCCCCCACTCCACATGTGTTTCCGTAATGCGATGGATTTCAAGTTAGGTCATGTGGAAGAAAACGTGAAATATATGATGAATTCCAAGTTAGGTCATCTGGAAGAAAACACCAAATATATAATAACTCCCCAAGTTAGGTTATCTGGTAAAGTAATGAATGTAACTCCCAAGTTAGGTCATCTGGGAGGCCACATGTGTTGTATTGTATTGATTGAATAATGTGATTTCAATTGTTAGAGAATTGACCACGTTGGTGAATTGATTGATTGATTATTTTTGATTGGTTATTCATAGAGAGATTTAATGCTAGTTCCCCTCAAGTTAGGTCATTACAAGGAATTGATATAAATTGATGAAATATCACATGGAGAGATTTTTTTGATTTCCCCTCAGGTTAGGTCATTAGGGGAATTGATATAAATTGATGAAATATCACATGGAGAGATCTTGTGTTATTTCCCCCAAGTTAGGTCATTAGGGGGGAATCGATGGTGAAATGTTGTATATTGCATTAGTAAGTGTTGGTTGAATGCAAAATGGTGTAAGGGGAATTATAGGATGACCCCAATTGTATGACCCCCTTTTGGTGAAAGGGTAAGTTATGATAAGAATAAACATTGAGTCAAAAGTAAGCATGAGATAGATAAAGTGTGATAAATATCATAAAAATGTGTATAGATTGAGTGAAAGACAATGTGGAGGAGAGATAACACATGTGTCATGTGTATGATAAAATGATAGGTGTAATTCTGAAAAACGGGGTGTAAATCGGAGTAAAAACACTCAAGATATGGTGAAAACCATGTGGTGTGTATTAGTTGAGATTAAGATCACGGAGGAATGACTATAGTAGAGAAAGCCATGTAAAGTAACTATAAATAGTAAGGTGAAAAAGTGATTATTCACTTCATTTGTCTTTTGTGTGAGTGTGCAAGTGAGCTCTGAGTGTGTAAGGATTCCACAAGTGAGAGTAGCATGACCTAGCCAATTTGAGATGGTTGTAACTGCCATAACATCGCGTATGATGACAGAGTTGGTAAGTGCAATGTTTTTTTGAAAAATGGGTGTGTAGTAGTCATTTTTAGTGAATTTTTGTAAAATTATATTGTTAATTTTCTCGATGTTTTAGACCTAGAGAAGAGCGATGAAGGTGATAGCGGCCTTCAGGACAGGAGTTCCTAGAATTGGGCGCTAGTGTCCTACTCCTGGGTGCCCCAGTCTAGAAGGTGTGTATTTTTATCTAAAGTGGTGTAAATGTGTTGTTTATTGTGTATAATGTGATAATCAAGTGTGTATGGGTTTGTATAGTGTTATAGCATTGTGTTTAGTGTTGTTTTGTGTTGTGAAAAGGGATATTCGTTTAAGGGAGTTCTACAGGGGTCGTTACTCAAGTACATTGCTTGAATTAGGTTTTTCTGACGATGATTGGGATTTTATGGACTGTGCTAGCCTACTCCACATAGCACGGATGGGGTATGTGCCCCATAATATGCTTATTTTGATAGCCTTGTGTGAGAGATGGTGTGTAGATCCTTGTACTTTTTGGTTGTCTACTAGTGAGATGACAGTCACGTTGGAGGATGTGTATCACATACTACAATTACCAATTATTGGGGAGAGAGTATAGGTCATGCCCTTGGAGGATATGGAGAGAAAAATGTGGGCCACTAGATGGTATTTTGTGGGGAATCAAGTACCTTCCGAGGCCCATATTAGCTTGGATGTGATCTTGAGGTTAGGGGTTCCACCCTTACAGAAGTTTGTAGCCATGATTATTACTTCATATATCATAGGAGAGGGAGGAGGTCTGGGCATCTTGTATAAGATGCACGATATATGTTGGAGGATAGAGGAGGAGAGTACCAAATATGTGTGGGCATGATGTGTGTTGGCCCACTTGTATAGAGATCTATATATATTTACACAAGAGGAACATGGAGGTGGGATAGGAGCTACTAAACTATTACATGTATGGGTGTATGAGAATATAATAGTGTTGAGGCCAGTTGGTGGTCCGCAAGTAGAGTGGGATAGACCAGATGTATTTTCTAAGAGGTGGGTTCACGTGTGTTGGTGTAATATGGATACAAATATGTATATGGTGTTGATATATTAGATGGGCCTTAGACAGTGGACTATGGAGGATGGCAAGAGGACTCTATAGAGCTATGATGCATATAAAGGAATATTTGGTTGGAGGATAGATTCCTAGGGGTGGATAAGTTATTCCAGGTGGAGAGGGTATCATGACAGTTTGGTATGGCTCAAGACATGTCCTTAGAGACATATATATATGGTTGAGAGCTATTAAAGCACCAAGGAGGGTCGGAGCTAGACTAGGGCCCATAAGAGAGCATCTAGTACCTCTTGGGCTAGATGAGGTAGATGCTGTGATAGAGCTGATAGACTCAGATGATGCATGGTGTACAAAGGCATACCATGCATGGTGGGCAACACATTGATGGGTGTTCTTGTTTCCATTGTTTACAAAAGCAACGATATTACCAGATGGAGGAGTTGGAGAGGGGGAATCACATGCCTCCACAAATGTAGCGATAGTTGTAGTGAAACGTGAGTATTTTAATAGTTATGTTGTGATGTGTTATTTTATTATATGATGGTGATGGTTAGCTAATGAGTTGTTATATGTGTTTTAGGTGATGTATTTTGGTCCTCAATAGTGGAGACATCCATTTGCACATTGACACAAAATGTGTCGGTCGACGTACTTATGGATGAGGGGATACTAGAGTACGTGGATGACATTGCGGGTGAGCATGCCCATTTGTTTGAGCCAGTGGCCATAACAACAATGAAGTGTATTATGCTATTAGATGAGAGGAATAAGGCACATGAGGAGACTTTATGAGATAGAGAGGCAACAGATGGTGGCCCCTTAGTATAGGATGTGTTTTCACATTATATCAAGTTACAATGTTATTTTATAGAGTAGTCTACTGAGGTTACACTACTATGGAGGAAGGTGGAGAGATATCAAGGCCACAAATAGTGGCATAGAGTTATTATTGAAATATTGAGTTTGAGAGCTCTTGTAGTACCAGAGAGTGATAGTGATGATGAGATTTACGTTGTAGTGTTGTATATAATGTAAAGGGCATTGCTCCCCAATGATGAGATGTTTTTGTAATAATGATTGTAATCGATACATATATTTAGAGGATTTTAGTGGCATATGATGATTATACTCATTGTGTATGATGTTATAATGTGACTAATGATATATGATTTGTGAACGATTGTAACAAATGTTTCTCATGATGTGTGGTTTTTATTATAATGTGATTAATGATGTACAATCTTGGGATTATTGTTGTAATGTATGTAATGTGTTGGATATTGTTTATGGTTTTTGATTGAGATTTTTAGTATGATGTAGATGATGATAGAAAAAAATGCGTAATGTGATGATGATATAGTGTTGACAATAATGGGTAATGTATGTAGTATGATTGTGCAACTAAAGTGTGATAAATGATCAATTAATATGTACTAATAAAATGACCCGTATGTTAATATTATGAACATGGAGGGAAAGATTAGAAATACACCTATCGTATAGATGATGAGGTTCATTTAGGAAATACCCCTCAATAGTCAAGAATGAACCGTGTAAAGAAAGAGTGTGTCATCGGGAAATGATTGTGTGCGCTAGATGAATTGACAAAGCACATGATGAGAGGTTTTTATAGAAAATACCTCAATAGTAGTTTAAAAATTGTAATAACACAAGTGTGTCATCGAGGGTAAGGTGATAGTAATCACCTAATAAATACCGATGCAATGTGAAATGGTGGAAGCATGTGATATGAAAGCAGTGTGAGCATATGAACCAAAATGAATAACATGTGGAGCACCAATGGGATGTGCAAATGTTGAGGGATGTGGAAACCCATGTGAAGTAGTTACATGATGTGGTGAATGAGATGGATGAAGTGGATGTGATGTATGTGATGGTGTAGCAATGAGTGGATGTGGTGGAAAGCACACATGAATAACAAGCCGTGACAATACATGTATAATAACCTTATCACTAGATGGAGGAGACAAATAAAACTGATTAGAAATGTGCTGACGAGGAAAATGAGAGATGGAATACTCACGGGAGCGAGAGATAAAGGAAATGATACCCTTATCCTATAACTGTTGCAATATATCATGAAGGGAAAAGAAATAATTATCCATATGGCCATTGATGTAATGATAATTACAATAGGGTTGATCATGATAACACTGTAGATGATGTTGATTAGAGGGAAAGAGAATTAGATTCTCATTAAGTAAAACACGTAGAACATCATGTGGTTGAGTGTGATGAGATAAGTGTAATGGCTCACACAAAATATATGGACTAGATGGAGAAGTAGTCTATGACAGAGGAGGGGGAGAAGGATGCTTTTGTGATGTAGTAGGTTGATATTTCTTGCTAGGATGAGATGGAGATTGTGTAGGATGCTCAATTGATGGCAATGGAGAATAAATAGATGAGATAAGGTTCGGTTCTAGGTCAATGACTTTATAACACAAGAGTATGAATGAGTCACATGTATCATATTGCAATCATTGCTTGAGATCATGAATTAAACCACAGAAAAATATGAATTACTTCTCAAAATTGATATGTTGGAATAGTAATTGATGCATACAATCATTAAATCGTAAGATGTAATGCTTGATAGGTTTAGATGTGCCCTGATGTAAAGTAGGTATATGATCATAGGTAACTCTAGGTCCATTGTTGATGATAAAATGGTGGAGAAAGGTGTCCTACATACCATAGTAAGGACTAATACACCCAAATGGAAGATGAGTGTACCATTGTACAACATCATCAATAAGACTATGTCGAAAGGCCTTAAGTAATAATCTATCATTAGAATAGGGAGACATAGCCATGCAATAATGTTGGAGATATAAGTGAGGGTCACCAGTACCATCAAATAATGTGAAGTTATAAATCTTATTAGGAATAGGGTTTTTGTACGTACCCAAAATTGTCAGGTATTGCACCGCCAGAACATAGTTACACGTGCCCCAATGAAGATATAGGTCTCCTTGTAAGGTGTTTGGGATCCAGAAAAGATATCCAAGTATTCATTAACATCATGCATGCCCCATTTATCCCCTGCGTGCTTTGTTTTCTCTTCTCCCCTCCTTTTCTTTGCATTTTGATCTTCAGTGAAGAAACTTCCACCCTGCCTGGGCGGCGGTCTTGTAACCGCTGCCCTGCTCAGGGTGGAGGTCCTTCACATGTTTTCCAGAATGTTCTTTTTAACGTGACCCACATAAAAATTCAACGTTTACCAACTTTTTTCACCACATTTGCTTGTATTTATGATTCTGGTTCCCTGGGATAGTGTTTTTGCATTGTTTATGGTTAAAGAGTTCAATTTGGTTTTCACCTTTGGGTAAATGGAAATTCTATAAATAGCTGGCTTGTCCTTAAGTAAATGGCCCCTCAAATTTGCCTCTCAATTTCTCATTTCAATAGCTTAGCCTTTCAGTTTTTCTTAGAATTCATAGTTTTATTTGTTGCATGCATGGTTAGTGTTGTTTAGTTGTTAGGAAGCCACATAATCTTCTTGTGCTAGTGTAGTCATTATCTCATGCAATTCATTGGAATAGGATAGTTTAATTTTTAGTAGAAAGCCATTAAAGTTACATGTCTTGTTCGTCAAACAAGATAGTTTTAGGTTCTGGACATATTATGTTGTATGACTTGCAATAAATCCCGCTAGGAATTACATAAACCAAGCTATGTTCTCTTGCGCTATCCCTCTCCTACTCGCATTGTATTCAGTTTGCATCCTAAGCTGCCATTATTTTGATAACTTCTGTTGCTACTAACATCACATGCTTTTCTTGATTCACGTGAGCACGAAGGAACGAGGAGATCTCATTGAGGGGACAAAGCTACACACCATCAGATTCGCCACTATTATGCAAAATCCAGGTTCAAGCTTTCAAAGTTCTAGTTAAAACATGTCAAATAGAGTAGCCAATCATTTCATTTCAGTTAATCTCTTTTTCAATATTGCTAGGGAAGCTGTGGGGATTGATAGTTTCTAAGGAACTGTGATTCACTCCTCACTTCTGAGGTAGGATAGAGAGTCTTTCAAATAGATTAGATCAGCTATTTGGTTATTTAGAATAGATTTACAACTGCACAGGAAAGTAGCTATACTCGGCTGCTTTGTTTTTTTAAATTTCGTTATTAGTTTAGTTGTCAATTTCTAGATATCTTAAATAGTTTCTCTTTCAAGATTGTTCAAAAAGTTCATCAGAAAAGAAATAAATAGAGAAGTCATATATGCTGTAGATATACTTTACATAACTAATTTTACTTTTCTACAGTTAGATTTACATTGTTTCTTTTGCATGACAATCACGGGACCTAGGGATCCTAGAGAATACGTATTCGAGCCAATCATGCCTCAACCCAATATTTTTATAGCAATGGCTAATATAGATCAGAATCTTAGAATCCAAGTCTTCCTAAGAACAATAGAATTACAACAGATCAGTTCACAATTAAGAAGGTTGAACATAGAAGATGACCAAGCACACATGTTTTTGTCAAACCAGCCAAACTACAAATTACCCTAGATAAATATCCACATGACTGTAGAAGGGCTTGAAAGAGAGAAAACATTCAGTTGTGACCCTTTGGTCCCACAGCAAGATTCAGGAGACATTCTCACTGACGTAGACACTAGCCTAAGAATTTAGGTTGCCAGAACACCTGTAAGGTACTCTGAGAAGATTGCACAACTTGCAGTTCTAAACATAGAGGCCAAAAAGGCATATGACTATTGGATACTAGGGATTAGGGACTGATTCCACACATGACCATAGAAGGTCCACAACAACCACGAATCTACATTTGTGATCCACAAATCCCACAACCCAACGGACCCACGGGGCAATATGACATTGATGTTGGTTTACGCACATCAGTATCTAGATCCACGCCACTTCCACCAACCATTATCACATAGTTATCCTTGTTAGATATAGTAGCTAACGAAGCTAAAGCTTTTTGTACTAGACCAGAGAATCGACCATAGAATCCACCATACCCATCATCCATCTTATGACCCTGTCTGGAGATATATACGAAACAATCCTAGGTCATTTTCCTCGTATCCCAAAACCTATAGATTGGATCATGTCAGAGCTTGATATTGATTGGAGCCTTCTAGTAGTTATCCTCACCGACCGATCTATCATGCCAGTTTAGGTTAAGAGGGCCTTCTTTACCTTAGATTCGTAGATTCCATTAGTGCGTGTCGAAGACATTAGATTGCCTAACTTGCTTTTTTGCACCCCACGTGTATTCCATCCCCACCGGCTGTCTTGGAATGACCTCAAGAGGTTGGGTGTAAGGAAGAGTTACTTGTAGATTTCCATGCTTGCTTGTCACTTTGCCATCGTACAAAATTGGTGAACTTGATGTGAAAATTTCTACTTTCTGGTTCGGAGTCATAATTCTACTTGTTCATCTCATTAGTATACTTTTTCATCTTTTCTACCTCGTTAGCCTTCACATCAGCTTCACCCAAAAAATTGGTGAACCTGACGTGAATAGACACAGTTCTTTTATTATTTTTCATATTTCTTCCATCCACCTTCACTCTTTCCCATTATTCTGTGGGTATTCATATACCCCCCGAATATGTCAGGATTTTACGCATATGGTAGACCTCTCCTAGGTCTTGAAGCATATTACGATCAACTGAATAGACAGCCATCACCCTCGCTCTCAGCATGGGGTGACAATTATTCAACTAACCAATTGTCAACACAAACTCCACCCCCAAGGACTAGATATAGTTCTTCTTTCTAAATAGAGGATTTGGATCAGCTCACTCAAACGCAACACCCGGAGCCTTCAGGCTCGAACACCATGATGTTTACAGGAGAATCTAGTTCATCTCCTTAGGTATTACTTAGACCACAAATTAGTAGACAGTTGGATCCATATCCATTTTTAGATGATGAACATTCAGTGCATTATGATAGGAATGAACAATTCTCTCAGAGTATGTACCCACCTATAGGAAGTTTACAAACACAACCCGAGGTCTCGTTTCAAGAAAACACCTCCATGCCACTACCTATAGGAAATGCCTACGGGGAAACATGGCAGGGAAATGATCAATTCATAGTAGGGTATCACATGCCTATACAACCTCAGGATATACGACAAACACCACTAAGGAAAAATACTGTAACTTCACTAGATGAAGTCATCTCAACTTTAGTAGAAAAATTTAGAGGGTTAGAGCTTGCTCAAGCAAGTCAAAATTCTCAATTCGTGCAGGCAAGAAATTCCAATCCTCCGCATCGTCCCGACCAAGTAGACCTCCTCATAGGAATAGGCATGTTGGGCATGCCCCCACAGTATTCACAACAAACCCCAACTAGAACCGCATTTTCTAACACCATTCCAGTGGAAAATATGACACCACCCAGTCTAGTACAAAATAATCCATTCCTGGGCAATACTCCTCCATACTTGAACATATATTCCAAATCACTGCAAGGAGATATGTTCTCTTCTCTTGGCATGTTCACTTAACCACAGGGATTGCCTTATGCCCCTACAAATGCATATGTCACACCATACTAACAAACCATCCCACCTCCACCCCCTCAGCAGGCACCATCGATGGTCGAAACCTATGTGATAGGGACTTATTCAGAATATTTGAAAGAACCCTTAGAATTCACTATACGAAGCGTCATGCTTCCAAGACCTCTTCTAGATTTTCCCAAATATAAAGGGGAAGGAGACCCGAATGCACATATCAATGCCTATGCCACATCCATTTGAGAACTACTCCCTTGAGATGGGGTTGTTGCTAAAATATTTCCCAAAAATTTAGAAGGCATTTCCCTCGATTGGTATTATAGAATACCTGAAGCTTCCATCCATTCATTTAAACAACTCATTTCAGAGTTCATCAAGGTGTTTGACATGAACAAACTGTTGAGAATAGGAATCAGGGAGTTCTTGCACATCAAACAAGAACATAATGAATCTGTTGCTCACTTCATCCAAAGATGGCGTATAGTCCTTTATTCTTCGGCCAATTCTCCAAATATGGACCAAATGGAACTATGTGATTTATTCCTTCATTCTCTTAGTAGAGAGGTAAAGGAGGAATTCCAAAAGTTCCCACTAAGGACTTACGATGAAGTACTTGAGAGCACCCTTCGAATAGATCAAGTGGTAATAGATAGTGGTCGCAAGACGTATGGAACAAATGGGAGGCTAATCACCCCCAGCCAGAATAATACAACTTATCCTACTACTGCAAATGTCAATCAAGGACCTAAAATCCTTAACAAAAATCATGGTGTAACCACAGATGGAGTAACTGACCAAAAAAAAAAACAAATGTTGTAAATGCTCCACCTCCGATTAACAATCAACGAAACAACTTTACCCCAAAAATCAATACAGTGGATTTTAATCATCCACAACAACAACAACATCAACAAAGGTAGACCCAGACACACGGTCCAAGTCAAAATTCAACTGGATATCAGAACCAAAACCAAAACCAAAGACAACAAATGCAAAATCCTAATGGTCAATGGTTTAATCATAGTTTTGGACCACAATATGCGCCAAACCAACAACCTAGGAATTACAATCCCAATTCGTATTGTGGTTTCCACAAAATTCGAGGCCATGACACTAGAACATGCCGTGATTATAATAAGTTCATGCAACATTTTCCAGAGGAACAAAGACAACTTTTCATAGATATGTTCTTGGCAAATCCTACATCATCAACACCAAATACTTTTACAGGGGCAGTTTCCCCTCAAAATGCACCCATCAAGATCTTCAATGATCAACTCCCAAATCACAATAATAAAAAATTAAATCCAAATGGGATGAACAAGATCATAATGATAGGAAACAATGATCATGAAGCCTCGACTTCACTAAATCCACCTATTACACCACAATTAGGAAGTCATCCATGACCCAAGATAGTCGGTTGAGTGGAGTTAGACACCGAACTACATGTAGAAGCTGTAGCAAGGACACGAGAGTATTCGTCTCAGCCAAATCCAAGTTACCCGCTAGAGGTAGATAACATCCAACAAATATTAGTAAAACCTATAGGCACCTATGATTTAATTAATGACCTAACAAAAACCTTCTCTCACATCTCCTTTTTGGACTTACTAAAGAACTCTCCTACCCACAGGGCTGCTCTTTTAGAAGCATTAGGTTTAGGTCATTTAATTAACATCACTCCACCTCCCGAAACACAGGTAAACCATATAGAATTTGATATCCACCCTCTGGGGCAGACGGATAGGGATACCAAGTTTATATTCAAAATAAACAAAATACCAATGGACGCTGAGATTGCATGCAGAGGTGATCCAACCTTTCATCTACAAGTGTGGGTTTATAACAATTACGTTAAACATGCAATGGTTGATGATGGGGTAGTAGTTAACATAAAACACTAAGAGGCTATGATAGCCTTAAAGCCACGTCAATTGGGACTATAATACTACCAGTCACCTTAGGACCCAAAACAATCCTCACTAAGTTTTATATTATAGATCATGAAACCAACTATAATATGATCCTCGACCGACCGTGGATACACTGTATGAAGGAAATACCTTCTACATTATTATAAGAAGTAAGATTCTTGCACTTAGGAAAGGTATTCATAGCAAAAGGTGATCTGAAACCATTCAATATACACCTAGCAGACCTGAAGAAAAGACCAAGCATTCACTCTGAGTTTGAACTCCTAACAAACTAACTTAACAAGCCAATCGAGTCAAAACTGGAAGGGAAGTTGGTACCTACAATGGAGTTAGAATTTACAAACCTAATCAAGAATATCCCAGCCCTCAAGGAGGAGGCTAACACTATAGAAACATTATCATTAGGAACTACGGAAAAAATTGTTGAATTGCTAGAACATGATCTACCAATTTTCCTGCCATTTGATTTTATAGGCATGGGATATACCCTAGGAGTTGGTTCTCTTCCATCAGAAGAACTCTACATGGTAGAAGTAACCAAAGTGGATGAAATAGATGGAACAAATGTCCCAACGCCCATCTTCCTAATCAAATATTGGAATCTTCATTTCGATGGAGCTAGATGTCGTTATGGGGCTGGGGCAGGTGTGATCTTTACTTCACCCAAAGGAAAAATCCTACCATTCACCTTTAAACAAAATTTCAAATGTACAAATAATGGTGTTGAATATGAAGCCCTCCTCCTTGGCCTCATCCTAGCTAAAAGGCTCGGTGTTAATGACATCAGGGTGTTAGGGGACTCTTAATTAATAGCAAACCAAGTCTCTGAGGTGTATGAAACCAGAGTTGAACACTTGCAGCTCTACAAAACAACAGTATTAGATTTGAGCAAAGAGTTTGAATTCATATCAATTGAAGCAATCCCGCAAGAACAAAATCTTCTCACAAATTCAATAGAAACCTCAGCTTCATGTTTCACTCCAAGCAGTGAGTTGGAGGACACCCGTTTCATGGTATCCATTCACACTAAACCATTAGTGAAGAAAATGTCAAACCCACTTTTAACGAACATAGTTGAGAACAAATCTACTAGCATAGATCACATTGATAGTAATAGAGCTACTCTTGATTACTTAAACACCTATGCATTGTTACATCTCACCCATCACGTGGTAGATTTTTCTTTAATCCCACATTCGTCTTCTTACTTCAAAAGTCCCATGATAGAGATCCCCCCACAAAAGGAACTCGACATATGCACGGTAGAGAATGGAGAACATCTGGAACTACCTCCAGCCCCACCTGAGTTTGAAGAAGGTAACACTTCTTTAATCGAAGAAACGATTGACATTAACATTGGAATGGAGGATGAACCAAAGATCTTAAAACTGGGATCTTCGTTAACTCCAGAAGAGATAAAAATACACACCTGAATCCTCAAAGAACATCAGGAGGCTTTTGCATTTAATTATAAAGAAATTTCAGGGGTTGCACCACACATCGCGGTACATAACCTTGTCACCAAATCAGATGTAAAACAAATTAAACAAAAATCGAGACCAATGAAACCCAAGGTAGCTCTCATGGTGAAAGAAGAAGTAATGAAACTGCTCCAAGTTGGATTCATCAAACCAGTCAATTACTCTCAGTGGGTATCTAATATCATTCCCGTTCTAAAAAAAATGGGAAGATACGCATTTGCATAGATTTTCGAGACATTAACAAGGCGTTCCCTAAGGATGACTTTCTGTTACCATCCATAGACTTCATCATTGACGCAACAGATGGATTTGAGCTTTTGTCTCTCATAGATGGATTCTTGGGATATAATCAAATCAGAATATCCGAACAAGACCAAGCCAAAACCACATTTATAACTCCTTGGGGAACCTATTGCTACGTTGTTATGCCATTCGGTCTCAAGAATGTTGGCACTACATACCAATGGGAAATGACGTATATATTTCACGATCTTATACACAAAATCATGGAATCCTATATAGATGACTTGTTAGCTAAAGACAGGAAGCACTGTGATCACCCGGAAGTTCTCTATATCATTCTTTCATGTTTGATAGAATACGGAGTCACACTAAACCCATAAAAATTCATATTTGGTGTGATAGGAGGGAAGCTCCTAGGTTACATTATATCGTCATGAGGGATCGATGTAGACCTAGCTAAAATCCAGGCTGTTCTTGAAATGATCCCACTGTTAGATGAATCTAGAATCAAGTTGTTTCTTGGGAAACTCAGTGTAATCCGAAGATTCATCCCAAATTTAAGCTTTGACATTCATCCAATCAACAATCTACTCAAGAAAGAGTACAGTATCGATTGGACCGAATACTCTAATGAGGATTTTGAAGCAGTTAAGCATTTCTTGTTGTCACCACCTACGCTAATGCCTCCTAAGATAGACCACCCTTTAATCTTATATACATGAGCTACCAATGTCTCACTAGCCTACATGCTAGCCCAAGAAGATGATGACAAACGAGAAGGTGCGATCTATTTTATTAGCCGAACATTACTCGATTATGAGACACTTTATACACAAACAGAGCAAGAATGCCTTGCCACAGTCTTCACAACCAAATGCTTAAGACATTACATGCTAAATCAAGAAACAAGGGTCATTGTAAAAACAAACCATTTATGAACTTTCCTCATGCAAGGATCTTTGTCTAAAAAGGCTATACACTTTATAACCTTAATGGGTGAATTCGAATTAACTTTTGTAAAGCAGAAGTCCGTTAAGGGATAAATCATTGTAGATTGGTTAGCTAATAACCCGTTGGACGGAGGCAATCTAGTAGATCTGGACTTTTCTGATGAATGCATATATTACATCGAAACTAGACCTCCCATCTCTGAATGACCTTGGTATGCTGATATTATTAATTATATCATGGGCCATGCATATCCAGAAGGTTCTACACTACAAAAAAGAAGGTAGTTACGACATTATCATAGCTAAATACACTATTATAGAACAAGTGCTCTATCGTAAGGATTTCGATGGAATGCTTCTAAGGTGTGTTGACACAGAAGAATCCAAGAAGATTCTCCATGAATCTCACAATGGAATATGTGGAGGCCACTTCAGTGGTCATGCCACCACTCACAAAATACATCAGATGGGATATTTCTGGCCCACTCTAGAGCATGACGCAGTAGAGTTTGTACGTAAGTGTCATAAATGCCAAGAATTTTCCCACGAGATTTACATGCTAGCACAAGCTCTGCAACCAATCGCAACTCCATGGCCCTTTTCTACATGGGGCCTAGATTTGATAGGGAAATTCTCTCCCTCATCTACAGATGGCCATAACTTCATAATCACAGACCACCGAGTATTTTACTAAATGGGTAGAGGCTATGCCTCTTACCATTATACCAGGTGTCGTGATCGCCAAGTTCATTTTGAACTAGATCATTTGCAGGTACAGTGTCCCACAAATCATTATCTCAAATAATGGCACTTCTTTAAGAATGACGAAGTCCATGAGCTATGTAGTAAATTTAAAATAAACCATCATACAGCCTCCCTATATTACCCTCAAGCCAATGGACAAGCTGAAGCTAACAAACAAGATATTAAAAGCTATTCTCCTTAAAACGGTAAAAGAAAATAAAAGAGATTGGCATTTAAAGTTATACCCGGCCTTGTCGGCCCATTGAACCTCAATAAGAACACCAATAGGAGATACTTTTTTCTCACTGGTATTCAAGCAGAAGGAGTTCTCCCGCTTAAGGTTGAAATACCCAGTCTCCGCATCTCATCACAAGGGATTCTAGATGAAGACGCTTATAGAGAAGCATGTCTCTCTAAACTAGAAAGCCTAGATGAGGCGAGGTTAGACGCTGAACAGTGGCATAGAGTTTATGCTGACCGGATGTGCCGGCAGTATAACAAAAAGGTCTATGAATGAGATATATGAAGGATATCTAGTTCTAAGACTAGACAACTAGATTGACAAAAACACTGGTGAAGGAAGGAAATTCCGGCCCAAATGGTTGGTTCCATACCAAGTCACGAAATACTATGGAAATGGTGCATATCTCTTATGTACACTGGAAGGTGAGGAATTCAATGAAACAGTCAATTCCTTGCATCTTAAGCAAATCTATGCATAAACAACCCGCACTATTTGTATAATTATATCTACATTGTATCTTCATGTAGTTAGGTTCATTTTTTCCACTTGTTTTGTACAATTTTTTGATCAAGGAACTTATTCTCAAAGAAATTCATTACAAAATTTTGATGGTATTGACATAATCATGCAAATCATACTTATTCACTTTCATAATCACATCACCTATTTCTGAATCATCTCATCAAATAAAGCTAGATATGACAAAGTCTTAATGGTAACCATACCAAGGTTTGCATGCTTGTTCTCACTTTTGGTCTCTTCCTAGGATAGGTGTCTTGCCTATGGTCTGTTCTAGAAGCTTCATCATGTCACATCTATCTCATATGCATATCTCTTTGGAAATAAGAACATACTGACATTTTTCTCAAATATATAAATAAAATGTATATCAAACAGAAAATTTTATTTTTACACATTTCCTTGCCCTACCAACCTTCGGTGATGAGCTTGCATCTCTTACTAGTGACGTAGGGTTGGGAAAGGATGGGAATGCCCTTACTCGCCTATACCTCTTCCATGGTGATAAGCCTATGCTTCTTACTAGTAGCATGGGGCAAGGTGTACGGGGTTCTCTTGAAAAATAAATGTTGAAGGTCATAAGCAAACAATTCAAATGAACCTTTGAAATCTTGAGTCAAAAAAAAAAGAGTCAGATGTCCAAAATTCCAAGAGATCTCAAAAACCCAAAAATCAGATTTTGTCTACCATGTGACCATCTACGTATCTAAGTCTAGATAAACCACAAATCAAGTAGCATTCTAAACTATGGAGTCACTCGAGTAGAGTAGGTTTGTATCATCCTAATTTGGTTCTGCCAAATCTTTGTCTATCTCTCATCACTATCATTCAACAAATTTTGTAGCTTGTGCCCTTTCTAGCTCTTAGTGATGAGCCCTTGCATCTTACTAGTTGCGTGGAGTTAGGAATGGGGTAAGTTCATTTGTTCATCATACCATTTTATCATCTCATTTTGTCAAAACGAATATGAAGTACTGAAAAATTACTTATATAAACTAAAGTTCAAGATCACATTGTGTCTGCATTATCATATATCAACATTGCAAAATACAAAAAGAAAGGAAGCACTTGTATCATTTTTTCTCCATTGCATACAGTTTGAAAAGCATATAAAAACAACATTATAGTTTACATGTGGAAATGAATCACAAAACCATAGATACCAAGAGTCTGATCCAAAAAGAATATCTATAAATATATGTAATCAACTTTTCCTGTACAATGCCATCATGCGCTCATCATGGTCAAAATTCTCAAACATCCCAAGAAATACAAAATACATCATACAAATAATCTAAGAGAGCCAAGTGGCTTCTTAACCCCTATGAGATCCCTCCAAAGTTGTACGCCCATGTCTAGGACTCCGGCTACGCAAACTCTCTAAGTGTAAGGAGGGCTCACGATCCCGAGGAGCAGCTGTGGCCTCACCATGAGAGTGACTCCTTATCAGGTGCTCTACTATCCTATATCTTGCCAACTTGGTACAGAGGGTAGACACCATCCTGGCCACATGCCAGACAGGGGAAAAAATGTCGGTATGCCTACCAGCTGCTGAGGGCTCCCCTGCATCCATGGATAACTCCACACGGGTCTTCTCTATGGGGATCATCAGGGTATCAGTACATACCTAGTGAATCAGGTCTTACCACTCATCAGGAGTCTCTGTAAGCAAAGGAGAAAAATGAATTAGAGATAATCAAAAGATAGAAAAAAAACAAAAGAAGAGATAACAACTAAGAAAATCATAGCTAAAAATAAACATTAAAGAGAAGGATGATAACTCACTCTGATCCCCGGGCTTCCAAGATGGATCTCTAGGGTTAGCACTTGCCACAGATGCTGCCACTAACTGATGCAATCCTCCTATTCCTAGGGCCACATAACGTCCTACTACGGACTCATCCTCTCAGCTCAAGCCCTAAGAAAGTGGCTCCTCTGAAGCTAAGGTCACCCTCTCCACACTCTACTCTGCCCTCTCCACCTGTAAGATATCCTGAGTGTCATGCCACTTAGGATCACTGTCCTCCTCTCTTCCCGACTCAATGACCTCAACCTCGGTCTCCTCCTCCATCTCTCCCCCTGTGAACTCCTCAAACTCAGAGTCCATATCAATAGGTTCGTCACTACTGTGGGCAAGACAGATAGAAATCTAAAGTAAGGGTGCTCTGATGAGCACTGGCTCTCCCTCAGAGCATGTACTACTCACTCCTAGTTGTAATGGGGACATGCCAGGAGTAACAACTGGTCTAACCCTAGCCTCTAGGACCTCCTCATAGCCTCCCAGAACTGATCTATATACTAACAACACTAGGGGAAGCATACCCATGTAAGGAAGGTGAAACTGTTGAGGCACTTGACCAAAAGGATGTATCTCCACCTTCCCCATGTCCTATCCACAAGATGCCCTGTGGTGGAGAAAGAGATCAAAGTAAGAGCCTCCTCGCCCCATAACCTTGTCCATGGCCTGACAGGGTGTGGCCTCCATGTCATCAGTGGTCAAGGAGGTGACTAGCTATTGGGGTGCTCTGAGAACTCGACATATATGTCCATCTGGCTGCCCTCACGGCTCCTGAATCCACCACCTCTACACCTCTCCCGTAAGGAATGAAGCGCTCATAGATCCTAGCTCATAACCAGGGTCAGATGGATTAATGACTGCCCCTATAAACGAACCACCTGGTACAGATCATGATAAGTGGTCTCAAGAATGTCAGCTCCCCAGGCTTAGATTTGGCCATGTCCATCAATCTGTGTAATGATGGGGGACCAATAATAAAGTAAAGTGTCTCCTGCCTTGTCCCCGATCAATCTCGAGGCAAGGATCCCCATAATGGCCTGAAAAATCAAGGGGATATGTAAGATAGGAATAGATCGGACCCTCACCCCCTTCTTCAAACTAGTGGAGATGATTGCCTCTCCCATATATGAAGCCCACTATGCTATCTGAGCCCATGACCTTACTGTCTCAAGTGTGAGCTATCTCCCAATGATTGGGACCCCTAGGATGCGGTAAACATCCTCCAAAATAATGTTCCACTTACCCCTGACTCCTAGAAAATTGAGAAAGTGTTCCGATCAGCATCCCAATATGAAAACAAGTCACAAAGTATGTGACTAGAAGGTGCAACATGCGGGACCCGTGATATACGCAATATACCGGCCCTCTGAAGAGTTTCCTACTCATCCTGAGAATGTGCATCCAATACAGCTAGAAGCCAATCACACACTCTCTCTCTCTCTCTGGAATCCATATGATATACTCCTCCTTCACCTGCATACACCCAAAAACATACAAAAGGAGTAAGTTAGTATTCAAAATGACATTAGAAAAACCATTAAGACATATAAGAATGCTATAAATGCAAAAACAATTTCAAACAAGTACTCTTTTAGCATTCTGTGAAGAACCGCCACCCTGAGCAAGGTGGCGGTTCTGTAACTGCCGCCTTAAAGGTAGTGGTCTTGTAACTGCTGCCCTGATTAGGGTGGTGGTCATGTAACCACCACCCTACTCAGGGCGGTGGTCATGTCCCAAATTTCCATGTGGGTGATGTGCCCTAAATGACGCCTAAAAACACCAAAAAATGACTATTTTGACCAAAAAAAGCCTACCCATTAGGTGCCCCCCCTAAGTGAGCCTATTAAAACTGACATTTTCAAAATGATCCCCCCATGATAAATATTTCATCATTTTAACATTTTGGGGACAAAAATGGTAAATCGAGAAGAACTAACTTGTGATATCGCAGGTTTGGTGTTCCGCTCGCAGAGGCATGATCAAAATCTCATCACGAACGTTTTGACTATACTCTCATCAAAAACCGTCACCGTGGGTCCCAGAGCTCAAAATCAATCAAATCAACACGCGTAAATGAATAGGAAAATGGGCCCACTTATATATATATATATATATATATAGCATCCTGACTTGTTTTGAATGCCCCTTTTCACAGGTTTGGAGCGCCAACGGAGGCAAGTTCCTATCCCCGCACAAATGGTACGTCCTCATTTCATATTATTTTAGTATTTATTTTTCAATCTATTTTGTCTATCTATACTTAATTCCTCTTTTCATTTTATAGGTAGCGGGAATCTCGGAGGGCATCATTTCAACACACGGACGTGTCAGGTATAAATTCTAACTTCCCATTTCGGGAATGCCATACTTAGACCTAGCGTTTTACGCATCTTCATGGCTAAAACACTTCTCTGAGGGGGAAATATGTATGTACCCAAAATTGTAGGGTACTACACCACCAAAACACAGTTACACGTGCCCCAATGATGATACAAGTCTCCTTGTAAGGTGTTTGGGATCTGGAAAAGCTCTCTAAGCATGTGTTAATATCCTGCATGCCCTGCTTAGCCCCTGCATGCTTTTTTTTCTCATCTTCCCTCCTTTTCTTTGCGTTTTGATCTTCAATGACGAAACCGCCGCCCTTCCTGGGCGGCGGTCTCTTGACTGCCGCCCAGGCAGGGTGGAGGTCTTGTAACCACTTCCCTGCTCAGGGTGGCGGTCCTTCATGCGTTTTCTAGCATGTTCTTTTTAATGTGACCCACGTAAAAATTCAACATTTACCAGATTTTTTCACTGCATTTGCTTGTATTTATGATTCTGGTTCCCTGGAATAGTGTTTTTGCATTGTTTATGGTTAAAGAGTTCAATTTGGTTTTCACCTTTGGGTAAATGGGAATTATATAAATAGATGGCTTGTGCTCAACCAAATGGCCCCTCAAATTTGCCTCTCAATTTCTCATTTCAATAGCTTAGCCTTTCAATTTTACTTAGGATTCATAGTTTTATTTGTTGCATGCATGGTTAGTGTTGTTTAGCTGTTAGGAAGCCACACAAGCTTCTTGTGCTAGTGTAGTTACTATTTCATGCAATTCATTGGAATAGGATAGTTTGATTTTTAGTAGGAAGCCATTAAAGTTACATGTCTTGTTCGTCAAACAAGATAGTTTTAGATTCTAGACATATTATGTTGTATGACTCGTAATAAATCTTGCTAGGAATTGCATAAGCCAAGCTATGTTCTCTTGCGCTATCCCTCTCCTACTCACATTGTATTCAGTCTGCATCCTAAGTTGCCATTATTTTGATAAAAACTTCTGTTGATGCTAACGTCACACACTTTTCTTGATTCACGTGAGCACGAAGGAACGAGGAGATCTCACCAAGGGGACAAAGATACACACCATCAGATTCACAACTGTTCTACAAAATCCAGGTTCAAGCTTTCAAAGTTCTAGTTAAAACATATCAAATAGAGTAGCCAATCATTTCATTTTAGTTAATCTCATTTTCGATATTGCTAGGGAAGCTGTGGGGATTGATAGTTTTTGAGGAACTATGATTCACTCCTCACTTCTAAGGTAGGATCAAGAGTCTTTCAAATAGATTATATCAGTTATCTAGTTATTTAGAATAGATTTACAACTGCACAGGAAAGGAGCTATACTCGGCTGCTTTGTTTGTTTTAAATTTCGTCATTAGTTTAGTTGTCAATTTCTAGATATCTTAAATAGTTTCTCTTTCAAGATTGTTCAAAAAGTTCATCAGAAAAACACAACAATCACAGGACCTAGGGAGCCCAGAGAATACGTATTCAAGCCAATCATTCCTCAACCCAATCTTGTTACAGCAATGGCTGATATAGATCAGAATCTTAGAATCCAAGTCTTCCGAACAACAACAGACTTACAACAGATCAGTTCACAGTTAAGAAGGTTGAACATAGAAGATGACCAAGCACACACTTTTTAATCAAACTAACCAAACTACAAATTACCCTAGATAAATATCCACATGATTGTAGAAGGGCTTGAAAGAGAGAAAAAATTCGGCTATGACCCTTTAGTCCCACAGCCAAATGCATGAGACATTCTCACTGATGTAGACACTAGCCTAAGAATTCAGGTTGCCAGAATGCTTGTAAGGTACTCTAAGAAGATTGCACAACTTGTAGTTCTAAACATAGAGGCCGAAAAGGCATATGACCATTGGATACTAGGGATTAGGGACTCATTCTACACATGACCATAGAAGGTCCACAATAACCATGAGTCTACCATTGTGATCCATAAATCCCATAACCCAATAGACCCACGGGGCAATCTGACATTGATGTTGGTTTATGCACATCAGTATTAAGATCCATGCCACTTCCACCAACCATTATCACACAGTTATCCTTGTTAGATATAGTAGCTAACGAAGCTAAATATTTCTGGACTAGACCAAAGAATCGACCATAGAATCCACCGTACCGATCATCCATCTTATGACCCTGTCTAGGGATATATACGAAACAATCTCTGGTCATTTTCCCCATATCCCACAACCTATAGATCGGATCACGCCAGAGCTCAATATTTATTAGAGCCTTTGAGAAGTCATCCTCACCGACTGATCTATCATGCCAGTTCAAGTTAGGAGGGCCTTCTTTGCCTTATATTCATAGATTCCATTAGTGCACGTCAAAGACATCAGATTGCCTAACTAGCTTGTCTACACCCCACGTGTATTCCATCCCCACTAGTTGTCTCGGCATGACCTTGGGATGTTAGGTGTGAGGAAGAGTTACTTGTAGATTCCCATGCTCGCTTTTCATTTTTTCATTGTACAGTTTCCATGCAATAAATTTTTATCAATTAAAGCATAATAGGCCCTACTTTCTAAAGTGAGTGACTAAACCTGAGATTGTAATTGACCTACGACATGTCTGAGAGACAAAATTTCCTGTTAAGGAATAGTAGGAGATGGAAATAATGTATTAAGCGGCTGTAAATTGCCATTATGAGTAATCATAGGTACCTCAAGAGAAGATAAAGGAGATTCCAATGCTAAAGGCACACTAGGGGTAGGTGCTGGAGAAGTGATAGTAGATGAAGGAGATGGAACATCCATAGTAGTGGTAGGAATAGCATTGGAAACATCCCTAGGAGGTGAAGCGACCGATGGAGGTACCTCGATAGAAGAAGATGAACTAAAAAATGTAGGTGAAGTGTTAGGAGGAGATGAAATGGTAGGAGAAGAAACAATAATAGATGGAGGCGACTCATACACGATGCTAGATATAACCTCAAGAGAAAGTGGAGTAGGAGATTCACACTCACTGGTATGAAAAGTGGTAAAATCATGGCTATCAAGTTTATCATTGACATTAGATAGAGACTCAAATATGGAAATTTCATTAAGACTACTATTAATAGGATCATAAACCTAATATGAGAGAGTATGTGAACTAGTATGTGATGGATTAGGAGAAGCATTATTAGAAATAGGAGAGTCATGAGATGTAGCCATAGTAGTGGTTTTATGAGAAGGAGAATTAGTATGAGAGCTATTTTCAAGACCTAACATGTAATCAATAAGATAATCTTCTATAATTTATTTAGAAATATCAGAAGGAGGTTCAATAGTGGTTGTATAACATGGTGTACAATGAGTAAAAGCTATTGGATCCGAAACAATACTAATGCCAATGGGAAAATATTAAAAACTAGTAGGTACATATCATTCACCGGCTAACATGGTTTGGCATAGTAACATTACTATAGAGAACTGTAAGGTTAGCGATAACGACCTCATCATAAATTGGATTAACACTAAAATGAGACATGATGGGCTGAGAAGGAGAAGAGATACCCTTAGCCATTAAACTTTTTAGTGGATCCTAGGGAAAAGTGTTCTAAATTATGGCTTCACCGAAATGATTATCTAAAATTTGTATTTTAGTAATAATATAAGAAGTACAACAATGTAATAACTGAAAGATACTTAAACATAAATGCTAGATAATTTATTTGATATTTTAAATGAAATCAAATGAAAGGGGAAAGGTACTAACCTGAATTAGACTTATCTTGCAATGATCTGGGATTGGACAAAGTGATGAACTAGAAAAATTGAGTGTTGTAACGAACCCTAAAAATTTGCAAAAGAGGAAAATTTGGCTGGATTGTGGCACTTGTAGAAGGATAAGGGTGCTTGGGGCACCCTATTCTAAATTCTTAGCACTCTGGTATGTGAAACAACTTGAAACTTGGTTCTGGAAGGGTCATTAGGTCTTTGCAATACTTCACATTTGATTGGGTGGATGTCACACTTTCTTCACTAATGTCTTCATTGATTAAATAAAATGTTGAACATGCCTAGTTAATCTAACTAGGAACAACAGTAAATAACAATAAATAAAAGTGGTAAATAAATATAGAAAGTGACCCAAACAACTAGACTAATGAAAAATAGAAACCCTAATATGCAAAGAAGGGTTGGAAGGAGCTTAGATGATTCAGAGACTGTTCTGGACTGTGTCATAAAATAGACTGAATATTATGGAAGAACGAATGAACATGTAGAGGTCCTGAAAAGGAAAGAATTTACCTATTTGGTTGGGTTGGGGCACCTGGGAGAGGATCAAGGAGCATGTGGGTGCCCTAGTCTTCATTTTGGGTTCCTTGGTCTATGCAAGAGGTCTAAAAACTAAACTTGTAGGGTCGTTAGATGATATAAATCCTTCATTGTCTGTCACACAAACTTTTCTGCACTCAGATGTATGTCGCTGATAATCAATGATGAAGAGAAGACCTACAAAATGTAACACCCTCGACAAATGATATATTCCTCTTTTGCATTCAAGTGTTGACATGTGATTTTCTGGATAAAGAAGTGTCCTTTTAACTGTTGAAGATCATGCTTGATAAGGATAAATATTTTTTGATCTTAAAAATCATTAGACTAAAATTATATGGTTACCAAGAATTCATTTTCACTTTAGAAAGATGAGCTGCAATTTGGATTTAAGAGTTGTAGACTTATTTCTTCTTCTAACTAACTTGGATCAATTTCAGTGATCCAAGGAATGTTTCAAATCCTCTTCATAGACTGAACAGTAAATTGACATTCAATAGTTTAAGGGACATAAAATACTGAACCTTGTATGATACTAATTCTTGGTCTTATTTGAATGTGTTTTCATTTAGCTGTATGTTTGTGCTCGGGTCTTTGGTGATTGATCTTGGTAGGACTATAAGGACTTAAGAAAAATTCAATTCTTAGAGGATGAATATAGAGTCCTAAAACCTAATAATTATCCTAATAGTAACCTAAGATAGGTAAGAACATCTATGTTTTAAGCTACATTTACTTATTGGAATTTTTTTCTAACCTAAGCCTCTTATTCTAATTTGTGGGATTGGTATCCTAACCTGAGCGTTGTGCTAAATGGATAAGAAAAATATTACTAAATTAATACTAGGCTAATTTAACTAATACCTAACACTAAAGGGTTATGAATTGAACCTAACCTAAGGTGGTAATTCTAGAAGAAAATGTTTTTAATACCTAAGTGGTTATTTATAGACTAACCTAAGTTATTTTGGGATCTATCCTAAACTATTAAAGGGAACTAAGGGGTCACATGTCACAAGGGTGATAGTTCCAATGACATTTAAATGAATTGATAGGGTTAAATGATGGAAGTACTACCAGATTTGGTAGGGGCTAGTAGACTTTGTGGAGGCTTACGTGGAAGCTCCACTAAAATATGGAATTGTATTTTTGTGTGGAATTGGCACTTTCCAGATTTAGGAGGTGGTGGCAATTAAAGATAAGTGGGAATTTTGGATTGAATGACATTTATGGCATTAATGAGCCTTGGTCTTTGTGTGCAAACCATATTGGAAACTTAGAAGGTGGGTTTATAGGAGGTCATTTGGTTTTTCATGCATGGCAGATTTTTCTCTACATGGAGCTAACTGGTTCTCTGAACCAGCAGTTCAACCTTCACTTCAAATCTATTTTTGGTTTCTTCAACCTATTTTTGATCAAATGAAAGTATATGAGGCATAGGAGGAAAAGTAGTTTGATTTTTGATCTTTCATGGAGGAGAAAAAGATTCGGAAGCTTGGTTGGAAGTCTCCTTCAATTTGGTGGAAGCACTATCAGGCATGATAGGCTCTAACTATTAAAATTATTTCGTTCTTCTAAATGATTCATTAGAACAACTTTTCTCTCATGAGATTACTATTTTCTTGCCTATTTGGTTATTTTGCTTGCTGGGTTTTATGAATCATTGTGTGTTTGATTTGAATCCATGGAAAAATAGTATTGTTTTGGAAACTACCTCTCTGTGCAAGTTTTATGAAAGCATGTAAGTGAAAATGGTATGCAAAAATTGTTTGGTATCTCTTCTTTTTCATTCTAGATCTTGTATTCAAATTTATGGAGATTTGAACTGACTGTCATGAAAATATATGGATCTAAACTTAAGGGAAACTTGAGTTCTACTTTATTTTTCTTGGGTTGCATTTTTGGATGTAGACTTCTATTGGGATTTCGTGTTGTTCTAAACCTGTGTTTGGAAAACTAATTCTTCACTGAACTATTGCTTGGAGTTCATATTTAGCACTGTATTCAAAATATTTTTCTAGTGTAGTTATGAACATTTGTGTGTGAAGCTCAGGTTCATATCTGTACTCCTATTTAACACTTGAGTGTTATGAGCTTGGTTTTGGGTTGATTCATTCGATTCTGTTATGGTATTTTGTATTGGGTTATTCTTTTATTAAATGACTAAGCTTATAACTCTTTAATTGGGCGACTACTCACAAGGGAATTGTGTGAAAGGTTGTTTGAGTCATTTAAAATCTCTTCGAGATTTGGAATTGGTAACATCATGCTTAAAAAACATAGAACTTTAGTTCTATGACTGTATCAAGATGGTATTGACATGGGAATTGAAGGAAGTGTTCTTTCCCCTCTGTTTTGAGGGAACTCGCGTTGTGGGTTGACTATATTTTTTTGTACTAAGGCACCACTATCGCAATTTCATGGTTGTGAAGTTTTGTTTTGATATTCCGTTCTTGTTGCTTTGGAATTTAAAACTGAGACAACTTTTATATTAGGTATTTTGGGTTCAAGCTCTCCCTCTCTTCTGTCTCTTTAAATAAATTTGGGTCTTAGTGGAAGATTTGGGTTATTACCTTGGACATTGAAATTAACAGGAAGGATACCTTCTCTGTTCAGTTATAATGAGTTTGATTCTTTTGAAGTACAAACTACTTACCTTTTGTATTTAGTGGAGAGGCAATTGTAAGTCTCCAGTTTTGGGTTTGTAGGTAATTCTGAACCTTATCGTTTACTATTTTGGGATGTTATTCTTGACTGATACAATGAATAAGACTTTGGTTTCTCTTTGACAAAATGATTTATCATTGGTTCTTTCCCTATTTGAGTTACCATTCCTCTGTCCCTGGATATGGTCATTGTTTGAACTTTTTTGTACTCGACTCCATTTTGAGATGGTGATTTCTTGTGACCTTGTTATCCCATAAAATTGACAAGGGAAATTTTACCGATAACCATACCGAAAATTTTGTTTCGATCCCTTGTTAGGGATCCCTTACATTTGAAACGTTGCAAAATCCCTTCCCGGGAAATCTAATTTTTCGAAACTTAGTCCTTTTGGTCTTTTTTGGCTGGGCACATGGAATGACTATATAACACCAACTTTTGGTGCACCCCCTTTAAATCCTTTGGCACATATTTTTCAGTGTCAAGACACCTTTTGGTGCGCCTTGTATGTTGAGTCTTCCCTACGTGTGCTAAGGCACATGCGCCTTCATATTAGCACAACTTTTGTTGCACCACTTTTCGGTGCGCCAAAGGGCGCACATAATCTCATGACAACACAACTTTTGGTGCGCCAAAGGAACGCTTAGTTTCATGCTGGAAAATTCTTTGGTGTGCTAAAGGGTGCATACTTTCCTATGTCGACAGTAATTTTCATGCGCCCTTTATAAAGTTGGTGGCGCATTTATGACTAGCTCACATATATATATACATTTGCGCACCCACAAATGTCATTATCACCAGACACAAAGCACGTGATTTCTTTTCTCTGAGCTTGTCAGCCCCTGCCCTGTCGTTTTCAGCACGTTGTGGACCCGTTTGCAATATTCTCACTATTTATCTAGGTAAGTGTTCTTGTCTCTTCGATGTGATTTGCTTTCTGGTTCTTTGTGCTTGCTGGTTTGGTTTTTGAAATGCATGTGTTGAGCTAGCCCTCCCCCCATGCTATTTTTCCTTATTTTCCTCCCCCTCTTTCCAAATCTACTGGTAGAGGATGTTATCTTGAAACAATGGTTTGTAACCCTTCTAGTTTAAACCATTTCAATACCCAAGTAACCTTTCAAAAGAGGAGAAAGAGGATCTGAACCATGTAAAGAACCCTCTGAGGGTGATTAAGTTCACTGTTTTCCTTCAGCGCATCTGTCACCCCTGCAACATAACTAAGATCCGCGCCAATGGCACACCCATCTTACCTGCTACATCATAAAATTATGTGCCCTCAAGGTGTGCCTCCTCCATATGCTACAAAAACTAGTCTTGCGCCATCTATGGCGCACCAAGCTTCCTTGTTGCATCACATAAATCCGTGCCTATGGCGCACCCAGCATCTATGCAACATCAGATTCATTCACACTAAGTACAAGGCACATCCCTCCTTATAGTAACATTTGTGTTATACAAACCCTCCGTGCGCCGCGCCATGTTCCCTTTGGCACACGAAAAGTCCCTGTTACACGATTTTCCATACATGCGCCAAAGGGCGCACCAAATCCCAATGTAACATGAAAAGGTCCATGCACCTTTGGCGCATCCTGTCTCCATGCAACACGATGTTTCTCATGCGCCCTTTACTAAAATGCACTCTGCAGTATGCATGCGCCATGCGCCTTTGGCGCCAGTTTAATCTTTGCAACAACCCTTTCCCGTGCACCCTGCCTATTTAGCCCTGTAAGCTGCATTTTTCCTGCGCCCTGAGCCTAAAAATCTCTAACTCTTTTCTGCTAACATTCCAATGGAAGATCAAATGGCTAATTCAAATTTTTTGGATTGGGTCTCGCTTCTTCTTCATGCAGATCAGCAGATAATATTAGAAGAACATATGTCTACATCCAGCAAGAGACCCACCAAATCAAAAGGGAAGGCTAAGCTTACTAAGGAAGAGATGAAGTATAAATATCAAAGGGTCAGAATGCCCGAGTCACAGGCCGAATGCAGCATAGATGTCAGAGACTCAGAATTGGGGCATGTCGACATGGAGGAATTCTGGGCCAGAACTCAGAAAGTTACAAGGAGTCCATGGATGGAAAAATTGATAGGCAGTGCCCTGCACTTCACCGGAGGAATCCCCGTCAGCACAGTCAACAATGAATTTATGATGGTGGTTGCTCAGTCTTACAACAAAGGCACCAGATGTGTCGAAAACAGTAAGGGTGAGGTAGTCATTAACCTCACTGCCCGTCATTTTGAGATGATACTTGGCATCCCTCACCACCGGCATTTCGTGGCCGTTAGCCAAGCAGAGTGTATCAAGGCCTGGGAAGATAATGAAGACCAATGCATGCAACTAATGAACAAAGTCTACTTGAAGAACAAGAAGGTGGTAACCCGGTGGCCCCAAATCATCCACCGCAGTGACTTCTCAGAAGAGCTCAGCGATACCATTACCTTCTTGAGCAGGGTCTTTGGGCTCTCTGATGCCCATTACTTCCATAAATGGATGCTGCGCTACCTGGAAACAATGAACAAGAATTTTCCTGAGCAATGCTTTTGCTGGGGGGAAATTATAAGTAGCACCATTTCCGAGTAGCTACAACAGTTTAGCACAATGGGAGTATTCCATATGAACTCCTACGTGGTATACGCTGCAGCGTCAGAGAGGGATTATCCAGGCCTAGCACGAAGTGGAGTTTGGCCTCAGGTCAAAATATATGAGTATTATCCAGAGTTGAAGCTGGAGAATAGCATCGCCCAATTCGCCAAAATCAACGATGCATTCTTTTATCACATCATCTACCTATTGAGGCCAAATCTGACTCATGGTCGTACGACCAAAAACATAGTGGCAGCCACGGAGAAATGGGGGGCCCTGTTCACCCAATTTCCTACATTCACCTATCTGAGGGCTGCCAACTTTTTGGGAGAGCCAACCAGGCTACCAAGGTATGCTGGGCCTAAGCTGATTCTGCTGGAGCTGTCAAGGCAGCTAATCACATATCACGAAAAGTGCCTGAAAAGAAAGAAGGGTGGAACTCCTTTCCCCCTCACAGTGGGCCGATACACATGCTCTACCCACCACAAGGCGAAGGAAATGTTTGCAGAGCTGGAGTTACTCAATTTGAAGCATGACTTCCCAGCCAGGCCCACCTTCGACCCAAGGGGCTACCTGCCAAGAGCAAAGCTTGATCCAATCCACGTTCCTCAGATCGAGGACATTTATATTGACATCCTCCATGAGGTAGAGCTCAGAAGAAAGGATCATTCTCACCTAGCATTGGCAGAAATTATCCAGTATGGGGTAGCCATTGTCCCCAAAGGCTACCAAACAACAGAAGATGAAGTGGAAAAGGTATATAATGATACAGATGGGGACGATTGGCCCTTTCTGGCCATTGATAGAACTAAAGCTCCTCAGACAATTGAGGAGAGGGTCAAGGAAACTCTGCGTAGGACAAAGCACTGGTATCGTATGAACGGCCTAATCTACCTCGGGGTAGATTTCATAACCTCCCCATTGGGAAACGCACCTTCACGGTCCAACAAGCAACTTAAAGGCAAAAAGGTGTAGAAGGTGAATCCAGCACCATTCAGGAAGAAGCCCCTCGAGAGTCCTCTTTCCACAGCGCCAGAACAGGTAATAACTCTGGATCACGCCAGAGAAAGAAGCGGCAGGGGATAGTCCAATTGGCCCATCCACTCAGGATGTCGGCATTGCTACCACAACAGAGGTCCCTTCTATCCCTTCTTCTTCTCTTCCTTCCCCTCCTTAAGTGACTCAAGCGACCATCCCTTTCGTCGTGTCCTCTGCCCCTTCTTCTACTCTTTCCCCTGCTTCTTCGTCTATCTTCTCTTCCCTCACTGATCTTTCCTCCTCCATTTCTTCCCTCATCTCTGAGCTCCCTTCCCTTCCTATGTCTTCCGCAGCTGCAGTTTCCCTTCCTCCCATGGACACTTCTTTGGCTATTCTCTCAATGCCTCCTCCGCGTGTCTCCACGTTTTTCCCCTCTTCTACTACAGCTGTCCCCTCCTCTGTTTCTGGTCCTTCTTCCGTAGGACCAGCCTGGATCTCTCAGCAGCTGAGCCAGCAAAAGAGGAAAGTTCCCATCGCTCCGATGGACTTTTCAGTGATCCCAACCAAAGGGGTGAAAGAAGCTAGAAGCCTGTTGCATGCTTCTCTAAAAGTGCTGCAGGTGAGAGAATTATGGAAATCGCGTACCCCAATCCCCTCAAAGAGAAAAAGGATCTGTCTCTGACAGATTTCACTGTGACCCAAGTCACAATGGGGACATCTTCTGAAAGTCTTCAGGGGGAGGCTCTTTCTGCAGTTGACGCCCTCTGTCAAGAAGCTTAAAGAGATAAAGGAAGAGAAAAGGCTACTGAAGGAGCAAAACAAATATCTACTCCAAGCCTTATAGAAGATGGGTAGTGCGCCTCCCACAACTGCCGTCGAGACTTCTGAGCTTCTCATCCAGGAGAAAATTAATGAGTATGTGAAGATCGGCGAGAAGGGTATGGCTGTTTCGGCTTGGAGGAGCCAAATCCTCAAAGACAGTGAAAAAGTGATCGCCGAGTTTGTCCGACTTGTACCTAAACATCAGTAAGGAGAATAAAGAGCTCCAAGTGTTAGTAGGGCCCATATCAGAAGAGCTGGAACATGCAATACTGTAGCACGAGACCTTCCAACAAATGTTTGACTATTCAGTCGAAGATCTGGTCAAGTTCGGCATTTTCAGCCATCCAAGGGCCCTCAAAAAAATCATGTCCACTCTGGACTATCGGGTGGATCAGCTAGAATTTATTCTATAAAAGATTGATAAAGTCAAGGAAGAAGCCCTGGATGCGATGCACCAAATGGAACAGATTGTTCTTAATATGTTGCCAGGGTTACTTACTCCTTCCTTCACTTTAAGGAAAGCTGATGAAACCACCCGGATCTTCAAGGAGATCGCTTCTCAAGGAACGGGGCCAGAGGTCGCATTTGACACAGAATCTATCAACAACCTGCTGGCCTGTAGGGACTTCATCGGGTTCCTCATTGAGGCGGAAAAGGACTATTCCAAACTCCCAGAGAAGCTCATAGATGAGTGGGAGACTTGTGAGGCAATTAGTGAGCGGCACAAGGATCCTTCCCAGGATCAACTAGGGCCAATAATCAACAAGTTCATGGAATACCGCTCTCAGTTCCACATCTCGTCACCTGAGCAGCAACAAAAGCCGTCCACCCCCTTTCGGCCGCAGGATGACGATGATGAGTAGCTGCTACTGCTTCTTCTTCTTCTTCTTCTTCTTCTTCCCTTTCTCTTCTTCGTTTTTATTTTCGGAAATATCTGGAGTATGTTGATACAAATGATGACATCATCCATGTTGCACCATGGGATGATGTCATCCATCAAGTTGTAAAAAGTCAACATGACTTTTAGATATTTTGTAAATATCTTTGTAAATAGTTTTTGGCTCCTTTTTGCCTTCTTTTCTCTTCTTCTTCTATAAATAATCCAATACTTGTTGTATTGTATGATGGATGAATATCTTTCAGATGAAAAATAGAAGTGAAAAAAAAGGCTTTGAGCTTTCTTGTAACAGAGGAAAATAGTAATACAAATATTGAGACTTTTTGCTGAATAGCTGTGTTATGCATTAGACCTTTCTTATGTTAGATCTGTATGTGTTTATTCTGTTAGATTCATATCTACTTTTTTGTCATTTATTCATCATCAGTATTGCTTTGTTTATTTATGCAAGTAGGTTTGGCTCTGTTTACTACCAATCCCAAAACATAAATCTTCTGACCTTTCTGCTTTGGAATTCATTTCTTTTCTTCCTTCAGACCTACTCTTTCTTCATCCCCTCTTCCTTTCCTTTCTTTTCGCAGTCTGGAAACACCCCTACTGGGATGAGATCCCAAACCCCTCGAAGGCAGAATCTGTGAGACTTGCATAGATTCCTGCTAGTAGAATAGCAATAAACCAGTTTCACTTTGCTGACTCAAAGAGGGGCTATGCCCTGCACACTGTTGGCTCGTCTATCCATAGATCTGTCCAAGCGACAGATTTTCGGACCAACAAATACCAATGTTCCTCTTCTTCATGTTCCGAGTTATTCTTGCATACCAATGTAGATTTTTTTTGCTTCCCCCAAAGGGTCCTCCATAGTTAAGTGAATGAGTCACCTATGTGTTCGACTATTGTTGAGTAGCATTTCCTAGTTTAAATGCATAGAAGTAGGTTCTTCCCTACAACAAGCATTATCATTTGGGATACAAGCTTGAGTAGAGATTAACTCCTTTATGGAACTAATTTGTTTGTGACACAATGGTTTAACTGATCTTGGATTGATAGCTCTTGAGCATGAAAGTTGGAATTGGAATTGTACCACTGGCGCTAGCTATGTTTCAAGCCATACCTTTCTTGTATTTACACATGGAATTCTGTCCCTTTGAAGTATATTCTTGTGGTTGAATGTGTAAGATTGTCCTCCAACTCACAATGAAAGGAACATGTAATTCATGTCACATCCAATTTCTCTAAGTGCGGGTCCTTATATGTAATAAGTTGGGTATGGTACTCATTGGTTCTTTTTATTCCTTACTTCTGATTTAGATGAATCATACTAGAATTTCAACCATGTTGTATACATTTATTTTGTCTCTTAGAAAAGATAAATGTGGTATTCTATTAGGATATAATTCCTGAGACAATGGGATGGTACAGATATGTTGTTGTTTACAAGCCATTGATAGGGTATTAACCAGAACTTTAATTTATTAGGTTCCCCATATTGTTATTTATATTCTACTTCATCTCTTAAAATCTGATCTAGATTTATTAATGACTTACCTTCTGCTTTGGGATCACTTATGGCTCTCGATTGTATGATGTTTTAATTATCTCATTCAAAGCAGTGTTGCTTTAATGAAACAATTAGTGGAATGCACTTCGTTTTAATGTTTAGTGCTTATCATGCTTAGTTCATTGAACTGACCCGTGCTAGCTATTTTTGCAGATGGACGACCTAAGTGGTAAAAGAAGGTCCTCTAACTTATATGATGCATTGGCTGATATATGTCTAATTATGTTATGTAAAGAATTCTATTCATTCTTTGTTGTATTGTAAAGAAAATTTGTATACTCTATAGATTGAAGGTTGTTGTTATGTAGTTTGCCTAAAGAATGCATAGTCTTGTAAATTCTATAAGTTGTAATGATCCAATTGCAAAGTTGTGATTTATTTGCATTGGTTGTGTAAATTATCTCATACTTCTTATCAATGTGAAGATGAAAGTTCTATCTTGTTGATATTCTTTATAATATGTTATGCTTATCTTGTTATCTTTGATAAGATGGATAATGGGTACTAGTTCAAATTCCCTTATAATGAGGCAACTTTGTTAAGTTGCATAATATGATTTGTTTTACCTAAACAATTGAACATAGTAATGTGGCAGCCCCAATGTAACATGAAGTAAGAACTATGGATATTGGGAATGATATACCCTAACTACTTAATCATATAGAGTCTTTAGACTCTTTCTCTCTCTCAATTGAATTTAAACCTAAAAGGTTTGGAATATGATTACTAGATTATTAGACTTCATTTTGTATGAAGTCTACTTTAATTAGATATATGCGGTTGTTAAACCTTCCTGAAAGTTAAAGTACATTTAAATGAAACTTATGATATTGTTGTCCTATTTTGATTAGCTACTGGTTACACCATGAAAACAACCATGAGTTTAATGAAGTTCTTTAATACTTGATTGATACAAGTATACAATAAAAACTTAAGGAGATTTGGATTAGGGTTTAGTAGGGTTCAGCTATTAAATGAGTGAATTAATCCAAATTAACAATGTATTAATAATCTTCTCGAGGTATGTTCCTCTTGATGAGGTAGTTTCTGTAGGATGTTGGCACACACCAACTGTAGGGCTGTACTTTCAAGAATACTTGGTTCTTCTTGAGAATACAATGTTTGTAGTTGACATGCAGCATCACCCTTCCACATTGATCATCTAGATCTACACACAATAAGATCTTGAACTTAGTTTCTCTCTAGGTCAGGTTAGTGGCATATTTAAGATAGGAATGGAACTTCCAATGGCTCAGGGTACCTTTGGCACACATTATGGACTTATAGGTCAACCAAGTATGCCCATTTACCCTAAGCATTGTGAGTGTCTTCCTATAATATTTTATGTTTCTAACTAGGGCTAGGGTTAAACCTGGGACAAGTGGACTGATGGTAGTTAGTAAAGACCAATCATGATAATATAGGAGTGAGGTGAAGGATGTATTCCAAAATTACGAGTATGTTTTCTAGGAATAGAGACATACACAATATGTTGTAAAATTTTGTCCAAAGTATCACAAGCTACTAGTTGCGTTGTCCTATGTCACCAAGTTTATAACAACGTGATATCAAATGAATATTGGTAACAAATATTTAGATATGTTCTTTAAACAGATCACTCAGTACCTAGTGTAGGGTAGGAAAACAAGGTATATGAAGTATACAGTATGTATTCAATACATAAGATAACATAAATAGATCATAGATTACAAAATCGAGTTATGGAATGAATAGATTATGGTAATCACCGAGTCATTTACAATTGCATATGGTTATCTATTTTAATTCGATTGGCATGGAATAAATGTTCTAAATAATGCTTACATTTAGGACAGACGAAACTTAGGTATGAAATATATGATAATATAGAAATAAATGGTATATAATTTCCCTTGTTTCTAAAGTCTTAAAATGACTGTGTTACACAAGACCCGCTAAATAGGAGGAGGAAATCTCCTACAAGAATCTAGAAATGCATGTGATCTAAAACTATCTTCACCTTCTAAGTACAATAGTGGCAATTACCAACTGGGCATGGGGGCACTACGGTGTCTCAAATGAGATTATTGGAGTCTTGTTCTATAAGTGTGACCAAACATGCCTCTAGGTGCTCTTGTTCTAGATCATTATCCTATTGTGAAAGTCTTGAGCAATAAATGAATGTGTAGAAAAATTTCAATAAATGGTGGATGGAAAAGAATAGAAGATTGCCTCTCCTATGAATTGTGATGTAGATGAACCAGCCGTGTGCCTTGTGATGGAGTTAGATGGATGAAAATGAGCTCTAAATTCCTTAGTTGGATGTAACTCTAGGTGGATGATATTAAAGACTCATGTTTGGTCCCTCATTATGATCTCATAAATTTATATTTATATGGTTTTCTTGTTCTAATTTCATAATTAACCCCAAAAAGGCCAACCATAAGAAACATGAAATGCTCAAATGGATAAAAAGTGCCAAAAATGTGGTGGAAAAGTGTAAAAAGGATTAGGGAGCCCTGACTAGGACTAGGGTGCTCGTCAGTGCCCTAGTGCTAGCCTTGGCGCCCCAATCAAGGATAAAATGATGGGAAATTGTGGAGATAGACTGGGAAAGTAGGTGTTGAAGGTTTACAATGACAATAAAAAGAAAATTAAAATGGCCAAAAGACAAGGGTTGATTAATACTTTCTTCACTCAAAAACCACATGAATAGTAGTATGAGACCGAAACTAAATAATTTCTAAAGTGCATGATTTTTTGTCTACATTTCCCCCCACTTTATGTTGGTGAGTGGAAATATTGGTAACATAAAGTAGATAAAGATGTGTACCTAATGTCAGTGAAGATTGTAGTAGAAAATGCATTGAAGGACTAGACAAAGCGTGGAATGAAAAAATGATGGTGGAGCATGGAAACTAAAGATGAAAAAGTGCAAAAAAGTGATGAGTGAACCTAGGGTGGAAACACGTGTGTAGTTGTTGATGTGTGTGATGTACCTACATTGAATGCTGTTGTTGACTCCTTGTTTCTCATACAGGCGAACCTGTAAGAGGAAAAAAATCAAGTAGTCAAATATGCATGTATATATGTGTAAAACACATGTAAAAGACACATTTATATGTATGTAAGAGTCTGTAAATATAAAATATGCAAATGAAAAATGGAACGTCTGTATCTGATCCATGTCGAGAGAAAGAGTGTAGAAGAGGATATCTTGTCATAGGCTAAAGAAGTATAGGGAGGAATTCTATTGTACCCTCTAACATTTAACTGATTCCCTAAATATGATGTATGGAGATATATTTGTATTTCTTGTTTTTTTGGGTGATTCAATGCCACTCCCTGAAGTAGTGTAGGAAGGCACGCCCACTGTAACCTCTGAGCCTCTAACTACTCCCCATAATGATAAGGAAACCATTTTCTGTAAAATCCATTGTGTATGGGGTTTGTAGACTGTTCTGAACCCATACTTCCAAGGGTAAAAAATGAACTTAATTGTACTCACAATGCCAAGGGCGGACAACTGAATTGAACTATACCAATAATGCCAAGGGCAGAAAATTGAATTGACTATACTGGTATAGATCTCTTTATAGGATGTAAACCCCAAATTATGCCCACCCTCTTTGGGGGCGCATTCAACATCACTACTAGGAGGATGCAACCCCAAAATAGGACCAACCACATGAACTATACCCTGGAAAGTGCTTGGTAGAAGGCAAGGCACACACAAACAAGAGACTAGCCAAAGAAAAGTATTAATATGAACAAGCATGCATGTATAATACAATGTGTAATCTACACAAACAATGTATAAGCTACCAAACAATAGTAGTGTAAACATGCAAGAAGAAAAAGTGAGCTAAAAATATGCGACATCACTCATGATGTCGCAAGAAACACAAGGCCATCATGGATGAATACAAAAAAAAAAGTGTGCACACCAAACATAGGGAAAGGCCCGTATATAATAGCCACCAAAACAAGCAAGTGCAAACATCATATAGCTATGGAAGCGAGTAATACTACAAATAAATATTTCACATGAAGTACCCATTAACATGTTAGAAAGATAACCAATATGTCAAAAGCATGTAGAACCATGCAATATAGAGTACTAAGTATAAAATAAAATAATAACACCTATGAGAGATGAATGTGGATGCCCCCAATGACCAATGTAGGATGGGTAGAATGTTGTATGTGTGTATTTTTGCTTAAGCTAAGGTAGATGAATGAGAACTACCACCTAAATAGTTCTATAACAAAGCTAAGTCAAAATCTAAGCACCAACAAGATAAGATCTAAACAAGATCAATACTAAGCATAATGCATTAAATTTGAACTAAGATCAAACTAGCATGCTTAAGTATTCAAAACATCTACTCTCTAGATTACCAACAAAAGAAAATGGACCTATGTAGATTCCATGGCAATTAAATTCATTGTTTTAATCTCCAAGAACTTAGGAATGGGAGCTCATCAAAGCATGGCTACAAGACCACTTTGATTATTCCCATTTAACCCAAGCATTTGGCTAGAAAATGAAAGAAAGGAGGCTTAGCTCTTCAAATGGTGAATTTCTCAAGAATAAAAAAAAGCTTATAGTCTATTTGCTATGTGCTTTGCTTTTGTCTTCTCAAGGAATTTAGGTGTAAGTGTAAAGGTAGGAGGAGGGCTCTTTATATAGCCCAATGGATAAAGCAATCTCTACATCCCTTTGCATGTGGGATAATAGAGATGTTGAGTTAGTTGAGGATAAGGGGGGTTTAGATAGGGTTGAGTTAACTTTAGGAGAGTTTAGCTTGTCCTTTAGTGACTCATGTGGATAAAGGGGGTTTATTAATTAATCAAGATGATTAATTAATAGATGTGTAAGATTATAAAAGCTTTTTAGAGGAATATTAGCATGATGTGGACTATAGAAGGGGATTAAATAAATTAAATAATGATTTATTGGTTAAATGAAAGGGGAAGATAATTAATTAATAATAATTAATTAGTTTAGATAGAATGAAGGATTAATTAATGGAAGGTCATTAATTAGGGTATTTTTTGGGCATGTGACTTAATTAATTAGCGTAGTGTAATTAATTAACAACGACAGGAGATAAGATGAGAGCTTTTTGACGATATGTATCCAATTTGCAGGAAAGGAGATAATTAGTGTAATTTAAGTATTTAAATTACTCAAGCGTAATTATAGGTGTCTACATTTTCCCCTCTTTGGGGTGGCATAAGTGACGCCACTTCAAATATAGTAGATGGATAAAATTTCGAAGGAGTATAAGAAAAATTAGTAGAAGTGAGAGATGCCCCCTTGAGTGTCGATGGGGTGATGAAGGAAGACGATCGATGATCGAAAAAGGTGAGAGATAGATAGAAGAATGGTCTGAGGCTGAATGCCTAGGTGAAACAGAAGATTAGGGGTGAGAGGAAAGTGACGTAGAAGAAATATGGAGAATTATAAAGAAGAACTAGCCTTTAGCCTTTGTATAGGAACAACTTTAGTGTCATCATATTGCCAAAAGATCTACGTTATCGTTCCTTATGAAAAAGAATGAAAAAAAGTGTAGTATGACATGAAAAGTCATATATGAACAAATGTCCATTGCTAAAAACACAAACTCCATGAAACATACAAAATATAATGCAATACGAGAAAGTAAAATATTCCTAACTCCATGCAACATACAAAATGCAATGCAATACGAGAAAGTAAATAAGCTAAACTAAAAGAGAAACAAGATGCAATGTTTTTGTTATCGAGCTCTAGTTCTAACCTATGAAAATTAATAACAAGGGTTGAAGAAGGTTCCCCAAGAAAGGATACATCCAAGGGGAATAATGGAGGATACTTCAGTTCGATGAAAAAGTAATGTGCACTACGAAACAGTACTAGGCAACTCATTGTGCCCCATAGTATAGACGAAGTAAGCAGTCTAGCTTTTGTTGATGGAGGTAGACCAAGATGATCTGCAAGCCATACACATGAACAAGTGAGAACCAAAGAGTGACTTTTTGTAGGATGATTTTCAATTTTTAGAAGTTTTTTGAAACATATTTGAACTTTTTTTTAATGATTTTTCTAACATATTTGAATGTTTTTGATGATTTTTCTAACATATTTGAATGTTTTTGTTGATTTTGAAAGATTTCTGAAACTATGTAGAGAAAGACGAGGAATCATGGATGCCCCTAGTGATATATGGGATGTACAAGGGCATAAGGCCACGTGCGTAAGAGATAGGTGAAGATACAAAAATGCCCCAATGATTAGGTGGGAGTATTCAAAGGAAAACTCTTCACGTGTAGAAGAGGGACCCAAGACCATTATGGACAGGTTCAACATGATGATGAACGTAAACCAATGAAGTGTTGGGAAGGATCAAGGATGCACCTAGTGTAAGTTGGCCTAAAAGCACATTATAGAAAGGAAGGAGAAGATTATTTTTGTGAAAGGGGACAAAGATGCTCAAAAGCATGGAAAAAAAGTAATCTTATACACATGGATGTTCTGAATGAAGTAGAAGAATGATGTGAATGATATGAATGTAGCCTAGAAGCCTCGTGATGAAGAAGTGATTAACCAAAGGCACAAATTGTGAGACAAGATACAGACTAGAGTAAGAGTTTAAACAAGTTCCAGAAATGACACTTGATAACATACTAAACCTGCTTACTCATAGAGATCCAGTGTGTGCACGTGGAATTTAATTACCTCTTGAAGGAAATATTTAATAGACAACAAGTGAAGACACCCTATCTAATGTGTAGGAATGATTGATTTTGAAAGGTGATTTTGTGAATAGATGGTGGAAAGATAGTCGTACATTGCTCTGCTGCCAGGCAAGCATCCATAGCCCCAAAGGAGATGTATTTGATTCTAATCACAACATTTCTCTATTTCCAGTCAGGCATCCATAGCCCCAATAGATATTATTGGAAATACCCTAAGAGAGAGTAATATATCAATTTGATTTTACTTTTAGCTTTTAGTTTTTGATTTATTGTTGACTTTGATTCTTTTTCTTTCTAAAAACTTATTTCAGCTCTCTTATTTGACAAGGGGTTAAGAACCATTGATGGTTGTGTGGAAGGATGTGGAAGTGATTGTGATGATGACATTGGAAAGTGTCAACAAAAACACCCAAAAATTCTTCTCAACAATTTTATTATATGTACATAGTGACAAGATCTCTAAGAGGTTAGTCATTCTTTAATTTACCAAGGTTATGAAAGACCTAGGTCAAATGGATACCATAGAGATAAATGTCACAAAATTCATGTGAATAGGCTAACCACAATAACATCAAAGGGATGAAAATGGTAGATGAATTTTAGATGAATATGAAATAAAGGGAAGAAAGAACATCCATGTGTACGCAATACCTGATTGCAATGTTTGATCTTTGTACCTTCGATTTTATTTTTTTCTCTCAATGTTTTTTGTATTTTTGAATTGTTTTTTATTTTTAGATTTTTGATAGTTTTAAGAGGTTGGGACTAACAAAGTCACTTTGTATGATAGGATTCAACAATGAGGTGTGCGAATTCCTTAATAAGGGAGACTAAGTGCATTTGTTTATCGAGATTGATATTATCCCCGATCTCGATGATTGAGGTGAGTTCACACTCAATAAATGACTGTGATTTGTTTTGAAACATGGGTTTCATATGTGGGAGTTTGAGTTCCCTATCCATAGGTTTTTTCACTTTGTGCCATACTTGATGGGTATGTTGGTGTGCATTCTTGAATCGCACTTGATTTTTAACCTTAAGATCGTTGGATTTATTGGGAGCTATATAGCTCTTGGCCATTTTGATCTAAGCTTGATTAAGAAATTGTTTGGGTTTCTTAAAAGCTGATGCGTGACTTGTCTGATCCCGAGAAGTGAGAGAAGAATGTGGGTGTTTAGAATTGATGAGAGGAATGGCAGTGGGCTTGCCCCAATCTTTGGTAGAATAATAATGTGATGGATGAAAAGGATACGGTCCAAGGATTGAAGAAGATGGGATACTGGGAGGTGAGCCATAGATAGAAGACAAAGGGCTGCTAGCATGTGGCCCAAGAATAGAATAAGAAGGGATACTAGGACGTGACCCATAGATAGAAGACGAAGGGATACTAGGATGTGGCCCAAGAATAGAAGAAGAAGGGCTACTAGGACATGACCCATAGATGTAAGATGACAGAGTACTAGGATGTGGGCCAAGAATAGAAGATGATGAACTACCTGGGGCTGATCCATACATAGAAGATAAGGGGCTAGTTGGGTGTGCCCCAAGAATAGAAGATAGTGGAATACTCAAAAATTTCCCACAAATAGATGAGGGAGGGATACTAGAAGGTTACCCACACATAGATGAAGATGAAGGGATACTTGGCGTTGTCCCCATAAGAGATTGTGATTGAGGAATTATGATAGACAAAGAGTTATTGGGTGATGAGAAGATAGGCCATGGAATCAATGCAAGACCAAGGATTTTCATCACATAATGAAAAATGTGAAGGTGGAAGAATAAGAGGATCAAGTTGCATGATTTGAGGCTCTTCCTCTATTTCTTAATAAAATGAATCAACATTTTCCTCATAATACGTAAACACATCAAAGTCTAAAGATAATCCTTTCTCGTAATTTGCTAAAGGAATATCTTCATATGCCCTTATCAATTCCCTGATTATTTCTTCATTCTGAAAGAGATCAATCGGTATGAGTTTTTGATCAACCAACAAGGTTTGGTTGGAAGAAAGAGGTTCACTTGGTGTGGAAGACTTAGAAGATGATTGATAGAAGAAGATGATGTGGGGGATGAATAAGATGTGTTGCTAGATGTCTTAGGAGTAGAAGAAGGTGGTGTGGACCTACCTATACGATGGTATATGTTCTATAAACTAGTAGGATTAAGTCCAAAGTTCATATATTGCGACGCATGGGATGATTCAAACATTTATCTTGAAGGACTTTGAGTAACACAAATCTTAAAAGAAGGAAGACTTATTGGGGGTGATTGATGAAGAAGGTCCTGCGAAGAAGGGGAGGACCGTGATTCAAGAATCACCTTATATGAATAATAAAAAGGGTCCTGCAAAGAAAGAGAGGACCAAAATTCAAGAATTATATTAGATGTTTGATTAGAGGGATTTGGAGTCACATGTATATTTAAAGGAAGAAGATGTTGTTAAGGCGACTGATAAAAGGGTCCTTTAAAGAAAGGGAGGACCACGACGTAGGATTCATATTAAATGTATGATGAAGAGGTTCCTGTGAAGATAGGGAGGACCATGACATAGGAGTTACATTAGATGACTTAGGAGTCGAATTAGATGAATATGAATATTTTTTTGGATCTGAATAATAGTTTGGATCCAAATAGTAGTTTGGATTTGAATCATCAAAATATTCTGAGGAAATATTTGGATTGGAATCCTCAGAAGAAGAGGAAATGTTTGGATTAGAATTAGAAGAAGAGTGGGGGGAACTCAAATAATAATTTGGATCAGAAGCATCCAAATCATACCACCGACTATGAGATGAAGGCGGGGAACGAGTTACATGAATGGGATCTCTAGCACGAAGAACCAAATGAGGTTTAGTTGTAATGGGAATATTTTGATTTGAATTTCTAAACCTAGGTTCCGTATTTTTGTAAGTATGGGGAACCACGTGATAGTCAGTCATTGTTGGCATCTTTTTAAGAAAAAATTTCTCGATCTAGACTAGTGTGATCAAACATCCTTCAAAGTGAAGGAAGTTCCATGTTGATTCAGGGTAGCATAATGGAAACCAATAGCTAGACATTGTCGTAAGTATTTATATGTGTGCATGATTTTCTGAAGAAGATCTAAGGAAAATAGACATCGTTATGATGTAATATTGATGAGGTCAAAAGGAATTGTCCTTAAGAATATGTTTTTTGGTTGAATAATCACAAGGAATAATTACGCAAGTGTGAAACACAAAGCTAATCAACAAGGAAATACACCATATGAAAATGCGTGTGCGAAAAGTGATAGTTCGATGCAAAGGTGATCAACACAATGTCAATATTTACGTCAAGCTTGAAATGAACAAGGCGTAAATATTATCAACGGGTAGATGTGACTCCCAATCAAAGGATACCATTGGAAGTTTAACAACCAACAAGGCCTAAATGTTAAAGGGCGAGGTTTACAAATGTAAGCCGCGTAACCACACCAATTGGACAAGTTTATCAAGCTTCACGGAGAAGTGAGATATTAGTGTCAAAGTGGTATCAAAATGATGCAAAATAAAGTAAGTGAAACCTTTCAATATTTGGGATAATGTTTGAAATCAAACGAAATTCAAAGTATACTAAGGATGTGTTAAAACATGTGTGTAGCGTAATGCCACAATGTAGATACTTAGATCACACTTACGAAAAACATGACATAAGTATATTAATTGTGCCGAGACATTGCAAACAAGGTAACACGTCAAAAGGAGATCAAATGATGAATTAATCCTGAACTATGATGATGATCTTAACGTGGGTATAAAGATTAGAAAGGCTACCAATGATATAAATATGCCTCCTCACACTTTAGACATTTAACTTACCCAACCGCAAACATGGATGGGATGTAAACAGAAAAAAAAGTGGTAGAAACAATCAATTGTTAGCACAGAGGTAGTCACCCTTCTTTTGATCAACAAAGTGTCATAATAATGTTAAGGAAGCAAATCAAAATGGGGTACAAATAATGTTGGTTTCACTTCAGTAGAGTTTTTCCTTACCTTAGGGTAAGTGAAAAAACTAAGCGAAAGTAACACATCACACATTTTGTAGATGAAAAAATGGCTCACAACATCAACACTAGTTTTAGAACTGCTCAAAATGGGCTACTTGGCCAAAGTAAATTTTCCTAGGTGGTTCTCTCACTCCTAGGTGTTACAAAGTTGTCCACGAGCAGGGTACGATTTACCGAAAAAAAAGTTGTACATTGACTAGTATTGGAGTATCTCGGATTTACCCCCTTCAAGCATAGTGGGTAGTAAATGCATCCATTATGTACTCTTGTCAGGGTCGCGATAGGGATAACTTGGTAATGCTAAATCTGACAAAGTAATCACTAGTGAAGTAGGTAGTACGGAGCACTTCCTGTTTTGTCCACAAGGTTCCCTCTTGCGTGGACTACTTTGGGGTTCCTGGAACCACCCCCATTGTTGTAGCTTAAGGCATTATGGTAAAGGGGTTATGTTCCAGTTGAGTGAAGAGGGACATACCCTTTTCTGAACACCTACAATACAGTGGTTTGAATATGTTATGTCTTTTTATCTTGTTCAGTTAGGTGTGGTTTTAAGCTTGAAACACCTTTTGGACAACCTGTATAGACAACACGTGTATTAGTAGGATTTTGTAACTTTGTTTTTGATGTCCTCCGTTCTTTGACAAGTGTGGTATTTTGGTCCTACATACCAACGATTTTTAGTAGTTTTCCAATCATAAAGGAGAAAACACCATGTTCTTTATTTCTCCAAATCATCCTAAGGATGCAAGAAAAGAGCATACGCGATGTTTCCAAGGAATCTCACTCAAATTTGTATATCAAATGGAAAAATTCACTAAGTACAATGTCAAAATACAGTTCCAAGTTAACCCACTTTGAAAGCTCAAATATTCCCAACAACCGTTTTGCAAAGCATCAAGAAAGGACTTGAGAATCATTTCTGATTCCCAAGATCACCCTAGAAAGGTGACACAAGGGAAGAACATACACAATCTTCAAACCTTCATATAAGTAAACACGTAAAGTTTATTTAATCAAGTAAAAGCATGTAAAAACATCCTGTAAGCAAATGAAACCTATAAACCATTAGATAAAACCCTGCAAGAATTATAAAACCAAGAAAATAAAAAAAATCTAGAAATCCAATTTTTGCACTTTTTTAACAGTTTTTAGTAATTTGTATTTTTGGAGATCTCTGGGGCATTTCGGGAGTTTTGTGATAGAAGTAAGTATGAGTTGTTGATCGACCACCAAGGTTTGGTTGGAAGAAAGAGGTTCACTTGGTGTGGAAGACTTAGAAGATGTTTGATGATGATTGATAGAAGAAGATGATGTGGGGGATGAATAAGATCTATAGCTAGATGTCTCAGGAGCAGAAGAAGGTGGTGTGGACCTACCTATATGATGATATATCATTTGTAAACTAGTAGGATTAATTCCAAAGTCCATAGATTATGATGCATGAGATGATTTAGATGTTTGACTCAAAGGACTTTGAGTCACACGAATCTTTAAAGAAGGAAGACTTATTGGGGGTGATTGATGAAGAAGGTCCTGTGAAGAAGGGGGGGACTGTGATTCAAGAATCACCTTGGATGAATAATAACAAGGGTCCTGTAAAGAAAGAGAGGACCACAATTCAAGAATTGTATTAGATATTTTATTGGACGGATTTTGAGTCACACGTATCTTCAAAGGAAGAAGATGTCATTGAGGTGATTGATGAAAGGGGTCCTACAAAGAAAGGGAGGACCATGATGTAGGAGTCATATTAAGTGTATGATGAAGAGGTTCCTACGAAGATAGGGAGGACCATGACATAGGATTCGCATTAGATGACTTAGGAGTCGAATTAGATGAATCTCAATAGTATTTTGGATCCAAATAATAGTTTGGATCCGAATAGTAGTTTGTATCTGAATCATCAGAAGATTCAGAGGAAATATTTGGATTGGAATCCTAAGAAGAAGAGGAAATGTTTTGTTTAGAATTAGAAGAAGAGTGGGGGGAACTCAAATAATAATTTGGATCAGAAGCATCCAAATCATACCACTGACTATGAGATAAAGGTAGGGAATGAGTAACCTTAATGGGCTCTCTAGCACGAAGAACCAAACAAGTTTTAGTTGTAATGGGCATCTTTTGATTTGAATTGCTAAACCTAGGTTTTGTATTTTTGTAAGTATGGGGAACTACGTAATAGTCAGTCATTATTGGAATCATTTTAGGCACAAATTTCTAGATCTAGACAGTGTGATGAAACTCCTTACAAGGGAAGGAAGTGACATGTCAATTTAGGGAAGCATAATGACAACCAACTAGACATTTCATAAGTATTGATATGTGTGCATGATTTTTTGAAGAATATCTAAGGATAATAGACATCGTTATGATGTAATATTGATGAGATAAATAGGGATTTTCCTAGAAAATAAGTTTTATGGGTGAATAATCACAAGGAATAATTACACAAGTGTGAAACAAAAAAGCCAATCAACAAGGAAATACACCATATGAAAATGTGTGTGCAAAGTGATAGTTCGATGCAAAGGTGATCAACACAATGTCAATATTTACATCAAGATCGAAATGAACAAGGCGTAAATATTTAAAAAGGGTAGATGTGACTCCTAATCAAAGAATACCACGACAATTTTAACAACCAAAAAGGCCTAAATGTTAAAGGCCGATGTTTAAAAATGTAAGCCACGTAACCACACCAATTGGACAAGTCTATCAAGATTCACGGAGAAGTGAGATATTAGTGTCAAAGTGGTATTGAAATGATGCAAACAAAGTAAGTGACACCTTTCAAGATTTGGGACAATGTTTGAAATCAAATTAAGTCAAGGTATACTAAGGATGTGTTAAAACCTCGGTAGCGTAATGCCACAATGGGGACACTTAGATCATGTTTACAAGAAACATGACATAAGTATCTTAATTATGTCGAGACAATGCAAACGAGGTAACATGTCAAAGGGAGATAAAATAATGAATCAATCCTAACTATGACGATGATTTTGACGTGGGTATCAAGATCATAAAGGCTTCAAATGATATAAATATGTCTCCACATAGTTTAGAAATTTAACTAACCCAGCCAAAAACATGGATGGGAGTAAACGGACAAAAAGGTGGTGAAATAATCAATTGATAATGCAAAGGTAGTCACTCCTCTTCTGATCAACAAAGTGTCAAAATAAAGTGAAGGAATTAGATCAAATGGGGGTAGAAAATGTTGGCCTCACTTTGGCAGAGTTTCACCTTACCTTAGGGTAAGTGAAAAACTAAGTGAAAGTAACACGTCACACATTTTGTGGTGAATAATGGCTCATAACATCAACACTGTTTGAACTGGTCAAAGTGGGATCCTAGCCAAAGTATATTTTCCTAGGTGGTTCTCTTGTTCTCGGTGTTACAAAGTCCTCTAAGAGTGGGAAAAATTTACTAAAAAAAAAGTTGCAATGACTAATTTGGGAGTATCTCGGATTTACCCCCTTCAAGTACAGTGGGCACTAATTGCATCCATCATGTACTCTTTCTTGGGTTGCAATACAGACAAATTTGTAACGCTAACTCAAAAGGAAAACTAGTCAAGTAGGTAATGTGGAGCACTTCCCATTTTGTCCACAAGATTCCCTCTTGTGCAGACTACTTTGGGGTTCCTGATACTGCCCCCATTATTGTAGCTTAAGGCGTTATGACAAAGGGGTTATGTTCTAGTTGAGCGGAGAGGGATGTACCCTTTTCCAAAACCTATAATACAATGTTTTTAATATGGTGTGTTTTTTATCTTTTTAAATTAAATGTGGTTTTAAGTGGCACAACATTTGGAAAACTACAAGAAACACATGTATTAGAGGGTTTTGTGTTTTGTTTTTGATGTCTCCTTTCTTTGAAGAGTGATTTTGGTCCTATATACCAAGGTTAGTAGTTTTCCAAAACATCATATAAAGGAGATAAGATGTTGTTTTTGATTTCCCAGATCGTCCTAAGATGCAAGGAAAGAGCATACACAATAAGGTATCTCACTCAAATTTGTAATAAATGGAAAATTCCTAGGTATAATGTGAAAATAAGTTCCTTTTAACCAAATTTTAAAGCTAATTAAACCGTTTTGCAAATATGAAGAAAGTGTTGAAACGTTTTTGATTCCCAAGATCACCTAGAAAGGCGCGAGGGAAGAGCATACACATTTCAAACGTTCAAAAATAAAGATGTAAATGTTTTTGATTAACTTAGTATAAAAAAACTTAATGTAAAGGAAACCTGTAAACCACTATTAGAACTCTGCAAGAGTTAGAAAACTAAGAAAATCAAAAAATTCTAGAAATCCAATTTTTACACATTTTAATAGTTTTTAGTAATTTGCATTTTTGGAGGTCTCTGGGGCATTTTGGGAGTTTTGTGATAGAAGTAAGTTTGAGTTGTTGATCGACCTCCAGGGGTTGGTTTGAAGAAAGAGGATCACTTGGTGTGGAAGACTTAGAAGATGTTTGATGATGATTGCTAGAAGAAGATGATGTGGGGGAGGAATAAGATCTGTAGCTAGATGTCTGAGGAGTAGAAGAAGGTGGTGTGGACCTACCTATATGATGGTATGTCATCTATAAAATAGTAGGATTAAGTCCAAAGTCTATAGATTACGACGCATGGGATGATTCAAATGTTTGAATCAAAGGACTTTGAGTCATACGAATCTTCAAAGAAGGAAGCTTATTAGGGGTGATTGATGAAGAAGGTCCTACAAGGAAGGGGAGGACCATGATTCAAGAATCACCTTGGATGAATAATAAAAAGGGTCCTGTAAAGAAAGAGAGGACCACAATTCAAGAATTGTATTAGATGTTTGATTGGAGGGATTTGGAGTCACATGTATCTTCAAAGGAAGAAGATTTCGTTGAGGTGACTGATAAAAGGGGTCCTATGAAGAAAGGGAGGACTGCGACGTAGAAGTCATATCCAATGTATAATGAAGAGGTTCCTGCAGAGATAGGGATGACCATGACATAGGATTCACATTAGATGAATTAGGAGTCTAATTAGATGAAGCTGAATAGTAGTTTGGATCTGAATAATAGTTTGGATCCGAATAGTAATTTGGATTTGAATCATCAGAAGAGTCAGAGGAAATATTTGGATTGGAATCCTTAGAAGAAGAGGAAATGTTTGGATTAGAATTAGAAGAAGAGTGGGAGGAACTTGAATAATAATTTAGATCAGAAGCATACAAATCATACCACCAACTATGAGATGAAGGTGGGGAATGAGTTACCTGAATGGGCTCTCTAGCACAAAGAACCAAATGAGGTTTAGTTGTAATGGGAATATTTTGATTTGAATTGCTAAAACTAGGTTCCGTATTTTTGTAAGTATGGAAAACCACGTGATAGTCAGTCATTGTTGGCATCGTTTTAAGAAAAAATTTCTAGATCTAGATAGTGTGATGGAACTCCTTCAAAGGGAAGGAATTTACATGTCGATTCAGGGAAGCATAATGACAACCAGGTAGACATTTTGTAAGTATTGATATACATGCATGATTTTTCGAAGATCTAAGGAAAATAGACATCGTTATGATGCAATATTGATGAGATCAAAAGGGATTTTACCATAAAATAAGTTTTCTGGGTGAATAATCATAAGAAACAATTATGCAAGTGTGAAACACAAAGCCAATCAACAAGGAAATATACCATATGAAAATGTGTGTGCAAAGTGATAGTTCGATGCAAAGGTGATCAACACAATGTCAATATTTATGTCAAGCTTGAAATGAACAGGGCGTAAATATTAACAAAGGGTAGATGTGACTCCCAATCAAAGGATAACATGGAAATTTTAATAAACAACAAGGCCTAAATGTTAAAGGGCAAGGTTTACAAATGTAAGCCATGTAACCACACCAATTGGACACGTCTATCAAGCTTCACGTAGAAGTGATATATTAGTGTCAAAGTGGTATCGAAATGATGCAAACAAAGTATGCAACACCTTTCAAGATTTGGGAAAATGTTTGAAATCAAATTAAGTCAAAGTATACTAAGGATGTGTTAAAATGTGGGCAGCGTAATGCCAAAATGCAGACCCTTAGATCATGTTTATGAGAAACATGACATAAGTATCTTAATTATGTCGAGATAATGCAAATGAGGTAACATGTCAAAGGGAGATAAAATTATGAATCAATCCTAACTATGATGACGATCCTGACATGGGTATCAAGATCACAAAGGCTACCAATACTATAAATCCGTCTCCACAAAGTTTAGATGTGTAACTAACCTAGCCGCAAACATGGATCGGAGTAAATGGAAAAAAAAGTGGTGAAACAATCAATTGATAACGTAAAGTTAGTCACTCCTCTTCTGATCAACAAAGTGTCAAAATAAAGTGAAGGAAGTAGATCAAATGGGGGTAAAAAATGTTGTCCTCACTTTGGCAGAGTTTTGCCTTACCTTAGGGTAAGTGAAAAACTAAGTGAAAGTAACGTGTCACATGTTTCATGGTGAATAATGGCTCATAACATCAACACTATTTGAACTGGTCAAAGTGGGTTCCTTGCCAAAGTATATTTTCCTAGGTAGTTCTCTCGTCCTAGGTGTTACAAAGTCATCTAAGAGTAGACATGATTTGCCCAAAAAAAATTCTCAATGACTAATTTGGGGGTATCTCGGCTTTTCCCCCTTCAAGTATAGTGGGCACTAATTACATCCATCATGTACTCTTTCCAGGGTCGCGATACAGATAACTTTATAACGCTAACTCAAAAGGAAACTAGTCAAGTAGGTAATGCAGAGCACTTCCCATTTGGTCCACAAGATTCCCTCTTGTGTGGACTACTTTGGGGTTCCTGGTACCGCCCCCATTGTTGTAGCTTAAGGCGTTATGCCAAAGGGGTTATGTTCTAGTGAAGCGAAGAGGGACGTACCCTTTTCCAAAACTTGTAATACAATGTTTTTAATATGGTGTGTTTTTTATCTTTTTAAATTAAATGTGGTTTTAAGTGGTACACCATTTGGCAAACTACAAGAAACACATGTATTAGAGGATTTTGTGTTTTGTTTTTGATGTGTCCTTTCTTTGACAAGTGATTTTGGTTCTACATACCAAGGTTAGTAATTTTCCAAAACGTCATATAAAGGAGATAAGATATTGTTTTTGATTTCCCAGATCGTCCTAAGATGCAAGGAAAGAGAATACGCAACAATGTATATCACTCAAATTTGTAATAAATGGAAAATTTCGAAGTAAATTGTGAAAATAAGTTCCTTTTAACCAACTTTGAAAGGTAATTAAACTATTTTGCAAGTATGAAGAAAGTTTTGAAACGTTTTTGATTCCCAAGATCACCTAGAAAAGCGCAAGGGAAGAGCATATGTGTTTCAAACCTTCAAAAATAAAGATGAAAATGTTTTTGATTAAGTTAATATATAAAAAATTAATGTAAAGGAAACCTGTAAACCACTGTTAGAACCCTACAAGAGTTAGAAAACCAAGAAAATTGAAAAATTCTAGAAATCCAATTTTTGCACTTTTTAATAGTTTTTAGTAATTTGCATTTTTGGAGTTCTCCAGGGCATTTTGGGAGTTTTGTGATAGAAGTAAGTATACCAAATGTATCTTACTTTTAGAAGTTCCCTCGCAAATTAGAATTCATTATATTTTCAACGCCTATTCACACTCTAAAAATGGGTTAACGAATCAAAATTTATTATCAAAACAAGGAGCACTAAAATGTTGTAACCAAAACTGGATTAAAAAGATATACATACACCTCCTTTTATGCGTGTGTGCCCCCCTTCAGAGAAACCTACACGTGGGTTTAGGCATGTGCGCATGGGTTAGGGAAGATGCAACCCTATGCATTTTTTAGACTTACAGTGCACCTGCACCACCAGAAAGGTGTGTGTGCTAGGATCAGGGCATGTACGCCAGGGTAGGTAAACAACAGTATCAAGTTCCTACAGAGCACTTGTGCCACTAGAGAGGTGCATGTGCCACCAGAGATATGCTTACCCCTGGGTTAGTGTGTATACACCAACATGACTAGTTTTCTTGTTGCAGTGAATGTATAATACGAAAGAGAATCTGTACCTGGGTTATTGCGCCTGCACCCTGCTTAGGGTATGTGCACCGGGGTTAGTGCATGTGCGTCAAGGTTGGAAAATAGAAATTCAAGCTCTGATAGTGTGTGTGCATCTCCCGAGAGGTGCTTGTGTAAGATAAGTGTGCTTGTTCCCTGGTTAGTGCACCTATGCCACTCCTGTAACCAAAGTACGACAAAAAACACAAGAAAGCTCACAATACTTCAAATTTTAGCAAGTTAGCTTGAAATTGGCAACAACCCATTAAAATGATAGCTATAAATAAAAACCTACATATATAATACTAGCAAAAATCCCAAGAAATTGAACATAATTTACTATATTTGCATATCAAAGGTTAGCCAAAAATAATAGAATTCAATCTAAAAATGCTAAGGGACTAAGGATCCCATCCCACCGGGCATGCCAAATGTTTGCGTGTATTTTTGCTTAAGCTAAGTTAGATGAATGAGAACTACCACCTAAATAGTTCTATAACAAAGCTAAGTAAAAATATAAGCACCATCAATATAAGAACTAAACAAGATCAATACTAAGCATAATGCATTAAATTTGAACTAAGATCAAACTAGCATGCTAATGTATTCAAAACCTCTACTCTCTAGATTACCAACAAAAGAAAATGGACCTATGTAGATTCCATGGCAATCAAATTGATTGTTTTGATCTCCAAGAACTTAGGAATGGGAGATCATCAAAGCATTGCTACAAGACCAATTTGATTATTCCCATATGACCCAAGCATTTGGCTAGAAAATGCAAGAAAGGAGGCTTAGCTCTTCAAATGGTGAATTTATCAAAAATAACAAAAATATTATAGTCTATTTGCTATGTGCTTTGCTTTTTTTCTTCTCAAGGAATTAGGGGTAAGTGTAAAGGTAGGAGGAGGGCTCTTTATATAGCCCAATGGATAAATAAATCTCTACATCCCTTTGCATGTGGGATAATAGAGATGTTGAGTTAGTTGTGGATAAGGGGGGCTTAGATAGGGTTGAGTTAACTTTAGGAGAGTTTAGCTTGTCCTTTAGTGACTCATGTGGATACTGTTAGTGTGAGTTATCCTATGTGTCCTCCTCTCATGTTGGAGGGTCATCTCACATGGGTTAGGTTTAGGGTTTCATATGTGTCATGCACTAGGGTTACTCAGCACCCTATATGTACCCCTTTTCTATTCATTTATGAGCATGCCAAGACACTCCGTTGTCTTTCCTCTATGTAAGCTTTTTTGCTGTTAAGCAAGTTCTTCCATTACTAATCATTTTTTTCCCTTGCTATCGCTAAAGCTTTCATGATTCCGTTGGAGTGCAACTACTTCATGGTGCCTCATTTCCGATTCAATTCTTGTAAACTCTTTTCATGGTATCAGAGCTGAGATCAGGTAAACATGCACTCGATTTGTTTTTTGTTGCTATTATTCTTACTTAGTTTCGTTATTTTACTCTGCATGCAAGTCTTTTGATCACTATTTTCTAGAAATTATCTTGCTAATATCTCTAACAAGCTTTCTTGGAAATTTTTTTGTGTTTTTTATTGTGCATGTTGTCTGTGGTTGCAGGATCCTTAAGTTCTTCAGTCGTGGTTGCTACTCAATGAACTACTGTCCCTCTGGCATTTTTTTGCTTCCCAAGCATTTTTAATCACATCTGCCACATTTTTTGGTGTGGGCAAGCTAAAACGTGGCTACACAGGGTTGTAAAAATCATCTGCCACGTTTTTTTTGCTTCCTAGGCATTTTTAAACAACTCTGCCACATTTTTTTGGTCTGAACAAGGTAAAATGCTGCTGCAAACACTCTTGCACGGCCTGGGACGTTTCTAAACAACTTTGCCACGTTTTTTTGGTCTGAGCAAGGTAAAACACTGTTTTTTACACTCCAGCATGGTTCTTCTTCTTGTTTTTTGGTAAGGTTCCAACCATACACCTTTTCCTTTGGTAAGTTTTTTATTTTCCTTCTTTTTTCTCTCTAAAATCCTCAGTTTTTTAGAAAAAACGACCTGTGTTTTCTTTTTTTTTAAGTTTTTTTTAAAACAAAAAAACAAACAAACTCTTTTTGGTATGCGTTTTAAATCAACAAATATTTATTTATTTAAAAGATACTTTCTAAAAATGCATTCAATCTTTATTTGTTTAAAAATATTCATCTAAAAATCTTTTTAAAAAAAATGCATTCTTTCTAAAACTTGTAAGTTTTAGACAATATTCACAAAAAGTGCTTTTTTAGTGATTTGCTTAATTAAAGCATTTTTCAACATTCATTAGATTTAATTACATTAGATATAATTTAATTTCACCTTATTTAAACTATATTTCTTTGGCATTATAAAATTTGGTTTGTTGGCTTGTTGTGTTTCTAACCTTCTGTTGAGTGTCGAAGACGAAGAGTGAGGTCCGGGATTGGTAGGTGGCTAATCCCCCCTCGCAATACAAACAAACCCTATCTCAAATTCTGTGCCGTTTCCAACGAGCATACATACGACACCCTTTGCATGCATTTAGGGTGTTTTTTTAATCCATTTGCAAGCTTATTGGCTTTTTCTCATCAAATTGTAGGAATTGGTTTTTGCTATAACTTTTGACTCGTTGCTTGGTTTTGAGCACTTCTCTAGTCAAAGTTGCATGTTTTTTTACACTCTAGATGATGAGATCATTAGATTTGTAAATTCACTAATTTTATAAAGTGCTGCATTCTGGGGGGTGTTGCTTAATTCAGCTCATTCTTTTGAGCTTTAATCTATTCCTTTTTTTTTTCATGGACTCGTGAGTGCATCCGCCATGGTTTTATGACAAAGGGATTCTTTCATGTGATGCGAGATGCTTTTTCTCACCACCAGGGTTGGCTTTCGCCTCCTTTCTATTTTTTACTTGTGCTTGTTTACGGTGTTCCTCTTTTGTTGTGCTCCACGAAACACTGTTGTGGTCTCCCCTCTTACACGTTATTACGCTAATTGCAAGACAAGCTACCAAGTGTTTCAAACCGCATGCACGGACCCGATTGTAATCAACACACTCAACTATAAAGTGTCAAAAGCAGGGGGGTTGTTATTGTCCTGGGTGGTTGTGTTTCTTTTCTACATTTCTTTCTCTCTCTCTCTCACTATGGATGCACTTTCAATTCCTTTGCTTACACCATTCAAATTTTTCAAATGGAGATCGAAAATAATAATGAAACTAAGGGGTAAAGGGTTATACCACATCACCATGGGAACTAAGACTGAACCAGACAACGAACCTGAAAAATATAAGTGGTTAAACCGTAGTGATGAAGCTTTAGGTCTTCTTTGCATGTTTGTTTCTCCTGACTTGCTCTTCCACATTTAGGCATCTGAAACACCTACATCTGCGTGGAAAATGCTAGATGAGATGTTTGGACAACTAGATGACATGAGAGTGCATGAGTTGGAAAACGAACTACTAGGGTTAAATCCTAGTGACTTTGAAAACCTACAAGCCTTCTTCTCGAAATTTGTCCACATTAGATTATTGTTAAAAGGATGTCAAGTAGAAAAGAAATATTCTCAACTAATCTTGTCAATTCTCTCTTAGCTAGGTCCTGAATATTCTATCTTCGTGTCAACTTTCTACGCTACAAAAGCTGCTTTGGGTGATACTTGGACAATGCCCTCCTTTGACTGTTTTTCGTCCCAACTCATATGAGAACGGGACAAACTCATTCAAATGGGGTGTCTCAAGTCCAAGTCACATGCCCTTGTAGCAAGTACTAGTAAGGGAAATAAGACTGAAAAGAAGAAAGAAACTAAGGATCAACCTAAGAAAGAAACCAAGATCAAACCTAAAAAGGACACAAACAATTCGAATTTTGAGCCTAGGGCACAGAAAAACAAGTATTTGTGTTCCTATTGCAAGAAGACTGGTCACGACGAGAAACACTGTTTTAAGAAACAAATTGATCACTTATCTCATTTACTTGAGAAAAATAAAATAAGTGTTCATGAATCAATAAAACAAAGTGCTCCGAAGGCCGAGTCTTCTGCTACAAAAGGTGCTAGAAATGATAAGAAGAAAGGAAAGGCCCTTGTAACCAAAGTTTCTCCTTCATCGACATATATTATAGATTCTGGTGCCTCGCACCACATGGGTTCTTCACATGTTGAGTTTTCCAACATCGAACCTTGTGGAATGTCCCAAATCACGATGGGTAATGACACGACAGTGTCGGTTTCTGATAGTGGATCGGTAGAGATGGAAGGGGGAACATTTAACCAAGAGTTGAGTGTTCCTGATCTCTCTACCAATCTCCTAGCATTTTACCAAATTACTCACCTTGGTGAAGGAATGTGAGTGGAATTTGGTCCTAACTCGGTGATTATTCGTGAGCTTAACAATGACACTACAGTGGCTGAGGGAAAGGTAGATCACCGTTCACAGTTGTACACCTTCTCCCACTTTACTTCTGATTCTATGCCCACTACCTTGCTCACTCATGAAAATGAGGTTAGTAAGCTATGACATGAGCATTTTGGACATCTAAACTATCGCTACCTTGAACAATTGAGTCAAAACGAAATGGTCAACGGGTTGCCTCGTGTCAATTTTTCTAAGGGTCTTTGTGAGGGTTGTACCCTTGGAAAGCATCCTGAAAAGAAATTTGACAAAGGAGAATCCTGGAGAGCCACTCGTCCCTTGGATCTTGTTCACAACGATGTTTCTGGTCCATTTCCTTCTCCTTCATTTACTAGAGCTCTTTATGTGCTAACCTTCATTGATGACTATTCGCGATATACTTGGGTATATTTTCTTAAGCTTAAATCTAAAGTCTTTGAACATTTTCAGGACTTTAAGACTCTTGCTGAAAAACAAGCGAAACGGTCTATTAAGGTTCTCTGAACTGACAATGGAGGAGAATATGTAAACAATAGGTTCATGGATTTTTGTACTTCTGAAGGGATCTCTCTGCAGCATACAATTTCTTATAGCCCTTCACAGAATGGAGTCATAGAAAGAAAGAACCGTACTCTGAAGGAGATGGCCACTTATATGATTCACTCAAAGTCTCTTCCTTCACAGTATTGGGCCAAAGCAATGAATTGTGTAAATTACATTCAGAACCGTGTTCCACACAAGGCAGTAAGAGGGATGACACCCTTTGAAGCCTGGTTTGGATGCAAGCCTGATGTTGAGAACTTTCAAGTCTTTGGATCTAAGGCTATGGCTCAGATTCCCAAGAAGAAACGTAAGGCTTTGGAACCACAATCCAAACCTTGTATCTTTGTAGGGTATCTTGATGGCGTGAAGGGATATCGATTGATGAATTCTACTTCTCATGAGGTATATATTGAGAGAAGTGTTAAGTTTGATGAGTCTTCTTTGACTTCTACTTCTCCACCTATAGAGGTTCTTCAGCTCACTGATTCGGATTCTGACTCATCTGATAATGATACTGTTGAGCATGCTCCTCTTCCAGATCCTCCTAACCATCAGACCTTTGAGTCTTCTGATTCTAACAATAGTGATGAAGAGGACTATGTCCCTTCTCACTCAAGTGAAGAATCTTCTGACTCTGAGCCTGATCCTCCTGGTCCCCTTTGGGCCAGGAAAACTTTACAAAGTGCTGGAGATTTAGTTGGAGATTCTTCAGATATGAGATGTACTCACTCAGATTTCATTGGACCCCACTCTTTCTTTACCTCTGCTTCTGATCCACAGTCTTTCCAGGAGGCTTATGGTATTCTTGAGTGGGATTCTACCATGGATGAGGAGTATTCCTCTCTTATGAAGAATGATACTTGGGATCTCACCACTCTTCTGAAAGGAAGAAAAATCGTTCGGTGTAAGTGGGTGTTCCGAAAAAAGTATGGAGTAGATGGAGACGTTGAAAAGTTTAAAGTGTGATTAGTAGCTAAGGGTTTCTCCTAGATAGCTGGGGTTGATTATATAGAAACATTTTCTCTAGTTGCAAAGATGACTTCTAATCGACTGACCCTAGTCATTCCCACAGCAAATAGATGGAAAGTCCATCAAATGGACGTTAAGAGTGCCTTCCTTCATGGTGACCTAGAGGAAGAGATCTATATGGAACAACCTCCGGGTTATGTCCAAGATTCCCCCCTCGTTTGTAAGTTAAATAAGTCTCTTTATGGCCTTAAACAAGCCCCTCAGGCTTGGTATGCCAAGATGGACTCCTTACTTACATCAGGGTTTAATAGGTGTCACTCTGATCCAAATGTTTATATTCTATGGCAAGATGACTCCATACTCATTCTTGTTCTCTATGTTGATGACTTGTTGATCACAGGTAGCTCTTCCTCTATTATTGATTATGTGAAGATCACCTTAGCCAACAATTTTTCCATGACTGACTTAGGTCTACTTCATTACTTCCTTGGGATCTAGATTTCACAATCTGACTCAGGAATCTTGATTTCACAACCTAAGTATGCTCTTGATTTTCTAGCTCGGTTTCATATGTCTGATTGTAACTCTTCTCCTACTTCTTTTCTTTCTGGGGTTAAGTTGGTTTTAGATTGCTCTACTCCCTTGGTTGATGGTACTCTTTACCGACAGTTAGTTGGGAGCTTGATCTACTTGACTTACACTCGACCAGATTTATCATATGTTATTGGGATTATGTCCAGATTCATGCAGGAGCCACATGAGCTGCATTAGAAAGCAGATAAATGGATCCTTTATTATGTTCGTGGCACTTATGCTGATGTCATACACTATCATGGAGGGGTTGATATTGACTTTATTGGATTCAAAAATTCTGATTGGGCCGGTGACTTAGATCATCAAAAATCTACTTCTGGCTACAGTTTCTCTCTTGGTTCGAGTCCTATTAGTTGGTCTAGCAAGAAGCAGAAAGCAATTGCGATATCATCTATAGAGGAAGAATATAGAGGAGCTGTTAACACTGCCACAGAAGCTATTTGGCTACAGGGTATTCTGACAGAGTTTGGCATCCACTTTTGGTGGCCTACCATTATCTATTGTGATAACATGAGCACTATCTCTATTTGCATAATTCCAGTTCAGCATCAGCGGACGAAGCACATTGAGATCCATATTCACTTCATACGGGAGCTTATTCATGATGGTATCATCAACATTTAGTACATTCAGAAAGCTGATCAGATTGTAGATTTATTCACCAAGCCCTTCACTGAGATGAAGTTTCTTCACTTACGGTCTCTTCTTGGGGTGAGGTCTTCTACAGCTGCCCATCTTCTTAGGGCTATGTAGTCCTTTTCTTCTTCTTCTAGGAAGATTATGTTTTTATATGGGCACCTTATCAGGCCTTTAGTTTCCAGGCCCCATTGACACATCTTTCTTAGTTATTTAGGAGTGTCTTCCTCTTCCGTCTGACTGATCACAGCCGCTACCCCAGCTTTGATGAAGGGGGGGTGTTAGTGTGAGTTATCCTATGTGTCGTCCTCTCATGTTGGAGGGTCATCTCACATGGGTTAGGTTTAGGGTTTCATATGTGTCATGGACTAGGGTTACTCAGCACCCTATATGTACCCCTTTTCTATTCATTTATGAGCATGCCAAGACACTCCGCTGTCTTTCCTCTATGCAAGCTTTGTTTCTGTTAAGCAAGTTCTTCCATTATTGATCAATTTTTTCCTTGCTATCGCTGGAGCTTTCATGATTCTGTTGGAGTACAACTACTTCGTGGTGCCTCGTTTCCGATTCGATTCTTGCAAACTCTTTTCAGATAAAGGGGGTTTATTAATTAATCAATATAATTAATTAATAGATGTGCAAGCTTATAAAAGCTTTTTAGAGGAATATTAGCATGATTTAGACTATAGAAGGGGATTAAATCAATTAAATAATGATTTATTGGTTTAATGAAAGGGGAAGCTAATTAATTAATAATAATTAATTAGTTTAGATAGAAGAAAGGATTAATTAACATAAAGTCATTAATTAGGGTATTTTTGGGTAGGTGACTTAATTAATTAGCATCGTGTAATTAATCAATGACGATAGGAGATAAGATGAGCACTTTTTGATGATATGTCACCAATTTGTAGGAAAGGAAATAATTAGATCAATTTAAGTATTTAAATTGCTTGGGCATAATTATAGGTGTCTACAAAGGCGAGCATCTGTACCATGTGTAAGAGACTTGTATCTACAATCACCACTAGAAAACGATGTGAACGTGCATGTGTGGATGGTATAGATAAATGATAGACAAGAGATCTAACTATCATGTGTAATAAAGAGAACATATACTAGGAAATGAAAGAAAGAGTAAAAGAAACCAAGATATGAACTATGTTGTGGACAGATGGAATGGAATGCAAGATGAAATGATAGGATCCGCATGCCCCCAACTAAATTGAAATGTATGCAATGAGGTTCATTTGGGTTTCCCCCTCAGTAGTCAAGAATGAACTGTAAATGAGAGTGCATCATTGGGAAATGATCAAAGTGTGTGTTGTGCCTAACCCATTGTGATGAATGTGTGTGTGATGATATGTGATCTAGAAATGATGTGTGCATTAATCCTATATCCAAATCATATATGATGAAAAGGTGAATAAAGGAGTGATGATTTATCCTAAAGTTTATATCACTACTAGATGAATAGAGGGAGTGGCGATATAGCCTAAAGCGTATACCACTACAAGATGAAGGGTGTTGGTGAGAAAATTTGTTGGGGGATAAATTGGTGGTTATCTTGCCAACACTATGGGAGTCTAAGTCCCTCTACTTAATCGGTGCAGCTATCGTACGTGCATGTGCGAGTAAAATTTAGTTTTATCCTGGTGACCTTTTGACTAGGGATCTAAAAGGGGCACTCCACTGACCCTGCAGAAAAATTTTGCATATATTTGTAAGAGAAGAATTTGCTAGGAAAATGGGAAAGGGAGTGAGAAAGTTAGAAAAGAGAAACTAATTTTGCAAGTAGAAAATCAAAGACTTGCATACACCAGCCAAAAATTTCATTACATGCACTTGAATTTAGAGGAAATCAAATATGTGTAACAACAACAAGACCAAATAGTGTTTATTGAGCACAAAGTACCACTAAAATCCTCAGTCAAAAAAGGCTAAAATTCCTTCTTCCTTTATTGAAGATCAAGCAGAAATTGTACATAACATAGAAATAGAAGACATTTTTGAGTAGGGAAAATGGAAGAAATTTTCTATCTCTTTGCTCTCTGCATAAGGATATCTCTCTCATGAATTCACAAAAAATAGCTCCAATATCTAAGAAGTTTTCTAAGAAGAATCTCAAATGTGGAGCTTGTTACAATTTATAAAAGAGAAGGAAACTCTTCATCTTCCCAGTGATGTTTCAAGTACTTTAACTTGACTTTAGATTTTTCATATTCCACTTAAATATTTAAGTGCCTTTTATAAAATCAAGGTGACTTAAAGTTATATTAAAAATGCAAACCCCAATGCAAAATATAATATTGATGAGAGAGAGTGTAGTCATTTTTATGCCCATAGAATAACCTTCTAATCCCATGTGCACTGGCCTATCACTCAGTGGGTGGTAAGCACTCACCCGAGGTGCACGTGTTCGCCGAGCCCGTATTTATGTGAGCATTGTGAGAATATGTTGTCATTGATGATGTATTAAGTGCAGAAAAGTAAATGATCATGCATATATTCTGAAATCATATGATGAATCATTAAACCAACATACCCATATAAGAAACATCATATAAATAGTAGATCTGATCTATAACATAAAGAAAAAGGTACTAGGGTTTATACCTATGAACAATATATTTAGAACAGAATGATATATTTATGTTGATTATAGTTCAATAACCATATTACATCCAAAAGGGTCATATTACACTGATATATCATGACCCATGCATCAGAAGATCTAGTTGTTCTTCCCTATTAAAAAAATTTAGTAGACCCATTCCCCTAGATATGCTAACATTCCTATAGTCCTCTAATGAGAACCTTAACCCCTAGAATCTTCTGATCATTTCTACAAGGCTTCACCTACTCTAGTATGGTTCATCGCACCATGGCCCTCTTCTTCTCTTTCTCTATCTATCACCCACTTTTATATATATCTATCTATATCTCTTTATGTCTTCTTCTTCAACTTGAGCCTCTCTATAAATGGGTTTAACACCCACTTCCATGCCTTTTTGAAGTAGTAGATCGGTTGTCAAGTGTCAAGGTGGTCCTCCAATGGAGCATGCTTCCTCTGATCTAAGTTCCCCACTCTCTGCAATGATGTCTTCGAGAATGTTCCATGTGTGGAATATTACTTTCTTGACCATGAAGTCACCAGGATTTCACCTTATCCATTCAGCATGCCTATTCGGGTTACATTTTTCCTCAAGTGCCTCTTGGAAAGCCGAATATGACTAAGTCATGAAATCCTATTCTCTATCATGCATGTGTGCCATGGTTTCTATTAAACCCTTCTAAAATCCCTATCCTACACATTTTTCCATGCACGCCCATCCTCTTCACTTCTCCTGAATTCACACACACCCTTTGGGACTTATTCAATATTCTGAGGCACAACATAGAGCATTGGTTGAGAAAAGAAGAGATAAAGATAAAGAAGAGGAAGAAGAAGAAGATAGAGAAATGGAGAATTATACAAAAGAATGAGCTACTATAGTGGATTTGATCTCACTTCCTAACTAGTTTCCACTTCATGCTCCTGAGAAGGTCTTTGTCCCTCTAAGATACTTACTAAAATGAGCTACTGCAGGCTCCACTTTTTCAGCATGAGGAATGCAAACATAGCTCAAGATATCTATCCATCCATCAGCCGCATGTTAGGAATTAATAGAATCTAATGTGGAATAATTCCTCAGAATCGTAATAATAAGAAGTATGAATAGAAATTATAGAAATGAAATATGTAAAACATGAAGACAATATTTAATGTGGTTCACCCAATTTGGGCTATATCCACCAAGAACACTTGCTCATATTTTATTACAAGCCAATAGTCTTCACAATTACAATAACCAGATCTTGTTTGGAGTTACGCTCAACAAACCCTCCCGAATTCACACTTGAATTCACACACACTATTCACTTTCACAAAAACAGTCATATCAATCCTATTGTATGTCCATCTATATATAATTACATCAATAGGTAGCCAAAGAGGTGGTTTTACAAAACAATGGGTACCGAAAAACCATGGGCCCAAAACCAGCCCATAATGGTTACCCGTTACCCATGAATTAATAAACCACCCATGAAAATTTGCTTTGGGGGCTTCACCCCTAAGCCCCCATTGGGGGGACTTCACCCCCCAAACCCCCTTGACCCGCTCACTAGTGAGTGGGACCACCGTAAAAATATCTGAGTGTAACACATGAAAGGTGTACCAAACTCTAACATGAAAACAGGCTCCACAAACATAACACCACACTATTAATATATTTACACTTCACAAATCATGATGAATGTTTCTTTACGATAAGTGTAATAGAGGCCCAGATCTCTGAGAGGAATTCAAGGGTATCCTTAGTGAAGGACGATGGGTTTCCTTCCTCTTTCTTGATGTATTCTTCAAATGGACCAATCAACTCATCAAAAATTGTATCCTTTCCCATTGTAGGTACTCCAAGTTTTTTATTTTTATGATTTACACTATCCTACAATTTGTATGCTTGTTCCTTTTTTTCCTCGAGTTATGTGATGGCCCAATTGATTGCCTCAAACCTAATTTACAAGCCCCTCGCCCATACACGTGAAAATTCCTCTGAGGAAGTTTTAAAGATCTTCCTGTCGATCAACTCCTGACGATGAGTGTTTCTCATTCCATCTACTACTGGGCCCAAATGTTCTTAATAGTCCCTTTCTTTCTCCAAGTCCTCCTTGAGTTTATGTGTCTTATTTTATGTTGCACATATGTAAGAACAAAGTTTGGCTTATTCTTGGAGCACTGACCTCCCTTTTTCAGAAACTGAGTTAATCCATTCATTATTCGCTCGCCCCCACATTGTGAAATCGTGTGTCCTCCTGATGGATTCTAGATTAAAGCTATTGATGGGTGTAACTTCCTAAGTGGGAATTATTGTGGCATTAAGATCAACTAGATGTTGCACATAGAATGAGAGAGTTCACACCTTCTCTTTTAGTTAATCAATCTTCTTCTTATACTCCTTATTCCTTGCTATCATGTGAGTGGAAGATTGCTGATACATGTGCAAATCCCCTTCATGAGTTTTAGGTCCTAGTTGGATTATGCTCATCTCATATTCAATTGGTGTCATCTCATCCATTGGATTGAATACCTTGGGCTGATATACTTCGATGTATTAATTACCCATTTCCCTAATTTAAAACTGCGAGGTTTTATGTGCAAGATTCATTGATTTTTTTATTTGGCCAATGAGACAATCATTGATAGATCAGGGGCTCCCACATGCTGCATAGTGCGGGTGTCAACAAAAATTGTTTCTTGCATCCAAGGAAACATCTCATTTGATTCAGGCTCAATTATAGGTGCACCAATAGTTCCTTATTTTGAAGAAAGAGGCAAATCCTAAATGAGAGAAGTATGGTTGTGAACAAGAGGTGGGACCTTCTGTGGTGGCTCGAAAACTGGGTCTTGGAACATGTGTTCTTCATCCACTTATGTCTCAGACACTATATTTTATTGCTATCTTTCTACAATCATGTCTTCCTCTCGTAGTGACTCAAATGAGTCTTCTTCTACCATGGATTTCTTTAGCATATTCTTGTGAGGAGAAGCTTCCAATTTTGTGGCCTTCCTTTTCAAACTTTCTCCAAAGTGTTTATAACTAGAAGTCATCTCTATGAATTTTGAGGATGGTTGACGTGAAGTTTGATTTTAACTTGGGGGAATTACTCATGACTAGATGATCATGGTTCTCTTCTTTTGAAACCAATTTCTCATTCTCCTTTCAACTTTCTCAATCCGTTCCTTTATATCCCCTGATTCATGAACATACTAGTTGACTGGAGACAAAGGGGACATCTTGACTGGCTTCCACTTCATGCTCCTAAGAAGGACTCTCTCCCTCCAAGATCCTTGCTAAAGGTTCCATTTTATCGACATTAGGAATGCAAATGAAGCTCAAGGTATCTATCCATCCATCGACCACAATGTTGATATCTTTGCACTTCCCAAACCATGATGAATGTTTCTCTACGATAAGTGCAATAGAGGCCCAAATCTCTAAGAGGAATTTGAGGGTATCCTTAGTGAAGGATGATGGGTTGTCTACCTCTTTCCTGACATACTCTTCAAATGGACCGATCAACTCATCAGCAGTTGTATCTTCAACCATTTCAGGCACTCTGAGCTTCTGATTTTTCTGATTTATACTATCTTGCAATTTGTATGTTTGTTCCTTTTTTTCCTCTAGCTTTGTGATGGCCCAATTGATTTGCCTCAAACCTGATTTACTAAGGCCCTCACCCATACACGTGACAAGTCTTCTTAGGGAGTTTCAAAAATCTTCATGTCAATCAACTCCTTAGCAATGAGTGCTTGCTCATTTCATCTACTATTGGGCCCCAAAATTTCCCAATAGTCCCTTTCTTTCTCCAAGTCCTCCCGAAGTGTGTGTTTCCTATTTGTTTTTACACACATGTAAGAAAAATGTTTGACCACTTCTTGGAGCACTGAATTCCCTTTTTCAGAAATTGAGTCAATCCATTCATTATTCACTCACCCCTATATTGTGAACTCGTGTGTCTTCCCTAATGGATTCTAGATTGAAGCTACTAATGGGCACAACTTTCTTAGTGGGAATTTTCATGATATTAGGATCAACTAGATGTTGCACATAGAATGATAGAGTTCACACCTTGCTCTTTCAATTCATCAATCTTCTTCTTATACTCCTTATTCTTTGTACCACCATGTGAGCGGAAGATTACTGATACATGTGTAAATCCCCTTCATGAGTTGTCAGTCTCAGTCGAATTATGCTCATTTCATAGTCACCTAATGTCATCTCATCCACTGGCTTGATTACTTTGGGTCGAGCCACTTCGATGTATTGATTACATGTTTCCCCACTATAGAAATATGAGGTTGTATGTGTGATCTTCCTTGATCTTTTTTCTTTGGCCAATGAGACAATCACTGATAGATCAAGGGCTACCACTTGTTGCATAGTGTGGGTGTCAAGGAAAATTGTTTCATGCATCCAAGGAAACATCTCATTGGACTCAGATTCAATGATAGGTACCCTATTCTGAAGGAGGAAAATCTTGAATGAGAGAGGCATGAGTTGTCATCAAGAGGGGAAACCTCTTTGTGGTGGATTGAAGATTGAATCTTGAACCATGTGTTCTTTGTCCACTTGTGCCTTTGTCATTGGATTTACTTCCTATATTTCTGCAATCAAATATTCTTCTAGCAGTGATGCAAATGATCCTTCTTCTACTCTGATTTTCTTCGCATGCCTTCTCATGAGGAGAACGCTTCCAATTTCATGGCCTCCCTTTTCAAACTCGCTCTGGAGTGTTTAGAACTAGAAGTCACCTCTATGAATTTTGAAGATGACTGATGGGAAGGCTTGCTATTTGACTCGGAGGAACTCCTTGTGACTGGATGATTATGGTTCTCTTTTTCTTGAAAACCAATTCCTCGGTCTCCTAACCACCTTCTCAGCCCGCTCTAATATATCCCCTGATTCACGAACATACCATTTTATTGGAGGTATAGGGGACATCTTGACTACCACATACTCAGAATCATACATCTTTGTCCCATCATCTTGAAAAATATATTCATACCAAAAGAACTTGAATTTCTTCATTTCACCAATTATCATCCTCATATGGTCCTTTTCACTCACCTCAAATTCATCAACGAAAATTTTCCAATAGTCCTCGTCTTGTCTGTTGTAAATTCAGGACGTAAAAAGAGTTGAAATCTTCTTGGATGTAAAAATAAGGCTTGGAAATGTAGGGATGTAAATTCAAATGAGAAAAAGAGGCCTCCAGATGAGATACATCATTTGAGCTCTTGCAGGTGAATACCCCGAGAGAGATAGGGAATGTAATCAAATTCTTTGTCCTACTTCTAATCCTATTATTCACTTGAATGATATGTCTTCATAGCTCAAACAATATAATTTGGTCACTAAGGTACTTAGGCAGCCTTAGCGGATGCTTGGTCAAAGCAACAAAAACTTACAGGTAGGAGGATGTCAAGAAATTGAATGAAATAGGAGTCATACTGTCTTGATCAAGGACACCACTTGTGATGACATCCTAGCTTACAGACCCCCTTCTAAGCTTTGGAACAACATACATTGTGAATGTGTCATTCATGTGAATGAAATGCCTATGGATTTATTCCATCACCAACTATGGAATTTTTTTGAATGTAGGCACCTTGGTGATAATGTTTTGTGTGAGACCCAATCTTTTGAATGAGCTTGACATAGCGAGTAGATAAACCAAGTAAGAAGTCATCTGGAACTTCTTTGTCATGGGTACTTGGAGTAGTTGTAGATAGAGATTGTTGCAATGATGATATGACCCCAGTCAATTCTTTTTTTTCCTTTTGTCAACGTCAAGATGAAAAGGCCCCATCCAGTCTTGGAAGTCTCTTGTGCTTGCTTATCCCATCACTCTACTAAGGAGAGTGATGACATCTGAATACCCTTCTCGGAACTCACACCTTGGAAGGTTCTTGGGAATCCTTGAGGGATTTCTCCCTATGTTTTAACCATGACCCAAGTGCTAACCCCTTGCACATATGCATCCATCATTTCCCAATTATGTAAGGTCGTGTCTTTTGAGATGATGACCATGTTGGGTGATGTCGGTATCTATAGAGAAAGTGACATATGGTTCTAAGGGCTACTGATCCATCTATTATTGTACCATTATCGGCTCGGATGGTTCATGTTTCGGGCTCATAATGGTGAGATTAGGCTAGGACCAACTCATGAATTTGGATAGACATTGGGTTTCCTACAGTAGCAAAAAATTGACTGTGAATATCTAATATTCAATCTTCTTTCAATCCTCTGGCTACTTTACGAGTTTTTAAGGTCATTCAGGTCCATATACAAGACATTATTGTCTTCTATCTCGTACTCGTAGGTGAAGGGTTGAGCCATCTTCTGTCCAGTCCACTTTTGCTTCATGTTTTCCTTAGAAATAGCAACTTATTATTTTTATTAAGTATGAAAAGGAATATCTTCCTCGAACCTCAAATGGATATTGCGACTTTGATTCCCTCTTCTCTTTGTGTTCCTCTAGCTCTTTTTGGAAGAACTTTCTATTTTTAGCAAGGTGCTCATGGGACCACTTAGTATTTTTAGTAAGTGCCAAAAATGTCTTGTTCTGATGAGTTCTCAGCTACAGTGCACCTCCAATGTCTTTGTCTCCTTCGCAAATTCTTTTATTGACAACTTTCCCAAAATAGCAGTCCCCTATGTAGAAGACCTATTATTTTTAGAAAGTGGTCTTTTGGAGGTTGGGTTGACATGGAACGAAAAAAATTCGATATGGGGTTATTTCCCAATATTGCCCCTCTGAAATTTTACAACCTATCCGCTTAATAGTCCATGAGATTTTAAACTTTCAATGTTTGGGACCTAGCAGTGCTTCTGGACATGGCAGCCATTAATGGACTTCAAAAATTGGAAGTTTGGTTTTCTCCTCCGTTTGTATGAAAAAATATATTTTTGATGTGGGTTTTTTTCTTCTGGTGCTTTAGGTGAAATATTACTTCAATCTGACAATTTGGTTTGATGGGAAATCTATCTTTTTCTTTGTCAGGCTAGAAAGAAGATTTCTTCATTGTGAATGTTCTGTGATGACACATGGCATCGATCAGACGGTTGAGGCTTTGAGCTCCCGCAAGCATTTGGGGGCTGAAATGGTGATACTGTAGGTCGCATGAGGATCCATAGGTCATATGGGGGCTGGGAGAATTTTTCCATGGTTGATTTCCCTGACCTTGAGGGACATGACAAACACAAAATCTTGCCAGGATCCTGAAGCTAGCATGTGTCCTCCCAAAATTTGACTAACTTCCAAACTCACTCTAGGACAACTTGAATTGATGATAACTTGAGCTATCGATGGAATTTTTTGATGAAACGTTATATGATACTTATTGGAAATGACATTTTAAATCCAATTTTGGGGAATATAATTTCTTGATTCATCCATTTAGATCCCTGAAAAATCATATTTTTTATTTGGTACTCTACTTGTGCATGAGAAAAACTACTTGTAGACCCAATTCAAAAAAGTGTTGTGAAGAAAATAATTTCACCATATTGTAGGGATTATAATTAAATTTTCGAAGATGTTTATTTTTCTCCTAACTCCATCTGAAGCTCCCAAAATTGTCTTTGAAAGTTTAACAATTGTTTTGGCATGTGCAATGCCTAGGCATGTGAACCCTAAGTTTGGTGAAACAACCCCAACTTCTCCGAGTCCTTCTAGAATCTTCCTGAATCACTTCCATGATTTCCCAAGGCCTTTGAATCACCTTCACATCCATTTTGGATTTTTTATGCTCTGCTCCATGGGATTGCTCTAGTCCTAGGAAGGCCAGTGATAGCCCTTCCCACAAATTCCTGAAGCTTGCAAATTTTAATGAAATCCTAAAATCACCTAGGAGGAGTGAATGGAATTTCCTAAATCACCTAGGGGATGAGATAATTTTAATCGAGAGGTCACTTGGAATGACTGGATAGACTCAGGGTGCCTTGGAATGGTAAGACTTGAAAAACTTAACACGAGGGTATAATTTTCATGCTCAGAAATTGTTAAATTCCTTTTTGCACATTTACATGACAACAAATGAATCTGGCTTGGGGACATGACATGGACCAAGTGTTGTGAAGACATGACATGGGGAATCTAGAATCTCAAATTTAGACCATATGATCCATTGACCAATGCTTATCTATTGGGCCCTGCAGAGTCATGTAAAATTAACAAGAGAGAAAGATAACAAAGAAGGAAACACACACACACACACAATAATGGAAAGGAAACACATGAAACACAACAGGAAGGGAAAAACACACAACTTAAAGGGAAACACACCTAGCAATCATCTATGGTACAAGGTGGGGGGCAAGCCTCTTTCACTGATGATACAATTTTAGGTATTGCCCACTGTGAGGCAATTCTAATGGCGTTCCATCCAAATATGAGAGTAGAAAAACATTCTCTCCGCAAGCTTCACGAATCTAAAATGGGCTAATGAATCAAAAATTTTATGGCTGCCTTTTGGTTCCCTTCTCTTGTCCCATAGCAAGATGAGGTCTCCAACTTTGAATTCTCTCATTTTTTCTTTCTTGTCGAACATATTCTTTACTTTTAATTAGCGCTCCTTGATATGGCTCACCACTCAGAGTCTACATTCTTCTAGCTTCTCAAGAAAAAGGATCCTCTTGTCAATGGAATCCTTGTATTATCTGTCTTCTATTCCCTAGAGAAACTTGAGAGCTAGCATCTAAACTAAGATGGGAATTTCTGCTTCAAATCTATACAAGAGTTGGAATGTTGACATACCTATTTCCTTCTTGGGGGTGATCCTATCTACCCATAATGAATTATACAAATTCTTATGCCAATTCCTTTGGTTTTCATCCACGAGCTTGCAGATAATGGTCATGATGTTATTATTGTTTGATTCAGCCTGTCCATTTCCTTGTGGATAGTAGTCTAATAAATGAGATAAGGATATGTCGTAGCTGTAGAAAAACTCATTCAACTCTCTTGAAGATAAATAGGTAGCATTGTCCACTACAATATCCTGTGGTACTCCAAAACGTACTATGATATTAACCTTGATGAAGATACATACTATTTCGGTGTTGGCTTGCTTGGCTAGAATGGCTTCCACCTATTTTTTGAAGTAGCCTTTGTGAGCACATATGTGTACCCAATGCTTAAGTGAGTATTCAATACACTGATGAAATATAGTCCCCACTATTGAAATGGTTCTTCAATAACAACTAGCATGATTGGTAGTGCTGCAAGTTGGGATCTCCTAATGAATTTTTGACATGCTTCACAGTTGGAAACTCATTCTTGAGTGTCTGCAAAGAGGGTGGGACAATAATACCTTCCTTGAAGGATCTTTTGTGCAGTGACCATCACCAATAAATTTCCACCACATGCTTGGTCATGGTATGCTTTAAGCAATTTTTCTTGTTGCTCTTTGTCTACACACTTGAGGAAGCATCCATCAAGACCCCTCTTGTAAACTACATGGTTACAGATTAAAAACTTTGTTTCCTTCATCTTGAGTGTTCTCCTTTGATTATAATCAATATTAGAAGGGAATTCTCCATTAGTTAGGTAATATGTAATATCAACATACCACTCATCCATAGTGGTTACAAATATAACATGTTGATTATTTTCAGAACAAATTGGGCAAGCACATTTGTCTTCACCGTGTTGAGCCTTGAGTGCTTCATCTTCAAAAATCAACCTACAAAAGCATTTCCTTATACCAAATTGGAGGTACAGCTACCCAAATCATACTCTTGAATTTTTGCAAACCAGTTTCCTCTTTTAGCTCTAGGATCTTATTGTGTCAAGATGGACTTGATTGCACTGTCAGGTACCATTACCACAGTATGAGAGTTTAGTATGTAAAATCTGAATTCTTTTACAGCCGTGACTATGAAATAGGCATGTTTTTTCCAATTGGTTGTATTTTAGTTCATGCTTCTTCAATGGGTAGCTCATGAAAGAAATGGGTGCCTCCACACCTTCATCATTATTTTGGACTAGAATGGTAGAGATTGTGTGTTCCGATACATAGCAATACATGATGAATTTTTTCTTGAAATCTGGAGACATGAGGTTCGGGGATTTGGAAATGGATTTTTTGATCTCTTCAAATGCTTCCTTACCTTCATTGTTCCATTTGAATTTTTCCTATGGTTTCATCATGGTGGTGATGTGCTTTGTCAATTCAACAAAATCATTTCTTGCTTGTGGGTAGAGATAGTGCTTAAATGGCTCGTAATCTCTTAGGATCAATGTGTGCTCCATGTTTATTCACAATTTTCCCCAACAACTTGCCTTCCATGACTCCAAAATGCACTTTTTTGGGTTTAACAATATGCCATGTTTTCTACACCTTGCAAGTACTTGTTCCAAGTGATGGATATAGTCTTCCCTCTTTTTCGAAAATACCTTGAGATCATCAAGGTATATGATGATGCAATGTTTTAAATATTTGAATGCCAAATCCATCGCCCTTTGAAATATAGCTCTTGTATTGATTAGGATGAAAGGCATTCTACTGTATGCAAAAGTGCCCCAAGGCATTGTGAAATATGTCTTGGTGTGATCCTCCTCTGCCACTTTGATTTTATTGTACCCTGAGAATCCATCGAGAAATGAAAGCATTTCAGATCTAGTGACTACTTATAAAATGTGGTCCATGATAGGGAGAGGATAATTATCTTTTAGCGATGCCTGGTTCAAGTTGCAGAAATCTACACATATTCTTATTTCACCATTCTTCTTCTACACCGGCACAATGTTGGCCACCCATGTTGAATGATGGATGGGAAAGATAAAACTTGCATTAAGTATCTTCATTACCTCCTCTTTGATGGTATCAACAATATTTGGGTTATATGGCCTTTGTTTTTTTCTAAATGGCTTGGCACCCTGCTTCAAGGGAATCGAGTGATGCATTTCCTTCAGTTGGAATAATTTGAGTTCATCATAAGAGTAGGAAAAAAATGAATATTTCTTGAATAATGCAACAAACCTTCTCTTCTCCTCAGGTGAACAAAATTTTCCAATATTGACCATCCTTGGCTCCTCTAGGGTGTCAATGTTCTCCTTCTCAAAATCATCTTGGCATCGAGAAGATTTTTTTGATTTATCTTGAATGAATCTGTCTTGTTTTTCAAAGAGGTCCTCTAGAGAAACTAGGCCTTTGGGAATCTTATTTCCTTTTAATTTGATCACTCTTTCTTCATCGATCCATTCAATTTCTTCTTTCTCTTCTTTAGCTACTGCTTCTCAGTGTGGATTCTCACTTCCTTCAAAGAAGAGGTTATTAAAATTGTCCCTTTATTTTAAGAATGCCAAGATTTGATTACGATCATTGAAGACTTGTCAATGATTTGCATTATCTGGTACACTAGGCCTGAACACCATTTCAATGGTCACCTTGTCTTTACCAAAAGAAGGATGAGGTGTCACTAGGGAAGCCGAAACTGTAAGAGAATACAATTTTAATTATTTTCTTGTCGGATAACTTTGATGGAAAATGCATCGAAAGATTCAATGCAATCACACACTCTATTTCTATAATGTCAGAGTCTTGGATTTTTCACCTGATATTGTTGTCAAACTTGCTTTACTATCACCTCTACATAACCTTGGCATCTCAGCTTCTTTATTCCCATGTCTTCTTCCATGCCCATGCCTAAGAGGAGAGATTCATATTCTGGCATTTTATTTGTATTATCAAATTACAGATTGTAGGCAAATGGGTACAATTCACTAGAAGGAGAGTAAAACACCACACCTGCTCCCAAACCTACACTAGAATGACTACATTAAAATTCCATCGTCCAAACTTGATCTTATTCTTCATCCATAAGAAATGGAAAGTTGTCATCTTTTTCTGATGTGAGGAATTAGTTTCCTAGCCCACTATCTTGAAAAAGAATTTTTTCCTTTGGATCATCATACTTTCATATTGTGAACTTCATATTCCTTATTGGCAACAAATTATTCATCTCACCTTTCACTAGAATACTTGCAGATAACCAATCCATTTTTATTTATCCACCAAAGTCTCTGCAGAAGCTTTGGCTCAGTAGCATGTCAATGTTAGGAAATATATCTTAGTGCTCCATTTGTATGTATGGGTGAATAATAATTACATGTGTAATTATTATTATGGTAAATTAGTGAAAGTATATTTACTATGTAAATGTAAATAGTAGATGTAAAATGTGGTTAGTATGTGGTAAGTTAGTAAGTTAGAATAATAAAACAATTAGTGTTGTTTTATTATTATATTGGTGAGAGGTTGAAACCATATGGGTGTATGGTTGTATATGAAGAAAAAGGTTGTGAGGATTGTTATTATACATATCCTATATAATAGAGTGTATTGAAATAGTAAATAATTAAAATATAATATAGAGTTGTTGATTTCAATTATTGTCTGTGTAGCTATTTCATGGATTCTTTGTATTAGATCAGAGTGATTTTTACATTTGGTACCAGAGCAGGTTAAATCTATCTCGAAGAAGATCTTGTAACTTTTGTTTCGTGATCTGGGTTTCTCGAAATTTTTTTGCATGGAACGAAATGTTATACGGAAAGCTACAGTAGACATTTCAGAAAAATCTAGTTTGTAGTTTGGGAGAAACATGCAATTTACTATATAGCACATTGATCACTGCAGTTTTTTTAAAGAAATCAGAGAATCAAAGGTAATTCAAATCTACATTCAATTTTTTTTTGGATATTTAGATTTAGTAAAATGGATACACCATTAGATAAATTTAATGGGCTGAACTTCCATACATGGAGAGTAAAAAACCAGATGCATTTAATGAATAAAACCTATGGAGGATAATAGATGGAAAATAAAAAGCACCTACAGATGTAAGCGAAATTGTAGAATGGGAAACTAGAGATGAACAAATAACAGATGAAATTGGCTATAACTATGAAGAGTTTTTATACAAAGTGAATTTCTTGGAGGAAGGAGGCACAGGAGGTTGGAGGTCATCCAACGACCTCTCGTTAGTCACAATCGATGGGGTCGTATTAGCTATGGTGATTATTTTTTTATACAGTGTGTTCTTGTTGTTTCTTTGTATTTTTGGCAGAGTGTTTGGTTGTAGTGTTCCTATTGTGGTTTTCATAATAAAGGAAATTTCACATTAATGGGGGAACATAATCTCAATTTTCCATTTCTAGTTTTCTACATTTATGGTATTTTCTATATATGTAGCAGATTTCAGCAGAATTTCCTACGTTATTCCCTGCAGTGAGATGTGATGAGGGCTAAGAATAGTACTTAGCATATCATGATGTGGTTATAGGTAAACCACTTGAAAACCTTCATTTTTGGTTTGTGGTACACCAGTTGTAAAACCACCATTTTCGGTTGTTGGTAAACCCTATGTAAAACCATCACCCTTTTGGTTTGTGGTACACCACTTGCAAAACCACCATTTTCGATTGTTGGTAAACCCTATGCAAAACCATCACCCTTTTGGTTTGTGGCAAACTAGTTACAAAACCATCATTTTCAGTTTATGGTCAACCCTATGAAAAACCATCCATTAGGTTTATGATCATCCTGTAAAATCATCATATCATGAGCAGGTGCAAGTATAAGGCAGGTTTTCCCCATGTTTGCACTAAGGGGGGGAATGTTAGGAAATATATCTTAGTGCTCCATTTGTATGTATGGGTGAATAATAATTACATTTGTAATTATTATTATGGTAAATTAGTGAAAGCATATTTACTATGTAAATGTGAATAATAAATGTAAAATGTGGTTAGTATGTGGTAAGCTAGTAAGTTAGAATAATAAAACAATTAGTGTTGTTTTATTATTATGTTGGTGAGAGGTTGAAACCATATGGGTGTATGGTTGTATATGAAGACAAAGGTTGTTGTGAGGATTGTTATTATACATCTCCTATATAATGGAGTGTATTGAAATAGTAAATAATTAAAATATAATATAGAGTTGTTGATTTCAATTATTGTCTATGTAGCTATTTCATGGATTCTTTGTATTAGATCAGAGTAATTTATACAGTCAAAGGATGCTAGGATGTTTTCCACCAAGATGGTTAGAAACACCTTCTTATCTGGAAAATCAGCTAATGCTACATATGCATCTTTTATTCTTCCTACCAATGGCACTTGTTTGGATTCCATTGAATAATAGGTTCCATTTTCCCAGGTCAAGGTGAGACCTAGGGAATTTGTAACTTTGATGGGCATCACATTATCTAAGGCTCTAGAATCTATAATGCAACTATTTAGTTAGAAGCCTTTAATGAGGAGTGATAGGTAGAAATTTTCAACCTTGTTAGTTTTGGAGGCAATGAGGGCTAGCATGTTTTGCAAATGTGGTGTGGATGGTGTGAGGAGTAATCCTTTGGAATTTGGACTTAGGGTTATACGATTACCACCACAGAATCCATCAATTAACTTATCAAATTGGGTAGGATACATTTGTAGGTATTCTATTTATGTGATCTAGAATTTAGTTTTTCTTGCGTGTTCCACAAATTCAAATGGGGTTATGGTGGGCAAGGTAGAGGTTCTGGGAATGACAAAATACTTACATGGTGAAGGTTTTTCTACTTTGGGGGTTGAATTTTCCTTCACAGGTGTAGTAAATAGCTTGGAAGGAGGTGGGGATGTAGGTTTTGATGGAACCTTAGATGTTTTTGTAGAAATAACATTTGAAGGAGAATTATTTTTAGCAATTTTTGAGCTAGGAGAAGGCTTGGATGACTTACTTGGTATGGCATCATGATCCTTGCTAACCAATGGGTCTGATTTTTCTTTAGCCAACTCCATAGAAAGTAGTAGTGGTGATCATCTGCTGATGATTTTATTTTTTGGAACCTCCGCAGAAAGATATTATTTCTTCTTCTTTTCCTTCACCGTATTTGTTGAGGATGGAGCACCTTTCTTGGACCGTGTGCAAGTGAAAATTGTGCATGAGAATCTTGGAAATTAATCATCATCATCATCTTCATCATCAATGTACTCAATTAGTCCACTGTGTGTATTACCATCAACTTCATTGACCTCAAGATAGTTGTCATCTCCACCTGCATTTTCTTCTTCAGGCTCTTCAATTTCCAATACCTCCTCTAGTTCTTCGATGTCACAGGTGGTATTGAATGGTCGTGCTTTGAGAGTGATCCAGAAAGGAGGTAGAGAAATCCTTGGTCTATTGGGAGGATTTGGCTTCCTTGGAGTGTTCGGCATTGTGATCTAGGATAGTTGTTTGTTTAAGGAGACTAATTCATTTGCTATTTTTTGGAACATTGGGTTTGTGGTGACTGATCCTGAATTCTAGCCTTTTTCTATCCATTTAAGCCTTTCACTTTACCAGAAAGGATTAGATCATCATCGGTTTATATCACGTAGTCCTAATCTTCCCTCAATTTTATTGGTTAGTTTCTTCTAAGGAAGAAACCTACTTCTGATAGCAAGACATTGATGAAGAATCTCTTCAAATTATTTTTAGGAGGCACCACATCTTCAGGGATTATTCTTATCACTCTGTTATATCTTGCTATGAAGTATTTCATGGATTTAGAGGTTTCTTTAATTTGTTCTAATTGGACCAAGAGATCCTAAAAGTCTTCCATGGTCTTGAACCTATGTTAGAATGCACTTCTTATATCTTCCCAGAAGGTGACACATCTCAGGGGTAACATGTAGAACCATTCGACAAATTTTTCTTGATGTGACTCCAAAAAGAGACGGACTGACACATCTTCATGCTCAACACCCAATACACCGAAAGAGGTGATAAAAACTGCTACATGTTCTTCGAGAATTTTAGAACCATCCCCTCTGAATTTTGTAAAGTTTTTTCTTGAGCCTTTTGGTAGCTCGTGAAGTGGTTGAGCAAGGGTGAGTGGGTCAAAGTTTCCCCACATAGTAAATTAGGCCTACGGTCCTCAAAATCATAATCCACCATTCTGTTTCAAATCATATCTTCCAACCTCTCTAAGGCTGCAGCTTTTGTTTCCACTCTTGCGTCTACTTTGGCTTGAGCTCTTTCAATTTCTTCAATTTGAGATCTTATTTAAGCTTCAACTCTTGCTTCTATTTCTCTAGCTTCTTCTACGGTCTCAATGTCAATGAAATATTCAAGATTCTCATTGATGTGTGGGAACTCAACGTCTAATGGATTGAAAATTCTTAGACTCCCAATGTGACCAACTGTGTGATGAAAAGGAGACCTCTGAATTCGGAGCAGATCTTGTCTTCTTTGAAGTTTTTGAAAAGTAGGATCAGTTTGTACTCCTTGTCTTTATTGCTGGTGTATCTTCCCTCCACTATCTTAGAGATTTATGCTCTTCTCTGCGGTACTTGAATTTTTATTTGTCTTTCAAATTTAGCAACGTATTATTTTTCAAGGTCGAGTATTCTCATAGCGATGAAATAACAGTTGACACTTTTCCTATTATGCCAAATATCCTCTTGCAAATCTCAAGCAATATCCTCTTAAATGTGGAAGAGAAATTCAGTTCTTTAAACAGGAGGATTCATAGGAATAGCCATGGTTTGTAGACATGAGGCTCATATAGCTATTCAAATTCTAGAATTTTTCTTCTTTTTTTTTTCAATTTTTTCAATTTTTTGTTTTTTTTGGTATTTTTTGGTCATATTCAGGTAAAGATGCTACTAAATTTTCCCCACGGTGGGTGCCAAAAACTCTTGGCGAGAAAATTTTCAGGGGGGAAATTAGTGGTTATCTTGCCAATTCTTTAGGAGTCTAATTCCCTCTACTTAACCAATGCAGTTGTCATACGTGCATGCACGAGTAAAGTTAGTTTTATCTTAGTGACCTTTCAGTCGGGGATCCAACAGGGGCACTCTATTAACCCTACGAAAAAAAAATTGCATATATTTGTAAGAGAGGAATTTTCTAGGAAATTAGGAAAAGGAGTGAGAAAGTTAGAAAAGAGAAACTAATGTTGTAAGTAGAAAATCAGAGACTTGCATACACCAGCCAGAAATTTCATTACATGCACTTGAATTTAGAAGAACTCAAATATGCGTAATAGAAACAAGAAAAAAAAGAATTTAATGAGCACAAAGTACCACTAAAATCCTCAGTCAAAAAAGGCTAAAATTCCTTCTTCCTTTACTGAAGCTCAAGCAGAAATTGTACATAACATAGAAATAGAAGAAATTTTTGAGTAGGGAAAATGGAAGAAATTTTCTATCTATTTTCTCTCTTCATAAGGATATCTCTTTCATGAATTCACAAAAAACAACTCTAATATATTAGAAGTCTGAGAATTTTTCTAAGAAGAAGCTCAAATGAGGAGCTTGTTATAATTTATATAAGAGAAGGCAACTCTTCATCTTCCCGGTGAATTTTCAAATAATTTAATTTGACTTTAGACTGTTCATATTCCACTTAAATATTTAAGTCCCTTTTATAAAATCAAGGTGACTTAAAGTTTACATTATGTTTCTATAGTCACTTAAAGTTATGTTAAAAAACACAAACCCCAATGTAAAAATATAACATTGATGAGAGAGAGTGTTGGGTGAGAAAAGAAGAGAGAAAGAGAAAGAAGAGGAAGAAGAAGAAGAGAGAGAAAGGAATAATTATGTGGAAGAATGAGCTGCTGTAATGGATTTGATCTCGCTTCCTGACTAGTTTCCACTTCATGCTCCAAAGAAGGCCTCTATCCCTCCAATCTCCTTTCTAAAATGATCTACTATAGGTTCCACTTTTTTGGCATGAGGAATATGAACAAAGCTCAAGGTATCTGTCCATCCATTAGCCACACTATTGATATCTTTGCACTTCCTGAACCATGATGAATGTTTCTCTACAATAAGTGTAATAGAGGCCCGAATCTTTGAGATGAAGTTGAGGGTATGCCTAGTGAAGGAAAATGAGTTTCCTACCTCTTTCTTGACATATTCTTCAAATGGACCAATAAACTCATTAAAAGTTGTATCCTCACCTATTGCAGGTTCTCCAAGTTTTTGATTTTTCCGATTTACACTATCCTGCAATTTGTATGCTTGTTCCTCTTTTTCCTCCAGTTCTATGATGGCCTAATTAATTGCCTCAAACCTAATTACCAAGGCCCTCACCCATTCAGGTGACAATTCCTCGAAGGTAGTTTCAAAGATCTTCCTATCGATAAAATCCTGGTGATGAGTGTTGCTCATTTCATCTACTAATGGTCCCAAAGGTTCCCAATAGTCCCTTTCTTTCTCCAAGTCCTCTTTGAGTGTTTGTGTCCTATTTTTTGTCACACACATGCAAGTGAAGATTTTGACCACTTATTAGAGAACTAAATTCCCTTTTTCAAAAATTGATTTAATCCATTCATTATTCACTCGCCCTTGCATTGTGAACTCATTTGTCCTCCTAATGTATTCTAGATTAAAGATACTGATGGGCACAACTTCCTCAGTGGGAATTGTCGTGGCATTATGATCAACTATATGTTGCACATAGAATGATAGAGTTCACACCTTCTCTTTTAGTTCATCAATCTTCTTCTTATACTCCTTATTCCTTACCATCATGCGAGTGGAAGATTTTTGATACATGTACAAATCCCCTTCATGAGTTGTCGGTCCTAGTTGGATTGTGCTCATATTATATCCAACTGGTTTCATCTCATCCACTGGGTTGATTACCTTGGGCCAAGCTAATTCAATCTATTGATTACCCATTTCCCCACTATAAAACCGTGAGGTTGTATGTGTGAGATTTCTCGATTTTTTTCTTTGGCCAATGAGACAATTGTTGATATATTAGGGGCTTCCACTTGCTGCACACTATGGGTGTTAGGGAAAAATATTTCTTGCATCCAAGGAAACATATAATCAGATTCAGGCTCAATGATAGGTGCACAAACAGTTCCCTGTTCTGAAGGAAGAGGAAAATTCTAAATGAGATAAGTATGGTTTTCAACAAGAGGTGGGACATCATCTGGTGGCTCAAAGACTAGGTATTGGACCATGTGTTATTCATCCAATTGTGTCTCAGCCACTAGATTTTCTTCTTACATTTCTATGATCAAGTCCTCCTCTCACAGTGACTTAAATGAGTCTTCTTGTACCCGGAATTTCTTTGGAATATTCTTGTGAGGAGAAGCTTCCAATTATATGGCCTTCCTCTTCAAATTTTCTTTGGAGTGTTTAGAACTTGAAGTCACCTCTACAAATTTTGAGGATGACTAATGGGAAGCTTGCTTTTGACTTGGGGTAATTCCTCATGACTAGATGATCATGGTTATCTTATTTTGAAACTGATTTCTTGTTCTCCTTAGCACTTTCTCAGTCCGTTCCTTTATATCCCCTGATTCACAAACATACCAGTTGACTGGAGACAAAGGGGACATCTTTACTGCCACATACTCAAGATCATACATTTCTATCCCATCATTGTGTAAAATATATTCTTACCTGGATAACTTGAATTTCTTCATCTCACTGATTGTCATCCTCATATGGTCCTTTTCACATACTTCAAATTCATCATTGTAATTGGCCCAGTAGTTCTCAACTTGTGGCTTGTGTTGTAATTTTGGGACATAGAAAGAGTTAGTATCTTATCTAATGTAAAAATTAGGCTTGGAAATGTAGGGATGCAAATTCAAATGAGTGAAAGTGGCCTCTAGATGAGATGCATCATTTAAGATCTTACATGTGAATAACCCGAGAGAGATAGGAAATGGAATCAACTTCTTCCTCTATATTTTAATCATGTTATTCAATTTAATGATATGTATATAGAGATTGAACAATAAAATTTTGTCACTAAGGTACTTAGGTAGCCTTAGTGGAGCTTGGTCGAAGCAAGCAACTCGCATGTAGGAGAAGGTTGAGAATTGTTTGAAATAAGAGCCTCACTTTTTGATCGAGGATGCTGCTTTGACGACATCCTAGCTTTCAGATCCCCTTCTAAGCTTTGAACCAAATACATTGTGGACACATCAATCATGTGAATAAAATGCCTATGTCTTTCCTCCATCACCAACTATGGAATTTTTTCGAATGCAAGCTCCTTGGCAATAATCTTTTGCGTCAGAACCAATCCTTTGAATGGTCTTGAGCTAGATATTAGATAGAAAAAGTAAGAAGTCATGTGGAAATTATTTGTCATGGGTACTTGGAGAAGTTACAGATGGAGGTTTTCACTGATGATCTACCCCTAGTCAATTCTTTGTTTTCCTTCTGTCAACATCAAGATGAAAATACCCATCCAGTCTTAGAAGTCTCTCATAATTGCTTCACCCATCACTCTACTAAGGAGAGTGATGACATCTGAATATCCTTCTTGAAACTCACACCTTGGAAGTTTATTACGAATCCTTGAGGGATTTCTTCTTATTTTCAATCATGAACCAAGTGCTACCTATTTTACATATGCATCCATCATTTCACAATCATGTAAGGTTATGTCCTTTGAGATGATGACCATGCAGGGTGATGTCGGTATCTACAGAGAAAGTGAAATGTTTAGAGGACTAATGACCACCATTTATGTACCATTGTTAGCTTGGATGGTTCATGTTTTGGGATCACAGTGGTGAGAGAAGGCTAGGACCAACTCAAGACTTTACACAGACACTGGGTGTCCCGCGGCAGTGAACAAGCCACTTGTGAATATCTAATATTCAATATTCTTTCAGTCCTTAGCTGTTATGTGAGTTCTAAGGTCATTCTGGTTCATGTACAAGACATCACTATCTTCTATCTCATACTCACAAGCAAAGGGTTTTTCCAGCTTCTATCCAGTCCACTTCTGCTTGATGTTTTCCTTAGAAAGAACAACTTACTATTTTTAGTAAGTACAAAAAAGTAGCTCCCTGGAACCTCAACTGAGTGTTGTAACTTTGATTTCCTCTTCTCCTTGCATTCCTCTCTCCTTATGGATCAACTTTCTATTTTTGGTAGGTTCTTGTGGGACCACATACTATTTTTAGTAATTGCCAAAATTTATGTTCTGGTGAATTCTCAGCTACAGTGCATCTCCAATGTCTCTGTCTCCTTTGCAAGTTCTTCTATTAATGACTTTCCCAAAATAGTAGTACCTTATATAAAAGACCCTCTATTTTTAGAAAGTGGGAATTTGGAGGTTGGGTTGATGTGGAACAAATTTTTTCCCCTGTGAAATTTTAGACGTACCTGCTCAATAATCTAGGAGATTTTAAACTTTTAATTTTTGACTTGGTAGTGATTCTAGACACGACAACCATTAATGGACCTCAAAAATTTCAGGTATGGTTATCTTCTCCATTTGCAAAAAAAAAATTATATGGATTTTTTCTTCTTGTACTTCAGGTGAAATCTTGTTTTAATCTGACAACTAGTTTGATGGGAAATCCAACTTTTTCTTTATTGGGCCGGAAAGAAGGTTTCTTCATTGTGAATGTTCTATGAAGCATAAGGAAATATTGAAGGTGTGATTCTAATGGTTTTTGCAAGAGGAAGTAACATAAAAAATGGTGTGTTGTTTCAAGAAATGGTTTGCAAGATTTCTACAAATCTTCATTTCACAACAATGGAGATTTTCACTGTTTTTCTCTTCGTTCTTCACTTCTTCTTCCTTATTTTCTCAAACCTCCTTTTGAGACTTGTATGTTTTCATGGAGTGGAGGAAAACACTACTATGATAGATCTAGTTCAATTTTCAGGAATGGTGGAGTGGTGGTAGGTAGTTGCAGAGGAGTTAGGAGAGAGAATTGTGTGCATAGGAGAGTTAGATGTTAGAAGAAGGAAGAAAGTGATAGGTGAGGATTTAAAAAAATTAAAAAATAATTCATAGAGAGTAATGGGAAAATGTTTTTGTCCCTAACATCCCTCACCTCAAAGAGATGTGAGGGACATCAATTTCCATGGTGAGCAAGGTGGAAACACATGGCAGCAATCTGATGGCAGGGAATGAAGGTTCCACTAGCTCCCATGGCTGAAAAATTGGTCTTGAAGAGGTCACATGGGTGACTACGAGTCTCCTTAGGGTTTGGATGCATTATTCCAAGTATGATTTCCCTAACTTGTGAGGGACATGAGGGAAATAAAATTCCATGGTGCTCCTGGTAATGACACATGGCATCGATCAAACGGTTGAGGCTTTAAACTCCTATAAGCACTTGGTGGCTGAACTAGAAATCCTAGAGGTGGCATGAGGATCCAAAGGTCATATGGGGGCTAGGAGAATTTTTATATGGTTGATTTCCCTAACCTTGATGGATGTGATGGACACAAAATACCACCAGGATCCTGGAGCTAACATGTGACCTCTAAAAATTTGACTAACTTCCGAACTCACTCTAGGAGGAAAACTTGAATTGATGATAAATTGAGCTATCGATGGAATTTTTTGATGAAAAGTTATATGATAATTACTTGTAGACCCAATTCAAAAAAGTGTTGTGAAGAAAATAATTTCACCATATTTTAGGGCTTGGAATTAAATTTTTGAAGATGTTTTGTTTTTCTCCTAACTCCACCCGAAGCTCCTGAAATTACCTTCAGAAGTTTAATAGTTGTTTTGGCCTCTGCATTGCCTAGGCCTGTGAACCTTAATTTTGGTGAACTTCCCTAGCTTCTCTAAGTCCTTATAGAATCTTCCTGAATCACTTCCATGATGTCCCAAGGCCTTTGAATCACCTCCACATCCATTTTGACATTTTTCTGCTCTACTCCATAGGGTTGCTCCAATCCTAGGAAGGTCAGTGATAGCCCTTCCCACAACTGCTTGAAACTTGCAACTTTTAATGAATTCCTAAAATCACCTAGGGGGAATGAATAGAATTTCCTAAATCACCTATGGGGATGAGATAATGTTAATCAGGAGGTCGCATGGACTAACTGGATAGATCCAGGGTGCCTTGGAAAGGTAAGACTTGAAAACCTTAACATAGGGGTATAATTGTCATGCTAAAAAAATGTTAAATTCCTTGTTGCAGATTGGCATGAAAACAAATGGATCTAGCTTGGGGACATGATATGGACTAATTTCTATTAAGACATGACATGGGGAATCCAGAATCTCAACTTTAGACCATATGATTCATTTACCAGTGCCTTATCCATTGGGCCCTGCAGAGTCATGTACAACTCACAAGAAAGAAAGATAACAAAGAAGGAAACACACACACACACAAAACAAAATAACGGAAAGAAAACACATGACACACAACATGAAGGGAAACACACCTATAAATCACCTATGGTACAAGGCGGGGGACAAGCCACTTTTAGTGCTGATACAATTTTAGGTATTTCCCACAACGAGGCGTGTTCCATAAAAATATGAGAGTATAAAAAAATTCTCACCGTAAGCTTCATGAATCTGAAATGGGCTAAGCCATAATGAATCAAACTTTTTTTGGCTACTTTTTGGTTCCCTTCGCTTGTCCCATAGTAGGAAGAGGTCTCCAACTTTGAATTCTCTCATTTTGGCTTTCTTTTTACAGATATTATTTACTTTCAATTGGTGCTCCTTGATATGGTCCACCACTCAGACTCTATTCTCTTATAGCTTCTCAAGAAAAAGGATCCTCTTGTCAATGCAATCCTTTTACTGTTCATCTTCTATTCCCTAGATAAAATTGAGATCTGACATCTAAACAGTGATGGGAATTTCTGCTTCGACTTCATACAACAGTTGGAATGGTGACATACCTATTAACTTCTTGGGGTGATCCTATCCACCCATAATGCATCATATAACTTCTTATGACAATTACTTTGGTTTTCATCCAAGAGTTTGTGGAAAATGGTCATGATGTTCTTGTTGCTTGATTTGGCATGTCCATTTCTTTGTGGATAGTAGTATGATGAATGATACAAGGAGATTTCGTAGCCGTAGAAAAATTCAGTCAACTCCCTTGAATAGAAATAGGTAGCATCATCCGCTACAATCTTTTGTGGCACTCTGAAACACACTATGATATTCTCCTTGATGAAGTTACATACTGTTTCAGTGTTGGATTTCTTGACTGGAATGGATTCCAACCATTTTTTGAAGTAGTCTGTTGTTATGAGCACATATGTGTGCCCCACACTTGAGTGAGGATTCAGTACACCGATGAAATCTAGTCCCCATTGTTGAAATGCTTCTTCAATAACAACTAGAATGAGTGGTAGTGCTGCAAGTTGGGATCTCCCAATGAATTTTTAACATGCTTCACAGTTGGAAACTCATTCTTGAGAGTTTGAAAAGAGGGTGGGACAATAATAACTTCCTCTGAGGATCTTGTATGTAGTGACCATCACCAAGAAATTTCCACCACATGCTTGGTCATGGTATGCTTTAAGAAATTTTTCTTATTGCTCTTTGTTTGCACATTTGAGGAAGCATCCATAAAGACCTCTCTTATAAAGTGCGTGGTTGCAGATTACAAAATTTATTTCCTTCAGCTTGAGTGTTCTCCTTTGCTTATAATCAATATGAGAAGGGCATTCTCCATTAGTTAGGTAATATGAAATATCAGAAAACCACTCATCAATAGTGGTTACAAAGAGAACCTGTGGATTATTTTCAGAAAAAAATGGGCAAGCATAATTGTCTTCACCATGTTGATCCTTTAGTGCTTCATCTTCAAGGATCAACCTACATAAGCCATTTTGTAGTACCAAATTAGAGGTTCAGATACCCAAATCATACTCTTGAATTTTTTCAAACTAGTTTCCTCTTTTAGCTCCAAGATCTTGTTGTGTCAAGATGGACTTGATTGCACTGTCGGGTACCATTACCACAATATAAGTGTTCAGTATGTAAAATCTAAATTTTTTTACAGCCTTGACTATGACATAAGCATGTTTCTCCACTTGGCTATATTTTAGTTTATGCTTCTTTAATGGGTAGCTCATGAAAGAAATGGGTGCCTCCACACCTTCATCATTCTTTTGGACTAGAATGGAAGAGAGTGTGTGTTCTGATGCACATCAATACATGACAAATGTTTTCTTGAAATCTAGATACATGAGGGTTGGGGCTTTGGTAATGGTGTTTTTATCTCTTCAAATGTTTCCTTCCCTTCATTGTTCCATTTGAAGTTTTCCTATGGTTTCATCATGGTGGTGATGTGCTTTGTGAATTCAACAAACTTAGGAACAGAGCAACAAAGAAATTTCACCTTTTTGAAGAAGGGATGAACTCATTTATTTCTTGTGGGTAGAGATAGTACTTGAATGACTCGTACTCTCTCAGGATCAATGTGTGCTTTGTGTTTATTCATAATGTGCTGCAACAACTTACCTTCTGTGACTCCAAAAATGTTTTTTTGGGTTAATGAACATACCAATTGACTGGAGACAAAGGGGACATCTTGACTACCGTGTACTCAAGATAAAACATCTCCATCCCATCATCGTGTAAAATATCTTCATACCTAGAGAACTTGAATTTCTTCATCTCATTGATTGTCATCCTCATATGGTCCTTTCCATGCACTTCAAATTCATCAGTGCAATTGGCCCAGTAGTCCTCAACCTATGTCTCATGTTACAATTCTGAGATGTAGAAAGAGTCATGATCTTCTCAGATGCCGAAATTAGGCCTGAAAATGTAGGGATGCAAAGTCAGATGAGTGGAAGTGGCCCCCAGATGAGATGCGTCATTTGAGATCTTGCAGGTGAATACCCAGAGAGAGATAGGGAATGGCATCAATTTCTTCATCCTAATTCTAAGCCTATTATTCACTTGAATGATATATCTATAGAACTCAAACAATACAATTTGGTCACTAAGGTACTTAGGAAGCCTTAGCATAGCTTGGTCAAAGCCAAAAACTCGCAGGCTAGAGAAGTTCATGAGTTGTATGAAATAATAGCCATACTTTTTTATCAAGGATGCCACTTGTGATGACATCCTAGCTTCAAGATCCCCTTCTAAGATTCGCACCACATACATTGTGAATGCATTGTTCACATGAATGAAATTCCTATGGCTTTCCTCCATCACCAACTGTGAAATTTTCTCAAAAGGAGGCACCTTAGCGGTAATTTTTTGTGTGAGAGACAATCCTTTGAATGATCTTGAGCTAGCGAGGAGATATAACAAGTAACAAGTCATGTGTAACTTCTTCATCATAGGTAGTTGGAGTAGTTACAAATGGAGGTTATCGTTGATGATATGCCCCCAGTCAATTCTCATTTTTCCTTCTGTTAATGTCAAGATGAAAAGGTCCATCAAGTCTTGGAAGTCTCTTGAGCTTGCTTCACCCATCACTCTACTAAGGAGAGTAATGGAATATTAATATCCTTCTTGTAACTCACACCTTAGAAGGTTCTTGGGCATCCTTGAGGGATTTCTTTTGGTTTTCAACCACGAACCAAGTGCTACCCCTTGTACATATGCATCCATCATTTCCTAATCATGGCAGGCCCTATCCTTTGAGATGATGACCATGCTGGGTGATTTTGGTATCTACAAAGAAATTGAAATGGTTCTAGAGCTAATGAACGCAATCACTGTACCATTTTCATCTCAGATGGTTCATGTTTTAGGCTCATAGTGGTGAGAGTAGAATAGGACCACATCAAGACTTCGCATAGATATTGGGTGTCCTGCGGCAGTGAACAAACCACTTGTGACTATCTCATATTCAATCTTCTTTCAGTCCTTAGCTTCTAGGTGAGTTCTAAGGTCATTCAGGTCCATTTACAAGACATCATTATGTTTTATCTCATACTCATAGGTGAATGGTTGTGCTAGCTTCTGTCTCGTCCACTTCTTCTTCATGTTTTCTTTAGAAAGAGAAACATACTATTTTTAGTAAGTATGAAAAAATAGCTCCCTCGAACCTCAAATGAATGTTGCAATTCTGATTTAATTTTATTCACGCGTTCCTCTATCCTTTTGGATCAAATTTATATTTTTAGTAGGTGCTCATGGGACCACTTACTATTTTTAGTAAGTTCCAAAATGCCCATTCTGATGAATTCTCAGCTGCAGTGCATCTCTAATGTTCATGTCTCCTTCGTAAGTTCTTTTGTTGATGACATTCCAAAAATAGTAGTCCCCTATGCAGAAGACCTACTATTTTTAGAAAGTGGAATTTTGGACATCTGGTTGATGTGGAATGAAGTTTTCCAATATGGGTTTTTTCCCAATATCACCCCTAAGAACTTTTAGACCTACCCGCTCAATAGTCTAGGAGATTTTAAACTTTTAATTTTTTTGACCTAACATTGCTTCTAGACACGATAGCCATTAATGGACCTTGAAAATTACAGATTTGGTTTTATCCTCTGTTTGAAAAAAAATTATATTTTTGATATGGGGTTTTTCTTCTTGTGCTTTAGGTGAAATCTTGTTTCAAACCAACAACTGGTTTGATGGGAAATCCAAATTTTTCTTTGTCGGGATGGAAAGAAGATTTCTTCACTATGAATGTTCTATGAAGCACAAGAAGGGATTAAAGGTGTTTTTCTAATGGTTTTGGAGAGAGGAAGTAACATAAAAAAAATGGTGTGTTGTTTCATGCACTGGTTTGCAAGATTTCTACGAATCTTCGTTTCATGACAATGGAGATTTTCACTATTTCTTCTCTTCATTCTTCACTTCTTCTTCCTTGTTTGATCAAACCTCCTTCTGACAGTTGTGTGTTTTCATGTATTGGAGGAAAAAAATTCTATGATAGATCTAGTTCAATGTTCAATAATGGTGGAGTGGTGGTAGGAAGTTGCAGAGGAGTTTGGAGAAATAATTGTGTGCATGGGAGAGTTAGATGTTAAAAGCAGGAAGAAAGCAACAGGTGGGGATTTAAAAAATTTCAAAAACAATGCACAAAGAGGGCTAGGAATATTTTTTCCTTGACATCCCTCACCTCAAAGGGACGTGAGGGATATCAATTTACATCATGAGCAAGATAGCAACATGCAGTGACTATTCGATGATAGGGAATGAAGGCTCCACTAGTTCCCAAGGTTGAAAACTTAGTCTTGAAAAGGTCACATGGGTGACCAGGAGCTCCTTGGGGGCTGGGCACATTTTTCCAAGTCATATGTCCTTGACTAATGAGGGACATAAAATTACATGTTTCTCCTGGTGATGACACTTGGAAATGATTGGATGGTTGAGGCTTTGAGCTCTCGCAAGCACCTGGGGTCTGAACGGGTGATCCTAGAGGTCACATGACAATCCAGAGGTCATATGGGGTCTGGGAGCATTTTTCCATGATTGATGTCCCTTACCTTGAGGGACACGAGGGAAACAAAATCTTGCTAGGCTCCTGGAGCTAACACGTGTCCTCCCAAAATTTAACTAACTCGGGAGGGAAAATCATAAAGACTGACCTCAAACTTATAAATTAGAACCAAGTATGTCGAGGGCTAGGGAACCTAGAAATTATAACCATGGCACCTCGAGTACCCTAATCCCTTCCTAGGTTCCCTAGTCAAAGACTAGAGATGAAAACTGAGTGAATAATGTCAACTAAGACTTCCTGAGGGATGACCAGAATTGTTTTAGTGACTAATGAATGTGAAATACAAACAACGATAAAGAGCAACTAAACTAACGATTGGAAAAAATGATGGGTTATTAGTGAATCATTTTATTATGCAAGATTCATATATAAAACAACATACTTAGTGGTATAATTATAGTAGTAAGTGCATGATTTTATTACTACAAGATACACCTTGAGTTCTCTCACCCTGTCTTAGATAGAGACAAAAGTAGCAGGTGGACAACCACAACATCTGGAACATGCCTCGCTATCATTCCCAAGAAGGCTTGGTTGGATGAGTAGGGGAAGACCCCCATCCATGGCTATAATATTAAAAAACTAGGAGGGTCTTCCCCCTTCTCTTCTTACCCTCCTCACATGTCTCTAGCCTTCTCCCCTCAAGGCTATTAGATTGGGAACCAACACTTCCTACGAGATATTATCCACTTGGTGCTCCAACCTGAAAATATTTATTTTCTCCTCTCACTCCCTCACAGGATTATTTCTGAAGATCCCTCAACTATGATCTTTGATACCATAAAATATTAATTAATATAGAGTAAGAATAATAATAGTGATATGCAAAGAGACAGACAAATAAATAGGCATGTAATAACTCATTGATAATATGAGGAAGACACAACAGGAAGGTTGATGGGAAGTAAATAATAACTTCAATGGTGTAACCAAATATTCAAGGTGGTTACATAACTAAACAAACCCAACCAAATGCATAAAGACTAATAATCTTAACTAATCTTATAAACAAGTTATTTATTTTAAAATATCTTTGGAAATATATCCTTTCATAAATTTACTAAGACCATGTCTCTAATTTGATATTCAAAATCTCCTCTCCTCATGTTTGCATGATGCTTGAATTGTTCTTTATTCTTCTCCAATTACTTATAAACTTGCTCATGTACCTCTCACATGCTCTAAAAAATCCTTTACTTTAACACTTCTATTTTTTTATGATGTCTTTTACTTATGTGACTCCTCTCAGATTTGAACCATGTAAAATATGGAATGTTTTCCTCCATGTAATTTTCTTAACTAAATTATTATACACAAACTCAACTTACATTTTTTTTTTTATCACACATTCCTACCTTAAATTTTATCAATCATCTCAATAAATTTACAAATCTCTGATTTACAACATATGTGTGCCCATCTATATATGGGTGATATGACAAATTGAATTGTAATATTGTATTCAATTTGCTCCACAATTTAATCCAAATTTTTTATATAAAATTAACATATGTGTATGATATAATACTCCTAATTAATCCATGAAATCTTATAATATCCTTGAAAACAATTTAGAAATGTTAGTTGCGTCACCAATCTTCCTACACAACACAAAATGTTCCATTTTTGAAGAATTGTCTAATTTTAAAAATATTGAACCATTTCCTTTCTATGTCCTAGGTAACCTAAAATAAAGTCCATAATGATATCCTATCATGTTGTATTGAGCCCTAGTGGACAAGGATTTCCAACATTTGATGAAGGCTTGAGAATATTTTTATCCATTTTCTTAAAATTTGTCAAGGCATTAATGTTGTTTTCAGGAAGGTCGTAATATTGAAATTCATTAACTATGGTGGTTAGAAAAATTTCTAGCTCAACAATGGAATTAGATGGAAGGGTGTGAAACACGCACAAGGAATATTGTATAAGGGTCTTAGCTAAGATATTTGTGGAAACACAATATTTATTCTTGACCCGATCCTTATAGAGGTTACTAAAATCCTTAATATGGAGAGTGGTTTTGGTAGAACCATCATAGGTGATGGAAGTGAAGACATCTCCAATGTAGAAATATAATGGAACTCTTTGAATAGATTGAAGGCTCTTGTTATGAATGGCAGGTTGTGTAATGGGAATTCCATTAGGTCCAACTGGAAGTGGAGGTGTATGATCTTTATTTTCTGTGATCTAAGGGAACACTTGAGTTTGATTAACAAGTCGATTTAGAATTGTTTGGAACTATAGAAACTAATTTTCAACCATGGTTTGTTGTTGACTTATATGGTCACTTATTTTCATGATGATTTAGTTAGAATTCATATTAGAAGGTATTTTGGTATTGTTAGTTAGGATGGTTAATATCAGTGTTCAATTTCTGAGAGAGATAGTCCTCAAGATGCTTGGATATCATTTCAGGTTAATCTCCTATGTACTCCAAAAAAATTTGTAGAATACTTTGCATAGTGGGGGTATAATTAGATTTAGGAACATCCTCATGCTTCCCCTCTTCTTCAATATCAAATAAAGGGTTTCAGATGTTGGATTTGATTTTATGTTTGAAGGTTGGGGATTTTACTTCCTAACATTAGCTTGGGAAATAAAGTCAATCACCACAATGTGGGACTAGCTTGGGAAGGCCATGATTATAAGAGTTGTTATGATGAGACAAAGAAAATTCAATTGAATATATGAGATAATTAACAAGTTAATATTCCATAGTGAAGTGAAAATTCTTAGAGGAATATTATTAGAGGTGATTATTAAATGGGATTGGTTTTGAAATAAGCTTGCATAAGGGCTGATGACATATGAAAGGAAAGATGAGAAAGAAATACAAATTTCCAAATAGGATCAGCCCTATAACAAATTTACACGATGTATGATGGCCTCTAGAAGGTAAGATTTGTGTTTAGACTAGATCAGCCATGAAATATAGTTTTGCATAGGGGAAAAATGAAATAATAAAGGAAAGATAAATAAAAATGAGTGAATTTGACCTAATTGGAAGCATAGTAATATTCATGTTAGGTTCACCAAATTTTATGATGGGTAAAAGATAAGTTCCCATTTGGGTTATAAAATATAGGGATCTAATGTAAGAGTGAACACACTGTGTAGATACAAAGGTGCTTAAGGAGCATGAAATTTGTAAATCTAGAGGATAATATCTTTAGACTTAGGATAACTATAGGTTTTCAATTCCTACAACTAATATAAATATAGGTATTGCACTAGGATTTTGAAATAAAGAGGGAAGTAACCAAAGCATGGATAAATCCAAGGGGTATAGTAATAATAAAACAAAACAATATAATAAATCACATACATATCTAATATAATCTATAGAAATGAATGACCACCATAAAAAACATACATACATAAAAAATAAGAGACTATAGAGGGTTATAAATACTTACATGTAGTGAGTGAGTGAGTGAGTGAGTGTGTGTGTGTGTGTGTGTGTGTGTGTGTGTGTGTGTGTGTGTGTGTGTGTGTGTGTGTGTGTGTGTGTGTGTGTGTGTGTGTGTGTGTGTGTGTGTGTGTGTGTGTGTGTGTGTGTGTGTGTGTGAGTGAGTGATCCACCCCAAAGATAAAAACATCGAGAGAAAATTGCTATGGGTAGAGAGGGGGAAACATCAACAAAAAGATATCCAATCCTAACTCATTATGGTGACCTAAAAGAAAAAGAGGAAAGCTCCAAGAATCCAAATTCAATTAATAAGTGTGAAATAGTGTAATCAAGATCAAAGTAGAAAGTGAGTGAAATGTTTTTTTTATAAGAGTGATGTTATGGTAGTATTAACAAGACAAAATGGGTATTTATGCTTGATTACATTGCCCAAGGGTGATGAAATCAGATATAGAAATGATACAACATAAACCATTTCCCATGGACGATGACATCAAAATTGGGGGAAACCCTAAGGTCAAGAGGCAAAAAACATGAGGAATGGAGGCCAAGAGATAAGTGAGAGTAAATTAAGAAGGTACAAAGTGATCAAAATCAAGGATAATAGTGCATAATAAGAAGTAGGTAAATACAATGGGATAAGTAGACATAATAGGTGCAATGTGTGATCAAAGGGAAGAAATGAGGCAAGTATGGGGTAACTAATACTAATAGTGATATCTATAATATGTTGTGGTCTATCCCACATGACTAATTTTAATCATACCCCAATCTTGATAGGCCCCTTCACACCCTCTCAGGAGGAGAATGCATCAACAACCCCTATAAAAATAAATGGTTAACAAGTGTAAAAAAATATGGTGTATAAAACCTTCATGTATTTCTTTTCAATCAAATTTCCATTATATCATAAGTATCATATAGCCAATGTCCTTTAACATAATATTAGACACAATTTAATCCTTGTATGAGTTTGTCTAAAAAATTATCATACATTACTCATTTACTAAAATTTGATGACCTTTCAAGAACCCTAATATGGATTTATATGTGTAATCTTATTTAAACCCAACTTAATTACCCATGTAATCCTATTATCTATGTTACTTTGGTAAAAAAAAAAAAAACCATGTAAAGTTTGTCTCTTGACTTACAAAAATTTATATATAGATTTTTTCTCATTACATTAATGTTTTATTCCTTTTACATATTTAAAAATCCATCCTCATCGTGAGTTCTTTAACAACCTCAACATTGTCAACTTTTTAAACTAATGTAAAACTCTCTTCATCTATTTTGTAATATGCACACTATCATTATATCGCTTACCTCCATAATTATGTGCATGCAAACACTCAAATATCATATGCCCAACTTCACCACACTTGAAACATTTTTTTGTGAATCTGTGTCCAAGCCATTGACCATAAGATCATCTACCTCTAGTGTTTCCTCAGTCTCTCTATCAACTACTATTTTTTCACGACATGTTTTTGTATCCTTATTACATAAATTTTCCTTCAATGTTACTTTATCCATGACTATGTGTGAACTTACCTTTATCTTTTGTTTCAATTTTCTTCTTTCATGCAAAATCTCATTTAAACTTTAGTGTACACTTATAAAATTCTTTAAAAAATGTATTCTCACTATCCTAAATTCATCTTGAATTTCCATGTGAAAATCATTTGAGTATAACATGATTTTTTTGTGTCATCTTAAACATATCCAAATCTAAAAATCAGCTTGTAATACCTTAGATCACCCACCCTTCAAAATAGTAAAAAAAATGCAAAAACATTACATGCAACCCAAAATATAAAATTAGAATTAAAAAAATTATTTTATTCAATCTAAAAGGAATTAAAATGCAAACACACACAAATGGATATCTCACTGGTGATACTCTATGCAATAATAGATAATTAGATCTCTAGTCGTTAACTCACAGTTGTTACATGTATAATGCTACAACACACAAGACACAAAACACAAAGCATAAAAAACTTGCTAGTACATACTATAATATCAATTATGTATGAGTCATTCACAATAAAGTCTAGTGGCATACTTATAACATCATAATAATCACCTAATTATGTTATATTCTTGAATCCATAAGTGACACATATGAAGTTATAGTTACATCCTAATCCTCTATACAAGATAAGACCAAAAACAAAATTTTATGCTGATTAAATTGGATCAACATTTACAATTATTGGGTTAGGTGAAATCCATATCATATCATTTAATAATTTCATATTTAAAAATTAAATTGTTACGATCCATGTATGTGGAATTTTACATATAACTACAAAATCACCTTTACCATTAAATCCTAGCATCCTTTCATAGTGAAACTCCAATGACCTTGAAATTTCACAGATATATGCAAGATACTAAATAAAACATATGATGTTAACATAGAACTTTAGAAAATATTAATGTATACCATGCACAAAAGTAAGTGAAAATCTTATGTATTATCACGAAGTCACCATTATTGCATCAAGTCATAAAACCTTTTGTTGTTTGTTTGAATCTCCTTTTGATATTCTGACTCATATTCTAAACTTTATAATATACCATGATCTTAAGAGAATCCTATTTATTATAAACACCACAACCAATTTGATAAAAAAGATTAAACAATTAGGCATATCATAAGATAATGTGAAAAACTACAAATAATCAATGCTATAGAAATTGGATGTAAAACAAAACATAGACCTTTACAATCTTTCATTCACACATGTTACATGAAGCATTACACAGACAATTTATGTAAAATAAGACTTGTTCAAAACATATAAAAACTTATGTAGAAAAAATTTACACAAAAAAAAGTATGAAAAAAGACATTAAAAAAATAAAACTTGCACAAAAAATACAAAAAAGACTTAGGAATAAACAAAAAACCTTTTTATAATGATAAAATTAGCTTATTTTTGACCTACTTTTTTTTTGGTTGATATAGGATTACAAGTGAACCTGAAAGCTTATATATCGTACTATATGTGCATTTAAGAATTGTTTGTGTATGATATTTCATATTACATGTTGTTTACACCCTAAAAATATATTATGATATGTAATATATATGATGTAAGGGTTTATTACAAGTTGATTATAATGAATTAATTAATAAACATAACACATGCAAATATGATAAAATGATGAAATAATTAAGTGAAACATAAAAAAGGATAGGTATTATCTTTGAAGAGTAATATAAAGATGATCTAGGTGTGCAAAATAGATAAAAAATTGTTATGGATTTGGAAATGATTTGTCTTTGAAAAATATAATTGAGAACTAATTCTATGTAGGTCCATACAAGTCTTCTTGAAATAGTATGGTCTTGAATACTTCTGTATGTGCTATGTACCTTGGGATATGCTATTACAATCTATATGGGTGGATGAAGATGTTGACATGTAGAACACGCCCCCTTAGTTAGTTATATGTTTATAATATATGGGGTCATATAGAATTAGTTATATTAGGTAATGAGTCAACATAAATCTAGAATTGGCCAACGTTGGGGACAATGTTGCTTTGAAGAGGAGGGACATGTTATTCCCTTAACCATAGGTCATATATCAAGATATGGATAGCTGACCTATGGATACCATAATATTTTATCATGTCATATCATATTTATTTATGCTTTCATATGCTTAGTGGGTCGGCCTTAGGGCTTTGGATAGTATAGTAGGGTATATATAGGAGTTAAATGTAGGATATTAACATGATATTAAGCACTTGAGTCTTATTGTATGGTTTATAGGTTTCCCCCTCGAAGTGGATAATATATTATACTTGCATATTGTGATCATTTCTCTACAATTGGATGTTATTTGTGTTCTATTGCTGATGATAGTAAGATCTATCTAAGTAATTTCATTACAATATGGTCATGGACCTGCACATAACATTTTTTTGAAAATTTTATTTCCCTTCAATTTCCTAGAAATGAGATTCACTACACATAACTAGGGTTTGTATATATTTGACACCACATGCAATGATCTATAACAAATAGAAACCATAGAAAACTATAAAACTTTATGAAATCATTAGATAAAAAATAAAAAATAAGTGTATGGGTGAGGATTTTCTAACCTTGGTGGTTAACCCATGCTAAACCAATCCAAGGGCTTCATTACATCTCATCAAGTGGGATAAATACTCATATAGTTCTTCTAGTATAGGTGAGTGTACATGCATATCTATTCCAAACCCTTATTGGTCCCCTCATGTTTTTTGATACAAAGATAGTGGGATAACTATAAAGTAGAGAATGTACCCAACATGGTAGTCATATAATGTGGTGTGCTTCAAATGTTTAGAATAATCCATTTTTCCCTTGAATACATTTTCCAATTCTTGGAGTAACTTGATCTTGCTAATACATGGCTATATGAATTTTGAGTTCTTGGAAATGGAGGAAGCTAGACTCTTGAACTTAGTTTAGGTGCTTTAGAATTATGCAATGGTTTTTGTAATTGATGTGCAATTACTTTAGGAGGATTTAGGAGATCCTTCAGTTCTTTATTGTTGATATTTACAATAGGATCTCATGATAATGCTAGGTGAGTTATAAAGTACAATTGAATTGTTTATATAGGCATATATAAGTTAAACATTTATATTGTGGATGACCTAGGGAATATGAAATGACTCAAATTATGTTTTCAAATTAGAACAAGAGTAATTTTATGGGAGGTTCTAAGACCATACATGATGTATAGGACCATACTCCATAGATATGAAATGCATGATTTTAGATAGGAAACTAGTGATGAAAAATTTAGAGTTTAGGAATGATGTATAGAGATGGATTATTACTTTGTATAGTTAATATTTCCTAGATGAATGGAAGAATAGTGTGCAAAGATGAAAAGTATATATATATATATATATATATATATATATATATTGTTCAGATAAGTTTCTTTCTACTTTAAATTAATGAAGTGAAATAAAAAAACTGGCCTCAGAAGATGAAGGAGTTTACCAATACTCGCGAGTGTGGTTGTCGATGCTAATGGTTGATTGAAGCTAATAATTCTGAATGATTGTATAATTCCACGTGTCCTGTAAAGAAATATGCAATAAAAGATACTAAATAGAAAGGGTTAGAAAAATGGATAAACGAGATGCTCGGCAAGGGACAATTCCAAAAATCTAAAGGGACTTCCTTGGAGGATGTCAGCTCACTTTGCAACAATTAAGTGAATTGATAAAGATAATGATAGTAATAGATAACAATAGATAAATGTGAAATGGATGAAGAGATATAGAACTCAAGGTTGAAATTGAGGTCATGTGCGTCTTCAAAGGTGGCCCAGGAAAGTGTATATGTGATCTAAACGGACTCAAAGTAGTCATACCAAAAGTCCCCAATATCTTGCTAGATATAATGGATGAACTCGATTTGATCCTCGATATATTTTTCATCAATGAAAAATTGGATTGAACAAAGTGTGATCTCATGTAAGATGTTTTATTGTTCCCAGAATAAGGGGTGTTGGACTATTAGGGGATCATAAATGCTTGTAATCAAATGTGAACGGTCAGGAACTGCCATCTAATAGGGAGCTATACTTAGAAACAACATGTTAAATGAATAGAGAAATTGATAAAAAGATATTTTTTTGTAGGAATCACTTGAGATTTAGGCCAATCTTTGGTGATCAGGGTGAATCACTGGTGATTACTATGAAACTTGATAGTTTTTTCTAAAAATGATGATTAAATCTCTAAAATGATGTTTTTGATTTCTTTTGGTGGTTCCTATGAATTGTAAAAGATAAAAAGAGATGAAGGAATACCTTTAGAGGGATGAAGAGCTAAAATATGCCTCAAATTTTTAGTGGGAATGATCTGAACTGTTGTGTCGACTTGTCACGTTTCATGGAGTTTGAAAGATGGAAAGGACCACAAAAACATTGTTGTAAATGATTGATATCGATTCTTGATTATATCTGAGTATGTCTTGGATGTTGAGAGGTCTAAGAGATAATTTTGGTAATGAATGAATAAATTCTGAAGATCTTGGAGAGATATCACAAAGGTGTTATTTATAATTGCTCGTGATTAGGTATAATTGTTGGTGATCCACATTTTTCGGGGAAAGTGTTTGGGAAGTGGTTGAAACAATTTCTAAACATTTTTTTTGGTTTGTGATGTGGGTAAATGGTTAAGGGGATGTTGGAAATGAGGTGTAGAGGATAAAATGTAGTGACAAATAGGTTTGAATTGTTTTGAAATGGCTAGGATAGATTTCAGATTGTTAGATGGTTTTTAAGAGGGATAAAATAATATTGTACATTTGTAAGTAGTATTTATGGGGTGTGAGAAGATATTTACATGAAGTGGATATTATGAAGGATTTTAGACTTAGTATAAGTTTTTATAGCTTAATTAATGTGATTAAATTACTTGATTTGTTTGAATATTATTGTGAATATAGTGTATGTGGTCAGGGAAATTATCGGTGCTAATTCTAGGTGTGTGTGTGTGTGTGTGTGTGGACTAGAATGTGAGTATTTTTCTTAGTATAGGAATAAAACCAAAATTATAATTTCTAAAGGATAATTTTCCAAATTTTAGTGTCTATATTCCCCCCTTAATATGTGTGGGATTGAAAATTATAGACTTACAGAAAAAAACATACATATGTGTTTACACACTTTTTTTATTTTCTCAATTTTTATTTTCCTTTGTGTTGATATTATCACATTCCATGTGAAACACGCAACACAAAGTGTAGTCAACATCCATAATAGAGTTTTAACTATAACTCAAATGTAAATAATGTTTGTGAATTTGAAAAATTGAACTTATAAAGACTAAAGTAAATATATGCAAAACATAGAAGGAATACACCTATTTATTTTGTAGAGGGTGGATATCCCATTATTATTTTAGTTCAAAAAAAATCATTTACTATGGATTTGTCAAAAGGATTTGGGTTGATCACTCCCTAATTGTGCCAAAGGATACACTATAGTAGGAGATGGATTTGAGTAAAAACAGCTAAACCCCATCGAGGAGAGGTATTGAAACACCCCATTAAGAGGGAAGAGAATTGTATAGAGTATCTAACCAACCTGATATATCACCATGCAAATAGAAAGAGGAAAGGAAGGAAAAAATATGAAGAACTTAGTCTCTTCAATACCTTCCAACCCCACATACCACATCATTGTATATGGATATAGGCCTCATTTTGTAAATGAAAACATGAATTTGGACAAGAATGGATCACCCATGACCCACCATGTCTTGTATATCTGAGTTTAATTATGAAAATTATGATTAATTCAAAGGAGGGGAAGAACCATACCCCTAAACCATATATTTGTGACTGTATTTGAGTTGGGCAATAAAAAAATAATTAATTACTCATACGCCCTATATTATACAATGAATTATGTTACCTATGTTTGAATATGTGTAGGATATATGTATATGCTTGTAAAAATATGAAATTATTTTATTTTATTTAGAATTTTCCCTATATAGGGAATGTGTAATGAGGGTCTATACTATAGTTCAGTCATAACCTTAATTGTATGGTTAAGCACCAATGTTAATTATGCCTCTTGTTTATATCTCTAATTTTTTATGAGGATATGGGATTTTTGTATTTATGTATCTAAAATATGGAATCTATTTATACCATTAGTAGATGTAGAATATATACTAATGAATTTCCCCTCTTTTTAGGTGTGTGTGATTAAGCATTTCAGTGTGTGACTTAAAATAAATGATGAGTACCTATGTCACATAAATCTATAATTTGTGTTGGATCACATGGAAGTATGTAGTAGTGGCCACCATTGGGATCACATTTCTGCAAGGTGGTTACACATGGTGGAGACCATAACACGAAAAGAAAACAATATGGAACATGTAACAAGAAATAGTAGCAATAGTAAATGTGTATAGAAAAAACAAGCCTACAAGTAAAGGAATAGTAAATTAATATAAAATAAGTAATAGTATGTAAAAGAGCCACATCAATGTATAGATACATAAATATGGGACACCTATGGTTTCACAAAATAATCACAAGAGAGGGGCACACATGTCACATACAAAGAATAAATTTCACATATAAACGAGACATAGAACCACAAATTTCAAGATGGTAAAAGCACTCAGGATACATAAATAAATAGTCAATTAGTCAAACAATCAAGTATGGAAATAACTGTCAAAAGGAAAATAGAGCAAGATAGGTTATCACTCAACATGACACATGTGTTATCCCTGTTATCCCAAAAGATAACATATACATACTAAAGGAAATTAAGCATAAAGAAAAAGTGAAATGTAACTAAAATATAACAAAATTACCTTTATAGTGTAGGATATGCCTCCAATGATTATTTTCATTAGGAAGGGACAAAGATGACACATTCCACCATGTATCAATTTGTGTGTCGCCTAAATCAAGTTCAACATTCCTCAGGAATTTAAATGTGTAAAAATTAAATATAAAAGTATCCTATCTATCAAACACATATGAAAAACAACATATGTAAAGTAAAAAATTAAAAAATCTCATCATATATAAGTCTTGATTTTGTTTTTTTACAAATATTTGAATGTTTTTATATTATTTGATTATTTTAATGCTTTTATATTTATAATAATATTTATGTACAAGATCCACCTAATGAGGGCCTCATCAAGATTCACCAAGAGCCATAAGGTGATAGAGGATTGGGTCTCAAACATGTCATGGGAGCATAAGGATAATCCTATATGACATATGTAAAATCCATAGTATGTTCCAAAGGATACCTAGGATGGAAATAAGCGTAAGGAGTACCATGTGCACTAGAAGGACTAATATGAAACTAAGGAGGGATATACCACTACAAGAATAATGTGTAATAAAAAACCTAATATAAGACATAGGAATTATAGACCCACTAGTGTGAAATAAGATACCTAGAAGGTCTATGAGGTAAAGATCTACTATAAAAGGAATTTTCAGTTGGAGACCGAGATATAAGGGGCCACTAGTACAAGCATGTGTAATAGAAGACCTAGTATGAGGCATATGAGGGATGGACAATGTGGAAATACTCAACATAGAAACAACCATAGCTTGTTAAGTAAATTAGGTATTAGGGTATCATATGGGATACCGTTTATTGTAATTTTTTTTTTTTGTATGAATTTTACACACTCATGCACAATATATGGTACAATCTTAAAATCATGTAGCCAAGGGAAACCTACACACATATCACATGAGGTTAGAGACGAAGTAAATAAAAATGGAATAGACATAGTATTAGAAACCATCACACATGAAACCAAAGGAAACCTCCATATATCAATAATATCTTCTATAACACATATTAATTTTAACACATTGATTAGTAGAATGACCAACATATTTATGGTAATCACAGTAGGCATTAACAAGAAAATTCTTACTCTAATTATTTATTGCATTGACATCAAGCAAGGGAGGGAGAGATACAAGGCTACACTTGATTTTTTTAAAGAACTAGGTGAGGTGCACAAAGAAATATTGTGAATTTCCATTGAGGATATTTTAACTAAAGATTTGTGGATTGCGATATAACATTAATAATGAATTTAACACAGTTCTTATTGTTATTAAATTTTCCTATGAAAGTAGGTTTTCCTTGAAACTTAGAATTAGATGTGTTGGGAGAATTTGTGACATATTTAAGGTTTTATATGGTGAGGAGCATAATATTATGCTCATTTATTGTATGAAATAAATGATTAAATGCATGGAATTTTTCAAAGATAATTCATTCTTGTAAAGGGAAAAGGCTTTCAATGAATAAATATTAAATCTCACTATCAACTAAAATATTTTTTATATTTATAAGAATGGTCTTGTAACGTAGAACATAATCACCGATGTGTTCATTATAATCTTGTTTCATTTTAAAATTTGAGCATAATAAATCTTGTCCCCAATATTGATAGATAATTTTATAGGGAATTGATTATCTAATGGGGTAAAAACAAAAATTAAATGAATTAGAAGTTCATAGAACCAATGTAATTAAAATTCCTTGAGACTTATAGGAACTATCTTGGTAATTAATTTGTTATTGTAAGAATAATCCAAACAAGAGATGTGGAAATCATAAAGGTGCTCTTTTAGATCACCCTTGCCATAAAAATAGGAAGATTAGGAAACAAAATCCATAAGAAATGGATATAAAGACACTTTGGGTGCTAGTGGGTTATGAATAAATTGAGTAGAATCTATGAAATGAGAATAATTAGAGGCACCTTATTGTGATTAAAATATTTGAGATTACAAACTATGAACAAGGGTTTTAAGAGATTACGCGCTAGAAAAAGAAGCATGCAAACCACTATGTGTGTATAAAAGAGATGTAGGAATAGAAGTGGACATAGACATAAATATAGTAACACTACGAGGTGGGTCATTATTTTCTCCCAAATATATAGGTGATTTATATTTTTGAATGGTAAAGGTATGAAAAATATAATATGTATAAGGAGGAATACTGAAAATGGTGTTCTCTTTAGATGGATGATCATGAAATAGATAGGTCGATAAAAAAATATTGATGATAGGCTCAATACGGTGAGGATTATCATGAAATTATGGAAAAAATTTAGATATTAACTCAAATTATTTAGGATCCACATCATTTTATATATTTTTATCATAATCATAATAGTTCTCACTATGTGTATCAATAGTTTCACAAGGGACCTTATGGGAATCATGATTAGTAAGAGAAGTTATACCTTCTACATGAGGTGAGGATGAAGCCATATCTACTTGAATCGTATAAGTAGGAGGAGAAATATCAATATGATAGATAGGTTGATGATTATGCCTTTTGATATATCATAAGGGTATAAAAGAAAATCATACACAAATGTGAAAATGAAATAATAGGGCCATTAGGGTTTGAAATAAAGGTAAGTATTCATAAAAAAATCAGGTTCACCAAATATTTACCTCCTAAATATACATTACTATATGCAACACATGGGATGTAAGGGTTTATTAAAGGCTAATTATTCTAAATTAATTAATAAACATTAAATGTGCAAATTCTGAATAAAGTGTCAATAGTTAAAACTATAATAAAATGATGAAACAATACATAGAAAGGGATATGATCTTAGCTCAATAGAGTGGTAAAAATATGATTAGGGTGTGTACACTGAGTAGAAGTTTTTTTATAGATTTAGAAATTATTGAATTTTTTAGATAAGGTAAAAAGGATTTGGTTTTGAAGGGACCAAAAAATCCAATACAAAAAAGAGAACCTAGGCAAGAAAACAACCCACAAAGTAAAACACAAGGGTCCAAGTCAAACCAATTTGACCAAGAGGACACTCCAGTGAAAAGAACGACCTACACTAGGTCTACATAATACTTTGTTTTATAAATTGCATTATAAAAACAAGATTTTTAAGGTGTAACAACCAAGACCCCTAAACAGAAGTGTAGCCAAAGTGTCACCATAAATTCTCTTTTATAGTGGAATCTCTACTTATTATCCTAGTGCTAGGTATATTATCCTTAGCTTCTCCTTGATTATCTTTCCAGGACATGATGGCATTTTTAGGATTTGGTTTAAGTGGCACATTATCTTAAGCTTCAGAGTGTTTTTCATCCTCATAACTATTGTTCTCAAGTCACATATTTTTCTTACTAAAAACATCCTTTTTGGCAGTTTGGTCCTCAAGAATGGAGATCCTTTACTCCCGCATGACCATCTCAGCGCTGATCCCACCAATTCTCTTTTTGTTGCACCTCAATTTTCCTTTGGAATTCCCTAATCTCTTTGAAAAGGTTCTTATTCACATGGAGAATCATATCAACAATGGTCTCCATCTTTGAGACCATGGATTTCCATTATACCAAACTTCTATCCTTATCCTTGTTGTAAGTGCTTTCCCCTAAATATTTATCCCATTTTTTAAGGTTACAAAGACTGTTCACATCCATGCCATCATGATTATCCTATGTCCCAACCTTTTTAATGTGGATCATTCTATCAGCTAGGGTTTCATCATATGAATCCACAACCATTTGGGTAAGGGTTAGATGAAAACCATAGGTTTCCCTTTGTTATAAAATAAAAAACTCAAGCCATGGTGCAGACATGTATGTAATCTCTCATTTTGAAAATATATAATGAGGGTGGTAAGGGATCTTAGAATAAATAAGGGGAAGCTCATAACCTGATTTCTATGTAGATAATTGAGAATTGATAGATGGTAGGAAAAAATCTTCCTGAATTTACCTTTAAGGGCCACGTGTTTCATGACAACCATACACACATCTGACCAACTCTTAGGGAGACAAATTCTATCTATAACATCATCAAATATGATAATTATTTCATTCATCCCAAAGAAGGTGGAAATTTCATGCCTTCTCCTGGTTTTTTCCTTTAAAATTTTTAGACCCTCTAAGGAAAACCTCGTGGCCTCGTAAGTATTTTCTTCAGTAAAAGATATATTCATTCCTTTCATATTGAAAAAACCCCTCCCAATAATTACCAAATTCAAGATCCAGTTGGTGATCATTACCTTTGAGCATTTTAATAAATTTGGAAAGGCTGCCTCTTCTACACAACCTCCACAGATTCGTATCCTGATTGATGTGTAAATAGGTGGTCAACTTAGTTCAAACCCTGTCAATGCCCATGTTTAACTAGAAGCTCTCTACATTCTTGAACTAAGTGATAATAATACTGTAAAAAAAAAACCATGAGACTAAAAAAAATTGGGGCGTTTAATTCCCCATCCTAAAAAATTATTATCCCTTTAACATATTTTTTCACACAAACTGAAAAAACTATCATGCCAAAGCTCCCAATATCTTCTCATAATTAACAAGGGATATTATATTACTCCATGGTATTTCCAGCATGTCATTTCCATTACTATCCAAGCCATCAACGAGCTTATTACCGGCTCTAAATACATGGTTAATTTCCACCTTATCAAATGAAGCTAAAAATTACCCAACTTTGGTGATGATGTTGTTAAGTTTCCATCCAGTTATACCCTATTTTTTTAAGGTGTTGATCACACATTGAGAATCTCCCTCTATAATCAAAAACTTGACATTCATGGACACACACAATTTGACTCCCTAAAGCATGGTTATAAATTCAACAAAGTTAGTTGATTAGTTACCCAAGGTTCGAGCATAGGCTTGTATGCACAAACCTAAATGGTAACGTATTAAACCACCTTCCCCTAAAAAATCTCTTCATATTTTTAGTTGATCCATCAAATTTTAGTTTGAGGAATTCTGTTAGCGGGAATTTCTATTTAGCATTTTTTATTCACAACTTTATCTTTTTCATTAGACCACTTAGTGGGGCTAAGAATTAGATTACTCGAAATATTAATTTCTAAAGCCAGACCTAGGTTATAAGATTTTGTTTTTATAATCTAGAATTTTTTTTAAGAATCTGGGAAATTTTACTAATAACCTTCTTGTTGTTGGAACATTGGTTTCAAAATATTTGATTGTTTATTCCCCCCTATATGCCCCAGAGAATATGGGGTAGTGTAAATTTATAGACTTATTTGGTAATTTCATAGTGAAAATTGAATGAACATTATTCCGTGAGGTGAGAAACAACTCCAAGGAGGACTAAATGTACCTTGAAAATATCTAGGATGGCTAAAAAACTTGGAAAGAAAAAATGCACTCCATGGAAAGGTGATTGGTCGTTTCTTGTTGTTTACACATGCTACATCTATTAATGAGTATTATTCTTTATTCCTAAGTTTTTCCATTGTCAAAATTTCCTTTTGGATCACTTCCCAATAGAAAAAATTAATGTTAGGGATAAGGTTTTTATTCCATATTTTCATCAAATACCAATTGGGCTCAATATGTTCAAAAATCAAAAGATATCCAGACTTAACTTCATAGTTCCCTAAATCCATACCTCTCCAAATCAACTTATCTTGATAATGTCTATGAGGAATGTGGCATTCCTTCAATCCATATTTAGAATTTTAAAGGGAAGATTAGGAACATTATAATTCATGGGTGGGCTTATGTGTAACCATCTCCTTTTAGTTGACAAATAATCATACACTAACTCACCATATTCCTTCATATGGTATTCCTTGAGGTCCCTCAATGGTTATTCAATCTTTAAAGGTTTATTTCTGATCCATGGATCATCCTAGAACTTGATTTTTGTACCATTCCAAAGATTCCATTTTGTACCCTTAACCAACAAATTCCTAGATTGAATAAGATTGTTCAAAAAATTAGATCCTTTTGGTAGTTTTTTCTCTGAGAAGAGACCCAAAGTGCCACCAATATTTCAAAAATATTTCTCTTCTAAAATATCAATCTAGGTTCCCTCTTCTTTATACAATCTCCACCCGATCTTGGCTATAAGAGCTTGATTCATTATCTACAACTTTTTAAAACCAATACCTCCTCGATCTTTCAATTTAGTAACCTTTTCCCAAGAAATCAATGGGATCCTGGTCTTGACCTTTGATCTAGAACATAATAATATTTTTTTGTGTTTTTAATAGATTTACTGACTTTTTTGGAGAGAATGAAAATATACATAATCAAATTAAATGGGTACTCATTGTAATGAAATTTGGAGGAGTAAGGTTTTACCTTCCTGTGACAATAAGGATCCTTTCCATGAGGCTAAATTATTATGGAACCTTTCAATTAATTAATTCCATTAGTAACCTCCATTTTACCTCCACAAAGTGGCAAGCCCAAATAATTATCTGGGAGATATTTAATGGTGCATCCCATGATATTGGCCATCATAATTTGTTGTGGCTCATTAAAATTGATGAAGAAGTAATAAATTTTATTGAAATTCACTTATTGTCTCAAAGCTTCCTCATATTGACCAGTGATGGATTTGAAGGTGTGAGCCTCCTCAACAACCTCTTGGCCTAGGAAAACCGTATCATCTACAAATTGATGTAGGAATTGATTTTCCAAACCATTAGAAACATTAACTCCTTCAAATCTTCTTTTGATTTTGGCCTTTTAACACAATCTACTTAAGGATCCAACCAAAATGATGTAGAGAAAATGGGAAAGGGGATCCCCTTACCTTAGACCCCTTTCCACTTTGAATAATCCTTACTTGGCTTACCATTTATAATCACAAAGAAAATGGAGGTAGAGGTGTAATCCTGAATCATCTTGATAAAATGAGGATCAAAACCAAGTTTCTACATGAGTAGGATCATAGAATTCCATGAAATATGACCATAGGATTTCTACATGTCTAATTTGATGAGCATAGCCTCACAATTGAATTTTTCCACTGAGTGAATAGTTTCATTAATAGAGATGATGTTGTCTAAAAAATTACTTCCCAGGACAAAAGTTCCCTGATTGGGGGAAATAAAATTACAAAGAACTTCCCACATTCTAAAAGACAAGATTTTAGAAATAATTTTGTACAGAGTGTTGCATAGAATGATCATCCTAAAATATCCTAGCTCCTTGGCTCCCAATATTTTAAGGATGAGGGCTATGAAAGTATAATTAGCTTGTTTGAGTAGACTACTAGATCTAAAAAAAATTAAACCATTATAACCACATATTTTTTCACGATATCCCAATAAAGTTGGAAGAAGAAGGCTTAAAACCCATCTAGCCAAGTAGTTTCATCCCCTTCCATTTCAAAAAACATTTCCTTGATCTCCTCCTCAGAAGGGGTAGTTGTAAGATCTTTATTATCCTTTCTACTAATGACAGTAGAAAACAAATTAAGAGTATCTGACATGGCTTCCTTGGAGGGTTGGTGACCCTCAGTAAACCGAATTTTGAAAAAGGAAATAATAGTGTTTGAGATGTCATCTTCCTCTATATCCATAACTCCATCATGTTTCATTATTTCTTGTAAATGTTGTTTGTTAGCCTTGATTGTAGATGAGATATGGAAGAACTTTGTATTCTTGTCTCCCTTCTTAAGGAAGTTAACCTGGGATTTTTTTTTTCTAAAAAAATTCTTCCTTACTAAGAATAGTGTGAAATTAAGACAACAAGTATTTTTTATTTTCTTTATCTCCGATACTCCATTCTTCGTCTTCCATACTTTCTTCCATTTCTCTCATTTCCACTATTATTTTGATCTTTTGCAAGAAAATGTTACCAAAAGTATCTTTATTTCATTTTTAAATATTGGTTTTGACATTTTTGAGATTTTTCATAACTTGGAACATGTTATTGCCTCTAGTCTCAATGTTGCACCATTCCTCAATCATTTTTCCAAGCTCTGGGTGATTGGTCCATATCTTCTTAAATCTAAAGGGTTTTCCTTTAATTTTAACTATCTCCTTAGAGTTGAGAAGAATCAGGTTATGATAAGAACCAACGTGAGCAAGAGAGGATAAATAATATTGTTTCTCATGTATCCATTGATAATTAACCAAAAAAATGTTGAGTCTAATTTGAATGAGGTATTCACCACTTCATATGTTATTCCAATTATATTTTGGGCCACTGAGCTCAATATCCAACAGATCATTCCATTTTATAAAGTTGGCCAAGTCCTCCATACTGTCAGTATAAGAGATAATTCCACCTTTTTTCAAAGGGAATCAGAGGTGTATTAAAATTCACCCTATAGTCTAGTGTAAGTCCTTTGAAAGCCTTATGAATCTAGACATTTCCTCCCAAATATAATGTCTTCCAGTGATTGAATTAGGGGCATAAACATTAGATAAAATGAATTATTTTTTGGAGCATAAATCTATGAAGCATATTTCTATATGATGTTGTCTGACATGTAAAGGACCCCTCTAGAAAATTCACATTCCAGAGACACAGAAAGCCTCTAGAGCCCCCCACTAAAAAATTGGCAAATGAACCCAACCCCTTTCCAAAAATAATTTTGAAACTCTTCCATCCTAGCAGAATTCATCTTTGTTTCTTGTAACATAATAATATCTAGTTTTTTTGTTTTTCCTACATTCCAAGAGAATCATATGCTTTGTTGTTGAAATTAGAAATAGAAATTTCTCCTATGTAAGACCATAAAACTGTTATTGGAATGTAGTATGATATTAAATTTTTCTATATGGTCTTGGACCTATGCATAATGGGATTCTAAAACTTCAATTGTCTCAAAATGAGTGTCACTTTCTATCACCATGGGTCACAAAAATTTTACACCACTTGTAATGATTTTTAAAAAATAGAAACCATACACTTTTACCAAAGTTTATGAACGTGTTAGATAACATAAGGATCAATTAGCATGTGGATGAGGCTAAAATACCATTGGAAAACCAATCCAAGTACTGCAATACAACCCCTTAAGTGGGAGAAATCATCATTTAGTTCTCATAGTGTAGATGAAAGTACGCATTCATATCTAATCCAAACCCTATTGTTTCCCTAATTTCTCTTGACGTAAAGATAATAGGCTAACTAAAGAGTAGATAAAGTACCCAACATGATAGTAGTGTGATGTGGCATGATTTAAATTATTATATTAATAAATTTTTTCCCTTGAATAACTTTAAAAATTCTTGGAGTGACTTGATGTTGCTAAGATATGGCTCTAGGATTTTTTAGTGCCTGGAAATGGAGGAAGCTAGAATATCAAATTTAGTTTGAGTGCTTCAAAATAATGTTATGAATACTATAACTAATTTGCAATGACTATATGACTATTTAAGAGAGAATTTAGTGCTTTGGTGTTAACATTTATAATACAAGCTCATGAGAATTCTGAGTGAGTTATAAAGTACAATTGGCATGCTTATATAGGCTAAACATTCACATTATGGCCAAATGATTCAAATAAATTTAAATATTTATAAGAGGAATGAATTCAAATGAATATAAAATTACCAAGAAAGTTCTAGTATCCAAAGTATAAAAAAGTGTACAAGATTGGAAATAAGAGTTACTTAGCTTGTATTGGGAGATCTAGATTGATCTTGGGTTGCGAAACATGTTGATAAGGATAGATATGATATGTGCATGATCTATTTAAAAAACTAGAGTTTGGAAATTCCTTGGAAAGAACCAACCAAAGGGGGAAAGGACCACCTTGGGTGCTAGTGTCCGATCTAGGCACTAGTGTATTGACAAGTGCTCTACTTATATTCTTTTCAAGGTATCAACTTAAATTTTTATTTTTACTCTTATTCACACACACTTCATTGTAGGTATCATGTGTCACACTTATTCCTCCAAAAAAAAAATCTACCTACACAAGGTTCAAATAAGCATTATATTAAATAATTAATGCATATGTTTAAGTCATAATGACATCATAATTCACCCCAATATGATTGTCACTGAGAAATGTACTAAATTTTAGACTCTATGTAGTTCTAGTGTGTGTGTGTGTGTGTGTGTGATTGAATTGTGTCCCTTGAAGCTAGGTTTCCCTTGTGCCAGTTACACCAATATTACAAGCTAAAACTAATTTTCCCCCAAGATGAATGTGTGAGATTGAATTCAAAACTATCCCATACTATGCAGTGAATAATGTAGCCCAAAAGGTAGTCCTTTAGTGTTGCTCTTATAAATGGTATACAGAAAGTGATAGCCTAATTATCTAGCCTCTAATAATAGTTAATAGGTTGTGTATTTATATTACTTCCTTGTTTTAATTTCAACACCTAATGACACCAAAATATGACCCAGGTCATGAAATAAAGATAAGAAAAGGAAAAAAGTTAAGAAGAAACTCACAAGTTAGAAAATAAAGTAGATTGGACAAAAATACCCAGAAGGGACACTAGTGCCCAAGTGGTAGTGTCCTTTCTAGGTAGTACTATTCTAGAGGCAATAAAAAACAAAATATCAAGAACGGGAAAAAGGATCCCTGTGAAATGACCAAAATATGTAAATGTAATTAGTAAAATGAAAATTCATAATCAAAATTTGTCGATACCAATAAAATGACTAATAAAATATGTCATAAGTGTCCAATCTTCGCACTTAGAAACCATGCATATAACAACACACTAGAGGCATAATGTAATAATACTAAGTGAATATTATTTGTCTACATTTACACCCTTTATTTTATTTGGATGAAATTTAGTAGTATAAACGATACAAGGTGAACATACCTGTAAAGGGCTGAAGTGTTTGTATGCAAAGTGTGTCAATAGTAAGAATCACATTGTGGCAAACCATGGATCACTATTTTGATCCATGTGGGTGATTTTTTTTATCACAAGAAGATTCATTGGATATAAAACATGATAAGGAGATATATGAAACTTTGAAACTTGGATACTAAAGGAAATTTTGGGATTGATCAATTCCCAAACTGATGTAAATAAATCTATAGATTTGAATGTCCTATCACTAAACTCTACCAAATGGAGCATCCTATCACTAGAGAAAGAGTATTAGGAGAGCGGTTAGATTTTCTCTATACAATGATGATTCGTCCAAAATGTTCCACCACTGTAGGAGAAAATGAACTAATTAAAACTTGTGTATTAGTCACAAAAAATCAAGGTAAAGTGGTTCAGGAAAGGAAATAACATCTCATTTCACTCACATTATGATTGAAAGGGTGTAAAATTGGTCAAAATGGAAAAGTGTTGGGTTTGAATGACTCCAAAGCTATGTCATTTGGGAGCAATAGTGATATTTTTGGAATATAATTGAAGCAATTTGCATTACTTGAAACATAGTATTTGATTTAACTTGATTAATTTGAGACTTCTTTGAAAGATTTAAGTTCCCCTAGATTAGGTAATTTGAGGGGAAAAGTGTGAAAATATGATAAATTAAGAGAATCCGATGTATTTTTACACTTGAAATAGATTAATCATTGTAATTGTGAGTTAATTGGAATGTGGTATTTGAAAAAAAATTCATGATCAATTGAAAATAGTGTGGCAGTGTGTAGTGTGGTTGTATGTTCCACATTGGGAATCTTCTTAAATCATTTGTAGGAGGGGTAATAGGATAACTTGACTATTTCCCTCCTTTCAATGATGAGATGAGAGGCAAGTTGTCAAAACATGAGCTGAAAGAAAAGAGATACATAGTTTGGAGAGGAATTAAAGGAGTATAGAATAATATAGTAATGAGTGAGACATGGGATTATCATGTAACAAATCCTAAGTATGCCATTAAATAGTAAGTACGGTAGCCAATGTAGATATGGTTCAAATGACATTGAAAACATAAAAAAATATAAACAAAGCTCAAGATATGGAAGAAACAATGATGATGAATTATTCACTATAAAATATAACATAATAAATATATTTATTGGAGTCACAATAATATTTTAATATAAATAATAAGGTTAGAAAAGTCAATAGGATCCTCATTTGTAAAATAGAGTCTTGTGATTTTGAGCTCTGAGCTGTGAAGATGCCACGTGCATCAAAGATGACCCCGAATAGATTTTATAGGGTTATGGAAGTAGTATCAACACATACTATGGATTATCTAGTAAGTAACACATTTTGTGAAGTATAGTAGGTAGTAACCATTGATTTTTTTTATTAATTTAAGGTTTTTCATTTTTTCAAAATTTGGGCATTTCTGTCCAAGACAGTGTTGACAGGGTTAGTTTTGTCCCTTGGATGGTACCATCTAGTTCTAGGAGGTAGTGTATAAGTTCAATGTGGTACCATTTAGGGTATTGGGTGGTTCTATCCAGGGCTCTGTATGAGCTTAGTAGTATGTTTTTGCATCATTTGAGATACTAACTATGGATTTTTATGCTTTTTATGTTGTGTAGAGAGACAAGCATTCACGAGAGTTCCATGTGGGTAGAATTTTTTTTTAAATTTTTGGAATTGAGATTAGATAAGGATGAGTGGGATATATTGGATCGTGTTGGGATACAACACATCACTAGATTGGGGAAGGTGCCCCATAATATGCATTTGATGGATGAACTCTATGAGATATAGTGTGTAAACACTTATACCTTTTGGTTTCCTACTAGAGAGATGCTGATGGCCATTGAGAATGTATATAGGATACTACAGTTGTTGGTAGTAGGAGAGAGGGTATAGGTGATGCCCTAGGTGATGCATGATCGAAACAAAGAGCTACAAGGTAAAACTTTATAGGGTCGCTAATACATGCAGAATCATCAATCACGATGGATGACATAGTGAGATTGGGTGTTCCATAGTTGGGGAAGTTTATTGCAGTGGTATTTTCCTTGTGTGTTGATGATATAGGAGTATCGATATCCTATAAGATGCATGATATCTATTTGAGTACTGAGCAAAATGGGGATCGGTATTCTTGGATTCGTTACATGTTGGCTCATTCGTATACATATTTATACAGATATACATATGAGGATCATGGTGGTGGGATTGGATTTACTTCATTGTTGCATGTGTGGGAATATGAGCACATAGTTGTAGTGAGACCATTCACTAGTCCATGAGAAGGTTGGTCTCAATCCAATATTTTTACAGCTAAATGGGTTTGTTTGAGGAGTTTTGGGTTCGACACTATGACCTATTAAACAATTCTAGATAGGATGAGTACACATGTAGTGATTTTTAGGACATATAGGGATTATGGAGGATGGGTTCAGGATCATGTAGATCTATAATTAATTCGGCATTCTATGTGGATGAAGAAATTTTTTCAGGTGTGGCTAAGCTCTTTTAGTAAGAGCGAGTGTCATGAAAATTTGACATAGCGTAGGATATGTATGACCCTAGACCAATATTTATGGAATATATATATATATACAAGAAACAAGGAGGGTAGGGTAAGGCTAGGTCCTACAGGTTCCCAGCTATACATGTTAGGTGTGGATGCTATGAATGTAGAGATAATGCCTGTGCAAGTAGACGATGTAGGATGTACCTTGTATTATATGTAATGGTGGGTGGAGCATTGATGGGTTCTATTATTTTCAATGTTAGTAGATACGAAAGGATATCTACCAAGTGGTCATGCAAGAGGAGGAGAAGTAGTAAGAGGATAGGAAACTATCCCCAAAGAGGATGCAAAAGTGACAATAGTTAAATGGTGTAAGTATACGTGATTTTTACTATTTTTAATTGATACTTATGTTTTTCATATTTGTGATGATGATGCATTAATATAATACATGTGTCCTAGGTGATGAGTATTGGAGGTTGATTTTGGATACATCAATACACACGCTGACTTAAAACGTGCCCCCACATGTCCTTATAGGGGGAGGGATGTTTGATAGAGTAGACCAAATTACCAAGGAACAATCATATTCATTTGATCCCATAGAGGTGGAAGAATCTACATATGCAGTGTTACACTCAGAGTGAGTTGAGGATAGGATGGAGCAAGCATGGGTGAGAGAGGTAGTTTGGGGAGGTGGTATAACTCAAATAATGTTTGAGATATACACAAAGCTACATGGCTGATATGTGGATACGGTAGTTGAGGTAGAATCATTATGGACCCGGTTAGAAGAGAAGCATCCCTGAGCACAAAAGAAGATATCTAGTGGTGAGGATTTGAACTCAAGATCTCTAATAGTATCCTTCACTAGTATTGAGGAGGATGTATGATATATATTATAATGGGAATTTCCCCTTGATTTTATATCATGAAAATTTCAAGAGATGTATATATGAATAGATAATTTTTGATATGATGACATGTACTTGTGTTTATTATATGAGTTGTTGATTGTTTTATTTGGTTTGATAAGATATGTTGTCACAATGGTGATGATGTAATTTTTGGAGATCAAAATTTCACCCATCCCAAATCAATATGATCTGGGGCTTTGAGGCAATATGGGATTGTTTCCAAGTTGTAGGACCTTGTGCTTGAGAAAGACCTCTAGAGAAGACCAAATTCCTCTGATTGTTTCTACTGCTACAACTACTCCTAGGAAGGGAAATTCAACTATCTAAATCTACCCTATGACTCCAAGGGGTTGGGGTGAGAAGGAGATGCATAAAATAAAATCCTAAGCTAAAGGGAGGTGATAACACCAGAAATAAGGGGACGAACACTCTCATATGAATGATATTGAATGAAAATACAAAGGGGAAGGGAAGACATGCATGCCAAATTTTAAAATAATACTCACACACTCGTTTCCATGGAGTAAAATAGAAAAGAAACCTACAAGGGACATAAACAATGAAAATCATACCAATATTGTAAAGGAAAATCAAGAAGATGAAATAAACTTCAAGCTAGGGCAGAAGATAACCACAAAAAAGATTTGTATTACTTCCAAATGATGCACAATCAATTACACTGGTGAAATGAGGAATAAATCCACACGTAGAGAAATAGATCTAAGGCCTACAACTCAAAATGTAAGGGGACACTACTTTGAATAATGATATTGCAATCAAAGAGGGTCCAAAATTTATAAATGAGCATTATTCAACAATATATACAAGAATGGAGAAGAAGAGGGAAAAGAGAGGGAAAACTCAAATTTCCCATCACAACCACCAATGAGATGAAATAAATTTATGTAAATCAACCTATAGCACTGTCATATTTTCCTCTCCACATTAAATAACTCATGGAAGAAGAAAAGAGGCCAAATCTCATGAAATTTGGGTGTTTGAGTTGACTAGAAGTATGCATTAATAAAATAAGTTGCGTTCTCCCATTTTCACCTACCAAATCTAACCAAAATCTAATTTTGAATATTCTATAGTGTAGCCCACGTTAGAATATTTCCAAAAAAGACCAGGTGCGCATGATTTTGTTTAATTTTTGTAGTACAAGATGAACACGCAAGACATGTGACACGAACTTGTAGACACCAAATTCGTGTCTCACGACCCCTTGTGACCCGCATCCCATTTCGCAACCTAACCTCATTACCTAAACTTCACACAATTATTTATTAATTACCTTGTAATTGATAAATCCACATCGCCTTACCTACCACCTCACTTGGCCACCTCACCATGACCTAGCCCTAACCCTAAACTAACCTAATTAGGACCCATGACTTGGTCTAGACTCACATCCATAACTAATGCCTCCTTACTCGCACCCAAAGCCGACCTTCTAGCCACTTGACCAAGCCCGCAACTGATCTCTCGGGAGAAAAGCAAGGAAGGTGGGCTATTTTACTAAAAATAGCCTACTTTTTCCTAACCGATGCCGGTTCCTACTCGACCGCCGTCGGTTACGCAACCGCCATCGGTTCCCTGTAAATGGGCTTCCCAAACCAAAACAACGGATCGGAATTTCATTTTGGAGATCAGTCGAAGGATTTTTGAATCAAAGGAGAGTCCAAAGCGATTAGCAGAGTCCAGAACTTCACTTGGCCAAGCAGAGACGAGTGAAGAAACCGGAAGAGTTGGCAGCTAAGGAGATCAACTGGCATCTTCGTCAAAAACCAGTAAGTTACATCTTGCATGTCCTCCATTATAACATTTCTTATGCTTTTGGAATTACAATCCTCCCAAATCCGTTCCTGAATCCATTATCCAACATACCATTGCCTCTAACTATCATTCCTTAGCTTCTAACCATCCCATTTCCCAATACCATCCAAAAATCAGCCATTACAAACTCCACAACCAGCCCAGAAGATCCCAGAACCCACCGGTATCGGTTACCAGTAACCGCCATCGGTTATAGGTAACCGGCATCGGTTCCTTTGATCAAAACCAGGAAAAACAGCCTTTCCCCTACCCAGTTCAGCCAAGCAATTTGATTGATATTTTACAATATTTTGTGTTAACTCATATTAGCAGGGAAACTGACCACCTTCGAAAGGAAGTTTTACATTTCCTGGGCCCAAGGCAGTTTCCTCATTTATTATCTAATCAAAATCTTGTGGTCTTGTGTTCTTATTTGCAGGTAGTCCTTCCAAGACAAAAAGGAGTTCTTCGCAGTCAGCCTGATCTTTCTCTACGGTACGCGCACATCATCTCGACATTCTACAGGTATTCCTCCTAACCCTAACCTTATCTGTTTCTATAAGGAACGAAGCATTTCCGAGTGAAACATTTGGGTTTTTCTTTATTTCTTGCTTGCTTTTATTATAGGGAGCATACTTGCTGTTTTCTTCTTCTAGAGATATTCACAGGGTATTTTATTATTCTGGTAAAAGAACTTGCTTTGTTTTTGCATCTTGCATTAGTAAAAGTCATCTCTTTTGCTTCATCGAATATCACTTTCGATTTGGGTTTTAAAACACATGCATTGCATTCCTGCCTGTTGTTGTTCAATTCTAGTGAACATAGATTAAGTAACAGGTCGTACACGTGGGGGTGATATCCACGGTATTGACAGGAAATTAACCTTAGTTTCACTGCACAACACATACCGAATCACTTCACAATTAACACAACAGCTCAAACATCCCCCCTTTTTTCCGCGGTATTCCTCCGCCCGATTGAGGTAACCTTATAAGCCAAAACAACTTGACATTTCCCCTAAGTCTCTTGTTTAGGATTCTGACATCATTCTACGTCTTAAGGCATAAGCCCACAATAATTAAAATTAACCCTAAGGTTAATCTCTGCATTTGCGTGTGCATCTTGCTTGTTTGCTGTTCTGTTTTCTCTGTCATACTCTGTCTTTTGTGATCAATAAGTTGATAAAACTATTCAACGTTGCTAAAAATCAAATTAGCAGCCCCTTTGTATCTTCTTATCCTAGATTTTTTTTGACACCGGCATCGGTTAAGGGACCGACGTCGTTTCTCCTGTGACCGACACCGGTTAGTAAACCGATATCGGTTACTGTCTCTCTCAGCCCCTGACAAACCAGCAACTTGCCAAATTCACCATTTTGAGGTTGTTTTTGTTCTTGATAGATTGAAACTTTCTTGTGTGTTCTGGTCTATGGTTGTCATCACTCGGAAGCAAGCTGCCGCCATGGTTTCACACGCTTGCTCTGTTTCTTTGCCTGAATCACCCCCTTCACATTCTATAGGAAACCCTACGGACACCAGTGAGATCCCCCAAATTCCTGTAGGAGACAAGGACTTTGCCAAATTTCTGGATGCTAATCCCAGTGCTGTACAATACTATCTATCTCATACCCCTGACCGTATGCCTGATGGTCAGCTCCTTATGGGCATGCCTATTAGTATAGCTGCTCATTTAGCTCCTACTCCTCCTGATAACAATACCTTACTTCCTGCATCACTAGCCCCGTCTCCCAATCCGACAGCAGCAGAGGTTCATACGACCCCGATTAGCTTTCCTTTTGTTAATCTTGGACCCCACGTATCGCTACCACCAACTGCCCCTATCTCATCTCTCTTTCAGACCACTCCATTCATGACTCACTCTCTGCCACCTATTCAAACGAGCTTTCCTTCTCAAGCTCCGCCTACCTTTTCATTCCCATATACGTATCCAGTAACCTCAACACCTTATATGGGACATCCCTATTCTGTGGCACCATCATCTCATCCAACCACAGATTTCATCAAGCAAATGATGGACAAAATGCAAAACCTGGAGGCTTCCGTTTCAGGAAGTCGTAGCGCCTTGACATACGAGCAAGTTTGTCGGGAGCCCATTCACCCTTCTGTCCCCCTTCATTCATATCCTCCTCAATGGGAGTTGCCAAAGTTTACTCGTTTTAACAGTAAAGAGGATCCTCAACAACACTTGCGATCATTTAGACATGCTTGTTATTTGATTGCCCATGATGATGCCTTGTTACTCCGCACCTTTCCCATGTCCTTATCAGGGCCTGCCTTGGAGTGGTACAGTGCTTTAACCCAGCACTCAATCTTCTCTTTTAACCAATTAGCCCAATCTTTCTTGGATCATTTCTCCATTAACATTGCCAAGAAAGTATCTATCACTGACCTCTATGCCATCCGACAATTCGAAGACGAATCTATCGCAGATTTCGTTGGACGATGGCGGGGCCTTATCAACCAACTTACGTATGCCTTGCCTCAAACCGAACTTATCGAACTGTTTACGCGGGCCTGCGCTAAGCACATCTCCCCTACCCTCCAAATTCAAACTTTCCGTACATTCGACGAGGCCTTTACTATGGCTCGAAAATTAGAAATTCGAGCCTTAGAGGAAGAGAAACTGCGGTTGCGCAACAAGAACTCCACTTTCCGAACTCCTGATTCTACCAATAAACCAAATACCACCACTCCTCACGCGTCCACCTCTTCTAAATCAAAAGGAGCTGTCCACGCGGTGATGGTCAAATCCCAATCACCGTCCAATACTCCACCAAAAACCACCTATAAATACAAAGCTGAGCCCACCAATTACACTCCCTTGGGAGAAACTTATGGCGTCATCCTAGAGAAATTGCTCAAAGCTGGGGCTATCACCTTGCCCCCTGTAAAACCTCACTCTGGGTTTGACTCCACCCGCGCAATACCTTCCTGGTACAAAGAAAATGACTTTTGTAACTTTCACCGCGTAAAAGGACATAGTCATGAAAACTGCAAGATGTTGAAAAACATAGTGCAGGAAATGGTTGACGCAGGGGATATAACACTCGATAATCCTAACGCCCCTGCTAACCGAAATCTGAAAATTTTCAACAAGCCATTCCCGAATCACTCGTCCAGCAGCAACGTAAACCAAGATATCTTAGCTGAGGAGAGTGTTCATGAGATCCATGCAGTCTTCGATTCTCAGCCAAAAGCCTCTATCGAGAAAATTTTGAATCAAGCCTCTCCACTAACACAGGAGCCCGAACCTCCTTTACCACCATCAAGCCAAAGCGAAATCGTTCCTTTACCCATAGAAGAGTTAACTGCCCAGGCTTCTCTTCCCATCAATGAGTCTTCTTACACCACATCCCTACAAGACTGTGAGCGGATGCTATCTAATTTATCTATTTCCCAAACGTCCCCTTCTACCACTCTTGCTACACAAGAGGAAGGCTCACCACTCCTTTTGACATCCTTAGACGAGAAATCTCTTACACTAACATCACCACATTCTTTTAACATGACAGATCTCCTCGAACACGCCCTCCTACCTATTAGTCCCTCATCGCCTAAATCTTTTCAACGACCGGTTGACCTCCTAGCATCTACTGATACAGTGCCTCATCCGCCTCCTGTGTCACACCCGCAATGGATTGGAATTACAACTCACTTTTCCTCTGTACCAAAATTACAAATCACACCTGGAGACTGTCATTCCACAGAAGATAGACAGGCCCTATGGGAACGTTTGAGTACTCCTGTTTCTACTCAAATGCAAATGACTGATCCTGATGTCTCCACCATTTACCCGAAGTGCTTACAGAAGCTTAAAATGCCCCTGTTCTCGCCTTCACCCCCCTCACCTCTACCAAATGCCCCGTCCACTTCTATCAACTTAACCAGATCTTCCCCTACGCTTGGGACCTCACCAATGCCCAGTCTAACACACCCGCCTAAGCGACTCGATCTATCCAAAAATAAATCCGTTCCGCCACCTAGGAGACGAACGCAATCCGGGCCTCTATCACAATTAAAACCCTCATCGTCACACCCACCTTCCATATTGGGACCTCATCCCTCCACATTACACCAATATATCATACCTCCTTTGTTTTCTGCAAAACGACCTACGCCTTTTACACCTATACAGAGATCAAAGGGTATCACAACATCGTTACCCCACGTATCCGGTCCACCTATCAACCCTAAACCAATCCCATCATCAAAGGATTTATTTTCTGTCACTCCCCTTTCTCCGTGGTTGTTTCCTGCTACCATGCCATCTGTAGCCTCATCATCTAACCAGCTGAACGTAACTTCTGTGTCTAAGAAACCACGTTTAGTGAAAAACATGTGTCAGCACCCCTCGGCTAAACCACCACCCATACGAACTAAACACGCCCAAACATTACCACAACCCACACAATCAATACCCTCATCTTCTTCTGATTTTGACCCACTCAAAGGATCTTACGCCAAAATCCTTGCTATGTTGGTGGAGAATGCGACCATCTCCCTACCTCCACTTAGACCTTATGACCCGTCTAAGCCCCGACCTGTGGATTATGATGAGTCTAAAATCTGCGCCTATCACCGCACACCTGGACATGATGTAGAAGGATGCAAAGCTCTAAAAACCATCCTTCGCCAGTCACCTCTTCCGGATAGAAAGATTAAGAAAGACAACTTACGAAGGGAGAGACCTCTAGCGTCAATTCCCTCTACTATACCATCTGTCCCCGCCTCACCAAGATCGATCATTATTACAACCCCACCTCTTAAAGACCATGAATTATCCCAACCATCTTCTTCATCTCAGGTTTACGAGATTAATATGATTAGTGTCGCTACTCGAGGACAGAAAAACAATGGGAAAGCGAAAGAAAACACACCTGCGGCATCTCTTTCTCCTTCAACCATCCCGATTACACCACCACCTAAAGTGGTTATTCGCGGACCCGCCTATCCCGTCTCTAATGGAGTTGCCCACCGAACCATGATCAAACAGCTTCATCAATCGCCCGTAAAAATGACACTATATGATCTCATTCAGACTTCTGAATCTCATCGACAAGCTCTCGTTGAGATCCTTCAAGGGATAGAGGTTTTACCCAACGAAACCCTGCCCGTTGCCTCCATTCTAACACCCAATCACGTTGCCTCTCTCACCAAACAATCCATCTCCCCCACCACTTCTGTCTCAAAACAACAAGCCGCTGCGGTTAGTTTCTCGGAAGATGAAATTATCGACTTTGGTGCAGAAGACCCTGACCCTGCCCTTTTCATTTCCGCTTACGTCCGAGACATTCGAGTACGTCGGGTTATGATTGACGGGGGCGCTAGCCTAAACATCATCTCTTCAAAAGCCTTCCAACAAATGAACATCCCTTCTAGTTGCATGTGTGCCAACCCCATCATGTTGCGATCATTCAATGACGCTATTACTTCTACCTTAGGCACCGTGATCCTCAACATTCGCGTAGGCCCACGTACTTTGCCCGAACTCTTCTATGTCCTTGAAGGAGAGTTCCAATATAATATATTGCTGGGTCGTCCTTGGATCCGGGCCATGGGATGCGTTCCCTCAACATTACATCGATGTATAAAATTTGAGTACGAGGGGAAGTCCTACACTGTAAAAGCTGATCCTCCCCCCTTCAAAACTTGCAATATGTTATACCGCCCAAACGATGTGCTTATACCAATTAAGACACCCATACATTCAACCCAACCATCCTCTTCAAATGTACCTCAACCATCCACCTCAACTGCACCTACGCCTTCAACTGATGAAACCACCGTCGCACAAACCACTTCTCTTCCCGCAGCTAACATCCCAACCTCCGACCCCTTAGTAGATGTTTTTCATCGCCTCACGCTGGGGGAGTACCGCCTATATAACGTTAGTTCTTTCCCTACCCCGCAGGAGTACGGACAATTACATGCGCATCCCACCTACGACCGTCGCGTGGGGGAGGTAATCTCTTACGGACCACCCCATTGTCGCACTAACCTAACGTATGGGGGTGTTGACGCATCCTCCATTACCCCTGAACCTCCTCTTGGTGTGGTTCCCTTCCAATCCGATTTTCAATACTTGACAAATCGTCGTTTCGCCCTCACCTTCTTGACTCGCTGTGCGTGGAAAGGCTTTGGTTTTGGCCTTTACGAACAAGGCCGACATACACTTATTCCCGTGACCACACGCAAACATAATGATCGCAGTGGTCTCGGTTTTTCCGAAACACCTACACAAGAGACACCTCCTGTCAGCTGTATCCTGGAAGAGGAAGACGTTGCCCCTACCGAAACATCATCACCCACTTTGCCATCATCTCCCACAGAATCGATGGACCCTGAATTTATCCCTCCTAACTTTTTTTTTTCATAAATGCTATCTTCATAGGTCCTCTCACTTATCAACGCGATAATGAGGACCCATCTTCTCTTCCCCTTCTGTATCCAGACATGATCGAAGAGGATTCGCCTTTGATTAATGTTGTTGAATGCCAGGATGACGACTCCATCCTCACTTACCTGGGCGCGGATGATTCTTATATTCAACGTGCCTTACCATCTGAAACCCAAACTATGCTGAACGAATCTACTATAGAAATCAACATCCACACGGAGGAAGATCCTCACATAGTGAAGATTGGACAATCCCTTAACACATCAGAACAAGCCGCCTTTACTACCTTTCTCCGTGCTCGCAACCAAGCTTTCGCATGGTCTTACGCTGACATGCCAGGAATTGATCCTACCATTGCCGTCCATAACATCACCCTAAACCCCGATTCCAAACCAGTCAAACAGAAATTGAGAAAAATGCATCCACGCATTGCTCTCTTGGTCAAAGAGGAACTCCAACGACTCCTTTCTGTTTCCTTCATTCTGCCTATTGACTATCCTCAATGGATTTCCAACATCGTACCTGTCACGAAAGCGACGGGGGGACTTCGGATATGCACGGATTTCCGGGATCTTAACCTCGCTTGCCCTAAGGATGACTTCCCCCTCCCAAGTATTGATCAACTTGTTGATCTCACTGCGGGTCATGAAATGCTTTCTCTCATGGATGGCTTTTCAGGATACAACCAAATTTTGGTTGCCCCTGCCGATCAACACAAGACTGCCTTCATAACTCCTTGGGGAACCTTCTGTTATCGTGTCATGCCATTTGGCCTTAAGAATGCTGGTGCTACCTATCAGCGGGCTATGACCTACATTTTTCATGACATTATGCACACTATCCTTGAAGACTATGTCGACGATCTTCTCGGCAAGTCTAAACATCGTAGTGAACATCTCGATGTTTTAACCATTATTTTTGATCGCCTGTTACAATATTCTGTCCGCCTTCAACCGAAGAAATGTGTTTTTGGTGTTCTCTCGGGAAAACTTCTTGGCTTTATCGTCTCTTTGCGTGGCATTGAGGTCGATCCATCTAAAGTAAAAGCTATCCTAGAAATGCCCCCACCCAAAAATCTCAAACAATTGCGTAGTTTACAAGGTAAGCTCCAATCTATCCGACGTTTCATCTCCCAACTCTCGGATCGGTGTCAACCTTTCCACCACCTCCTTAAAAAGGATATTGCATTCCAATGGAGCGAAGAATGTCACCAAGCCTTCGAAGCTCTCAAATCTTATCTCTTACAGCCACCCGTGCTTATCCCACCCCAAGACAACCGCCCTTTCTACCTTTACCTTTCCGCCACCGACCACGCTGTAGGAGCCATGCTTGCACATCGTGACTCTGAGAATCACGAACAAGCCGTTTATTATATAAGTCGTACTTTGGTGGACTATGAGACTAGGTACACACATGTAGAAAAATTGTGCCTTGCCCTATCATTCGTTGCCACCAAACTCCGACACTACCTTCTAAATCACAAGACTTTCGTCATCACCAATACAGACCCCATCCATTACATGTACGCCAAACCTCATCTGAACCAACGCATTGCTAGATGGCTCATGCTTCTCGCCGACCTCGATCTTGAGTTTATCCACCAGAAATCAATCAAAGGACAAACCATCGCAGACCAACTTGCGGACGCTCCTGTACCGGGGGAACAATTTACCAATTTCACATTTCCCGACGAACTCATCGCTACTCTTTCCCTCACGGAGGAGTCGTATCCAATGACCCTCTTCTTCGATGGATCTAAATGCCAGCGCGGCGGAGGAGCCGGCGTTGTTCTCATTCCTCTCAACGCTGAACCTATGCCTCTTTCATTCCGACTTGATTTCCCTTGCACTAATAATACAGCGGAATACGAGGCCCTTGTTCTAGGTCTCCAAGTTGCGTTACACTTAGGTATCAAATCTATCAACATTTTTGGCGACTCTCAATTGGTAGTCAATCAAGTTATGGGCGTCTACCAATGCAAAAACGAGGAACTTCAAAAATACAAACACTATGTGGATTCACTTCTAGCTTTATTTACCCACTATTCTATACAAACCATTCCCCGCTCCACTAACAAATTTGCGGATACTATGGCTTGCTTAGCCTCGCAAATTCCCGCCGCGCCAACTGACTCTGAATTATTCGTCGTGGTCCAACAACTTTTTGCCCCATCCTATTCAACCCCGGTAGTTTGTATGATAAATACTGTGTCTACTAATTCACAGGATACCTGGTACCACCAATTTCATGACTACCTTACAATCTCTGTCCTCCCACCTGATCTTACTAGTAACGGCAAACGTGCTTTTCTTAAAAGTGTTTCGCGTTATGTTGTCATGGGGGGACTCCTCTATAAACGTGGCTTTGATGGTATCCTCCTTCGCTGTCTAACTGGCATGGAGGCCACTCATACCATCCAACAGGTCCATGACGGTATTTGTGGTGGACATTTTAGCGGCCTTGCCGTGGCCAAACGAATCCTTCGCCTTGGTTATTATTGGCCTACTCTCAATAACGACTGCTACGAATATGTTAAGCGTTGTGTTATGTGTCAGCAACATGCCAACCTTCAACATACTCCTAGCCACCCGCTCCAGATCGCTCGAGATCTTTGGCCTTTCTCACAATGGGGTTTAGACCTTATTGGTGAGATTCACCCAACCTCTTCACAACGACACCGTTGGATACTCACAGCGACCGAATATTACACAAAATGGGTGGAGGCTATTCCACTCATTTCAATCAAAAAAGAAAAAATTGTCGAGTTCATTAACCACCACATTATCTGTCGTTTTGGTGTTCCTCACCGCCTGATAACAGATAATGGAAAATCTTTCAAAAACAAGTTGTTGCGAGACCTTTGTGACAACTTTGGTATCAAACTTAGTTTCTCATCACCTTACTATCCACAAGCCAATGGGCAAGCCGAGTCTTCTAATAAAACACTAACCAAAATCCTCATGAAAGTTGTCAATGAATCTGGAAGAGATTGGCACGATCACATTCCCTTTGCCCTTTGGGCTTATCGTACTAGCATTCGTACTTCTACTAATGCCACACCTTTTTCTTTGGTATACGGTACCGAGGCTGTTTTGCCTCTCGAAATACAAATACCCTCCCTTAGAATATCTCTTCAGGATATTCTCACTAACGATGATTTCCGCCAAGAGCGGTTAGCCCAATTGGAGCTTCTTGACGAACGTCGTCTTACAGCTCTTGATCATCTTCAAATCTATCAAAAACGCATCAAGCGTGCTTATGATAAGCGACTTCATGAGCGTACCTTTAAGGTTGGTGATCTCGTCCTCAAAGAGAATCAACATGTAACTAAACTGGAAAAGAGCAAACGCGGAAAATTTGCTCCCAATTGGATTGGGCCTTATATAATCACTCACACCTATGGATCAGGCACTTATCGTTTAGCTTCGCTTAATGGTAAACCTGAGCCTGAACCCCTTAATGCCTTGCATCTTCGACCATTCTACTGTTGAAATTAGGGTTATATCACTTCTTATCCGCCTACTGCTCGTCCCTTGAGCTCACATACCACCACATACACTTGTCTCTTACATCTCGAAATAAAATCAAGCTCACCCCTCACCTCCCCTTACGATGCCTTCCCCTTCTTAGTCTAGTCCATGACTTCAAAGTATTAAAATAAGCCGTATTCTTATGGGATTTTCTTGAGTCAAACTTCCTACTAAACTAGATGCTTCACGCCAAAAGAACATCTAGTTATCTAAAATTAAATATAGACTGCTCCCTCGAAGGACAGCTATATGCCAAACTATTGCTGCTACTATAAATAGACTGCTCCCCTGAAGGACAGCTATGCACTAAAATCATCGCTGCTACTATAAATAGACTGTTCCCCCGAAGGACAGCTATACACAGTCAGCCTTTATCAGAAGCTTCTCGCATTGATCAGCTTCGTGAAGACCTCAAGAATAATACAATCAATATCCCTTATAGACTTCCCGCATTGATCAGTCTATCTTCAGTAAAATAAAAGCCTCATGCAAAAGAACTTTTTGGGTCATGGACTTGTCTATTTAGGGTAGGTTCTCTTTCGTTGTAACAAGTTCTTTGTACCTCAGCTATATCATCCACATCACCTCACCATTTGTTTCAACTCAAGGGACGTAACGTACACCTGATATATTGTGATCATACAACTCTTTTCAACTATGGACTTCTCGTCTATACACGGCACTTAGGGCTTCAGGCTCGTTCTACGTTGTGTGGTTTGTTTAGCTCTTTTCACCTATGGAGCACTCTTTCCGCTTTGCCTCGCATCTAGAATTGTGTGTTGATCTTAATCAGGACACTATTCCCTACTACTTGGGTATGCTAACCTTTGCTTTACCTATACCTACACCAACAACATTATCCTACCAGCACCAACAACATTACCCTACCAACATCAAATTTTTTTTTACCAAACGACAAATTGCCTAAACCATACCAAATTGCCTAAATTCACCCCTCCCTGATCCTAAGGGAGAACTACATCGGTCTGAGGCCCTTCCTTGCTTTGTGCAATGGGCTATGTAGGCAGCACTTCGGAGACATGGGGTCTCCCAAGGTTAGCTCGACCATCCCCTACCATAACCTATCTTGTGTGGTGAATATAAATATTTTTGTGTATTTTTATTTTAATCACATTTCTCTTTATCCTTTTTCGAAACACCGAAAATCAAAACACCGACAATCTTATTATTATCATAACTCAAATCAACATACATACTCAATTTTATTTAGATGTTAAACAAATACATCTTCTCTATCATCGACACGCAGGTCGGCATCATTATTTATTCTTATACCTCGCTAACATATACTAAGACCATCACAACTCATCCCGAACTAGGTGATGATCGTGATCGTCGACCCCTCTCGCCGGGCCTCTCTGTCCTCAAAGGTACCGCGGCTATTGGTACCACCCACTGATCTGCCAATCTCTCCTGTAACATATGAATACGCCCTCTCGCATGGAGAACTCCAGCCTCTAGTCTCGCCGCCCGTGACTCCGCAACCACTAACAATCCTCTTGTCTCATTCACCTGCGTTTGGAGCTGCTGAACCAAACGCTGCAGACGATCCCTCTCTGCTGTAATCACCGCTGTGTCAGGGCGCTCACGTACACCTCGCAGTTCTGCTACCCACCATAATCTATAGGCCTCTGTCATTCCTGCATCCATTACCCTGCGATCGGCTGGTATCTCCTCAGGCCCTTCTGGAGGTGTTGGCCGGGGTGGTGAGAATGCTGCCTCGGCATCGACCCTCATATATGGTCTATAAGCCTGTGGTATGTCCTGCACAAATCCAAATTGTCGCCGCACGCGATCTATAGGAATCCTCTCATATTCACCTGGCCTGTGCCCCGCGATCCACCTCAATCGCTCTACACCTCTCAACTCCTCAGCTATGTTCTCGGTTACCATATAGTTCCCGTAGGGCCTCCAACAGATATCCGCAACCGTCAACCTCTCCCATACCTGCCTGTAATACTCAATGTCACCCGGCACGGCCTGAGATCTTGCCTCTTGTTCTGTCTGGACCCATCGTCGGAATCCCAACCTCTGTACTCCGGTCTCTCCTGCCTGGATGGATCGGCCTATTGGTCGCACACAAACAATGTGCTCATAGGCCCAACAGTGTAATAAGTATGAGCAATCCAACGTTGTCCTGTGATTTCGCCTACAAGCCCATAAACCCCTGTATAGCTCCGCCAAATATGCAGGTGCCCATGCAAAAGTCACATTCCTTTCTATCATCTCCCAAATAACACACATCAATGCCTTTGGAAATCTTCCCCCTTCCGCCCTCGGTAATGCATAATACCCTACCGCTATCATTAATAGCACTGCTAACCTTGTCTCCTCAGGGTGTGCTGCATACATTACCCCATATGTGAATGACAAACCCCGCTGTGTTAAGTCTCGTGCATATGGACCAAACACTTCTGTTATCGCTGCCCGCCCCGCGCTAGGTAGTGCCTGATAAACTGGTTCTCCTGTAATAGGGAGTCTCAAAATCCGAAACACATCTTCCAATGTTACTGTCATTTCACCTGTTGGCAGATAGAAGGTATTTGTCTCAGGATTCCATCTCTCAATCAGCGCCTGTAACATACCATGGTTACGTGCGATTCGTGAATAATAACGGATTCCACTTAACCCCAAACGATTTATCAATGTCCATTCCGCTGGTGTTACATCCGCTCGGATTCGCGACAACAGCGCTGGCACGCTATCATTCATCCTCAACCCTGTCTCTGCCTGCATACGCCAAAACAACAAACAACCATTCAATCCATTAGGGTCTTTTTCAAACATTCTGGAAATTTCTCCAGTAACCGGTACCGGTTATACGTAACCGATATCGGTTGAGCAACCGATACCGGTTCTCCCTAACCGCTACCGGTCACTGTCAATTTTATACACCTTCCTTAAAAACAACCACCTACGACAATAATTTGCTCGTTTCTTCGTTTTTATACATATAAACATACCTGGAACCCCTGATTGCCTACCCTGTAACACTTACCTCACCTGCAACCCTTGTTATCATGTTTTCTTTCTCATATCTACCCACCTACTCTCCCCCATCTTATTCACAAAACATGCAGTAGTCAAATCACAAACAAAACGTTACCTCTTGGGTTGCAGCAGCTTGAGGTGGCCCTTGTCTTCCCTCCTGTCCTTGCCTGCTGGATGCTTCTCCTCGTTCTGCCATGATCACCACCCTTTTCAACTTTGTCTTTCTGCCTTCTGAATCTCGGATCACATTCACTTTCCTTGTCTCTTTTCTCCTTCTCACCCAAATCTCTCATGCAAATACCTGTCTCAGTCGTCAAAAAGCGTCGCGTTCGCGTATTTAACCTCTTGCATGGCTCTAAAATTAAAACTTAAGTTGCCACCCTAGCTTTTCTATTTTTAGAAAAGCTCATACCTAAATAACCGGTATCGGTCATAGAACCGATATCGGTCATATCTCTACCGACATCGGTTACCCAACCGATACCGGTTATGCACCTGCCTTTTTGAAACAGGGTTCTTTTCTTCATTTCTCATCTAAATTTTTGTCGCGCCCGCCTCTTTGCCTGCATAAACAACAGAATTTACCACATTTGTTTATCCACCACACATAGCATTATAATTTCATTAAACATCATTTCTACCAATACACAACCATCAACTACGAATATCAAGAAACTATCAATCTATACATCATTTAGATCCAACTCATCAGTTACATATATTACACTGCCACAAAACCACCAATTTATCACATAACCTGACATTCATATATACGCACAAATAAACAAAAACATCAGCATCATCTATCTATCTATCAACATGTCAATTAAACTCATCACACATTCTATATATTACCAACCATTAACCACATATTTCAACACATTTTAAAAAAAACAGCATGTGGATCAAAACATCATCTATATATATATATATATATCCCAGTTTTCAAAAATACAATGTGCCCTACATCGGGGCCTCTGTGATCTCATAATATACCAAAGCCGGCACGCAGGCCGCAATACCTACCAAAAATCTCGACTCGGCTCGCAGGCCGGTCTCTCATGTCAAAAATCTACTCGGCTCGCAGGCCGGTATCAAATGTACAACCCGTACTCGGCTCGCAGGCCGGTATATAATAAATAAATAAATCACAACAATGAATAAGTGTAGGCACGCAGGCCTCTATCAATACAACCGGTTCGCAGACCGGTGCCCGTGTCCCTATACAAAACCATGTCGGGGATCTATCAGCTCTCCCCACCGCCCTCGGCACCTCTCCCCGCTGGTCCCTGTGGTGCCTCTCGCCTCCTGCCAGTCACGGACACGCCAGCTGTGGCTGCCCCTCCCTGAGATCTCTGGCTGTGCGAGGTCTCTGCCCTATGCGCTGCATACGCCTGATACTCGACTCCGCTACTATCAAGAATATCCTGATAATAACGGGCCTCTGCTCTAACCTCCATATAACGATCTCTCGCCACTGAAGGAACTGGGGCTGGTCCCCTGGCACCTAACACCAATATCCCCTGAGCCTGTACCTGCACCTGTGGCTGTGGTGCTGGTGGAGGTGCTGCCTGTGCCTGTACCTGCACCTGTGGCCGTGGTGGTATCTGGGGCTGTGGCTGTGCTGCTGCTGGTACGGCTGCCTGTACCTGTACCTGCACCTGTGGCTGTGCTGCTGGTGGTGGTGCTGCCTGTGCCTGTACCTGAGCCTGGGCTAGCTGCCCCTGTAGGACCCCTATCTGTGCCTGTGCAGCAGCCAACTGTCCCTGTAATAACTGCACCTGCCCCCGGAGCTGATCTCTCTCTGCAGTAACTGCAGCCAAGTCTGGCTGCGCAGGCGGTACTATCCTCGCTGCTCTCTGCCCAGCCCACCAGACCCTGTATGCTGCCGTGCACCCGGCATCATCCACACCCTCACCTGCTGGTCTCTCCGCTACCCAGTCTGGATCCCAAGGCTGTGGTGCTGGCAGTGGGGCCTCTACATCATCCCTCCTGTACTGAGGGAAGGGAGGTGGCTCGTCCTGTGGCAGCCCCATCTGCCTGCGTACCCTCTCTAAGGGTATCCGCTCGTACTCTCCCGGCCTACGTCCTGCTATCCAGAATGTATACTGGATCAGGCGCAGCTGTACGCGGGCTCCTCTGCCAGGCTGGTGACCTCTGTAGGGTCTCCATATAATGTCTACTGCTGTAAGGCCCTCTAGCATATGTCTATAGTAGGCCACATCTCGACCTGCAACAACTGCTCGTGGCTGGCCCACGATCCCCAACCACCTCTGAAATCCATATCGGTACACGACCTGTGGCCCTGGCTGCTGGGGTAGCCCTACCGGCCTGATGCATACGATGTGCTCGTATGCCCAACAGTGCAACAAAAATGTAGAACAAATACCAAATCGCCTCCTCCGGCGATAGCCCCATAACTCCCTGTATAATTGCACCAGATACACTGGTGCCCATGCGAAACAGGTGTGCTCCTCCACCATCTCCAGTAGCACCCCCATCAATGCCCGTGGGAAGCGGCCTCCCTCTGAATCCGGGAGGGCGAAGCAGGTGATCCCTATCATCATCAACACGGCAAGCCGTGTCTCATGTCTGTGTGCGCGGTACATGTCACCATATCCAATGCTCGCGCTATGATATGTCAGAAGCGCGGCTGCATCCCCAAAAACCTGCAGTATGCTATCCATGGCAGTCTCTGAATCTACCTGAAAAACGGCCTCTCCCTCGATCGGTAGCCGCAGGATGCGATACACATCCTCTAATGTGACCGTCATCTCCCCGGTCGGCAGATGGAACACATTGGCCGCCGGATCCCATCTCTCGATGAGGGCGACCATCAGGCTGTGATCTCTGTCGATCGCTCTGTACCTCTGGACCCCGCCGAGCCCCACCTCGCGCATGATGGCCCAATGCGCCGCAGATATGTGTGGCCTCATCCGACTCAATAGTGGAGGCATCCTATCACGCATCGTCAACTGCTGACGTGCCTGCAAAACCAACCCACATTCTTAGACCCACTCTTTATTATAACACCTACTTTACCATCTAAACCCCCTTTTGTAACACCCAAAATCTAACCCCACACCTCACCTTTCTCCAACCCAACACAACTCACCCCACCAAGCCCCCCCAACCCACCTTAAAACCTAAACCCTAAACCCTAAACCCCTAACCCAATCCCCTACCCCAACTCAACCCAACCCAACACAACCCACCCCACCAAGACCCCCAACCCACCTTCAAAACCTAAACCCTAAACCCTAAACCCCTAACCCAATCCCCTACTCCCAACCCAACCCAACACAACTCACCCCACCAAGCCCCCCCCAACCCACCTTCAAAACCTAAAACCTAAACCCTAAACCCTAAACCCCTAACCCAATCCCCTACCCCAACTCAACCCAACCCAACACAACCCACCCCACCAAAACCCCCAACCCACCTTCAAAACCTAAACCCTAAACCCTAAACCCCTAACCCAATCCCCTACTCCAACTCAACCCAACCCAACACAACCCACCCCACCAAGACCCCCCCAACCCACCTTCAAAACCTAAATCCCATTCCCCACTCCCAACCCAACCCAACACCCCAAAGCCATACACCCTCAATACCACCCTCAACCCATCCCTCCCCCACCGATACCGGCCGATACGAGACCGATGCCGGTCCCCCCATTTTAACCTCACTCTATTTTTTCGACCGATGCCGGTCGCCTAGTGACCGACATCGGTCACTGTCCACTACCCGAGCCGAACCCGCGCACGGCCCCCAAAACTCATTTTTTACCTATTTCTACCCATCTACCCACCTAAAAACCCTAAAATTTTACACACCTAGCCGCCTTAGCCTATCTAACCTATCTACCCTCTCCCTTTCTCAAATTACCTCCATTTACCCATTATTTCCTACAAAATACCAATTCCTACCCAAATCCCAAAAACCACATAACTCAACCAAATCACCAAATTAAAGAGTTTAGAACCTACCGGTACGACGACACGTCGTCGTGGTGGGATGGGTGGTGGCGGTCCAGCTGGTCCAGCTCCTCCAGCTCCTCCTGCCTATGCTATGGCTCCAATCCTGATCTGCTGGGTCCCCGGCCAATCACCTGCTGCCTCCTCAACTATTTGGGCCCACTATCAACTCTCTCCGCCAATCAAATAGCTCCACCTCACTCAATACCCCTCCAAATCAACTCTCCACGTCAGACAAGTCAATTTTGGATTACAAAAAACAAAAGTGACAATGACAGGCCGTATGTTTCTTTTTATAGGTTTTTCGACCTAAACCGATGTCGGTTTCCTTTCTGCCCTAGGAAACCGGTATCGGTCCCTTAACCGATATCGATCATGATGAATCGACGTCGGTCTGATACCCCTTTTACCCCATTCTTTGCCATTCCTTACTCCTTGCCTCTTTTTCACCAATATCGCCTCTGTCCGGCCCAACCCAAGGCCTCGCCCTACCAATTGGCCCGACCCAAGGCCTCAACCTACCTATTTGGCCCGACCCAAGGCCTCAACCTACCTATTTGGCTCGACCCAAGGCCTCGCCCTACCAATTGGCCCGACCCAAGGCCTCAACCTACCTATTTGGCCCGACCCAAGGCCTCGCCCTACCAATTAGCCTGACCCAAGGCCTCGCCCTACCAATTGGCCCGACCCAAGGCCTCAACCTACCTATTTGGCCCGACCCAAGGCCTCGCCCCACTTATTTGGCCCGACCCAAGGCCTCAACCTACCTATTTGGCCCGACCCAAGGCCTCGCCCTACCAATTGGCCCGACCCAAGGCCTCGCCCTACCAATTGGCCCGACCCAAGGCCTCAACCTACCTATTTGGCCCGACCCAAGGCCTCGCCCTACCAATTGGCCCGACCCAAGGCCTCAACCTACCTATCTGGCCCGACCCAAGACCTCCACCCACCTATTTGGCCCGACCTAAGGCCTCAACCTACCATTTGGCCCGACCCAAGGCCTCAACCTACCACTTGGCCCGACCCAAGGCCTCGCCCTACCTATTTGGCCCGCCCAAGGCCTCGCCCTACCTATTTGGCCCAACCCAAGGCCTCGCCCTACCTATTTGGTCCGACCAACGTTTTATTTTATCCATCCATCCTGTACCTTGTGTTCAATCGAGCTCACTTGTTCGTGTTTTAGCATGATTAGGGTCCTTGACTTGATCTATCGACCACCTTTGCCTAGACCTAGACCGTGACGTTTATCTCAACCAAACCATCCATTTGGTACTGCCGAACATGCCTAAACGTTCCTGTACCTTACCGGTTATATACCCTGGAGCTACTTCCTATGCCTTGGATACCAGGATTATATCACCCTTGTTTGGATAAACTATCGACCTTTTCCTATACATCGCTGGTTTGCTCATCAAATCATGTACCCTAGTCGTACTATTGCATTTCAACATGCGTCTGCTTCCTTGGACCTACACCATCACCTTACCATCCTCTCTACCACATATACCCTTTATCAACCCTATCCCTGATTTCCCGTTCACTCAATCTGTGATAGATTTGAGGGGGATTACCTATATCTTTAACATGAGAAACCACTTCATATTATTGTCTGCGCAGCTTTACAGAACAAGCTACACGACAATAAGGGGCTAATGTAGACACCAAATTCGTGTCTCACGACCCCTTGTGACCCGCATCCCATTTCGCAACCTAACCTCATTACCTAAACTTCACACAATTATTTATTAATTACCTTGTAATTGATAAATCCACATCGCCTTACCTACCACCTCACTTGGCCACCTCACCATGACCTAGCCCTAACCCTAAACTAACCTAATTAGGACCCATGACTTGGTCTAGACTCACATCCATAACTAATGCCTCCTTACTCGCACCCAAAGCCGACCTTCTAGCCACTTGACCAAGCCCGCAACTGATCTCTCGGGAGAAAAGCAGGGAAGGTGGGCTATTTTACTAAAAATAGCCTACTTTTTCCTAACCGATGCCGGTTCCTACTCGACCGCCGTCGGTTACGCAACCGCCATCGGTTCCCTGTAAATGGGCTTCCCAAACCAAAACAACGGATCGGAATTTCATTTTGGAGATCAGTCGAAGGATTTTTGAATCAAAGGAGAGTCCAAAGTGATTAGCAGAGTCCAGAACTTCACTTTACCAAGCAGAGACGAGTGAAGAAACCAGAAGAGTTGGCAGCCAAGGAGATCAACTGGCATCTTCGTCAAAAACCAGTAAGTTACATCTTGCATGTCCTCCATTATAACATTTCTTATGCTTTTGGAATTACAATCCTCCCAAATCCGTTCCTGAATCCATTATCCAACGTACCATTGCCTCTAACTATCATTCCTTAGCTTCTAACCATCCCATTTCCCAATACCATCCAAAAATCAGCCATTACAAACTCCACAACCAGCCCAGAAGATCCCAGAACCCACCGGTATCGGTTACCAGTAACCGCCATCGGTTATAGGTAACCGACATCGGTTCCTTTGATCAAAACCAGGAAAAACAGCCTTTCCCCTACCCAGTTCAGCCAAGCAATTTGATTGATATTTTACAATATTTTGTGTTAACTCATATTAGCAGGGAAACTGACCACCTTCGAAAGGAAGTTTTACATTTCCTGGGCCCAAGGTAGTTTCCTCATTTATTATCTAATCAAAATCTTGTGGTCTTGTGTTCTTATTTGCAGGTAGTCCTTCCAAGACAAAAAGGAGTTCTTCGCAGTCAGCCTGATCTTTCTCTACGGTACGCGCACATCATCTCGACATTCTACAGGTATTCCTCCTAACCCTAACCTTATCTGTTTCTATAAGGAACGAAGCATTTCCGAGTGAAACAGAACTAATTAGTTGCGGGAGTCAGCTAATTGTCTATTGGTTCTACCTGTGCCACATGTCACGTGCTCATTTTCCATAAGGATCACCGCAAAGTTGGTGCTCCTTAATTTTTACACATGAGCTTCACTTTAGCCGATAGGTTCCAGGAATAAACACGTGGCACACAATGATTGGTACAGAGGTTTCAACCTTGGGTGCTTGTGTGAGAGTAGGAGGTGTGAGAGGGAAGAATGTAGAATTATACAAGTGTGTGCAAGAGGGTGTGTGAGGATATGAGTAAATAGATGTATATTTTCTAATGCATGTGTTGTCATGTGTTTTTGAAAGGGAAAAATTTAAGTTAAAAACATGACAACTTTACCCTAGTGTCAAATTATTTACTTGTACAACCTCCCAAGCACTACTTTGGATCAGTTCCCCCTTTGTTTTAGGCCTATCCCAGTCCTCCAATTACTCATATGTGTTGTAATAACATTTCCCATGTTCTTTAAATATGAATACAAGTTCATGACATTCTTCTGTTGCAGTGCTTCTTAAGGAAAAATCTTCAGTAGACTTAGAAATAGCTATTTTTAGCCTTTCTGAGGCATGTGTGCATCCTCTAGAGTAGATATTAAAGACCCAAATTAATAAAGAAGTGGTATTGAAGAGATAATATCATATTACAAGATATTTATGAAATTTTAGGAAAGATTTGAAGGTTTAGGGACAAGTTCAGTGAAAGCGGGTTTTTTAAGATGAAGGAGCTTGGAGTTCAAAATAAATCCTTAGATTTGGAAGATGATTATAGGATATCCATAAATATTTAGAGGTCAAAAAATATAACATTTTAAATATGATTCAATTGTCTAAATGATGGTGCTTTCAAAGGTTTCACATGACTAAATAAATTATTTCAACAGTTTGTTTTTGTCAGGAACACCCTGCGGTTCTGAGAAAAAATGCCATTTGTTAGGGAGTTACATGAAGAATCAAATCATGGTACCCATTCCATTATTCTATAAAGGTTTTTTGGATTCAATTTCATATAAAGTAGTTCCCAAAAATTTCTCCCGAAGCTCCAGAAAATTTGTTTTCAAGTCTCTCTCCAAGGTAAGATTTCATGACTTAGTCAATTTCAAGGGTGGACACATGTCATGACCTGATGAAGGAACAATTTTTTATTCCATATTTCTTGTAACCTTGGGAAAAATAAAGTTTCACATTCATAGTTGAGCCCCTGGTCCACCATCTGAACCTGATGAATCCTGATGAGGTCAGTTAAGCCCCTTCTCACCTAATCCTAGCCCTTCCCGTCATAAAACCACAAAGTGCCACTTGTCACTTCCAGATGAGGGAAAAATCTCATTTATCTTTTCCCCTTAGGATATTTGGGACACAAAACATTTCCCCATTCCCATGTTATCCCTTGACTCATCATGTGACCCCAGGAAGGCTCCACAGGCCATTTTTAAATCCCCTCTCCTCTCCACCTCGCCAAAGCACCTTCCGCCACTTTGTCACTCCTAGGTGATGACGTATATTTCTATACCATGTCTCCTATCCCCTTGGGATAGTTTGGACACAAAAAATCACTCATGTCCATCCCTTTCCCAAGTTCCTCATGTGATCCAATATCATCCCCTGTGTGCCTAAGGTGTAAGGAGAAGGAAATCAAAAAAGGTACTCGATCTTCCATGGATGATTATGATATCTTCGTAAGGAGTAAAGAGATAAAAAATACTCATTGTAAATTTTGGATAATTTTATACATGATGAAATGTTCAAATCCTTCACAATATATAGGTGTTTCTTTCCACAACTCACTTTTTTACAGGCACACCCTGTTAACCCAAGAAATAAGGAGAAATTTGATGGGATTTTAGTAATAATTGGATATTGAGACCCATTCCATTCTCTTTAGAATGAGCTTGGGATTCAAAATTATATATGGTTTCATCAAAACTGACCTCTTGGAGCTCCAGAAATGTCAGGATGAAATTGTCACTCTAAGGAAGAAATTAAAAGGTATGGAAGAAACCCAATTGTCTATGAAAAATGAATTTGTGCAAAAAAATGTGGAGAAAGTTAGATAAATAACTATCTTAAAAGTAAACTTTGATAGTTTAAAAAAGAAAAATAATATTGGTTTGTAAACATGGAATGATTTATCCTCTCGTTGTGACCAACTGTCTCTTTGAAATAAAGAATTGGTTAGAAAAAATAAGAAACTTAAAGAAGAATTTGATTCACGGTCAAATGCTAAGAAGAAATTGGAATTAATTATTGATTTATTTTCCCTCTATCTTGAAAACTTCTAGCTTCTAAGAATCCCTCTTCAGTTAACAATTTTTTTCTTTAGGAATAGTTTTATGCATGGAAATTACAAAAGATATGTTGTGGAGAGCCCCATGAGGCTCTGGATGGGAAAATATTTTTAGAAATTTATCAAGGGAGTACTCCAAAAGTACAAAAATTATTATTTGAATTCTACCTTCATAACATGTTGGTTTCCAATATCCCTAATTTATTTATCAATTTGTCTATGGGGGAGTTCCAATTAAAAGATTTTAAATCATTGGTTAGGAACCTGATAGTGTGGGGTTAGAAAAAATATATTTTTAATCAAGCATCCCAAATTTTTGGTTTCTATATTAGTCATACCCACCATAATTATGTCTCCATGAAAAAGGATTTTAGGTCCTTATATTATCAAGCTGGAATTAGAAGGAATACTTTAGAAATATTAGCCAAATGTGTTCAGGAATTTGCTATTTATTACCAGTGGAAATTTGGTGAAGCTCTGAAATATTGTGATAAGAGGTGGGACACTTTGATCTTACCATTAAAAATAAGGGAATTCATTTCCCCTCAAAACCTCAGTTGGAGTATGAAAAGAGGAGATGTAATTGTAGCAATCATTCGGCAGTTAGCAGAAAAGGGTGCAAAAGAATACAATAATGAATGGGTTGGCATACAAGTAATACCTCCCCTTTTCCTTAGTCCCATGACCACTTGGCATAATGATTATGCCCAATCTCATGATATTTTCAAATCATGAGTAGTTATCTTGGAAACTCGAGGGTGAAATGGAACAAAGAAAAAATATGCAGAAAAATTTGAGGAATATTATATGGCACAAAATCTTGGTCATAGAGGGGGGAAAAGATGAGTTTGCGTAAGGGAATGCAATAGGTAAAATTTAGGGGAAATGATGAGCACATAAATTGACTTATTATATCATCCTTATAGTTATAGATTTTTCTCCTAAATATGATATTCAATGTATGGGGGATGCTCTAGATAGTTGTATCCAAAGTAAGATTGATGCATTTCTCCTTATCTTGTCTCATGTGAACTAATGACCATAGGAATTCCAACTAACTACCTTTTTGAGTGATGTGATGACATGTTCAAGTTGATAAAGTGCATTTTCTGCCAATTTTGATCAAGTCATAGTCAAGGAGACCGAGTCCTTTTCCACCATGTTGTTTTGAAGGATTTTCTTATAATAGCCTACAAACAAGGACCTTGTTTTTAGATATATTATAGGATCTCATTGAGACTTTATGAGGTTGTTATTAGTTAAATATGTTGCCTACAATTGTGGCATGTTCTTTAAATAATTGTTTCTATAAGACACCTTCTTGAAACGGTTTCATAGTTAGTAGTTTTTAATATAGTTTTATATATCAGTTGATAGTTACTTTCAGGCTTATGATAGAGTATGTCATGAACTTATTTGAATCAATATAATCTATAGGATATTTTAAGTATCCATTGGTGTTAAGTAACTGAGGAGATTGAAGGATTGGTTTCGTGCATAATCTCTTTTCTTGATAAGTTTAAGTTTCAGTATCTTGATTCAAATGGTTATTTGAATACAGTATTATATTCCCTTACTTTAGTATATTTTCTTACTATCATTTATTTCATGTGATCATTTCAATTCAGTGAAGAATTTCCTTTTGAAATCATTTTATTACATCAACGTTGTTTTAGTAGATTAAATGCATTTCCTAAAGTTTGTCTTTCATTGCAATAGCTTAGAATTGTATTTAATTTCCATAGTGTAGAGAGAAACATGAGAGCAATATGAAATGAAACCCCCCAAAAAGAAATAACCACCACGGAACTGAGTTGCATAATCCTTCCCTGCATACAACCTTGGACACAACCCTAGTTCATAATGACATCAATGTTTAAACAAGTTGATTAAATGATTGGAAGTTACAATGACTCATCATTTTTGGTGCCCTTTCTAGGGACAACCATAAGAAAAACACACCATTTTATTCATATTACATGCAATAGGTGTTACTGAAGTTGAGGTATGCAACTAATAAGAGTCCTAATCCTTGCTTACACAAGAAATATTGATGCACATGCCACGAGACGATCAAGGGAGATGTATACCTCATAATATTAAAATAATATTTCCAACCGGATCACGATTAGTAAACATTGAGAGTGACACTGAATCTAATATAATGCCTAGGAGTGATACTGAACAATCTACATCATATTTTTTATAACCTGAGAAACTTTCCAAAATGGGAGATAATGGAAGTGATGATGACAGACCCTTGAATAGAACCTTTACTTACCCCATTGTATTAAAAAAGGATTAGGATGCACATATGAAAAAAATTTCCCAATCCATTCTTCCTATCTTTCAAGGAATGTCCAAAAAAGAACCAGATCAATTCTTGTTTGAATTCAAAGTCCTTTTCCAAATATATGACTATAAAATAGACAACCAGAAACAAAAACTTGTTTCTTCCACCCTCAAAAACTCTGCCATGAGGTGGTTTATGGGATTTCCCTCTGAATCCATTCATTCATGGGAGAAGATGGAGACTTCCTTTCTAGGAAAATACCAAGAATGTTGTAGAGGAAGAGATAGGAGGGAAGAGTTCTTTTAGATGAATCAAAAAGAAGATGAAAATATGGAGGATTATTTAGATAGATTTATTTTTGTCCATAGGAGAAGTGTTTATCAGTTGAATGTAGAAATAAGTAAGACAATTTTACTTAAAGGACTTGATGATGAAACCAAAGAGTCCCTCCATCTTATGGGAGGAGGTGATGTACACAAACTCTCCATAACACATATTACTGAGTTATAAAAGAGTTACTCTAGAATGAGGGGAAGCCTTGGATAAAGGAAAACATTAAAAAATGTGCTAAGTACCTCAAAATTTCTAGAGTAAATGGAAAACATGAAAACAAACATCTTGTCATAGTTAACTTCAACCATAGATGGGATGAAATCTAAGAACAATTTTGTAAAATAACTTTTAGACATATACTGTCCCAAATGCAGGAAGAGGCATCCTTGTAAATAATGTCCTTTGGATATCACAAAAAATTGAATGATATGTGATGCCCCTAATCATGATACCAACCATTGTACTCTCCTTCCTTAGCTAAAATAAATATTAAATTCCATAACTCAAGCAAATGTAGAGGTAAACTTAATGTAAAGATAGAACAACCAATTTGCTTATGCCCCTAGACCTTCCCATAACTCCTAGATGATGTCATAGCCTAATCAAAATCCTCCACCAACTTGGGGAAAACCTGATTGGACACCACCAAAATGGATGGTTTACCCACAACCACCACCATGGATTCCTCCATACAATCAACAAGGTTGGGCACCACCAACCAATGTACATCCATGGCCAAACCAACAATGGGCACCCCAACAAAATTCTAATTAGTCAAGGAGGTTTATACAACAAAATTATTAGCAAGGGAAAATAAAAAAAACTCAACTTCCAGCTCATCCTATCTCAAACCCCAAAAATCAACAAACAACTTCAATTAATGAAGCAGGACAAGGTGAGACAATGCAGGTAAATGCCATAAACAACTTGCAGTTGAGATCTGGAAGAACGTTGAGAAATCCTCCTATAGTTATCACTTAAATACCTAAGGAAAGTGAGAGGGTACCTGAGGAAAGTGAGGAAAATGGACGTGTTCCATAAGCACGAGACACTAGAAATTACCAGGAGAAAGATGACAATGTCCATGTAACTCCTTTTCCAGAAAGATTAAAAGAAATATAGAACAAGGAAGAAATAACATTAGTTTAAGATTTGAAAAAAATGAACATTCAAGTCCCACTTCTAAGAGAAATAAGGGACATTCCTGAATTAAACCAAACCATTAGAAACCATTGTATAAAGACACCAAGAAGGAAGAATAAATACCCAAAAAAAGTCAAAGTAGAAGGAAATCTAGCCGACCTTGTCCCTGAAAAATATTCTTTCACAAAAATATGGGGATCCTGGGAGTCCAGTCATTACTATTTTTTTGAATGGTCAATCAATATATAATGTTTTGGTAGATCTTGGTGCTACCATCAATGTCATAAAAACATATATATTTAATTTATTGTCCTTGATAGGATTGCATCCAACCAATATTGTCCTCCAATTGGCAGATCAATCTATTGTTGTATTAGATGGAGTAATTGAGGATTTTATGGTCAGAGTTGAATCTTGGGAGTATCCTATAGATTTTATGGTCTTACATCCTAAAGCTTGAAAGTTTTTATACCCAGTCATCTTAGGAAGAACCTAGTTATCTACTGTTGCTGCATACATTGACAATAGGTCAGGAAAAATGACTATTTCAAATGGGAAAAAAGAAAAGAATATTTCCCTTTATCCTCTTGCCCAACCATATGTGGATGTTTGTGAATGTGTGCGGGTATATTTTTTAGATACTAACAACATGAGTTCTTCTTATCTAGCCACCATTGCAGTGAAAAATCATATGGAAGAAATTATTGAGCCATAACCAATGTTTGATGAAGATGATACTGTGGCTACAGAAACCATAATTGTGGCTATGGAAACCCAAAACATGGCTATAGAAATGACTATTTTGAAATCTGAAGAAAACAATACCTTGGTAAGTGACATCTCTGTTGAAGATTATGAATACATCTATGGTTACCATGGAAATACAACCACTAATTTTCAAAGTCCTTTAGCCAAGGTTGTATCCCTTGAAAACATGACTATTCTTCACATGATACAACCTCATGCATATCCCTTTAACTCTTTGATTGCTAAAATAGAACTTACCATTTTGAAAGACACTAAACAAGTAACTGTTGAGATAGGAAAAGAACTTACCATTGGTAACAATTTAGAAGATAACCAAGAGACTAGGGTCATTGATATGTTGAGGAATCATTCGAAATATTTTTATTACGATTATACTGACATGAAAGGGATTCATCCAAGAATGTACACTCATCATATTTACACTAAAGATGATAAACCAGTCAGAAAACCTCAACGTAGGATTAATCCAACACTTAGACACATTTTAAAGAAAGAAATATAAAAACTGTTGAGGGTAGGATTTATCCGTCCAATATCTGATAGTCAGTGGGTATCACTGCTTGTTATAGTTCCCAAGAAAAATGGTAAGTGGATAATCTGTATAGATTATAGGGAGCTTAATAAACCTTGTAAGAAATATTACTTTCCCCTACCCTTTATCAACCAAGTTTTGGACAATTTGGCAAGTAATAAATACTTCTCCTTCTTAGATGGGTTTAGTGGATATAACCAAATCAGTATAGCACGTGTTGATCAAGATAAGACCACTTTCACTTGTCCTTGGGGTACATTTGCATACAAATTTCTACCATTTGGACTTTTTAACGCACCTGCCACCTTTCAGAGAGAAGTTTTAGATATTTTTACATACCTCACCAATGATTGTGTTGAAGTTTATATGGATGATTTTACCGTCCATGGGTCTACTTTTGAAGCATCTTTGAGTAATCTTGAAAAAGTGTTAACCAGATGTGAGCAACATCGAATCTCATTGAGTCATGAAAAATGTTTGATAATGGTTGATCAGGGAACTGTCTTGGGTCATCATATTTCTGCTAAGGCTATCCAAGTTGATCCTAAAAAGATAGAATTCATTACTAAATTGCCTACACCAACAAATCAGACTAATATTAAAATTTTCCTTGGACATGCATGATATTATAGATGATTCATCAAATATTTTAGTAATATTGTTGTACACCCATGTTCTCTTTATCTGGCAAAGGAACTGTGTTTTTGAATAGTCTCCTCAATGTCAACAAGATTTTGAAATTATAAAGGAGAACATTGACCACCACCCCGGTTTTGAGAGGACTCAATTCAGGAAAACCTTTTCATATTCACAATCGATGCTTCTAACACAACAATGAGATTTGTTCTTGGAAAAAAGGATGAGGAAGACCAAATGTATGCCATCTATTTCATACAGAAAAAAAATTACCCCACACAGAGAGAAACTACACCACTATAGAAAAGGAATTTCTATTTGTTTACTCTCTAAATAAATTTAGACACTACATTACTGGATATAAAATCTTTGTGTACACTGACCATTTAGCCATAATATCTTTGATGAAAAAAACTGAGTAGTATGGGCCATAATTATTAGGTGGTTACTTATTTTACAAGAATTTAACTTGAATATTATTGATAAGCATGGAAAGGACAATATTGTCACTAACTTCCTTTCGAGATATTGAATGTTTCATGGATAGGAGGAGGCAGTCAAAGATCACTTTCCGGATGATCACTTTCTTTACATATATCAGCACATCCACCATGGTTTGTTTTTATCTTTTCAACTATCTAACTACAATGGAATTTTCTATTTTACTTTACTAGTAAAGAATGTACAAGATTAGTCAAACACATGGTGATACATACAAATGGTGACAATGGAATTTTGTTTAAATGTTGTCTTGACACGATTCTTCATAGGTGTGTTCAAGTAGATGAAGTTTATGGCATACTAATAACTTTTCATGATGATCCCAGAGGAGGACATTACTCAGTAAAGATACCAATTCACAAGGTCCTTAGAGCTGGGTATTGTTGGCCCTTTTTCCACAAATATGTCAAGAAATATGTATGGCAATGTAATGCATGTCAGAGAATTGGGAAACCTACATTATCTACTAAAATGTCCCTCAATCCTTAGCTGGTCTTTGGGCCATTTTAGAATTGGGGAATTTATTTCATTGGGCCATTTTAACCCCCCATAATATGGAAAAGAGTACCTTCTAGTGTGCACCAATTATGTTACAAAATGGGCCGAGGTTTAAGCACTAACATCTACCAATGAGGATATTGTAGTTGACTTTTTTTACAACCAGATTATGCATAGGTTTGGAGCTCCTAAAGCCATTATATCTGATCAAGGACCTCAGTTTCATGTCCAAAATGATTGAAGCCTTCCTGGAGATCTACGAAATCAAGCATAGGAAATCATCACCATACCACCCCCAATCCATTGAGTAGGTGGAGGGCACAAACAGAGAATTGGAAAACATTTTGACTAAGGTTTTCAACGCAAATAGGAAAAATTGGGTGTCCAAGACTTCATGAAGTTTTCTAGGCATATAATACCACCTGGAAAACCACCAGTGGTTTTTCCCCATATGAGTTGGTATATGAGAAGAAACCATTTCTTCTCTATAGAATTTGAGTTACAAACCTAGAGGACATCACCAGAAGGTTAGAATTGAGCTAGATGAAACTTCAACGTGAGAGAGTGATGTAATTGAATGAACTTGATGAAATTTGGATGGAGGTACAACAATAAACTAAAATCCTTCAACATCAGAGAAACTCTTGGCATGATGCTCATATCAAAAATAGAAGGTTAAATGAAGGATATTGGGTCTTACTGTTTGACTCGATAGTATCAACAATTCAAAGGAAAATTGAGAATAAGCTGGTTGGGACCCTATCAAATTGAAAAATTTTAATGATAATGGATCTGTGAGACTGTTTCCAATTGATGGTGACATGAGAACTTTGTTGGTGAATGTCCATAGAATGAGGATGTATCAACATCCCCAGGATAAGGAAACTATCACTAATGACATAATGTTGTGTGAAGAATTTGATTCAGTGGAAGACTACAACTCATCCTACCATGAATAGTTTGTTTGGGAAATTCAAATAAAGGGAGAAGATCATAGTTTCAATCCGCTTCCCCTTATATCATAAATATAAAAAAAAATGTTTTATTTTATGCATTTAATAAAGGTTAGAGATGTCAATAATTAGAATGTTCATTAATCACAATTACTCTTCAAATGCAGGAGGTGGAGTGCCAAAAGATGTAGTATAAAGTATGAGTTGGCAAGGTGAAGTGTACTCATCCCTTGTTATGGATATTAACCTTTTTAGAACTCCCTAATGCATTTATTTAATACGTGAAAAAATCAAAATCCTACTCCTAATGCATTTATTAAGGACGTAAAATCATAGTCTCATGGATTAAATTGGGGGATCAAGGGAGTAATAATGGATGAGTAAATGATCATGTGTCATCTTTCTCTAAGAAGGAAAAGTGGCATGAGTAGTCATGATGACACAATGGGAACCATACAAAGAATTGAAATCTTTACATCCCAAATAAGTACCATCAATATTTTTCACTACCATGTTTTACACCGAACTCAATGCCATTATAAACTCAAAATGTAGTTCCAAAATTCTGCTACTGATATTTCATACAATTTCTCTATTTCTCTTGCATAAACCTTCGTCATTTTTCTGTAACTCCTACCCAGACCAGTATGAGCTATGGGTAAAAAGAAGAAATCAGAAACCAAAGTCTATGGATCCTATCTTAAGAAATGTTGTAATCTCCCAAGTATTCCATGATGCATGTTGGTTGGATTTTATTCACAAATTTGATGGTTTATGATGAAGATCTAGTTTGATGAATTTCTGTTGAAATTTGATGCAACATGATCTTAGTATAGGAGGCAAGAGAATTGAAATAGACAGCCACATTGTTGCTACAATATCCACCCTCCTAGATTATGGGATCTAAGGTTGTAACTAACTCCCCACATAAGGATTTGATACCCTTGTTTCATGATGAAGGGGAAGCTCTACCAAAAATAATCCTCAACCCCCATAGCAATTCGAAAAGGTATTAACAGGGAGAGTTTTCCGGGTCTTTAGAAGGAAATTGCTACTTGGGTGAACATGTATCTTATATGTGATGGGAAAACCATCAGATGTTAGGGGGTGACATATTGAAAATTCTCACTCATTTGAAGAAAGGCCAAACAAACCTTGATCTGAAGGTTAATATTTTGGAATATCTTGCAGAGATTGTCATTAAGGTGGGTCAAAAATACAAAAATGGAGGTGGTAAAACTGCCCTATAACACCCAAGGATTATCTAGTTAAGTTGCACACATCAAGATTTCTGTATACCTAAGAAGAAGGTATAAAAAACAACTGTGGGGGATAGTTCTAAAAAGAAAATAATCAAAAAGGCCCCTACACTAGTTTCTCCATAAACACCTCCCAGTTCTCAACCTAAGCTCTAATTGACCCCTCCGCCTTCCACCGTGGATATAAAAGAATATGAAAGTGAGGATGATCAACCTTCTATGCCTTGAGCTTCCAAAGAAAATATTACCCTACCAGCCCCTACTTTTATTTCATTGAGATGAAGAATATCTTGTGCATCAAGAAAACCTGAAGTTTCTTGACCTGTATTGTCTAATGAGGGTTCAACCCCAATTTTGGAAGAGATTTTCGAGGTTGGTACTTCATCTTCTTCTAGTGAACAATTGAAATATGAAAAATTTATGACAACCATTCTCGAGGAACAATGTCCTGATAATGATATGCTAGAATTTCTTGAAGCTCCAGAAACTATGTCTATAGCTCCAGAAATACCCTTAGCGTTGAAAACTGGGTCATTATAAGGAAGTTTCTACTTGGGTGAACAAGTATCTGTGATGGGAAACCATCGGTGCTAGGGGTGACACATTGAAAATTATCACTGATTTGAATAAGGGTAGAACAAACCCTAAGCTTAAGGTTAATATTTAGGAGTATCTTGTAGAGGTTGTCATTAAGGTGGGTCAAAAATACAAAAATGGAGGTGGTAAAACTTCCCTAAAACACCTAGGGATTATCCAATTTATTTTCACACATCAAGATTTCTTTAGACCTAAGAGGAAGGTAGAAAAAACAACTATGGGGGATAGTTCTAAATAGAAGAAAATAAAAAATGCTCCTACACCGGCTTCTTTAGAACTACCTCCCAGTTCTCAACCTAAGCTCTAATTGACCCCTCAACCTTCTAGTGTGGATATAAAAGAATATGTGAGGACGATCAACCTTTTATGCCTTGAGATTACAAATAAAATATTACCCTACTAGCACCTACTTCTATTTCATTGAGACCAAGAAGCTCTTGTGCATCAAAGGAAACCTGAAGTTTCTCAGCCTGTATTATCTAATGAGGGTTCAAAATTTAGACTTTGGAAGATATTCAAGAGTTTGGTAGTTGGTTTTCTCACAAAGTGAACGAGTAAAATATGATAAGTGTACATGCATTCCTGAAGAATAGAATTCCCTGATAACCTGATACCCCCAAAATTTTCTGAAGCTTTGGAAACTGTGTCTATATCTTCACAAATACCCATATCACTGAAAACCCATACCAGAGCTCCAGAAACTACTGCAAAGTTTGAAATTTGGACTTCGGGATTTCGGAGATCACATGAAGACGAATTCCTAAAGTAGTATCAGGATGAACAACCCCAAAACCTAAGGACCCCTGAAATCCTAAAACCTAAACCCCTGGAAGAAACTCAATTGTCTATGCAAAACCTGAATTTGTCCAAATTTCAAACTTTGGAGAAAGTTTCAGAAATAATTGTCTTAGAACATTGCAGTTGATAGTGCACATAAATCACCATATTGTTGGTCTGCGAAACCCAAAGTTTGGAATAATTTAGAGTCTCGTTATGATCAGACGTCATCTCTTTGATATTTAATGAAGTTGGTCCATGAAAATCAGGAAGACTGACAGAAGAATCTCCGAAGCCTGAAGCTTTGAATCCTGAGAAGAAATTGAAATTAATTGGATTTCAAAGGGTGTGATGCTATGGCTTGGAAACTTCTAAAAAAGTAAGATCAACCACTCGGCATTTATTGTAGACATGGCACCCTCAGGCACAATTTTATGCATGGCCATTTAAAAGGATATGTTGACTGGAGAGCCCCATGAGACTCTTGCATGGGAAATAGGAATTATTATGGAAATCTCTCAAGGGATTAGTCCTCTAATACAACAGCAGTTGGTTTTCTTAATTTTACCTGAGACTACATGTTGGTTTCCAAAATGGGGAAATACAGTATGCCATTTGTATGAGGGGGATGTTTCACTTAAAATATTCTCACCTACCCAAAGATGAAGGTATGGGAACCATATTCTGTGGGGTCAACAAGGTAAATTACATGGAGGTATGTGTTTTATCAGTGGCAGCCCATCATTGTTACAGGTGATTTTAATGCATTTTTGGCCTGGTTGACCAGGAATGATGTCTCCATGAAAAAGGATTCTCAGGTCCCTATATCTCTCATTCTTCATATATATTGTAAGGAGGGGTTCATTTCAGAAGGGTTGGTCACCTTGTATATCAGGACTCCCTTGAGATTTCTTGTCTGTAAGATACTTTGGTGGAGATTCCAAACCTACCTATTGGACATTGTGATGCAAAAGATGTGACACTTTGAGCTTGACCATGTGATGTATTGTATCAGAATTTGAGAGCAATAAAATCATATATGTGGATGTTTCAAACCCTCTTCTATTTAGAGTATTGAGAAGATTTCTGATCTTTCATTTATATGTAAGGTTATTCGTGTAGTTAGCATGAAAAGTTTTCATTACAAGGTTTTGGTAGTAAATGTGTTGGCATTGTACATGTAAGACCTCAACACTCATCCTGGTAGTGCCACCTGACCACTTAGCAGTAGGTTGATGCCCAATTTTTGTGACATTTTCAAAACCATGGGAACTATGTCTATCTTGGGAAAACATTACATTAGTGTTAAGGATCTAAGAAACAATCTCTACACCAGTTTGAGGAGTATGATATGGCACAACATAGGTTAGTCATAGGAAGCCGAGCCAGATCTCCGGAGGGTTATCCCGTTTGCAAAGTCCCACACTTTGGGATAACTGCATGTTTGAAAAATCACACTAACTGCATCAACCATTCACTTGCGATATCAATCCAGGGGTAGTTACATATTTTTCTCTTAAATGTGTTAATTAATATATGGGGGATGTTCTAAATTGTTGTATCCAAACTCAAATTGATGCATTTCTCCTTATCTTATCTCATGTGAACTAATGACCATAGGAATTCCCACTAAATGTATTTCTGAGTGATGTGATGACATGTGTGTTGGGTTTTAAAATGGTACTTTAATAAAACCATAGTTAGGGGATATCAAGTCCCTCCTCTTTATGGGAGAGGTTCCCTTATTGAAAGCAAGTAACAAAGCTTATATACAAATGTACAACTTTTGTCTTAAGGTTGGACTTCTGACATCTTGAAATGCTTTTTACCAAAATAAATTATCAATACAAATGAATAGAAGAACTAAAGAAAGGAAAAAGCAAAATATAACAATACTTTCAGGAAATACAAATAGCAGAGTATAACCTTATACGTATTGAGAAAAGGTGATACAAAATAGAATCATTCTCATTCACAACATAAGACATCATTCCATAGACACAAAGTTCTAGAAATCATATCAATAAGAACACAAAGTTTCTTATTACAAAAGATAAATGATCCACAAATTTTAGGAAAGCAAGAACAGACAATAGATGAAGATAGAGAGAAAGGGTAAATTCTTCTATATTGATTGCTTTCGATTCTATTTACACTTCAAAAGTATCAAATTCCAACATTTGTAATGAGCCAAGCCCTTACATTTATAGATGAAGTGAAAAGAGGAAAAGAAGAGAAGGAAGAAAATCTGATTTGGAAGCTCAACCACCAACCATCAATGCCCCTGCAAATCCACCTACAATCTATCAAATCCGGTTCTACATTTCTTTAGCATGCTGAAGAAGGAAGGATGGAAGATTAGATCAAATCTGATCTGTTTAAAGCAATCAGATCACGTATTAATGGTGTGAAATATTTTTCTATATTTCTAACCATCAAAACCTGCTAAAAATAATATTTTATGCTTCCATAGCGTAAAGGAGACCAAGATCTTTTCAAAAATATAAAATTTGTCGAATTTCGAGCACTGGAGTGAAAGTTATGCTCATTTGAATATTTGAATTGAATCCGTACAAAAATGGCAAAAATGTAATTTTCACAAAATGGATACACGGGCCCGAAATTGAAATTTTGCCTTTAGCACAAAAGATCAAAAGTGCAAAAGTATCCCTCAAACCCCATAGGCCCGCAACTTCACTTTTGATATAGGTCTAACACGTGGCTTTACCTGAGTAGTAACAGAGTCACGACTCACTTTATAATTTTACTTCTTTTGGAAACAAGGCTCAACATCTCAAAGTTCTCCACTAACCCGCTTCCATGTTTTGACTTTTCAACACAGGCTCAAGACCCCAGCAGAGTCATGGAGAATTTTATAACTTTTAACTCTCTTTTTGGAAATAAAACCAAAATTCCCAAAATGATCTGATGGCCCGCCTTCCCATTTTTACTTTCGATGCGGACTCAACATTTGAATTTATCCCTTGGTATGAGCGGGGCCGTGGTTCACTTTATAACTTTACACCTTTTATGGAAACAAAGACAAAATTCCTAAAGTGTCCCAACAACCTGCCTCTCTGCTTTGACTTTTCAACGGATATTCAATACATGGCTTAAGTGGAGTTGTGGCTCATTTTTGTAACTTTACTCCTTTTGGCAATAAAGCCAAAATCTTCAAAGTGCTTCAACGATCTACCCTCCTACCTTAACTTGATTCGACCCATCAATATCCTTCGAGGCCATGGAGCCAATTTGACACTTTTGCAAAAATAACAAAAAATTTTAAGTTCGCAAAATAATCCACCATGTTGCATCCAATTAGAGATGTCCACATACTCATGGATGTTGGGGACAAAAATTTACAGGGAAGATACACCCATCATTCACGACTGTAGAAAAAATACAGAGGATGGGAAACTCCACCATTTACGGTTAAATTTCAAATTGTTCTCCACAGAAAGAGAAACAACAAACAATACAAGGCTCGACATGATCCACAGCCAAAAGAGAAGGATTGAAAATTTCATTCAAATGAAAGAAACAATTTTCAAGCATCTAGATGGGAAGACAAATTTTTTATCAAACCATGCAGATTGCAAGATTTTAAATCAACAAGGTGAGATTGCAAATGACCACCAACTTCTTCAAAGCATGAATTTTTCTATCTCTCCAGAATTCTCACTCTTCTCAAATATCTCTCAAAGGCACCATCTCAAAATTTAAAAAAACTTGACTTAAAAAAAACGAGGGGGATTTTGAGAGTGACGATAATGTGCAAGTTGATAAAGCGTATTTTCTACCAATTTTGATCAAGTCACAGTCAAGAAGACTGAGTCCTTTCCCACAATGCCATTTTGAAGGATTTTATCATAATAGACTATAAATGAAGACCATGTTTTTAGCTATATTAAAGGATGTTATTGAGAATTTATGAGGTTTCTATTAGTTAAATTTTTTGCCTACAATTTTGGCATGTTCTGTAAATGATTTTGTTTAAAAGATACCTTCTTGAAACTATTTCATAGTTAGTAGTTTTCAATACAATTTTATATATTAGTTGATAGTTACTTTCAATCTTATGATGCAATATGTTTTGAACTTATTTGAATCAATATAATCTATATGTTGTTTTGAGTATCCATTGGTGTTAAGTACCTCAATCACGAAGGAGAGAAAGGGTCCACTAAATTGAGGAGATTGGAGGATTGGTTTCATGCATAATATCTTTTCCTGATAAGTTTAAGTTTTAGTATCTTGATTCGAATGGTTATTTGAATGTAGTCTTATATTTCCTTGCTTTATTATATTTCCTCACTATCATTTCTTTCATGTGATCATTTCAATTCAATTAAGCATTTCCTTTTGAAAGAATTTTATCACAACAACATTGTTTTAGTAGATTAAATGCATTTCTTGAAATATATCCTTCATTTTAGTAGCTTAGAACTGTATTTAATTTCTGTAGTGTAGAGAGAAACAAGAGAAAAATACCAAATAAAACCCCCCAAAAATAGATAACCACCACATAATTGAGTTGCATAATCCTTCTCTGCATATAGCCTTGGACACATCCCTAGTTCATAATGACATCAATGTTTAAACAAGTTGATTAAAAGTTACAACAACCCATTAATTAATTTGATAATTAAATGACTATAGATTAATGAACAACATACTAATTTCTGCAAGTTAATTTTCAACACCATTTTTGGTGATGTTTCTCGGGATACTGCCAAGTTATAAGGTTTTTCATTTCTTTGAAGTAGTTTAGGTTTTAGGAAATTCACCTCCATATCCCCCCATTAATTTTTTTTATTGAGTCAAACTAAATTGATACATGCATCATCCAAGGGATTCCCATGATAGATTTTTACCCAATCCACAAGTAACAAAAATATATTCATACAATTATGAGGATTCTGAAGAAGATATACTTTCCTTCATATAATGTTTATTGTTTGAAGATCCCTTTCCAAGGGAAAGTTCAAAATCTTCTATTGGAAAACCAAAAATGGTAGAAGTGGTAGATTAAAATTTTGAAAATGGGGTAACTACCTTTAAGTTTTCCATTACCAATGATGATGAAGTTGTTATGAAGAACATTTATCCCTCGGTATTGCCTAAATTTCATGGGTCCATGAAAAAAGACCCAGATACCTATCTATTTGAGTTTGATGTTTTATGAAAAAGTTATGATTATACCACATATGCATATAGACTAAAGTTATTTCCTACTACACTTAAGGATGTAGCCTTGAGATGGTTCATGGGTTTAGTAAAAGATGCAGTTACCACTTGGGCATAGATGAAGGAGAAATTTCTCAATAAGTACCAATATTATTGCAGACTAAGCAGCAGAGGAGGTGATGAAATCTACAAAATGGCATAGAAGGAGGATGAACCATTTGAAGACTATCTAGAAATATTCCCTTATTCTGCGTTTAAAAGACAAGGAACACAAGAATACCTCCTGAATCTCTAAAATTTCTCTTTTTGAAAGGACGCAGTGAGGAGGACATGGATTCTCTAGAACTAATTGGAGTAGGAGACATTTCAAAATCTTCCTTTGAATAAATCTGTGAAGCTTGCAAGAATTACTCAAGAGCTACTATGAAGAGAATAAGAAATGTAAGATCCAGAGGTGGATCAAACAAAATATTGGGGACATATCAAAGTCATAGATTGTTAACATGTTTAAAAACATGAAGTATGATATTTTCAATGACATGGCCAATCAATTAGATGCTCTGCATGCCAAGAAGAAAAGGGAAGATGTAAAATCAATACTCACATATTTCTGTCATGCATGCAAAAGAAATAAATTTGACTACGGATGTAGAGTTTTGGCCAACATTGTACAATAAAAGGAGGTGTGACATCAATTCAAGATGTTGGAGATAGAGGAAGGTAAATTATTTTATGTTTCTAAAATAAAATCATGGCCACTAAGACAAGGAGGTATATTACAAGAACCTATGCAAGAATTTTAAAATTGGTCTAATAATCAATATATGTCACCCCCACCTTCGGCTAATCAGCAGTAAGTTTGGTCTCCATATCCTAGCCAATACCAATAATAATGGAAACCTATATCTGTAGTCCAAAAACAATGGAAACAACCCCCTCAATCATGGAAGAAACCTTGAAGAGGAGGGCACCAATGGAATAACCTACCTCCTAATTACTAGCAATATTACTAGTAACCTCCTTATCAAAAAAAAAAATCCTAATGCCAAATCGCCAGCAGGGATCTTAACCAAAAGCAACTCAACTACCAGCTCAACCAACACCTAACCCCAAAAATAAATATGGTCAGCCGGCCTACACCACTAAACTGGATCAATACCCTACCTATTTAGTTGATGTTGGAAATATCTATTTAAGATCAGGAAGAACACTCCCTTCATCAAATAAACCCACCATTATGGAGATTGTGGATGAACCACAGGCGCTGCATACTAATCCACAACAAATAAAAAACATGATGCAGATCAATCCAAAACAAATCCATAATATGTTACAAGTTGATCCACATAAACCCGAGAAAAATTCCAGCGAGGATAAAACACAGGCTAATAATCCACCATTTCCTGAAAGACTACGAGAAAAGAAGACTGACCTCAAATCAGAATTTATCTTTTATGTTAGTCAAAGAAAATTGTGGCCACTAAGAAAAGGAGGTATGTCACAAGACCCTATGTAAGCATTACAAAATTGGCCTAATAATAAATATATGCCACCCCCACCTTGGCCTAATTAGCAGGAAGGTTGGGATCCATATCATGGCCAATAATAACAATAATGACAACCTTAATTTAAAGACCAATAATAATGACAACAACCCCCTCAATCATGGAAACAACCTTGGAGAGGAGGGAAATAGTTGAATAACCCACCTCCTAATTACAAAATTCCTACCAACAACCTCTTTATCCATAGAAAAAAATCCTGATGCCAAATCCCTAACAGGGATCTCAGCAAAAAGCAACTCAACTACTAACTCATCTAACACCTAACCCCAAAAATAAATCTACTCAACTAGCCTACACCATTAAACCATCTCAATACCCTAGCTATTCAGTTGATGTTAAAAATATCCATCTATGCTCAAGAAGAGAACTCCCTCCATCAAATAGACCCACAATTACATATATTGTAGATGAACCAAAAACGCTACAAACTTATCCACATCAAATCAAAAACATGCTGCAGACCGATCTATAGCAAATCCGGAAGATACTGTAAGTTGATCCGTAATAACCTGAGTAGAATTCTAGAAAGGATAAAACACATGCTGATGAGCCACCATTTCTTGAAAGACTACAAGAAAAGAAGACTGACCTCAAATTAGAATCTGATTTTAATTTTTTCAACCAACTGAAGGATATTTGTGTCAAAATTCCATTAATTCAAGCCATTAAGGATGTGTCAATTTATAACAAGTTGGTTATAATCATGGATGAATTGAAGTTGGAAGGGCTAAGGCCAATAACTACAGTCTTACAACTTGCAGATAGATCAACAGTGAGACCTGAAGGAGTCCTAAAGGACATAGTGGTAGCGGTAGAATCTTGGGATTACCCTACTGATTTTATTGTCCTTCAACGAAAAAGAAATCTTAGGAGGATATCATATCATCCAAGAAATGCCATGGTTTGACACTCTTGATGCATTCATAAGATGCAGGTTTGGTAATATGATTATTTCTAATGGAAGTGGCACTAAAAATCTCATGATTTATCCTCTTTCATGATCGTTGAATGAAGAATATCACATAATTTGGGTTGAAGAACCAGAAGTAGATCATAATTCTATACAAAAAATCAGGATGATGGAAAAATCATGTACAATTAAAGGACAAGAAGAATTTCTTTCCAACTTCCCATAGAAAAACTATGGAAGAAACGAGGAAGTGGATAACAGACTAAGGTGTTTAAGTTGTCCCTTTGATCAATTCCTACCGCAAAAATACACTATGGATGTTCCAAGTAAGAATTGAATTCTTCATCAACTCCTCTCCCATAACTACATATTGAATTCTGTGAGCAGTAATGTGTGATCAATGATAGATCTCTACAAGCAAGTGGAGATAACTTTAGGAAGGCCACTAAACGTGAACAAAATTCTCAATATGCAATAAGAGAAGTTGCTGATAATGCTTCTTCAAAATCATATAACAACATTTGTGTGGGAATATGAAATCATCTTAAGCTCTGTACGTATAAGATTTATATCAAGGAAAATTATAAGCCAATCAGGAAGCCACAGAGAAGAATGAACCCAGTAGTGAGGGAGATTGTCAAAGGAGAATTAAGAAAATTATTAGATGTTGAATTTATATATCCAATTTCATACATTCAATGGGTGTCACCCCTTTTCATTGTGCTGAATAAGAATGTAAAATGGAGGATATGAGTTGATTATAGAGAGCTAAATGTAGTAATAAAGAAAGATAATTTTCCTCTTCCCTTCATTGATCAAGTATTTTACACTCTAACTGGTAAGAAATATTTCTCTTTTCTTGAAGGATATAGTGGCTATAACTAGATTCAAATTTCACCAAAAGATCAAGACAAAACTACCTTCACATGTCCATGGGGAACTTACGCTTATTTGGTTCTTACTTTTGGTTTATGCAATGCACCTGCTACATTCCAAAGGGTAGTTTTAAGAATTTTCTTAGATATAAAAAATGATTACATGGAGGTATACATGGATGATTTCATAGTACATGAAAGCACATTTGAAGAATCCATGCAGAATCTAGAAAGAGTCTTGAAGAGATACAAGGAGCATAACTTGTCTATGAGTAATGAAAAATGATACATGATGATGTCTGATAGAATAGTGTTGGTACATTACCTTTCTTCTCAAGGGATACAAGTTGATCTAGCAAAGGTATTTTTATCATCAAAATTCCAACACTAAAGACGAAAAAGGATGTTAGGAGATTTATTGGCCATGCTAGTTATTATAGAAGATTCATACAAGATTTCAGTAGGGTAGCAACTCCATTATTTGCATTATTGGGAAAGGATTTGACATTTGATTGGACTGAAAAATGTGAGACTGCATTTCAAAAATTGAAGCAACTACTAACCACAACCCCTATATTAAGAGGACCTGATTGGAATATTCCATTCCACATTCATACTAATGCTTCAATCCATGCCAATGGAGCTATTTTAGGACACAAGGCTGGAGTTCTCAACTATGCAATTTATTATGTTAATAAGAACTTACAGCATGCTAAATCAACTACACAGTAATAGAGAAAGAGTTCCTATCATTTATTTATGCCATCAATATATTAAGAAACTATATCCTAGGTTATCCATTATTCATTCATACTGATCATGCAACAATTAAATATTTGATCAACAAACCAATTGTGAGCAACAAAATAATTAGATGGTTGTTACTCCTACACGAGTTTGATGTCATTATTGTGGAAAATCTTGACAAGAACAACGTTGTAGTATATTTTATTTCAAGAATGGAGATTAATGATTAATAACATGTGGTTGATGACTCTTTCCCATATGATAACCTACTTTCCATTAATACCGAAACACCTTGGTATGCTGATATAGCCAATTATTTGGTCTGAGGTAAGACACATCCACACTACCTCTATTATGAGAAGAAATACATAGTGGAGAGAAGTGTGCATTTTTCTTGGATATCTAGATTTATATTTCACACATGGTAGGATAATTTCATGAGAAGATGCATTGATGATGAGGAGATATATGATGTCATAAAATCCTTCCATAGTGAACCGTGTGGAGGGAACTTTGCTGCAAAAATAACAACACAGAAGGCGTTGACAACAATTTATTACTAGAAAACATTGCATAAGGATTCATCACTATATATAAAGATGTGTGATAGATTTCAAAGAATGGGTAATCCTACGAAATTAGATGAGATGTCATTGCAGCCTCAACTAGTCTTGCATCCATTAACAAGTGGGGATTATAATTAATTTTTCCTATAGATCCTAAATCTTAGCAGAAGAAATACATCTTGGTGTGTATAGATTACCTCACTAAAAGGATAGAAGTGAAAGAATTTCCAAATCAGAAGAGTGAGAAGTTTTAAAAATTCTTATATGACCACATATTTATAAGGTATGGAGTAGTAAGAGAGATTGTTATAGATCAAGGTACACACTTTACTGCTGAAGTTATTTCTGATCTAGCAAAGGAGTATGAAATCACACATAGGAATTCTACACCATATCATCCCCAATATAATGGCCAAGTTGAGGTAAAAAATAGAGAAATAGAAGCTATCTTGATAAAGATTATTCCACTCCATAGGAGGGATTGGGAAGATAGGATTCAAGAGGCAATATGGGCATTCAACGAAACGTGGAAGACAACAACTAGCTTCACACAATTATAAATTTTGTATGGTAATATTTTTATTCTCCCTATTGAATTTGAGCACAAGAAACTAAGGAATTCACTTGAACCAGGTGTAGATTTTTCTAAAGCTCAAAGGCAGAGGATTCTCCAACTCAATGAGTTTGATGAAATAAAGAGACAATTTGTGTACAATACAGAAATAGTATAGAAAAAAGGATCAAATGGAATGATAGGTTCATTAAGAAAAGGGAATTTGAAGAGGGTAAGTGGGCCTTCTCATTTAACTCAAAGTACAAAGACCATATGGGAAAACACATGACAAGGTGGCTAGGTCCATATGAGATTGAGAAACTATTTCCTAATGGAGCTATAAAACTTGCCTCCATAGATCATGTAAGGTTCAAGCTATTGGTCAATGGTCATAAGTTAAGGTTGTATAAGAGGCCAAATGAAAAAATAATTTTCATGCAGCAGTTCAGAGGAAGTCAAAACAAAATGGAGATAAGGACATTAGAGTTAAGATCAAAAGTTGAGCCTGTTGGTTCATCTTATGATATTTTAGAGGATTGATATATTTCAGTGGACTTGGTATATTTAGCTTGATGAATACTCCAAGGGTGAATAAAATTGTTGTGATCAACCTTCTTGGTGATCAGTAACACTCAGCTAACATATTTTATTTTTTTAGAATTTATGTTTTGTAGGATTTGATGTATATGTTGCAAAAGTGCATAATCTCTAACACAAGGAGATAACACAAAGAATCGATGTTCCACTTGTAGAAGCATGCAAAAAAAATATATTTTTGTTTTCATGTTTGGTGGAACTCATGTCTGCATGGAGAAAAAATAAGGAAAGGAACAATTTGCACATGTGAGTGGTGATCAAGATAGCTGGTACCTGAACAGTTCAACATTCCCTCTCCGGGGGTTATCTGATTTAAGTAAGGATCCTATAGTACAAATTCCGCATATGCTTGCAGCAATAGCATCCACAACATCATAGAAAATTAGCATGCAACAAGGGTGTAATTACTACAATGCATTTGCTATCATCATCCTAAATATTCCTCGAGATAAGTGCACTCATACCACTTTATTAAAAGTATCATTAGTATAATTATTTTTTAATTATTATTTATTCCACACCATAATGTCTTTAACTACAATTATGCATCTACTCCTTTAACCTATGAGTTATCACTCCACATCATCCCACTATGTCACACCTCACATACTTGCTACAATCAAATCAATTAAATTCATTTCCCTTCTACACTGTGTGTGATTCGGTCTTGTAATTCAAAAACAAAGCACTCAAATAGTCTCCTACAATTGAATTCTTACATCACTCTTGCAAAACATGTCATTTTCTTATCAGATCTAAAGTAATTTAAAAAATTAAAAATGGGAGGGGAGATTTAATTTGCCATGAGCCAACTGAACATTCTCAAATATGGAACTACCCACAAATATTTCAATATTTTCATAACAATGGATGGATGGACTACATCAAAAAATTCCATGGTTTTAATGAATCTATGGTTAAGGAATTTGTTGCTACATTTAAGGATGTATAAGCTAAGGTCAAGGGTTTAACAATGAAGGTGAATGATGATATTTTGGCTACAGTTACTGGGCTTCCTACGAAAGGTGAGATTTTTCTTAAGAAATCCAATCCAGAGGCATCTCGAAGAGACTTTGGTGATGAGATGATGCCTTCATAACTGACCACCAAGGTACATATCAAAGCTCTCTCAAACCACTCTGGACTGAAATTTCCAATTATATTATCAAATATTTTACTTGTGAGGGTAGATATTCTTGACTAAATACAGTCTATTTCAAGTTAATCAATCACTTGAAGAATGAAATGCATGTTAATGTACCAAATTTTTTAAATGAGAACTTTAAAAATATAAGTAGAGAATCATAGAGAGGGAGGGAAACACTTTCACACAACTGCCTTGTTACCTTTGTTATCAAACACACATTGGAGAGAGACCATCCTGAATTAAAATGGGGGGATTTTTCAAGGGCCATACATATTGATGAATTATTAAGAAATAGTAATGAAAGAATAATAAGTATAGGTAGTTCTTCCACTCATACAGTTGAACCCACAACTTCCACTTCTCTTCCCACAAAAATCCCTATTTCTGAAAATGCATTACCTATTGAAGAGAACACCATTCATGTATCCCCTGAGAGGATTCTCATTGCTAAAACCCTACTTGGATTTTCAAATTCTGAATCATCCACCTCAAGTGGCAATATAAAATCCTCCATGGCCACTCCTAAATCTTCCAAGTCTACTCCTACATCCTCCAAATCCACTTATACAACACCTATGTGGTCTCATAGACTAATAAATAAAAGTCCAAGAATCTCCATGAAAACAAAGCCCAAAACCATCTTACTTGATAGTGATAAAGTTACTTCAGAAGAGAATATTGAGGCCACATCAATGGACATAGAGAAAGGAGATGTTTATGTTTAAATTCGTGAGCAAGATGGTCCTAGGGAGCCTATGGAGGGTATGAAAGAAAATAAGGGAAAATAAAGTGGTTAGAAAATGGTTCAAGGAATACCTGTTGAACAACATGCAGAGGCAGTTCATGTTGGGGAAACCCATGAAGATAATTAAGGAGAAATATTTGCAAAGGAAATTGAAGACATATCTCATGTAGCCAAGGATAGAGGAAGGGAATGACCACATAGTGCTTCAGACACAAACTGATGAGAGAAAAATTGGGGATGATATGCCCCATGTTGTTGAAGAAATTATAGAACACATTGTTCATGCAGTTGAAGAAAAACAACCATATGATCATAATGAGAGAGTACATGAGAATGTTTTTGTAGTTACTGGGGAGATAGTTGAAATAGTACTAGAGTGTACTCCACCATTTTTTCCACATGATAGGATGCAACCACAAATTTTCATTAGAGAAGTTATAAAATAACCTTCCAAACCTATTTGTAGTAGCATAGGAACATAGACAACAATTCTGGATTACTGGGCTCATTATTTTGAAACCTGTGTTAATAGGTTGCAAGGCATATGGGAGAGGAAAAAGGAAAAATTTATCTTCCAGCACCAACAGGAAATGAAGGAAAAATATAAGGAACTTAAGGCCAAGGATAAAGATATTGAAAGGCTAAAGAAGAAGCAAGATGAGACACTTAAAGTGGGCTATGAGATAATCAGAAACAAGCCTCCTTCAAATTTCTATGATATTTTCTTGAAGAAGAAGATATTGTAGCTTTGGCTTACCTGTATTAACTCTGACAAGAAATTTGACATCAGTGGATCTAGGAATTTCTTTACATTATATTTGAATATTCATCAAGAAATTTAGTGTATGTTATGTGAGTTATACATGTAAAATTATGCCCTTGAATATGATAGGGATTGGCTTCCAATCCTCTACGTTGGAGATTTCCCAGTCAAAAAACTTATTTCTTACTTCATGAATGAATTAGACATAGAGAAACAGATGGAAGACTACAAGAACCTGCAAAAATTTTAGCCATTGATGGTTAGGAAAGAGGCTTCCAACCCAAAGGCAAACATGGAAGAGTATAAAAAGTATATAGAATACAAGGAGATTAGAAATTGGGCATGAAAAATGAGAAAATATGCACATGAGAAAGTAAGGAACATGATTACCAACAATGGAAGAGGAATAGTAAAATCTTGTTGGATTCGTTAGAGTGAAATGACCCCTAAAATGCAAAGGAAGGAGATGCACTCCTATCCTAATATAATACCAAATCTGATAAGGGTAAATTTTTACATTGAATTCACTATTAAATAAGAAAATAATTGGTTCCCAATTGGTTATCAACTACAAATATTCCACTTTCCTATACCACATTGGTCTGGTGATATACCAGTGGATGAGATAGTTCAAGATAGGGTTTGGAATAGGTACATATTGAATTATACACACTTCTCCACCAATCCAGCAGGGATTGATGTTCCAATTGATTACAGACGCTTATGCAGCACCATTCAGGTGGAACCTAAGCGGGCTAAGGGACCTAAAGAGATTGAATGAGGAAATTCAAGAAGTTAATCTTGGGTGTGTGATGATTTGTTTGAGTCTCTTTCTAAACAAATCATCCTATGTATTTTGTTAAACCATTTGTAGCCTTACACTTGTATTCCCCTATTATAATACTAAGACATTTCATTATAACCTAAACATTATGGCATGAATACTTATTAATATAATTATCAATAATTTGCTTTATTTTTTGGTATTGTGAGCATGCATTTATTCTCTTGATTACAATAAGATGCTTGATTGATGATGCATTTGATGCCTTTTATTTTAAGGAACTTTTTATATGCAACAAATCACATGCAGTCAATGGATCCATACACAACAACCCATCCACAGCTATAAGAAATCATCTGCATCTAAGGCATCATCCGTAGTAACTCACATGTAGCCAAAGGACTTATATGCAATAAAACATCCAAAGCCAAAGGAGGTCACACACATGAATAAACTGTGATCTTGAGAATCTTGTGGAATGTGGAAATCACACTTGATCTTATGCATGTCAATGGAAGAAGTAATTACAATTCAAACATGAGAAGTAGAAGATGACTCAACTCTAGCATTTGATTATACATTGTAACTTAATAAGGAACTAACTAATTAGATTCATGATTTAGGAACTGGTGGATCAAACTAATTGGTTACTTAATTTATGTGATTGATATGTAAAAACATGTTGATTATTTCTATTGCATGCATCATATCTTCATATTATGTTTTGAGATATTTTACTTGATCTAATTCGAACTCTACTAGAACTACATTTCTTCATGCTTCTGTTATAATGGGACACATATAAAAATGAAAGATTAATGTTGTAAGGGGGATTGATTAATAGATAGATGATTTGTTGTATTTCCAATTGTAATCTTCATGCCAATAAACTTGAAAAAATTGAGTTATGTTCATTAGTTGTAGTCGCAGACCTTAGGAGGGGTTATCACCCAAGGAAGGGCCCACTTACGGTTTGTTAACCCTCTCTTTTATTTGTTGATTCGATTTATTGCATGATTAGATTAGTAGCAATTCATTCCTTTATCTGTATTTTAAATTTAAATGTTTTGTCTTAGATTTAGTATTTACTTCAAGTCTGAATTTATTTTATTTCCAAGCATTGTTATTTCAAGAATTGTAGTGACAAAAATTTACCTTCCTACCCCTTAAATATCTGTAAATGTGCATACAACACTAGCATTATTGAAAGTCTATGTCCTTTGGTTTGATAATTAAATGATTATAGATTAAATAACAACATACTAATTGCTGCAAGTTAATTTACACCACCACCTATCCTCACTTTGTTCAATTAAAAAAAATTCCTCAAGTGAGATCTAGTTATTATCACTTGTGTTTGCAAGGTAAAAATTCAAGTTTAAAACATGTCAAATTTACCCTAGTGTCAATTTTTTTCTTGTAAAACCTCATAAGCACACCTCTAGATCTATCCCCCCTTTGTGTCAGGAATATCCCAGTCCTCATAGTTCTCATATGTTTTGTAATAATCTTTCCTACATGCTTGAAAGATGAATACAAATTTATGAAATTATTCTGATGCAGTGCTTCTTAAGGAAAATGTTTCAGTAGACTTAGACATGGCTATTTTTATCCTTTCTAAGGTAGGTGTGCATCCCCCATAGTAGATTTTAAGGCCCATATTCATCTGGAAGTGGTGTTAATGATATGAGATCATATTTTAAGTGATTTAGGAAATTTTAGGTAATATTTAAAGATTTAGGGACAAGTTTAGTGAAAGTAGGTTTTTGAAGGTGAAGGAGCTTGTAGTTCAAAACAGTGACTAAGATTTGGAGGATGATCCCAAGATCTCCATAAAGAGTTATAAGTCAAAAAATATACCATTGGAAATATGATTCAATTATCTAAATTATTGTTCTTTCAAATTTTTCACAAGACCAAAGTAATTCTTTCCAAATTCTATATTATTCAGGCACACCCTATTGTCCCAAGAAAAATGGATATGTTTAGGGAGTTTCATGTAGAATCAGATCATGGAATCCATCCCATTATTTTAAAAATTATGTTTTTAGTCAATTTCATAGACATAAGTTCCCAAAAAGTGCTCTTGGATCTCTGGAAACTTCATTTTCACATATTTCTCTAATGTAAGCTTTCGGGAATTAGTCAATTTAAAGGGTAAACACATGTCATCACCAGATGAATGCACACTTTTCTATCCTATCTGGCCCATCCCCTTGTGAACATGGAACAAAAAAATGTTCCCATGCCTAGTTGAGCCCCCTGGTCCACCACATGATTCTAATGAAGCCCGGTGAGGTCAATTAAGCCCCTTCTCAACTACTCCAAGTCCTTCCCATCATACAACCACAAAGAGCCACTTGTCATTCCTAGATGAGGGAACACTTTTTTGTCCCATCTCCTTGGGACATCTAGGACACAAAAATTAACCCCATTCCCATGTTAGCCCTTGATTCATTATGTGACCTCGGGAAGGCTCCATAGGCCATTTTTTAGCCCCCTCTTTTCTCCACCTCGCCCAACCACATTTTTCCACTTATCACTCCTAGGTGATGGCACATTTTTATTTCCCACATATTAATTTTCACTTGGGATATTTGGGAAAAAAAATTAACCAATGTAAATCCCTTTCTCAGGTTCCTCATGTGACCCAGTATCAGCCCTCGGGTGCTTAAGGTGTAAGTAAAAGCCTATAAAAAACATTTACCTGATATTCCATGGATGTTTTCTATAGATCCATAAGGATTTAAAAGGAAAAAAATAATCATTTGAAATCTTTGACAATTATATACATTATTAAATGTTTAAATCCTTCACAAGATATAGGTTTTTCTTTCCACAACTCACTTTTGACAGGCACACCTCATTGTCCTAAGAAAGAAGGAGCAATTTGAGGGGGTTTTAGGAATAAAAGGATCTTGAGACTCATCCCAATGTCTTAATAAGGATCTTGGGATTCAAAATAATATATGGTTTCATAAAAAATGACCTCCTAAAGCTCTGAAAACGTCATCTTCAAGGCCTCTCTCAGGGTATGCTTTCACAGTTAGAAATTTTCACCTCTTAGAGCATGGCGCATTTTTTTAGTCCTATCTGTTCTGTCCACTTAGGAAAGTTGAGACACAAAAATTCAACCATACTTATTTATTCCATCTTTTCTATCATATTATCTTGGTGTAGCTCAGAGACACATGTTTATCCCTTTTCACCTCATTTTAGTCATTCCCGTTGACCAATGCAATAGTGCCACTTTTCAATCATATGGTGAGAGCACATGAATGATTTTTATCACTGTAAAAGTTTCAAGCCTAAATTAATAGCTTCCATGATGTAGAATTGAAAGGTTAGATAGGTATATCTTCACTTCTCGGGGATCTGGTAGTCAAAATCATGTGAAAATTAGAGGAAACAATCCCTAAAAAATCTAGTTTCGCATGAACTAGTTTTCGTGCCATGAAGTACATATTTTTTAGGGATATTGAGGACTAAGTTCTCATCAACATTTTGAAATTTTAGAAGATTAACACATAGAAATTAAAGTTTCATTTTTAACTTCATGAAGATCCAGACGAGAAAAACCCATGAAAATTAGAGGAAATGATCCCTAAAAAATCTAGTTTCATGTGAACTAATTTTCGTGACATGAATTACCTATTTTTTAAGGATGTTAAGGAATGAGTTTTTCATCAGCATTATTCCCTTTCAAAATAGTAACACACATACCTGAAAGTTTCCTTTTTGAATTCACAAATATCTGGATGAGAAAAACCCTTGAAAATTAGAGCAAAGCATCCCGGTAAGAAGTAGGATTTTTCAAGACATTTTTCATTCAAATACGACACCGGGAAAACCAATTTCTATTTTTATTAAGTATATATGATATTTCCTACTAAAAATATTAAGTTCAAGAAAATGTGCATTCATACTCCTCAATTCATTTCCCCATGCTTGAGACACTAAAAAATTAGCAAGATTGACAAAAATGATGAAAATGGCCAAAATGGGACAATAATGGTAAATATTCTAAAAATAAGAAATGGGTGAAATGAGAAAAAAATGGTCACATTTAAATCCTTCAATCATCCTACAATGGTTTTGGAACTGATTGAAGTCTTTTGCTCAAGCTTCAAGCAAATTTCCACATCTCCCAACACGTTGAGCAAAGTGCCAAAAGTAGAAAATCTCGATTTTATCCGGAAAGCTATTTCAATTCATTTCACATGGAATGCATGATCAATTGGTGGATGAAATTTATTTTTGTATCATTCTCCTTTCCTCACTCCAGACTCAGAAGGGTTTTGTATCAAGCTTCACTCATCATCAGTATTTCTGCATTGGCAAAATCAAGATCATGGTTGTCTGAACAAAGTGCATCCAATTTCTCCCATGTGAGTGGTTGATCATGAAGATGTGATAATGTATCAAGGATAAAAAAATTTTTCTCAATGAGTGGATTTATCTTCCAATGTTCTCAATGGTCTTCTTCTCAAGTGTTCATCACTCCTCTTCTCAGTGTATCTGGGCAATGTGTAAAAGTGCATCATTTCAAGAAACCTCAAAAGGGGGCAAAGTGTTCAAAAGGACTTCATCAGATCTATTCGTAGGCAAAGGCATATTGATCCATACTTTGGATAATTCCTTCTCTTCTCTCCTCATTATTTCTCCTCTTCTCTACCTCCTTTCTAATTCTTCATTGTAAATAATCATGACTTTTTTTCTTATTCATTAAAGTGATTACAAAATACTTGTGCAATGTAAAAGTACCTTTTATAATTATTAAAAGGGGACTTATTTTGTGTTTCCTAAGGTTATGTGAAAATTATCTTGTGATGGGAATATGAAAATTCATGTAGGGGTAGATGAAGAGATAACCTCCTCATTGTAAAAGGATGGTTAATCTTGTTTACTAGCTCCCATACACTCTTTAGAAACAAGTGATCAAATTTCCTCCATTTCATTTACTTATGTTTTCCTTCATATATCTTATTGTACAAATTTTCAAATATGTCAATATATTTTCTGGATGATTTAATAAGTGAAATTTTATGTTCATGGTTTCATCTTGTCTTGATATAACTAGCAAGGTTGTTACTCTTTCCTAATTGTGTGTGTTGATATATTTGATTAATCCTGGCAAGAATCTGAAATTTTCCTACTTGCAGTATTAATCCCCCTCTATTTCTCACTCCCACATATCCACCTTCCTAGAAAATTTCTCCCTTGCACAAAATTGCAATAATTTTTCATAGGTGTAGTAGAGTGCACCTATTGGATCCCTGATCTCTGGGCCAATAGCATATTTATTTTTTATTTCAAATACAATAAAGGAGATTCTCATTCAAGTAGAGGGACCTATTTCCAAATCATTGGTGCAAATCAACTAATTTTTCCTATAGACAAATTATTTTTCCAACAACATACAAATGTGCAAGGAAGGCGTGGGCATTGGAAGAGGATGGCGTGCAAAATATTTTTGAGAGTTAAAATGGAAGGTGTGCAAAGAATAAGTGCACGAGATAAAATGAAAACACAATTGCATGGGGGAAGAGCAAAAATAGAGATGAGAGCACGTGTATGATGTGCGAGACTTGAAAATAAAGGCATACACATAGAAGGCATGTCAAGGACTTGTAGAATACAAGACAAGTCTTCGGGTGCACATTAGATGGTGTGCATTAATGGTTAAATGAAAGCATATGTGCAAGGAGTGTGCTTAGAGGGGAAATGAAAGGGAGATAGATTAATCCAAAAGAAAGGAAAGAAATATCACAAGATACATGCGCATAAGAGAGAAATGGAAAGGGGAAGAGCAAGAAAGAGGTAATAAGGGTGTGTAAGGTTACACACAAATAATTGTAGCCAAGGAAATGCAACAAGGAAGAAAAATAGTGGCACACAACATTTAAAATTGATTCCAGAGCTATAATGGAAGTGTAAGTTGTCAAAATAACCAAGGGATTATTTTGGACAATAGTTTTACAAATTTCAGGGATATTTACCTACTAGATGAAAGATATCAGTGGCCTTGAAGCATCCAATGGGCATGGAGCCATTCTGAAAACATAAGATTCTAACCCGTAACTTGAAGAATTTATCCCTGAAGTCTCATGAAACACAGTCTAGACTCTGCAAAACAACTGTTACTCCTATATGAAGATAGTTTGACTTGAATTTTATGAGAGTGGAACACTTTTGGATACTACCTCCTTTTGAAAACTGAAAACTTGTGCACAAAGACTGTCACCTTAGAAGAAAAAAAAGAGTGTGTGAAAGAGTGTGTGAGAGGAAATAAACCTACACTACCAACAGAACATTGTGTAAATCTTACACTTGGAGGAATTTAAATTATTCTAGTATGTACATGATGCAAAGAACTTAATGGAATTGCTTGAGATAAATACCATTAACTAGGATTGATAGTACATCTCCATCAAGATGAGACAACTCCAAAGAGTTTTCCTTCTTACAAGAACTGAGGATATATGGACCAATCCAAAGTGCATCAAAATTTGAATGACACCCAAGTTTGGATCTTTCAGCATCCCATTTCAAGACCAAATCACCCACTTTGAAAACTTGAGCTCTATAATTTCTATCAAACCATTGCTTTATTGATTTCTAATGTTGTTCTAATTTTATCATGACATAATTCCTTAGTTCTTTAAGTTCAGCCAAATCTTCCATTATGATTTCTCTTTTCTTTGTGCCCTCAAATTCCATCTGTTGGGCTGGTTCTAGTGAAGGAAATTCTAAAGATAAAGGAATTATATCCTCCTTTATATAAATAAGTTTGTAAGTTGAAGTGCCAATTACCATTTTCACTGTGATTCTATCTTCCCAAAGCGCACATGAGACCTTTTTATGCCACTACCTATAGCTGATATCCATTATTATTGTCATGATTTTTATTAGGTTCTTGTTAGCAGACTCAGCCAATCCATTTCCATAAGGGTAGTAGTTGGAAGAAGTCTTCAAATATATTCCAAGAATAAAATCCCAATAGGAAATCCCTATACTAAGGACGGATTTTGCATTATCAGAGATAATTGTTTGAATTATAACCATGAGGGTTCCTCCAAGATGGTGGATTCTAGGATATATCAACAATGGAGAATATGATTGCTCCATTATCCATATCTTGGTAGTGCCACTAAAACCATCATGATGGCCCACGGGATTTAAATAGCTTGTCATTCCATCATACCACTTTAGGAATTACAATGCCATTTCTTGAATGTTTTTTTGTAGGTATCAATGTAAAGTATTCTCAAGAAAACACTTTTTAGCAGTGTGCCTCTACATGTAAGGCATGCACTTTCTATATGATAAACATTCATGCTTGAATCTCAAAGATAATTGTGTATTATTGATTATATTTAATCATTAATTATTAATATTATTATTAATTTTTTTAGTTGTAGAAACCCATAAAGAACTCATATCATGTGATAAAATGACTATAAGTACATTAGAAGTAGGTGGTCTAATCATTATTTGTTTAACAAGCTCACCATCATTCATTCATGCATATATAGATTCAAGGTGACATCAGATTTACCACCCCTTAAATTTATAACAACTGGGAACAATTCCAAACCCATTACCATTCTTGGCATGTACCACGAGAAACCAATGTGGTTGACAATGCTCTAGAAGAAAGCAATGCAAACAGTGACTCAGATGATGATGACATAAAAAAATGGAAGAATGGGAATTTATATTACAAATACATCCAACTACTACTCAAATAGATAATTTATACATGCTTGGATTACGAGAGTTTGATTATACCTATAATTGGAGCACCTGCCAGCTATAGACAAGCTTACGAGACTCGGCTCTGAATTTCATTGAAATAAGTCAAAATTCATTAGGAAACATACCCCTGCTAACTATAGCCACCATAAGAAATTATGTTCTCTCTATTCAATAGGATACCACTGTAAAAATTATTACAAAGCATGCTATGTGAAGAAATAAAGGAAAACCACTGAAAATGATCATTCAAGAGAAAACATGGATATTAAATTCATACCTGATAAGGCACATTTCACATGCTCTACATTATCTTTCTGTCACATCTAACTCTCGGATCCTACTTCTTGCACCAATAGTAATTGCAACATTTCACATCAATGAAACTACTATACATTTAGAACTTTCAATTCCAATTGACAACTTGCAGCCACTACAAGGTCATACACTCCTACACTTCCAAGAGAAAATGAAATACATTGATTACATTTTAATTGATGAAATGAATTTTATAGGCCCACGAATGTTATCTGACATCAACTCCCAACTTCGAAAAGGATTTCCAAAGACATTAGATAAATATTTTGACATATTCTCAATTATACTGGTTGGTGATTTAGCTCAACTACCCCATGTTAATGATGGACCAATGTATGTTGGCAACTCAATTGGCCACACCTTATGGACTAAATTTGATATTGTTGTAATGTTAAACACAAATTTCTGGTAGCAAGATTGTACATTATCACAAATCAAGTTTAGGAAACTCCTTTAAAGCATAATAAAAATAAGGTACTAAAGAATACTTGAGGTTCCTCATAACTGTATGATGCAGAGAATCTAGGACCTTGAACAAACTCAACCAAAACAATTATTTCAACTTCTCAATGTAACCACAGTTAACTAGTAGTTGGTTTGTTCTTGTTAACTCAAGATGTTTTTAGAGCTTGTAAATTTCTCTCAAACATTCAAATGCACTAATGTCACCTTCTCAACATGTTTAATAGTCTTTGACCATGTTATTGCATGCAAAAAATGGGTCCAAATCAATGGTTTTAACTAATTTGCCTCTTCTTTGAAAAAATTGTCAACTAATTTCTCAAGAACTAGGTTGATGGAATTGCATGAGTTTGGATGATACACTATAACTATAAGGAAGATTTTAATAGATTTGAATACCCTTTTCCAAGTTGGAGGTGTAGGCCAAGTTGTTTGAGTCGATTCCTAAACCTTTTTACTTCTTCCTTCACAAGCTTCCCTTACAAGCCTATCTTCTCTTTCTAGCCCTGACCCAAGTCTAATTCAGTTATATATTTTGATGGGAGGACTCATTTTATCAAATAAATAAAATTTAGGATACCCATTTAGGATATTCTTATGTTTGCAAAATCTCAAAGGTGTTTTCTTTGGAAAATCTTCACCAAATCCTCTATTTTCAAACCTTCATTAGGCCTATGAATGCATGTTATATATTTTTCTCTAAACTGATAATAATATCTTTAAATTTAACCAAATAAAGTGAAAAGTTCCCTTTGAATAAACTAAAGGATCCCCTCAACAATATTTCTTCCCATTTATAGTCTCAGACTCTTTGAATTGATCTTATAATGTCAAACCCTAGCTAACAGCTTACACTGAATTTGAGAGGACAATTTCCTTCACCAAATTTAAGATTCTTCCTTTCAAGGATTAAAACTACTTCAAGAAGGACTGTAGGGACATTTAGGAGCTTAGGGTATTACCAGTAGATATCCATTTTCTATGAATCATGTGCTTATCCTCAAGTTGATATGTTCTAACATGGAAATTTAGGGTTTTCAGTTAGCAATAGAGTCTGGTTCGAAGTAAACTTGGTTTATTCTTATGACTTGGGCTGAATTGGCCTTCAAAAATTCTCAAAACACATTCTAATCTCTTGATCATACCTTTAAGTGCACATTTCTCACTAACACCTAGCTTTATCCATTTCAAACTAGACTGTTAAACCCTTAGAAAACTAGATCTGTTACTAGTTTTCTAAGGGTTTAACAGTCCTTAACTTTATAGTGACATCAGTTTCTCGTCCAAGTTGATGTAAAAAAATTCACATAATCTCTCCTCTCACTAGATACACTTGTCCTGATCAAGCTATATGACTGTAAATTTCTATAAACATACTATATAGTCTTGAATAATGAAAATTCATACCCAAAATAATACTCTTCGTGTCTGGATCTTGAAAATGCACATACCTTGATTTATCAATAGTTCATCCCCAAAACTTACAAGGTGTTTTATCCTCCCTTAGATCAATTTTTTCTTTGTAACTAATCATCAAGACTCATGATGAGGTCAGAGGTGTTAATTGCATGCAAGAAGGGAATTATAAACAAAGGGAGTTACACTATTCTTTCAAATTAATAATGGATCCCTCAAACCATGATGAATAATCTAAAATTTCTAGAGAACCTACCTATACCTCTAAATGCACCTACACATGCCAAAGAATACAAGAATGGATTTACAAAAATTCAAATTTTCAAACTATGCCAAAACGGAGAGAAACCTCCTTAATTGAAATCTTGACCTCTATATCCTAAAATGACTTCATGAATGACTCTTTGACAACTCTACGGACATATACAAAAAAATAACTATGAAATTCCTAATCGATCCCTTGTAGTGATGCCCCTGCATCACTATAATATCATCTAGTGTGCTAGTATAATAATTACAAGATTTCGATACCTATACTCATTTGTATGTAGCCAAAAACTTGGAAACTGTACACAATAAATCGACACTACAAACTCTAAATATGCTAATTAATCTTAGTCAGTGTCAAAATATCAACACCAACAAAATTAGTATGCACAATACACAACTTGAGAAAAACTTGCTATTATGTGTTGGGGAAAAAATCATGTTGATTGTCAACAATGGACTAGTGAACGACACAATCAGGGAAGTGGTTTTTCATTATTTATAAAACCCCTTCTAAACCTCCAAGTTTACCACTCTATGTTGTTGTCAAATTTTCAAAATACTCAGGGCCTGTTAGCTTAGCATTAATATTCCATTGTTTTTTCTAACGTCGGTTTAGTTGTATTCAATTGTGTGTAGCCACCAAGTGATCTGGTTTTTTGTAACCGACTATGTCTTGTATTTATACATTCTTTCTCATGAATAATAAAAAATCCAATTGTATCTCTCCTTTACGAAAGAGAGAATATCTAGTCATCATGTGTGAGGAGGATCCAACACAAAGTGTAGTGTAGAGTTCTGACAAGTTGTTTATTATTATGGAGTGGTGAATCAACTGGTGTCAACAGAAAGGTATCCCAAGACAAACATGGAGTCTCCGTTGAAAGCACGAGAGGTGTGTGGTGTATTGGATTAATCAATGTTGTAAGATTCATCCCTCATCCACGTGGAAGAACAAGTCGGTTTTGTTTGGAGAATAAACCAAAGAAATTATTTATCTTCAACACTTCCTAGATGAATCCGTGTTTGGATAAGGACATGGAAAGAGAAGTTTTTGGAGACCACCAACCTATGTTTGAAAGTGGAGTCCTACATGCAACGTGGAAATCATAATTCAAGACTCAAGTAGAAAGGTGTCTGTTTAGTGGTTATTTTTCATCTTGTTTCTTCAACTGTGGTAGTTGGAGACCTGTATTTGGTGGTTGACATTTTCCTGTTGGCATTTGACCACTTAAAGGAATCATTTTTGTTTCTTTTTAGCACTCTGGAAACAGTAAATGTATTTACAACCATCATTCCTGAGTGAGAAGATAGTTTGGAATTATGTTGAAACTTCATTGGTTTATCTAGGCTACTGTTACAAAATGTGGAGTTAGCACCCAATATTGGCATTTCTTTGATTTTGTGCATGGATAAATGACACCAGACGTGTGCATGTAGAGATTCCCTACCAACATGTTGAAATGTGGAAAAAAAATTAAAACCATTTCTGCACCGAAATTTCTTCTCTCCAATGCTCAACCCTTGAAAGGGCCAAAATTATGCTACCTGGAAGAAAAAAATGGGCACCATTCTCTAGTTCGAAGATGATCTATAAACACCAGTAAAAATCCACAACTAGTTTAAATTTTTACCATGATATTTTTAATTCATCAGTTTCTTGATTTTTATCAACTTCAAAACTAATTAAAATATGATTCAAATGTGTTGAAAAATTGATCTAAAACTGAATTAAAACATTCATCTTAGTTATTCATTTGAACCATGTTGATTTTTTAATTTACCTAATTTCTTCAATTTCTTGTAAAATTTCCAACTAATTAAAATTGCATTCACATTAAAAATCTGATTTAAAAATCTGCAAATTATCATTAACTAAATGTAAAAATCACACACATGACATAGAAGTTGTTTATGGGGTTTGGAAATTCCTACATCCCCATGTTCAAATGAACCGTTCCATTAATGATCAAATTTGCTAAGTACATATCAAAACTTACAAAATCAAACATTAATGAATCACATAAAAACCTACATATGAAGACCCTAAGAACCCATGAGCTCTATGAAAACAATCATATTTCACTCTATGTGTTTGTTCTTGTCTCCACAAGGTAAACTTCCCTTCATATTCTTTTCTTCTAGTGAATTCTGATTGAGAAAAATGACATCACAAAAACTCCAATTTTAGAAAATGACTATACCATCAGGAGTGTATCAAAATTTTGTACATCTTCCTAGTTCAGTCTTAGCTCTGGTTTTTTCTTTAAGTGCCTCAAAAATGTTGTTTTCTGAAACTACCTCCTTATGAGAATATCACACAGTCATATCACATTAGCTCATTCAAGTATCAATCAAGATCCTTTTATACCTCATTGAGCTCTATTATAGTGGAAGATGAGATTTATTTTTTTCAATGGAATCGGTTAGGGGGTCAAGCCCCACTAACCACATATGTTCATTTTTATATTCCCAAGTGGGGAATGATCCCACATGCACCAGGGATAGAGGGTGGTCACGTTATTTAAAATGGCTATCTTGGAAAAGTATTAATGTGGCTATGGACTACAATTTATTTCATGCCACATTGTGGTGGGTAGAAATTTTAGTTAAGCCATGTAGGTGGCCTGGTTTTATTGGTTAGTGGGCTATACTAGTTTGGCTCATCTTTAGAAATGTTGATTTGGAGGGATAAGTGTGGATAGGTCCATAGGTGAGTGATAGTTATATGGGGCTCGACTGGTGTGGGATATGGAGCATCAAGCTAAATATGGATTTTTTCAGCGAGAAGTGTATGCCGGTGGTGCAGGAGGTAAGTAGAGTGAGGTGGCAGCTCGGCTGAGCTTGTCAAGTAGCTCAGCAAGTTCACCCAATGCAACTTAGTCCCAATGCAACATTACACTGCAATATATATAGTCACACATTCATCCCACAATTACACTTCAGAGGCATATATACAATTTTGTGGTAATAATGAAATGAAGTAATGGCATAAAAGACACCCCTCCAATAAAAAATTATGTGTCGACCCTAGTTGAGGGCCCCCAACTAGAAAATAAGTGGGGCCCACCCATCTAAAAATGAGCATTAAAACCAATGGAGTCACAAAACCAATTTTTTTACTTTTGCTCAATTTTTATTTTCCCACATGTCACAATGTGATTGGCACAGTTCCCCCTATTTTCTCTCCTTCAACTAGAATGTTTCATAGATGGTAACTTGCTCCAATAGAGTTTGTTTTCACTTTCAAATAGGAGTGGAAAGCTCTCACATTCTTCTACCATATTGTAATGATCTTGGGAGATTTAGGGAAATCATGTCAAATTTTTTAATCTCCAGATCACTCCTCCCCACTGAGAAGGGTTTTTTTTCCATTTTTTTTCACCCACAAATGTTGTTAATCTTCTTGCATATCACAAACACATACAAGATCCATAGAAATAACATTATGGGTTAAATTACTATAAATTGTTGATTAGCTAATCACAAAAAAAAATTAGTTAAAAATAGAAAATTGTTTTCCAGAATAGGCAATTGTCCCACTGATACTCTGTGATTTTGCCAATCTCTGCAAACAACTATGAACTGTCAAATCCCAGTACTATAACTGCCATTACAAATAATTGATCAGTTTAAAAAATAGAAACTTTTTCGCCAAAAGAGGAAATTTTTCAACAGATAATCTGTGACATGGCTAATAATGTAAAAACAATTCCACCAAAATATATCAGTGTATAAAGACATCTACATGCCAAAAATAGCTAGTATTCATTGTCCCTATGAAATTATCAATCACTACAAATATCACGATCCAGAATATTTAGAGTACCACATGCCAAAAATAGACAAGAGTTAAAATTGAATCATGTGAATCTACCAATGAAATATATATCCCAATATTTTAAACTATAAATAGGATAGAAAAAAACTATATCCATACCCAATATGATGAAACTTCCATCCACTACAAAATATCACCAAGTATAATTTGCAATCCAGTTTGTTAGTGTAATCATAGTGCATTTCTAATGTTGTTACCATATTTAGAAATCACATTTGTTCCCCATGGACATACATGTGATTTTCAAGTATGGTAAGAATGAAATTCTGCATTGTGAGTACATTTACAAACATTCCCAAATTATGGGTCTTTTAAAATGCACCTAACATATATATGCTAAAAATAGATGCATTCCCAAACAATAGTTATTCTACAAAACAAGTATGAAACTAAACACTGCCAATGTGCCATCAACTTATAAACTTTTTGTCAAATCTCCAAAGCTGAAATATGAGTTTTAATTTTGTACCCAACTGTACCAGGAACTCAAAAGCTAAATAAGGATATATAAATGGAGTATTTCCAAATTTTTCAATATAAGAAAAATTACTGAGTATGGTAAACATGTCTCTCAGTTTTCTCATGAATTTGAACTCCAAAAATTCAAAGCTATAAAAATGGGAAAATATATCCTTACAACAATACAACAGAAAACACATAGCAAACAAATCTGAATTAACTACATGCTTATTCAAAAATCAAGAGCTATTCAATATGTAATTGAAAAATTGTTTTCCAACCCATTTAAATGGATTTTCATTTTCCATTATTACATGATCCATGGTTGTATTATCAACAGATGGTGGATTCAAAACTTCATTTACCTTTGCAATAGGTTTGTATTCCATCTTCATTTTACCATTACTCTAATGGTGTGATGGATGAATTTTCCAACAAGTGTCCACTTGATGCCCATTCATGAAATGACAAAAAATTGGAAAAGAGGAATTCTTTTTGCCATTTCTTCCTTAAATGACGAGATTGGTATTTTACATATTCTTATTCTTAAAAATGACACTCAAAATTATTTAACAGTGTCCTTCTCTTCCAGCAACTAGAAACAAAATGGTTATGCAATCCACAAAAATTACAGGGAAAAGCATTCCACATTTTCTAAATATCATAGCCAAATTTCTTAAACTGAAAAAGAGGATCATAAGTCTTACAATTTCTTTTGTGATTATGATAAGAAAGAGGAGGTGGTATTTCATTACCTATTATATGTGTTATCTTACAAAATCCATCCTACTATACTAGTGGGGTATTCACTTTATTTTCCGAAGCTTGTATCCCTTCAGCATGCTTGGAGTATCCTCCAATATCCATTCCCACACTAGGAAAACCCTAACCTGCAAAATGAGGACGATCCTCGACCTATATTGGGTCAATAATTCCTTGTCTATTTTTACTAAGACCTTTCCATCAAATCCCATTTTCAATAATAATCGAGATCCAATGCCTTTAGTGTGTTTTTCAAATGAACCAAAAGTATCATTACCTGAATCTGAATTCTAATGGGAAGAAGAATCACGTGGTGAATAACTTACAGTGCACTCATTGTCATGGTTTCTGCATATGAAGTTGAAGGTAATTCCTTTTTATGATTGCCACATTGTAACCTTACCAAGATCTCATCCTTGGTTTGTAATTATGATTTCAAATGAGCATTCTCCTCTTCTAAGCGAGTAATACATTAATCTTGGGAGAGAGTTCTCTTCCTAGATCCGGTGGTTATATGCCTCAATCTCATCAATATTTTCCTATTTTGATAACTTTCCCATAGTGCACCTATACCTATCCAATCACAATTGAACCAACTACACAATCTACAGAAATCAAAATGTTAAATCAGGTTTCTCTTATACCAAAACATGATCCATAAATAGCAATAAAAATCCACTACTAGTTTAACTATTTACCTTTTTAATTCATTTTTAACTTTTGTCAACTTCAAAACTGATTAATACCTCTTTAAATATGTTGGTTTCTCTAAAACTAAATTAAAACATTCAACTTATCCATTTGAACCACTGATTATAAATCTGATCCAAATGTTAATTAAAATTGATTTTAAAAATCAGACACATTACATAGTCTAGTTGTTAATGGGGTTCAAAAATTTCTACACCCCCGGGTTTAGATGAATCGGTCCATTAAATTTTTCTTACACATACAATTCAAAATAAATTTACAAACATTAATGAAACATCAAAAATTACATATGAATACCCTAAGAACTCATGAGCTCTTAAAATAATCAGATTTCACTCTTCATGTTTTCTCCCTTCTCTACAAGGTAAACTTCCCTTCAGATTCTTGTCTTCCAGTGACTTTTCTTACACAAACATACATTGCAAGACTCCAAATTGGGAAAATTGTTATACTATCAGGAGCTTATCATAATTTATTACAAATTCCTAGTTCACTCCAACTTTTGGATTTTCCCTTAAGTGCTTGAAAAATGCTATTTTCTAAAACTAACTCCTTATCAATATTCACACAGTCATCTCACATTAATACTTCAAATATAATCAAGCTCCTTTTATAGCTCATCGAGCTCGTGTGGATCAACAGCTAAGATATTATTTTATATTGAGTTGGTCAAGGGTTCGAATCCCTTATCTAAGACTGCCATTTGGTTTTTCTATTATGGGGAATAATCCCACATGTGTAGGGGGTTGGGCGAGTTAGTTGTTTAAAAATGGATCACCCACCCTATTACCCATGGTTGTGGCCAAACTTACCATGTTTTTTTCCCACATTGATGGTATGTTTTTTTGTTATGCCACATATGTATTGGTGGTTGTTTGTATGCCTACATTGTGTTGAAATGTAGGTGGCAGTGGAAATCTTTGATCAGCAGTGGTTATGGAGCTACTAAGTTTGATCGGTTGTTATGGAAAGGATGAGTTGGATCTATTGCCAAGTAGATAGCCAACGAGTTTTTGGTAGCCAAGTTTTAATGCAACATCACATGACCAGTGCATGTACTATATAGGGCTCGGTAGGTCCAAGTTGTGTGGTAAGAATTAAGGTCAAGCTAGACAAGAGAAGCTTGTTGATTTAACCCAATGCATCTTGATCCCAATGCAACATTCCATTGTATAACATAATATAGTATGATGTGACCCACATTTACAATTCAATTACAATATGAGGTATATATACAATGTTGTGGCAATAATAAAGTGAAGTAACAGCGGCTAAGACACCCCTCCAATAAAAAAAATGTTTCAACCCTGGCTGAGGGCTCCCAACTAGCAAATAACAAGGCCCACCTATCCAAAAATAAGCGTTAAATACCAAAGTCACAAAACCAATTTTTTTCCTTCTACTCACTTTTCATTTTTCCACGTGTCGCAACCTAATTATCCAATTGCCCTTATTTTCTCTCCTTCAACTAGAATTTTTTGTGAATGGTAACCTGCTCTAATGAAGTCCGTTTTTCACGTTCAAATAAGGTACATAAATATCTTAGAGTCTTCTATCATACGGTAATAGTATTGGGATATTTATGGAAACTCTGATAACTGATTTGATCACCATATCATAGGAGATTTGAGGAATTTTCACTGGAAAAGTAGTGCATCCCAATGGCAGAGATGAGAAAATAAAGTACGAGAAGGTTCATACAAAATCCTTGATGTTGATCGAATTTGGAATCTCCAACAAGGTCCAACCACACATATGGGATGCAATGATATCAAATACAATCTGGGATGCTCTCAACATTAGAATTAACCATTCAACATCTATAAATGATGTGAAATTATTAGATGTGTATAAAATAATCACAAGTGTAATAATCAAAGGAGAGAACATATAAAACCAGATATAAGTGGAAAATACTCAAGGAAAAAAAAAACCATTGAAACCATTTCTTATATTACTCAAAGAAAGGACTTGTAAGAATATTACACATCCTACAAGATTTTTTTAGTGAGGCACCAACCCTGTAATGAACCCCAACCCCTAAACCTTTACTGTTATTACACACAACAAAGGAATCAAATGAATATGAATCATCATAAGAGATTTTGTAAATGCATTATCACATAAAATATGTTACTCATTATTGGTTTTCAAATTAGGACTTTAATGAAAGCAATAGTCAGGTGATAGAAAGTACCTCCTCTTTAATGGGAGAGGTGCCCTTACTGAAAACAAGCAACAAAACTATTTAAAAATGTACAACTTTCTATTTTAATGAGGAACTCTGATATCATGAAAGTGTTTTAATGCAAAGATAGATCATCTATACAGAAGAGCAGAAGGATTAAGGGAGGGAAAAGATAGAATATAACATCATTCCAAGGAAATATAGATAGCAAAATAGTAACTTATAAATGTTGTACAAGGATGATATATAGACCAAAATCATTCATATTGAATCACCAGATATTATTTCATAGACACAAAGTTCCAGAAATAACATCCATAAGAATACAAAGCTTCTTAATGCAATAGATTAATGATTCAAAAACTTTAGACAACCCAAAAATAATAAATCGATGCATATAGAAACAAGAAGGGAAATCTTCTGTATTAATAGCTTTTAGTTATTTTACAAAAATTATCAGAGTTCTAGGCCCTTGGAGTGGAGAGCCCAATATATAGCTTATAAATTGGTTACATTTTAGTAACCGTTTCTTTTAACTAAAATATTAATTAAGGAAATACACAACATAAAGTCCTTAACTAAATTACAATGACGCCCGAACCAAAAAATAGAAGAAGAAGAGTCAAGATCCAAAAGAAGAGACATCTGGTTGTCGTTGAGGAGGGCCCACTATTTTGAGGATTCAGTTCTTAAATCTCTTCAATGCTTTCGCTATCTCCATGCCCCTGGAAATCATTGTGTTAGAAGTAGCATGAGTCCACGTGCCTAAACATTTCTCAATATATTTGTCGAACTCAGTGTGATCTAGATATTCCTTATTAGCCTCGGTTATAGCTGAATGGAGGGAAAAAATGTCCTTCATTTTCTCTTTGGTGATTGACTCTTCCTTGAACAAATTGTCCTTGACAAAGGATTTAAACTGGGCCTTGATTTCTGGGAGAGTGAAGAGAACACCTATGGTTTCATCTGGAAAATGGCAGTGGATATCCTTAATGGTGGATAAAACACAAGTTTTAAAAGACTCCCCTTTTTTCCATACATCCCTCAATTCCCCCAATGCTTCTTCTAAAACCTTTATTTTCCACTTGATGTTAAAGATCCATGTCCTTGACAAGTTATTCTTGACATCATCAAACACATTATTGGCCAACAAGATCCTATCATCGGTTTGACCCATCAAATATAGATCTGCTATACATCCACTCAAGACTTTCAATTCCTTTTCCATAGCATTGATTGAGGAAGTGAATTTTTGTTGCAGCTTGATCACCTTTTCATTGGTTTTGAAGGCTTCCTCAATGAAGTTTAATCCTGATACATTCATATCATCCACCATGGCCTCAATAGCCTTCCCATAAGTAGAATACTTATGAATTTCTTTGATGGTTTAGACCTCATCTTGGCTGAGAGCTATGGAAGGTGGGAGAACAGCCAATGGGGTCGGATCTAAAAATTTATCCTTTGCTACCAATGATCTAATAAAGTTGGAAAGAACTTGGTTCTGTTCTTCCAACTATTCCATGGTTTGTTTGCCTTTCTCCACCCGTTCAATAACCTTAGTCACAGTTTCCCAAAGGTTATGAACTTCACTCTCAGGTGTGGATTCTCCATTAGAATTCTGGAAAGATCCAAGTCAGAAAAAAAAGATCTTTCTCTTCTTTATCCACTCTAGGTTTTTCATCCTCTAGAACTAATGGCCTTGAGCATCAGTTACCAACTTCAAAGTGATCTTTGCTTTCTTTACTGGAGGAGGGGTAGTACCAAGTAGAGCTACTACAGCATCAAAGTTAGGCACTGTAAATCAGGAGGAATACTTCCTTTCCTTGCTTTCAACTAGGGGTTGTACCCAGGAAAAGGAAGAAGAAGAAACAAAAGGATCAAGAGACCCGAGTGCAAGTGAACTCATGGCCCTCAGAGTATGAACCACTGTTGTCTCCAGTGGGGAAGTGAATGCAACCCTAGGAATTCCCTTACATAGGATTGTGTTAAACTTGGAAGTTTGGTCCTTGGTCCTTCCTTCTCTACTTTAGCAGTAGTTTTAAGGGTTTCTTCAGGGTCTTTCATCTCATCGTCATCATTCTCACTTAGAACAATAATGTTCTCTAGCCCACTAGGCAATTCTGACTACTTCAGAAGAGTCTCTTCCTCGATCGGTTCTTGCTTAACTTATTTTGCATTCTTCTAATACATTTTAGTGGAAGAGGAGGGAGTAGATGAATCAGGTTCTTTCATTGAAGAGGAAGGGGGAGTTTTCTCAAGAACCTTAGTGTTTTTTTTATGTACTTCCTTCCTAGATGTGGAATCCTCTCTTAAAGAGGATATACCTCTATTCATCCTGAGTTCATGTATTTTTCTATCAATCCAAATATTAGTTCTGACGATGATAGGGTTGATCGCCTCATTCAAGTCATATATTTCCTTCAAATACCAATCCATGGTTTCTAGAGGAGTGTGCTTAATTTATCTTTCATACTCAAAGGATTGCAAATCTTCATCATCATCTTTAAGCCCTTCAGGCACCTGGTAGAGGTTGAAGTCTATGATCTTCTGTAAAGAAACTCTTCCAAAATGCCTCCTCATGGCTTCAAAATCATCAGCAAAGTCAACCCAATAATATTTAGTGTCGAGAAGATGATGATAAGTTATTCTGAGATTTTGATCAATGTATCTCTTGAGATCAAAGTAAGTCCTGGGCTTGAAGAAATGAACTATAAGACGCGAAATAGCCCTTTCTATATTTTAGGCATCTAGAGTTGTCCTGCATGTATAATTCCCCAAGGTGATAGGGAAGTGAAGACCAGTAATCTTCTTATCTCAGTAGGACCTATGAAGTTTATCCACCTGTCTACACACCTCAACCAAAGCCATTTTGTCATTTCAGAACATGGGAAGCTTGAGAGGTGTACTTTCAAAATAGGCCAGCCTGATGTATGAGAAATTTGGAAACTGAGTGAAGAAATATCCATACGTGGTTATCAAATCCTTAGCCTCATCAAAAAACCTTCTAGCAGTGTTACCCTCCAAGAGCGTCACAATGTACATGGTGAAGGCATCATTTACCCTTATAAAATTATGATTGCTGACCTTGAGGGTAAACTGAGGGCAATATACGTAGATGGGTTCAACCTTCTGGCATTTAATGAAATTAAAGTCGAGCCACTCACGGGATGCTACCAAGGTGTACATGAGATAGGAGGTCATATAGAACTTTTTGGTTTGCTGAACATTTGACAATATTTCAGTCTGGTTTCCACATATAATCTCGGCCCAATTTATGTTTTGCTTACCCTTGCAGATGATATTTATGAAAGAGCACATCCAAAAATGGAAGTCGTTAGTGGAGGGAATTCCCATAATTCAGGTGAGCAAGGTGATGAAATCTAATATTTCTTCATTGAAGTTGACCCTAAACAATGCCTTAGAGAGTCAAGACGCTCCCTTCTTTGGGCACTTCAACGATGATTTCGCTATCTGAGCCTTATATTTCTTGTTGTCTTGATTAAATAGAGCCTAAGCCTGAGTGAGAGTGAGAACAATAGATTCTTCTATTTCAGGAATACACAGCGCATCGGTAATGGTGGCAACATCCAAATTTACAATTAATTCACCGTGTACATTGACAGCCTCCTTGGTGTCTGGATTAAAATTAGCCCCGCAGGTGAGCATAGTGTCGGTACATTACACAGAGAGAGAGGAAAAATAGCGGCGTATGTGATTCCACTATCATTTATCATTTGAGCCACAGGAGAAGGGTTTTTGCATGCTAATCTACCTTAAAAATCATCAAAGTCCAAATGCTGAACTTCACAGTCCCCAATATCAGGCACAAAAGTTTCTAATTCGGACAGATGTTTGTGCCCTCAAAATTTTATCTTCATTTTGACAGTGAACAGAGGGATGGATTTCAAAGAACAAAATCATGACAATTATTGCAAGGAGAGACATGAAGGAGGACAAATGACTTGATTTGCAAAAATGTGGGCAAGAGATAATGAGAAAGCAATGTGACAAGTGCATAGGTAGTTGCCCCTTTAAATAGTCGTTCAGGAGAGATAAGATCATAAATGTGCATTAAATACACCTTGCATCGACTCAAAAAGGAGAAAATGTGAAAAAAGTGGAAAAATTGGTTCGGACGGTCCATGGAACATTGGGACATGAAGGATGTGAAGAGCCGATCTGGCCGATGCATGTGATGTGGGCCAAAAGAGCACGGGTGGTTCGAGGGACACAAAAACATGAAGGATAAAATGGGTTAATATATAATAACTCATTATCGAGGATCAGTTCATATACCATTGGAAATATATTTGTATCTACATTCCATAAAAAATCATATTTTCATTCAAATCAAAGTGGAAGACCTTCAAACAGGTCAATCTCAGAAACTATTCATTTAGGCTCTAAGGACTCAAGAACTAGTCTTGAGAGAAACAAGCACAAAATCCCCCAAACCAACTTCCAATATCAACCAAAACCTATATAATATCAAAGAAACTTGTTCCAACATGTAAAATAACTAAGAACCATATGTCATGTGGAAAAATCTCACCCAACACACCTATCTCATTCACCCTCTTGAGCAAGCCAACTAGGGATTTCTAGGCTAATAGGTCTTCAACTGAAAAACCAGTTTACCACCTCAAACCAATCAATTCAACACATCATATAAACTTCCTAATTGCTTTCCATCACCAAAAACATGCACAAAAATATATAAAATGATCAAACACACTCTAAAGTACAAGACTAGCTTTTTAGCCCTTAAGGCCAAAATCAGTAGGGTCACTTTGAGCACATATATCTTCCATTTTTTTCATTTTTCCTACCTTGAAATTTTCATGGTTATGTATCACCTCTCCCAAGGATTATGGAACAATTCAATTCTCATCCTATAACCTTCATCTTAGCCCTGAAATTGTAAAAACCCACAAAACTAGGGTTTTTATCTCTCTTCCCAAAAATAGATAGAACACCAAACCACCATCAAAATGAACTCTGTTGAATTCTTTACAAGCCCAAATCATCACATTAGCATATAACAAGCAAATCTTCCAAGTACTAGGATGAAACTTATCTTCTTAACATTTGTTCACAAAAGTCTAAGGATGAAACTTCCTCATTATTTTTACAAATCAGTCTTAGCTCAATGAAAAATCAACCTTCAAATCCTCATGGTCCCATGTAGAATGTGTTAGAGAAGGTGAGCATCACAAGTTTCCAATTTGAGTCTGATTTTAGTTCTACAAAGACCATTTTTACCAAAATCATCATTACTTGAACTTCCTTCAACATATTGACATAAAACATGGCCTAAAGCACCATGAATACTTATTCTATACATGCCAACTGTCATTCATTCCCAAATATTCCTAAATCTCTCCAACCATTAAGAATTATTTTTGTTATCATGTTTTGACTTCAATAACATGCTTCACAATGACCTCATACCTGCATTATACCTCTGAAACTTGTCCTAATAAAACTTTTACACTTCATACATTATGTCACCATATTGTTTCCATGCTTAAACAAGATTTTCCTTCTCCAAATCTCAAGCCACCATACCAAACCACATGCTCTAGGATTAGGAATAAGCCTATAATGATGTGACTCAAGCCATACAACCCATGAAATAACCATGATGACTCATTACAAACATTTGGACACCTCTAACATATCATGTTTACCTTACTTAACCTCATGAAAACCTTTAGGACTCATACAATTACCATCCATTCTTTCACCATACCTGAAACCATGCCTAGACATTATAGCAACTTCACAAAAACAAGGCACTACCAATCAACCTTCATGTTTGACATTTGACTAACACCTCATGGTGACTCACATGACATCTACACACCCTTTTACATCAATGGACTTGACATTAACGACAACACTAAGACACAATAACCAACAATCTCCCCCTTTGTCATTGATGGCAACCACCTTCAAAAATATTAATGGCAACCAATAATACCAAACACCTACATGACTCTTTCCCATGTTTTTGATGCTAATCTCCCCCTTTGACATCTCTAAAAAAGGATACAATGATTACTAGACATGGAAAATGAAAACACACAATGGAAACAATGCATAACACAAACTTACATGCTTGAATTTGGCTCATCCTTTGATTGTACTTGTTCTTTCTTGTCTTCAACCGAAACTATAAAATATTCATGATCATCTTATGATCATAAAAACAACCCCCAAGATAATACCTTATACTTTGGATTTAACTCAGCTATATACCACTTTATAGACCTAAATCATGCTTGAGAGCAAAAGTTTTGGCTCTAAAGCTATCACAACCATCTTTAGGACCAAAATCCCTAAATCATACTTTTAGTCCATTTTTATCAAACTTATCAATGCAATAAGATCATTCATAGCTCATGAAACATCATTTTGTAACTTCCCTTGTCTTTGTACCATCAATATCTATCTGATAATGCAATATAGAATTTCATACCTTGATCAAATGCCTTGAATCTAGGTTTTCTATAACACCATAATCCTAAATTCATTTCATAGTGTTATCATCCCTATTTCATCATGTAACACGTACAATATCTTTAAAAAGCTCCCCCTGTATCAATATTCATTAGTTCATAGCTAAAATTATCATAACTTTTCCCCCCTTAAAATGAAGAAATCATAAAAATCTGCAAACTCTTGTGTACACTTTACTCATGTGGATAATGCTTTAAACTATTACAAATCACATCATTCCTTGATTTCATGTTATACCTTGGATAAACAATCTTATTAGATCATTAAGACACCCATATGATCCCCTCGGGGTAGACTTGTAACATCAACCACTCTATCATTCTCCTAGTTACTTTTCTTAGAGAGCACATTAGCTCCCCCTCAAATATATGCATTCATACTGAAACATCATAGTCCTCGTATACATGCTTGTGAAAATTCATGATTAGCCCTTACAACACTTTTGATATTTCAATAATGAACCTAGAGACATGCCTCAAAATTTTCGAAAATAACTTTGTCTCATACAGTCTTTATGATGCATGTTCACATCTCTCAACATTATTTAAGCACTGTGAATTAGAATAAAAGACCAGATGAGCCATATACATACCTAGAATACAAAATGTTGCCCTGCTATATATCTTGGCATGTATTTATTCTTTTCAACCTTCATTGGATGTTATAATCTTAAGGTTTGATAACTTCCATATCATCTCATCTTAGAATAACCATTTGTTCCTTTATTTATATGACATAACTCAGCTCCATAGTCCTCTGATAGTGTATTGCACCATGTTTTTTTCATACATTCATGACTGGTAATAAGGACAACTATTACTAAAAAATAATGCATAGTATAGATCCACCAACCCAAATTTTACATGTTTGACACACATGATTCCAAACTAGTCTTCATCTTGGACTAGTGAATTTGATATACATTTAGCATTTGCATAATTAACCCTAACTTAGAATGTAAATATGTTCACAATATAACTTGAAGCTCTCTTCCTTGCACAAATAACCTTTATATCTAATGCAATTACATGTATTCACATTTTTCACTTACACAAGGGGATGACATAGTTTTCAAGATGCACTTAACATGGACTTCATGACATGGATAGAAATTATGTGCATATATCAATACTAGACATGGTTTCTTGAAATAGTTATTTATTTTCACAAGTGACACTTTAAGATTTTTTTTAAAAAGTTCAACATACCAAATCAAGATGAAAATGTTTTCATTATTTCTAATATACCACATACCACATTTACCTTTGACAATATTAGAGACCCAAATTCATGAAAACTAGACCATTTTGTCCAAAATTACCAACGTGGCAACACAAAATTCAATAACTTGAATAGGCAATTATCAAACATAATCATTCCTATGGGAGACCTTCATGACAAGATACATACTAGGATTTGACATCAAGAATGGATCTTCATAGAAGTACAGACCATAAAAGGGAAACTCCTTTACTTTGATCAACATCTTCATAAGATAATGCACATTTGTGCTTCCTTCAAGTAATATCAATCATCAATAATAAATCTTCACACCATTATCAAATGATGAAGTTATTGAATACACACATGGCTTCAAAAATCTTGGCTTTTCATACATTAGGTGAAATCTTAGATTGAAAGAATAGAGAATACATTACTTCCTTGTTTCTGAGTATTATGGAACTTAAGCCACATATTTAGCTCAAACGTTGAGTCATCAAGGGTATATATAACTCTTTCATGTTGGATATGAACATGAAAATATCTTGGAATACACAACAATATGCCAAACTATGATGATACAGACTTGTTCATTTAGGAAAAACTCTTTGATTTTTCACAAACTCCCTCAAGCTTATGACTACAACTTATACCTACTAGTATCTTATTGCTCCCTTGACATAGTAGAAAATTCCTTTGATGAATTAGCACAAACTAGGACATGACTGGACCTCCATGGTTGGATTTGAAATTGTTTCAAATCTTGAACACTCATGCATATTCTAGAGGAAAAACGTTTGCACCTTGACTGAACCTCGGGCTTCAAAAAATATTAGACCTACATATATCCTTGGCATACTCCTTCCACCTGTCAACAGACCTATGAACACTTTCCTTGAATAAGAATGAGTATTCATAGAACAAAAATACATAACTTTCTTGAAAGAGTTGTGAAATAACATCAAGAAGAAATTTTGAGATTGCTAAACACATCTTGACATGTTGCTAATAACATTGAATTTCAAACCATGTATGAATCCTTACTTTCATGGTGTCAACATTTTTTGACACATTGACTATACTGATCTACTCCTCATGGATTGTCATTTTTACATCAAGACACTCTTTAATCACTTAAAATATTATTTCCATGGTTAGGGTTTCATGACATACCAATTCTTCCATTATAGGTTCTAAAACATCCTCAAGATTAGCTTTTAGGTCATCAACATCTCCACCATCCTCTTTAGGGCCACATATTTAAGGAACACCTTCAAGACCAGATTATAGGTCATATTCAACTTCTTCATCTTCACCTACTTCAAATACTTCAAAAGGGCATTCTCTATCTTCTTAATGGGGCTCCTCATTAGAAAAATCATATGCAAATTTGGAATTTGGAGTGTAAACACCGAGAAATTTCTACCAAATGTCAAAACGTAAGGGTTTCAAACATCCTATCATCCTAAAAATATCTACATATATCTTCTAATATCTTTCCATAACCCCTCAACACTCCTCTTCACTCCTCTATAAGTCATTCATACACCCATTAAAACAACTAGTAAAAATAAGCAAATATAAACATGCTTTATATGCATGAATTAAATTTAAAACACCCCTAGGTCAGAGATGACCAATTATCTCAGTCATATTAACACAAAAACATAATTATAACATCCTAAAAAATCAAATCAAATGACCCAATTATGTCGGAAGGGGTCAAGAAACCATGAACAATCTCCATGATGCACAAATAAGCTCAAAACAAGCTTCTCAAGCACTAGCAAATGCTCATGCACCTCTAATGTCTTACAAAAACTTTTTCATGGCTCCAAAATAATCATGAAACATAATAACAACCTCCAATAATCACCAAAATTCTCAATAATAACTGAAACATCCATCTCTACCATTAAACACTCCAAGAAGCAAGAAAACCCTACTAGGTATTCAATGCTCAAAAATTCAGTCCTGAAGAATGAATGAGTTCATATAGAAAAATGAATCATCAAGGATCACTTAATATACCATTAGAAATATATCTGAATATAATTTCCATATAAACTCACTTTTTTAATCAACTCATAGTGGAAGACCTCCAAATAGGCCAATATCTAAAACTACTCATTTAGACTCTAAGGACTCAAGAACCAGTCTTGAGAGAAACAAGAAAAAAATCAAATGTACAAGCTCAAAAAATACCTATATATTATCAAGGAAAATTTTATTAACATGTAAAATCACTAATAACCATATTTCATGTGGATAAATCTCACCTAACACACATATTTCATTCACCTTCTTGAGCAAGCCAACTAGGGATTTCCAAGCCAATTGGTCTTCAACTGAAAACCAATTCACCATCTCAAACCAATAAATTAAACACATTGTATCAAGTTCCTTCATGCTTTCCATGACCAAAACAAATAACAACAATATGCAAAAGGATCAAAATTCATTCCAAAGCACAAGACTAGCATTTTAGCCCTTAAGGCCAAAATCGGTAGGGTCACTTTAAGCACTTGTATATTCCATTTTATCCATTGTAAATTACAAAAAAAATTAATATATATGTATCACATTTCCCAAGGATTATGTAACAAATCACTTCTCATTTAAGAACCTTCATCTCAACCCTGAAACTGCAAAAACTCACAAAACTAGGATTTTTCACTCTCTTCCCAAAATAGTTGGATTACCAGACCACCAAAAAATGAACTCTAATGAATTATATGAAATAAAAAATTATCACATTATAATTTCTAGGTCATTTGGATACCATACCAAGAAAATCTTCCAAGTTGCTCAATTGTTAGGGTTCTATTTATCTTCTTAACATTCGTTCATAAAAGTGTGATGATGAAATTTCCACATTATTTTTGAAAAATGGTATTATATCAATGGAAAATGAACCCCAAAATCCTTAAGGTCCCATGCAGAATGTGTGAGAGGAGGTGGCCATTAAAATTTTCCAATTCAATCTAGATTTTGCTTCTACAAAGACTACTTTTACCAAAATCATCATAACTTGAACTTCCTTCAATATTTTGACCTAAAAATTTTCCTGAAGTACCATGACTACCTATTATATGCATTACAAATATCATTCATGCCAAAATATTCCTAAAAATATCCATCCATTAATACTTACCTGTGTTATCCTACCTTTCCTTCTAGAACATGCTTCATAATGACCTCATACATGCACTATACCTCTGAAAATTTACCTGATAAAAATTTTACACTTAATATAAAGTATCACCATACTATTCATATGCTTAAATAATATTGTATTTATCTAAATATCAAGCCACCATACCAAACCACACACTCTAGGACTAGGAATAGGCCTAGAATGACCTGACTCAAGCCGTATAACCCGTGAACTGACCATGATGACTCATTGCAAAAACTTGGACACCTCTAACACATCATTTGAACCTTGTTTGATCTCATGAAAACCTTTTGGACTCATATAATGACCATCCATGTTTGCACCATACTTGAAATCATGCCTAGACACTATAGTAACTTCACTAAAGCTAGGCACTACCAATTAACCTTCATGCTTGATGATGGGTGTCATTATTCCCTTAATTTAATCAACTTATTGTTGATGTCATATCAAACTAGGGGTGTGTCTAAATCTATATGCGAAAAGAGTAATCCTATGGATCTAGTATTTGACTGTAGTTATTTTTTTTGTATTTTCTAGGAGGATCTTTTCAATGTCTTAAGGACTTCTTGGTAAAACCTTATTTAAATCATACTATGAAAAATTTGCTAAAAGGAAACACACTAAAAGCTTTGCTAAAAGGAAACACACTTTGCAGAATGGAAATAAACACACTTGTTTCTGGAAATAAACACGCTTGCTTTTGGAAATAAACACACAACTTAGAATGCTTAAAAATGGTTGTAAGAAATATAAGAATCTATCTAGACACCTTTAGGAACAATTATACAACAAATTTTAACTAGAAGAATTAAAAGTGATATAGAATTAACAGATCTAAACTATTTTCTTAGGAAATATAAATACCAAATATACGAATATCTTGGTCCTTGGGGGAGTGGGCCCTTGCTCCTCCTTGAATTAGGATTTAACAACTTAAAATTCTCTCAAATAGGAATGGCTATTTATTGATAAAACATTCAATATTACAAAATGTACTAGATCTGTGTACTTGTTCTATATGTATCTTCTCTGTTCTATCTCTCTATTTCATATTATTATATCTATATATTGTAGGTATGCTTATATATACATTTACAATCATAGTTGTCTCTATGATTGTGATGAAATTGAATTGTGCCCAAAATATATGCTTACTCAAATTGTGGCTGATCAGACCATTGTAAGATAACTATCCCTAGATCTACGTTCAAAAATCTTCTCATCCTTTCCTGATTGAAAGGGTTGCTAATGCAAAATCTCTAGATGTGGTTAGGATAGATAAAATTCCATTGGTTCTCGAAACTTTAGAGAATTTCCAGAACCATAGGATAGTCATTAAGGATCAAAACCGTGAGAGTTCCGAAGCTATCCTAAGGAGTTCTAGAACTAAGTCTTAAAATTCTAGAACTAAATAATGGAGTTCCGGAACTAAGTCCGAAAGTTCTAGAACTAGATGATGACTATGTAATGGAGTTCCAGAACTAGCTTAGAAGTTCTGGAACTAAGATTTATTGGAACAAATATTACCAAAAACATGTTGAATGCTACATACTTCATTTCTTTGACTAATTAGACCTACTTTATTACAAAACTAAATTTCAAACACACACTTCGTCAGGAATTTTAGAGTCTTTTAAATTTTAGAATCACAATCAATCAAAAGATAGAGAATCACATCCTAACTCATATCAGATCAAATAAAAGCCACAAAATGTAACCAAACTTAATAAAAAGGAGAGTAAGATGAGATCATATATTATAGATTTAACGGGTATATTCTGGCCTCATCATTTACCCCAAACTTACTTGTTTGTAAGTCCCTTTACAAACTTAATTCTTCAAAAGTAGGGTTATATGTTCTGCATTCCATTTGATTTCTCAAATCAAATGGCTGAAACTAGATCTTCCAACGCTTAAACTTAGAGGTACTGTACCTTGCTCCTACTTCTATTTTCCTCTACCACTCTTCAAATTTAGTAAGATCTTGAGGTTCTCTGTTTTTCCAAGGAGACATGGGGGTGAGAAGTAGAGGGGGACTTGTTCTCATTCCCATCCATATTTTCCTGTAGGTCTCATTAATCTAAGGAATTATTGTGCATAACACTTTTTCTCTTTCTAAACTTTAGATCAGATTTGTAGGGGATATTACTTCCCTTCTTCTCAAGGAAATAGTAAGAAGTTCCCACCTTTTCGAGCATCCTTCATAAATATCTTCAAACTTATCCTCCTCATAGGAGATAAAGGTATCAATACTATTTTTTAAGCTGGAAAAATAATGTGTCTTGAATCGTTCATCAAAGGCATGAGTTCTAAAATGTATGAGGAAGGCAAAAGTTTTACCATAGTGAGCTCTCATATAGAGACTAGTTGAGCTAACTTTCAATAAAAACTCAGATTCCCTTTCCTTCCATGAAATTTGGTTTTGCATAACAGAGAAAAATGCATTGAGTTGACTTTCCCCCACATACAAATTGATCATAAATCTTGTGTTTTTCTCTAGCATCAAATTACAAAGATAGAATTCACATAGAAGATTTTTTTGCTCAGGACTGGCTAAAGAATAAGATGTCATGAATTCAGATTCATCTTTTAGTTCATGTGGAAGTCCACATGCAATCCTTGATAGCTTCCAGCGAATGAATTATGCTCATCTAAAAACACACTATATGAAGGAGCGGGCCTCCTGTAGGCATGTAATTTTTCACTCATAATGCAAACCATATGAATTTTTGCAAGACATTTATATTTTTTTCCTTCTTCCTTATAAAACTTTTCTTCTCACTCTTTTATTTCCTTCTTTTCTTCTTCCATCTTGGTCTTCAAATATCCATTTGATGTTTTAGCTTCCTATGAGTTTCTTGCAAGTGTCATTCCATAGTTGTTTGAGTGGTAAATAAGTTAACTCAGTCTGTGTAGAGACTATGGACACAATCATTCTGTTTTCTGGAAGTATGAAATTCTTCCTCTTTTTCTATCAGTTGTTTCTTAATTACTGATAAATTCCTCATTCCTAGCTGTAAGTTGAGTTATTAGCTCTCCAATGAGCATTTCCCTTTGTTTTAATTTGAGGTTGAGGACATCCAATTTCTCATCCTTTTCTCTAATAATGAGCTCTGCTCTAGATAAGAACAAAGCATATTTAAGCTGATGTCTTTCTTCTTCCTCTGAAATTACTTGAGGAGTTGAGCATTCTTCTTCTATCAAAGGAAATTTAACTTTTCATCTCCAGGATGCCAACTCTTCTTCTTCATGTGGACAATGCTGATGGTTCATCCAATTCTTGAAAATCCTGCTCCTCAAGTCTCTCATCTCCTTTGTCTATCTCAGCTTGGCTTGGTTCAGGAGGAGTCATGTCCATGCTGCCAAAAATATCAGCAACTTCTTTTTCCATCTTTTCATATTCACTCCTTCCCTCTGGGGTTTCCCTTGTCCTCTTATGAATTTTTCTTTCTTTGCGGAAATTTCAACATGCCTAGTGGTGAATTTCCTTCTAGAGATTTTTCTTACTCTTGTTTCTTGTCTCTTGCATGGGTGAGCTATCACCGTCAGAGACAGATATTAACTCCCCTCTAGCTGCTACAGAAGAAGGAATTTCCTTCAAAGGCACAAAAGGCTCTGCTGTTTTGATTTTTCTCTCAGACCTTCTTATTTTTGGTATATTATATCTTTCCACTTCCTTCTGTTCTTCTACAGGGGCATCAATTTCCAAATTATTTGAAGGAGAAAATTGAGATAGTAATTGTCCTCTTGATAATATCAAGGTTTTTCTTAAACTTGCCAAGAAAATTGTTCCCAATTTTTTTTTTCCGTTTTTCTTTGATAGAAAATGGTGTTGGCATACTAAATGAATTATCCCATGATGCATGATTGTCCCAACACCCTAGGAATACCTCTAGGGCATGGTCTGGATAGAATAAAAAATGAACCATAGAAGGTTTATTATGTACTTTGGTTTTGTGGCTCCATACTTCAGATAAATGAGCATTTTTAGGACTTCTTTTCCCATGGACCCAAATTGACCATCACAGGTTAAAAATTTTCACTATCCAAAATGATACCCCATCAAAGGGTTTAGGAAAACTTTCCCTTTTTACCCCTTTTATGATTTTCTTTGTATTGTAAATGTATTGGGGTTTAGTTTCTCCTTCTTGTAATAAGATTTCAACCAATTCTTTCAAGGTCCCTTTGGCAGGATGTGGGACATGCAAAATTGGCACTCCAGACACATTACTTACTGTATTTATAGCAAAAAAAAAGATATCTCTCACCTTTTTCCTGGATTGGTCTAGGTTTATGACAAATTCTCTTACTAATTCATTATTATACTTTGAAATTTTCCTCAGGAACTCTAGCCATCTTGCATGCTCAAAGATAGATGCCACTTCTTCATCCAAGAGCAACTAGGAATCATCCTCTGGTTCTGATTTATTTTTAATCCCCATATTGGCTTGACTTCTATTTCCTTTGATATTGTGCAAATTGGTTGCAGGCCTTCTTGCTTAGCTGCGGAACTGATGATTTTATCTGCATAACTTCTGTTCTTAGCTATGGAACCTATGTTCTTTACTGTAGAACATAAGCTTAATTCGCTACTTCTCCCTCAAAATATCTCTGCAACTTATCTCACTTGATTTTTCACTAATTGATAACCATTCCACCACTTATTCCATCCAAATCATCTCATGATTACTCATCATACTAACTTATAAATCAAGTCAAATCACACATACAAACATTTAATTTAACCCTAAATAAGTTAAAAGATATAATTACCATCCTTGATGATGTAATCCTTTTGTTATGATGACTCGTCATTCCTACAAGTGGAACAAAACATGGTTAGATAAGATAGCTGGAATTTATTTGAATTATCCAAAAGAAGATGTCAACTGCCATTGCTAGTTTTCAATTGACCTTTGAGAGAATTTTTCTTTATTATTTATTTATTTATTTATTTATTGGGGAAGAAAATGTCATTTATTGGTTTTCATCTTCTTCCCTTTATTATGGATATATCATCTGGTTATTTGATCATTTTGGAAGAACTGGGTTATTCCATATGATCAAATTCTTTGTCTACTTCAATCTTCCTCAAGAATTCATCCTTAGTGGGAGGCTTCTTATAGAGTTTCAACCTATGTCCATTGACCAAGAGTTTTATTCTGTTTTCATTAATGGGAAGTAACGGAATAAAACCATTGTCAAATATCTGATCAATCTAATAGGGTCCCAACAATCTGGTTCTCAATTTACCCTTGAATTGTTGGTGCTTAGAATCAAACAACAATGCCCAGTCTCCTAATTTGAATTGTCTTTTCTTGATATGTGTGTCATGCCATTACTTCCTTTTCTCTTGGATTATCTTTTTCTACTGAAGTTCTTCCATCCTCAATTCATCCAATTCATTGAATTGAAGAATTCTTTCATTTTGAGCTACATCCAACTCAATACCCACCTGTAACTGTTATCCTCAATGTCTGTAGTTCAAACTCAATGGGAAACAAGGGAATTTTCCCATAGACTAACTCATACGGTGAAAACCCTGTTGTAGTTTTCCAAGTTGTATTATAAGCCTAGACAACTTCAAGTAGTCTCTTTACCCAATATTTTCTCTCAGCTTCAACTATTTTGGTAAGGATGTTTTCCAATTCTCTATTTGTTACTTCATCTTGTCCATTTGACTGTGGGTGATAAGGAGATGACTTCCTATGATTGATTTGGTAATAAATTGTGAAAGCTTGGATCATATTAGACATAAATTTTGATCCCTGATCTGAAACTATGCTCCTTGGTGCTCCAAAATTTACCATAATTCTGTTCCAAAGGAAATCAACAACTAATTCTTCAGTGGCATTTGTCAATGCCTACACATATGCCCACTTTATCACATATTCAGTACACACAAGAATGTATTCTTTTCCTTGTGGAGTAGGATTAAAGGGACAAACAAAATCTAATCCCCATATCTCAAATGGTTCAATCACTACTTGAGGTTGAAGAGGCATTTCATTGGTGAAAGTTGGTTGTCCCATCCTTTGATAAGGATCAGACCACTTGATATATCTCTTCACATACTTGTACAGAGATGGTCAATAATAACCAGTTCCAAGTATCTTATGAGTTTTTCTTTTCACTGAATAATGTCCTCCACTTGGTTCATCATGACATTCTCTGAGGATGTCAAATATTTCATCTTCTCTTACACACCTGTGCAAAACAAAATCAAGACCACATTTAAATAGTATTTCATTTAACCATTTGAATTGTGCACTAGTTTTGATTAACTTCTTTATTTATTTCTTAGTGAAAGAAGGAGGAAACTTCCCTATTGCAAGATAATTTTCCATATTAGCAAACCATGGTGTACTTGCTGAAATAGCGAATAGTTGTTCATCAGGAAAGTTATTCTAGACTAGATCTTTCTCCCCTGTAGTGGTTAGTCTTGACAAAAAAATCATCTACCACATTAGATTTACTTGGATTGTCCACAATGGTAATATCAAATTCTTGCAAAAGTAATAACCATCTAATTATTCTTCGTCCAACCACTAGTTTGTTCATTAAATATTTAATTGTTGAATGATCTTTCTGTAAAAATATATTGTACCTTGTAATGTAATGTCTGAATTTATTGATTGCATAAATCATATCAAGAAATTATTTTTCAGTGGTGGTGTAATTCTTTTCAGTGGGAGTAAGATTCTTACTAAGATAATAAATAGCATACATTTTTCCTTCTTCATCTTTCTATCCCAAAACTACACCAATGGAATAATTTGAGGCATCTGTTTGGATATGAATGGATTTTCCCAATTAGGTCCTCTCAATATTGGGGCAGTGACTAATTTTTCTTTAATTTCTTCAAAAGCATGTTGACACTTTTCATCCCAAAGAAATTCACAGTCCTTGGTTGGCAAATTAAACATGGGGGAAACAATTTTACTGAAATATTTTATAAAGTGCCTATAGTATATAACATGTCCTAGAAATGACTTGATATTAGTGGGGGTCTGAGGAATAAGTAAATCTGAAATGATCCTAATTTTGTTTTAATCCACCTAAATTCCTATTTTTGAAATATGGTGTCCTAATACAATCCCCTCATCAACCATCATTAAACACTTTTCATCACTAAGAGACATATTGTATTATTCACATCTCATTAACACTCTGTCCAGATTTCTCAAAGCATCATCAAATTCATCTCCATGTACAGTGAAGTCATCCATATATACCTCAACACAATCATTTGTTATATCAGCAAAGATTACAAGTACAACTCTCTGGAAAGTTATAGGAGCATTGCATAAACCAAATGGTAACACCCTATAGGAAAAGGTACCCCATGGACATGTAAATGTAGTTTTTTTCTGATCTTCAGCAGCAACTCTGATCTGATTGTATCCACTAAAGCCATCCAAGAAAGAAAATTATTGTTTACCTGAAAGGTTATCTAGGACTTGAGCTATGAATGGTAAGGGAAAATAATCTCTTGTTATGGCTTTGTTTAGTTGCCTATAGTCAACACATATTCTCCATTTTCCATTCTTTTTGGGAAAAATTACAAGAGGGGATACCCATTGACTATCTGAGATAGGGTAGATAAAACCTACTTGTGATAGTTTTTCAACTTCTTGTTTGACTATATCCCTTAAGGTTGGGTTAATCCTTCTTTGAGGCTACTTAACTAGTTTAACATTTTCAATATAGATGTGATGAGTGCATATACTTGGGTGAATTCTCTTCATGTCTTTGTAATCCCAAGAAAAACCTTTAGTATGATTTTTTATAACATCAAACAATTTAGATTCTTCATCTTCCTTCAACCAGCTGTTAATGTTCAAAGTTTTACCCGGTTGAATCTCAACATGCTTGGTTCTAATGTGTGATGAACTGATTTTTTGGAAGGTTTTCATTAAATTATTTAGTGGACATGAATGTGGTAACAACATATGATATGTAGCAACATCCCCAAAAGTTCCTTGAGACAAAATACTAGAAAAAGGATAGTAATGAGAATTATGATACATATCTCTTTGTAGGTCAAACTCTTCATCACTACTACTTTCCAGAAATTCTTCACCACTCCCTGATGTATTTGAAACTGAAGTTACTGATTCATCCTCTCCCACGAGAAATCTCATTTCTCCAAAGTGAAATTATTTCCAATCACAGAGAGTTGCTACTGTCGTGATTTTGGAACTAAATGTGGTGGTTTCAGAACTAAGTTCGCAACTTCCAGAACTATTTCTAATTACTTCGAGGACATTTGGTGCTCATTCAATGATGGATTAATCATCTCTTCTACTTCTCTTACATGATCTTGTAATGTGATCATAGCAAGAGAAGAAAATTTTTGCTTATTAGTTTTAGGAGAATCAACCCATAATTATTCTTGATTGTCGATAAAAGGTCGTGTTGAAGGATATAAGGAAATTTCCTTTGAGTTCTTACCATTCGAGATTGTCATATCACCTGACCTGCAATCAATTAAAGAAAAAACTATAGCTAACCATGGTCTACCCAAAATAATGGGATAACCCAATGTTTTACCTTTTGGCTGTAATATAAGGAAGTTAACTGGATATTCCCATGACTCCACCATAACCACCACGTCTTCAATAATCCCTTCTAGTTTTGCAACCAACTGGTCTGCCATCTGAAATATGGTATTAATAGGTTGTATACCTATTAATGGTAATTTTTTCAGAGTATACACTGTTATTACATTGATAACCGCTCCCAAATTTACCAAAACATTATGTATATCCTTATTCCCTATAGAGACAGAAATATCAGGACTTCCAGGATCTCCATATTTAGGAAGTAAAAGTTTTCCTGCTAACAAATCAATAAGTTTCCCATCTACTTTCATAGTCTTGGGGTACTATTTCTTCCTTTTAGGATTTTTTAGACATAACATTTTGATTAATTTGTTCAATCCTGGAATTTCCTTAATTTGTTATAACAGTGGTATCTCAATATTCAATTTCCTTAGTTCCTGTACCAATTTAGACTCCTTGGTTTCTATAGCTTCTTTAAATCTCTCTGGAAATGGAGTCCCAGTAGTGTCACTATCTGGCTCCTTTTATTTTTTGTTTATATCCTTTTTTGGAACAATAGTACTAGAGGTTTCATTTTCTTCTGTCATTTCAGTGATTATAACATGTGGACTGCTAATGATTTTCCCAGATCTAGTTTGAATATCCTTATAATCCATGACATGTAAATCAACTAATTTTTCTAGTTCTGTTCCATAACCAGGAGTTGTTTGTTTGTTTCTTGGGTTTTCTACTAGCCGTGCTGGTATTTGCATTTGGACTATATTCTTAGTTTTTGAATTTTATGCAGGGGATCCCATGATGGTCTGTTGATTCTTATTTGTATATGTTCTTCCTTGAGCATAATTACTAGGGTTCCATCTAGGTTGTGACCAAACATAAGGATTTCCTTGACCAACCCATGGTTGTTGATGTCCCAAAGCATACCAAGATTGATTTACCCAATCCTAAGGGTTCCAAGTTGGTTGAGGTACCCAAGGTGGTTGTCCCCAATTTTTTGGTACTGACTGAGAAGCCCATGGCATCGTCCAGGGATTAAGAACTGATCTTGTCATAAATGTCCTTATTGAGGTTGCCTTTGAACAAAATTCAATTCTTCTGTTGTGGATGATGTACCGGTTGGTTTAAGTTGATTCTTAATGAATGAAAGTAGAGAACAAGCATCAGTATCATGTTCTTTAGATTCACAGATAAGACACATTTCTATTTTATCCAAAGGACAGTCTCTTATTGCATGTTTCTTCATGCATCTAGGACAATACATAGCCAATGGTTCAGTTTTGGAATTTTCTTTAGCTTGTAATCCATCCATAGTAGAGGTTAATTTAACTAAAATGTATGTTTTAAAGTTTACTAACTCATCCATTAGTTTTTTCATATCTGGATTCAAACTTTTCACTGATTTTTCTTTTCTAGGTCCACCCCTTGTTCTAGAATAGCTTCTACAAATCTCCTTAATTTCATTCATCCTTAACTGATCAATGTCTCCACCTCCTATCAAGTTAAGGGATTCCCTAGATTCATCATCCAAATCCTTAAGAAAAATGGTTTTACTTAACTCCTCTTGAAGTATAAATCCACATCTTTTTCTCATAAAGAGGAATCTATCTATATAGTCTTCTATATTTTCATCTTCCTCCTTGATTTTGAAGAATTCTTCCTTCCTATTTCTCCCTCTAAAATACTCCTGGTATTTGTCTAGGAAGGAAGTCTCTATTTGTGCCTAAGTGGTAATAGAGTTGGATGGTAATCCCATGAACCACCTCATTGTTGCATCCTTCAAAGTGGATGGAAACAACTTGAGTTTTTGATTATCTATTTTATAATCATAGGTCTAACATTGTACCTTGAACTCAAATAGAAATTGGTCATGGTCTTCAGATGACATCCCTCTAAATGTGGGTAAATGTACAGGTGAGATATTTTTCATTGATGTATCATCATCTCCCAATTGGATTGGATAGGTAAAGTTCCTATTAGGAACTCTTTCAGCTTCTTGTGTCATTTTTAAAATATTTTCTGAATTTTCATCCCAATCAATGGGGTATGTAGTATGCCTTAGGGAAGGTGAAAAATCAGGAGTAGGAGGTTGATTACTCAATTAAGAATCAAAACTCACCCTAAATGGATCTTGAGTAATAAGCCTTTTCCTAAAAGTTCTACTTCCTTCAAGTGACTGATCTAAGAATTCCAAAGGTGGCATTTCTATTTCTTGTATGACAGGGGATGATGGTGCCTCCAATTCTTGATCAATTTCCTTATTTAGACTAGAGGATGTTATGAATTCTTGGGAAGATGTTTTGGGAGGAATCTACCCTGTGAGTCTCTTGTTCCACTCATATATTTAATGATATAGTAGGTAAGATCCTTCAACTACTAGATGTATGATTGTTGCTCTTGCTAACACTTAATTAGAAAATTCCAACTAGTGTATCCCCAGAAACGGTGCCAAAAATGATGGGTGTCATTATTCCCTTCATTTAATCAACTTCTTGTTGATGTCATATCAAACCAGGGGTGTGTCTAAAGCTATATGCAATAAGAGTAATCCTATGGATCTAGTAGTTGACTGTAGTTGTTTTTTTGTATTTTCTGGGGGATCTTTTCAATGTCTTAAGGACTTCTTGGTAAAACCTTATTTAAATCATACTATGAAAACTTTGCTGAAAGGAAACACACTGAAAGCTTTGCTGAAAAGAAACACACTTTGCATAATGGAAATAAACACACTTTCTTTTGGAAATAAACACACACAACTTAGAATGCTTGAAAATTATTGGAAGAAATATAAGAATCTATCTAGACACTTGTAGGAACAAGTACACAATAGATTTTAACTAGAATAATTAAAATTGATATAGAATTAACAGATCTAAACTATTTTCTTAGAAAATATAAATACCAAATAGACTAATATCATGGTCCTTGGGGGAGTGGGCCCTTGCTCCTCCTTAAATCATAATTTAACAACTTCAAATTCTCTCAAACTAGAATGGATATTTTATTTATTAAAAATTTGGTATTACAAAATGTACTGGATCTGTGTACTTAGTCTATATCTATCTTCTCTGTTCTATCTCTATTTCATATATTCTCCCTATTTATCTACTGCATGTCTACTTTTATATACATTTATAATCATAGTTGTCTCTACAATTCTGATGAAATCAAATCTTTCCTAGAATAGATGCTGAGTCAGATTGTGGCTGATTAGACAGTTGTAAGATAACTGGCCCTGGATTTACATTCAGAAATCTTCTCATCCTTTCCTAATTGAAAGGGTTGTTGATGAAAAATATTTGGATTTGGTTAGAATAGATAAACTTCCATCGATTCTGGAACTTCAAAGAAGTTCTAGAACCATATGAAATCGTTAAGGATCAAAACCGTGAGAGTTTCGAAGCTATACCCAGGAGTTCCAAAACTAAGTCCAAAAATTCTGGAACTAAATATTGGAGTTCCGGAACTAGATAATGACTGTGTAATGGAGTTCTGAAACTAGCTTGAAAGTTCTAGAACTAAGTTGTGTTAGAATAGATGCTACTGAAAACATACTAAATGCTACATACTTCATTTCCTTGACTGATTAGACTTGCTTTATTACAAAACTGAATTTCAAACACACACTTTGTCAGGAATTTTAGAGCTTTTAAACATTAGAATAAAAATCAATCAAAAGACAAAAAATTACATCCTAACTCATATCAGATCAAATAAAATTCAAAAAATGCAATCAAACTTAATAAAAAGGAGAGTAAGGTGATATCATATATTATACATTAATCGGGCATATTATGGCCTCATCACTTGACCTTTTAATAACACCTCATTGGAACTCACATGAAAACTACACGCCATTTTCCATCAATGGAATTGACATTAATAACAACACTAAGACAAAATTTCCAACAAAAATAAGTGGCAAGCTTTGAAGAACTGGTGAATTCTCTCTAGTAGGAAGAATCCATCCAGACAGTACACGAGATGTTTGAAGACAATGCACTAATATTGAGACATAAAAAAAGTCATAAGTCTGACAAGGGAAAACAAGAGAAGATGTACCAAAAGAATCCCCAAAAGTAATCATAGCAGTAGAATTCTTAGAAAGTGAGTCGATAGTGTCACATTTGTACCATAAATACACACAAACTATTAATTTTTGGTATAATAGAATCACACAGCAAAATTATGGTGAAGAGAGAACATTTAGTTGTAGATATTCAAATCAATATAGAAGATGTCCTCGCCAAAGGAAGTAGAAAGGATATATCATGGCCCGGTAAAATTATGACTCGGATGAGGAAGTACCAGAATTGGAAAATTGTGGCACACACCAAAATGTTGTTTTACTCTCCCAAAATTCATAGCCATTGTAGAATGTTTGGTTGATCAAATCTAGTGCTAAAAAAAACATGATGGGTGATAGGAATATTTTGGATTCATTAACTGATCAACCCACTGGAGATCATCCTCAAATTATAGACAACAAGGAGTATGTTGTAGAAGGAATAGGTAATATCACCATTCTTCTTGGAACGATAAGTTGTACCCTTACAAAGGTGCTCTATGTTCCAAGCTTCAGAAAAAAATTCTATATATCTCTCATCCCTTGAATCACAAGCTAAATTTTGATTTCATGGTCCAGAAAGGCATCAATTCATGTTTGATCACATGAGAAGGTATGATACTTGCTAGATATTTTTTGAAGGGTCATTTATTTGCACTATATGTTGTTTCATCCTTTGTAGTTTCTCTATCTACCTCCATAGAGGAATCTACTACACTCTGACATCATCAATATGGCCACCTTTCTCTAAAATCCCTCTATCCTCTCAATTATAAGGAGATGGTACGAGGACATCCTCCACTCTCACATTCCTTTCCTATATGTTCTAGATGTTTGGCAGGATAAAAACATCGGGATCCATTTGACTTAAGTACCTTCCATGCTAAGAACCATCTTGAGGTCATTCATACCAATTTTTGCAAACCCTTTTCTACATCCTTCAAGGGATTTATGTACTTCTGATTGATAGATGATTACTCTTGCAAGACATGGGTGTTCTTTCTCTGGAATTAAATTGAATAAATTTCTAATTTCCAAGCTTTATATTAGCATGTTGTTTAGTAGACTGGGAAACCCATTTTAGGCATCTGGTCATATCAAGGGGGGAAATTGCTTCAATGAAATTCTTGGAATTCTTGAAGGAGCACAACATCATAAAACACTTGGCTACCCCTATATGACCCAAGAAGATGGAATTTTAGTGTGTCACAATCAGAATGTCATGAAAATGGCTCGTTGTATGCTTTTCACTACCAAATTGGAGAGTATATTTTGGGCAGAAGCAGTCTAGATAATTGTATATCTTTTGAATTGGGCACCTACAAAGATCTTGCAGGAAAATACACCAGAATAGGTATGTAGTAATAAAAATCCTTTAATCTTCCATCTTAGAGTGTTTTTTTACAACATATATGCATTTCCCGACCAAGAAGAGGAAGAAAATCAATTAGAACAAACTCAAGTTTCTATTTTTGGGGTACATTACTACCTCAAAGGAATATCATCTCATGGATCCTGAGACACAATATATATATATATATATGAGATTCAAGATGTGGTTTGTGATTAGTCTTCATTTGAATCATTCACACACAAATAAGAGTTAGTACCAACCTCCTCTCATAGATAGCTCTCACATTCAAATCATGAGCATGAAGAATATTCACACAAGAAAGATGAGATACAAGGAGAGTTGTTCATTGATCTTGGTCATTTGAAAAATAATTCTTCACATCATCAAGAAACATCAATATCTGAAATGGTTCCAAAGAACCATCAATGAATCCAACCTAAACTCTCTCCCAGACACTTCATCAGGAGTTAGAACAAGAAGACAAATGATAATTGTGGTAAATCTTGCAATCATGAGTTCATTGGTTGACAACACCAAACCTGATATAGTTTGATAGGAACTCATTCAAATAGATTGGAATAAATATATGAACATGAATATGAGTCCCTGATTCATAATCGTACATGGGAACTTGTCGATCTACTTCAAGGAAAAAAATATATTGGCTACAAATGAAATTTTAAAACAAAATATATTGATCTATCAACAAGTAAAAAGCATGAATAGTTTCAAATTTATATGCTCAACAAGAAGGAATTGAATACGAGGAGACCTTTTCACCCACTGCAAAGATCAAAACCATCAAAGTTGTTTGTGCAATGGTAACATAAAAAGGATGGAAACTTCATAAGATGGATGTAAAAAGTGTTTTCTTGAATGGTGATCTCAAAGAAGAGGTATACATGACCTATCGAAAAGGATTTTTTGTCGAGCAACATCCTAAAAAGGTATGTTGTCTAAATAAGACTCTTTATGGACTTAAAAAAGCATCAGAGACATAACACATTAAAATAGATAATCACCTATTATAGCATGGATTCACACGTAGCCCCTCTTATTCAAATATTTATATCAAAAATGTAGGCACATATATATTGTCTTTCTTGTTTTTTTATGTGGATGATCCTGTGATCATAAGGAGCTTAAGAAAATATCATCGAATATGTCAAGAATGATCTGACAGAAATCCTTTGACATGACATATTTGGGGCTATTTCATTACATGTCTTGGCTTGGAAGATATAGTACAGAAGAAGAATCACATTTTTATTTTGTAGATTAAATATACAAAGACACTCCTATGGAAAAGTATGGAATGCCTGATTATAAACCGATTTCCACTCCAATGGAGAAAATTTTGACAACTTTATAGATTATATGATTCACCTCAAGTAGGTGGTACTCTCTACAAGTAACTTGTTTGGGAGTCTCATTTACTTGACTTATACCATACCATACATTTTTTTTTTAGCTATATTTCTGTTATTTTTCTATGAGTTTCTTTCATTGTCCACCATACGCCTCCTCCACATCATTTTAGATTCCTTATAATAGTTTTTTATTTGATCCCTTGGTGAAAAAATGGGGCATCTGCATCTGCATCTACATCTTCATCTTCATGTGACTCACATGCATGTTGTAGCACACCCTCTTCTATAGCATGGACCACATCTCTATGTAAAGTGCAGAACTTCACCTTCATGCCTTGTCCTTTCAGACAACACAATATAAATCCTGATAGGAATTGGTATATCCAATCTAGATATTGATTCCACATGGCTACAAGTTCTATTTGTGTACCCTTATTCTTCAAATAAATCAAATTGAGCACCTCTAGGGAATCCTCCTAGGAAACATCATTGGCTCAGGTTTGAGTCACAAGCCAACATATTTTCACATTTCCCGTCTTTGCAATATTTTGCGCATAACATGATTTTGATAGAATTCATGTCCTTGTTCCTCCTTTGCAGAACTTGAGACACATAGGATTTTGGAACATGAAAACACCATCAATTTTCCACGTTGGTTTCTTACTCACCATTGATGCACAAGAAACTGAACTTCACTAGCAAGGATCATTTCAAGCACCAAAATGGGGATATCCTTCATGTAGGTTCTGAGGGTAGAAGGAAAAATAGGTCCACACAATCCACATGATGCTAAAATATCCCTCCACTCTTGTGCCAATATGCCCATTCTAATACTATTGTTCAATCAAGAAGAATGGATAAATATATTGAATCATATTACACAATGTGAAGAGTGCATAAATACAAGGAGGGAAGTGGTAGTCACTTGAATAACCACATGATAGGTCAGTAACCACCTTTACAATGTAATACAATGATTAGTTAAGATAACAATTTATTCTCATGCCTTCACAAATTTTTTTCCCATGAACTTACTGCAGGATATACTCAAAACAATGTTTTATATATAACATATAAATTTATCACATCTTGTTTTTTGTATGCATATATTCTTCATAGGGACACAAAATACATAGATACAAAGGCTGAAGTGATGTAGAGAAATTTTTTTATCAAGCCAAGACACAAGATGCCAATATATACAATCTAAGGAAATAGTTTTGATAGTTCGCTACCAAGAAAATATTACATAGGTGGAGAAACAAAATTCCACATAGGCCTAACCAACTAAGATAGAAACAATGTATTAATTTACTAGCATTCCCCCCTCAATAATTTTTTTTTAAATGTACCCCCAAAATAGTTCAAATTTTAACTTTCCAAGAGACTTGGTGAGTGTATCTGCAATTTGAGAATCTCTTGGGAAGTACTGGAGATATATGTGGTGGTTCAAGACTTGTTCCCAAATGTAGTGACATTTGACCTTGATTTGTTTTGTTCTCTCATGAAAAAATGTATTTTTCACAAGATTCAACACACCCGGATTGTCGCAGTGAATGATGGGAAAAGTTTTTGTAGGAATGCCAATAGCTGCCAAAATGTGGTGTAACCAAATCACTTCACGCATAGCTCCTTGTGTGCCAAGATACTCTACCTCAGTGGATGAGATAGAAACAACATTTTTCTTCTTACTAATATGTGAGATAGGTCTAGACCCAAGATGAAAAATATAACCTGTAGTTGATTTCTTGTCATCAACAAATCCAACATAGTCCGAGTCTGTATATCCTTATGAGAAGAACTAAGATTTCTTCTAATACTCTAGACCATAGTCAAACATACCTTGGACATATCTCAACACATGCTTCGTTGCTACCCAACGAAATTTATTTGGATCCTGCATGAATATGGAAAGATATCTCATAGCAAAGAAAAGGTCTGGTCTGGTATAATTTAAGTAAATGAAACTCCCAACAAGCTATCTGTAGTGAGTACCATCTACTTGAGGTGAATCCTAGAATCTAGAAAGTTGTAAAACATTTTCCATTGGAGAGGAAATAGGTTAACAATCACACATGCCATACTTTTCCAGGAGTATCTTGGCGTATTTAATCTAGGAGATAAAAATACAATTCTTCTTCTATCATATTTCCAAGCCAAGACAATAGTGAAGTAGCCCTAAATATGTCATGTCGAAAAATTTCTTCAAATCATTCTTAAATTTTTTGACAATATTGTCTGAAATCCCAGTGATCATAAGATCGTCCACATACAAAACCAAGATGAAAGTATTTGTGCCTATATTTTTGATATTCATATTTGAGTCAGAGGGGCTACGAGTGAATCCATGTTATAATAGGTGATCATCTATTTTAATGTACCATGCCCTAGATGCATGTTTAAGTCCTTATAGAGACTTAATTAGATGACATGCCTTATGAGGATGTTTCTCATCAAAAAATTCTCCAGGATGGGTCATGTATAATTTTTTTAGATCACCATTCAAGAAATAAATTTTTAAATCCATCTGTTTAAGTTTCCATCATTTTTGTGTTGCTACTACACAGATAACTCTAATGGTTTTAATCTTCATAGTGGGTATAAAGGTCTCATCATATTCAATTCCTTCATGTTAATCATATCCCTTTGCAACTAGTTGTTCTTTGTACTTGTCAATAGATCCATCTACCCTATATTTTGTTTTTAAAATACACTTATAGCTAATGGAATTGTTACCTACATGTAGATCAACAAGTTCCCATGTCTGATTCTAAATCAAGGAGCCATATTTTGCATCTATGGCCTTCTTCCACTCTGCCTGACTGAGTTCCTCAAAAACTAAATTAGGTTTGGTACTATCAACCACTGAAATCTTGAGTGTAATATTTACCTCATTTCTTACCTACCTTCTCATTCTGACTCCTGATGAAGTGTCTGGAAGAGAGTTCGGGTGGGAGTCTCTCATGGTGCTTTGGACCCACTTCGGATGTGGACGTTGATGATGATATGAAGAATTGGTTTCCAAATTACCAAGATAAAAAAAAATCTCCTTGCATCTCACCTTTCTTCTGTGAAAAATCATCATGCGCATCATCTGGCTGTGAGAGAAGTCTATGAGAGGAGGTTAGTACTAACACTTCTTTCTGTGGAAATGATTCAAATGATGACTCATCACAAACCACATCTATACTCTTATATATATTATTTATATCACAATCCATGAGATGATATTCCTTTGAGGTAGTATTGTATCCCAAAAATATGCACTGGAGTGTTTTTACATCGATCTTCTTCCTCTTCTTATCTGAGACATACATATACGTAGTGCAACCAAACAATCTCAAATGAGAAATAGAAGGATTATGATTAGTCCATACCCATTCCAATATCTTGTCCTACAAGATCTTTGTAGGTTCCTAGTTAAGAATATATGCACTTGTCTGAATTGATTTTTCCCAAAATCTTTTCTCCAAATTTCTAGTGGAAAACATGCAACGATCCATCTCCATGACAATATGATTACAATGTTCTTCAATTTCATCATACTGGGGAGTATATAGGGTAGTCAAATGTTGTGTGATGTTGTGCTCCTTCAAGAATGCCAAGAATTTTTTTAACGTGAATTTCCCCCTTCGATCTGAGTGGAGGAAAAGAAGGGGCTTCCCAGTCTGCTAAGCAACTCAATTATAGAAGATATGAAATTTGGAATATTCTTCACTCTTCTTTCGGAGAAAGAACACATATATCTTGCAAGAATAGTCATCAGTGAACAACGAGAAGTATTGAAATCCATGAAATGGAGCAAGAAAGGGCCCAAAAATATTGGTATGCATGACCTCAAGATGGTTTTTGGCATGGAATATTGTAGTTAATTTTACTCCCACTGTAAAAGGAAGGAATCCCATGCACGTCAGTCTATCACCCATTAGAAGCTAAGAGCTCACTCGAGGCATGTGCGGGTGTCGAGTCTCTCTTTTAAGTGATTTTTAGTGGGAATCATTCATCTATGAGTAGTATAAGAGTATTCAGGAAAGAATTTTAGACATATAAGAATCACAGGGCTCAGAACAGCCTCCAGATCCTTGTAGTTTCTTTAGACCGAGTGTTTTAATAGACTCCATAACATATATTGTAATAGAAGGAAAGATACAATCATTCATTCATAGCATGAAAGGAAAGAAAACTTCTATGAAAGAAATATAAAACCCACTGATATTCATATCTAATTGCAATAGGTAGCCTCATTATATCCATTGTTTCATTACAAAGAGCCATAGAGAGCAGACTACAGTCATACACATCACTAGGCTTGTATAATTCTGCCAAAAAGAAAAACAAATTACAATGTTAAGCTTAGTACATTCCTTTCTGCATCAGAGCTCCACTCGCAGTAATCTTGTATAGCTTCACACATGTTATCTCTCTCTGTGTATCCCTCCTATCTTCTCCTCTCATGTCTATATTCCCATCCTCTTTTCTCCTCGTATCTTCATCTCCCCTTTTTTATGGTCCACAAGAACTTGTATTTATCACCTTCCCACACTTCCCACTCACCTTTCTGTGCCCTCGGATCCATCACCAAGTGTCGAATGTGGTCCTTTGAAGAGCATGTTTCCTTAGGCCTGAGCTCTCCACTCCATCTCATGATGGTCTTCTAAAATATTCCTTTGTTGGCATGCTCTTTCCTGGGCCACCTGTTGCCAGGTTGGCATCTTATCCACGTGCAACTGATCACGCTTTTCACGTGTTCTACCTTTTTTGCTTAAATCGGCTAAGTCTCGAATCTCCTTTCACGTGCCACGTGTGCTATTTGTTTCCTTAAGCATTTTCTCTTGCGTGTTTTTTCCTTGCACGCCCTTTTATAACTGGGGTCCCGCGCACCCACGTGCCTTCACACTTAGTCAATATTTCAGGGGCTCAACATCACCCCACACTATGCTTGTTCTCTACCCTCATAAACATTCTACTTGACCAAGGTGCAAGTTGTTTCAATGGAGCCAAGATGTAGACAAATATTACAAAAATGAAAAAGGAATGAAAGAATAGGGGAAAGAATGAAGAATGGGGGGACATCAAATCAAAAGGCTGGGGAAGTCCTTCCGTAAGTCTTCCTCCAACTTAATCCATGTATCAACCTCGTTCTGCACCTTCTGACAGAGGTCACCGACCAGGAGGTTTACATCATCAAAACTTAGGCTAGCTCCCTAGGTGTCCAAAGTGTCCAAAATTTGTTCCATATCCTTACCCAAGTCTGTGAGCTTGTCCATTCTTTTGGTAATTTGAGGATATAGTTCCTTTTTTCATGTTTTGGTTGAGCCCTTTAGTGCCTCAATTTCCTTGGATCTTCTTTCTACTTCTGCTAGGACTTTATCCTACTCTGCCATGTTTCCTTTATTCTTCTCCTGGAACTCTTTCAGCTCTACTTCAAGTGTGGTGACCAAGGATCTCGCCTCCTTATATCTATCTATGCATGTGTTATATGCAGCCTTAGTAGATTGGGAAGAAATCTTTACATCAGTGAGCACCTTGTTATACTCGGCAACAAGTGCTATCACCTTTAACCGGTCCTCCTCCTTCAGGCGTGTGGCTACTTCCTCTACAGATTTGAATGCAAAGGGTTACCTCTCCATGGTGAGGATGCACGTTAAGTCTTCTAGGCAATCCATTGTTGATGCATACTTCTGAGGGATAGGTGTTAGATCTGGGTGTTTCAAAATGATGGTGCTTTTTATTGAGTATACTTTCTTGTGGACCTTTTACACCTTTTCCTTTTCCTCCTTGAGCTCACGCTTTAGCTGTGCGCTAATTAATTCCTCCTAATTTAAGCTTCTAGCCACCTTAGCCAACTCTTCCTCATTTTTGGCTAGTTTTCCCTCTAGGGTCCTTATGCTGTCGTTCCGTGCGAATAGCCTCACCTCTGTTTCCACTGCGACCTTGTTTAGAGCATTACACACTTGCTCGTTTGAGAGCTCCTGGGCATTCACTAAGGGGTTGTCTCCCTTAGACTCTGGCAGTGTGATAAGTTCCTTTTGGTAGACTTTAAAGTCTCACTTATCGACATGGGATTCAAATGCCCAAGAAAGCATCTTCTTGGACCTGGGGTACGTGCCCTCCTTTTCAAACGATCCCATGGTGATAAGTCTCTCAATGGGTATTGTGCTCTAGAATCATGTATGTAGCACCTTCCTTAAATCATCCACGTAGCCCATTATCTTCCTTTGTTCTACATCCAAAGGTCTTCTACCCGAGCGTGCACCTTTGGGGAAGTTGACTATCAGAGCAGGGCCTCCTAGGCTTTCATGTCCCTTTCCACTGCTCTCCTCCTTCCCTTTCTTTAGCACTATGTATGTGCTCCACTCTAACTCCTGGTCTACAAGGGTGTCGAGCATCTTCTTCACTTCTCACTTTTCCACTTTAGTTATCTACTCCTTAGTAACACTAGTGGCTCCCTGCTCCTCGGCATCCTTCTCATCTACCTTTGTATCTTCAGTTCCTTCATCACCTTGTGCACCTTTTCATCACATGAATATGAACTCTTGCTTTTCTTCTCCACTCTCCTCTGAGTCATAGACACTAAATATGTAAGGTTCCAAAGGTTCCTTGTCTTTCTCTGGCTCTTACTCCTCATCACCACCTCCTTCACTCTCATCCTCTCCTTCTCCCAAATATCTCTCCAAGTTGTCAGTCACCTCCAAGTCAGCTTCTTCATCCACCCTCTGCTTCTTCCTGAGAGGTTACTTCTAGTCAGGATATTCTACCTTCTCTTATTCCTCTTGTGACTCCTCCATGGTGGTGGGTTGTTCGGGTGCCTCTACTTCTAGCGTCTTTTCCTTTACTGGAGACTTCTTCCTCCGAACATAGGTGCTTGGCTTTGCACTTGTAGAAGGCATGCTCACTGTCTGAGTGGTTGGTACACTTAGTGTTCCTTCCTCTCCTCTACCCCTCTTCTTAGACATTGGCTTCTTCTTTACCAAGGGGTCTTCAGGTATGGAGATCTCATCCACCAAGTATGCACCATTTTCAAATTTCATCTTTATGTGCATGTATATGTGCATCGTGGATCCTCCAACAATAGGAAGTGTCATTGGTCTAGTCATGTGGATCTCGTGCGACACGTACTTCTCCACGTATGCGTGCTTACCTCTGGGATAGTTTAGTTTCTTCCTCATATCCCTATGCTCCTGGTCTAACTTTCCTAGCTCCAGCCTTAGCTTCTTCGATTCTTTAAATCTGTTCACTCTCGCTTGGAAGTATTGGGTAGTGAACACGAAAGGGAGCTTACACCAAGGGCTCCATTATTCATCAACAAGTTTGAACCTGCCCAAGCAGTAGTGTTGGTAGACCATGAACTTGGATTCTCCTTGTGTGGCTGTTAGGAGTTGTTCAGGGATCCTCCACTCCACCCCAAATGCATTTCTCAAGCACGTATACCGTTTTTCGAGTCGTGATTTGTGGGGAGCCATAATTATATCACATGCATACTTTTCAAACCTCTTCGCGGGTGAAGGGTCTTTGGATGGGTAATCCCACACAAACTTATCTAGTGCATCTGGCACTCTAATTTCTGCAAATACTATGGTGAGCAAGACATTGCCAAAGAGGATCATGTCCCCTTCCTTCGTGCACTTTACAATTTCCTCAGTAATGTATGTGGATAAGTTATAAATAGTCCACTCTGTAATCTTCCTGCAGACATTTAGTCATGTCTTGTGGACTTACGTCCATCTTTCTTGGACATTTAGCTTCGTTACCAGGTGCGTGGCCATCTTCATAAATGGGTCCTTGGTATCTGAGATTTCATAATACCATGACCCTTTCTTGCAGGAATACTCTATAACAGTCACCTGAATAGCCTCCTTGTCACCAAGGTCATCTTCTAGGCTATCTCCCTCACATATGAGGCATGTAAACTGTGTAATCAACTAGGGAGTTACTCGCATCTTGTGCCTAGAAAAGTGGAAGTAGTCCTCGTGCACCCGAGACATTAGCCATTGGTACAAGTGATCTGGCTTCCAAAAATAAGGCAACTCGTAGAGTTACAACAACCCTACCTTCACCAGCTTAACCTTCACGTCATCATTATAGATAAGAAACCCTTCAGGTGTTCACTTATTGGTTGGGCATCCCAATTATAATGCCATTTCTTTCTCTATAGTGCTGGTGCGGTGATTATAGTCACTAACTGGTATGCTTCTCAAATGGGACTCCCATTCCTTCCCCATCATCACTCCGTCAGGGTACTACATTTCTACATACCATTCTTCATTTGTATCTACCTCGAGTTCTGGTTGTTTAGCCTTCACTTTTCCCTTCCCTTTCTTTGGTGCCATAGTCGAGGTAATTTTTTCACTCCAATCCTCTCCTTGTTACTCTTCTTTCCTTCTCCTAACCTTTGATCTCAGATTTGCGATACAATTCTTCTAAATCTGTGCCCTAGTTTACTGAACCCTATCTTTGATAAATTCTTCACAAGAAAACGTCTTTTCACTTCTCTCCACACCCATGTAATTCCTTCCTTCTGGTTCACAATCTCAAACTAGATCTTTATGTTTTTAATCACATAGATCTTCTCCTTAATCGAATCTGAAAAATCCCTAGCATATATCTTTCACTTATATCTCCAACTCTTCATTTTTCGCAAAGTAAAATGAGAGTGCCTCGACCCTCTATTTATAGTTTTTCCATTTTTTGGTCATTAAATGCTACTTTACCTACCCCATACTTTGTTCATTTAATGCAGATTTTTAAAACAAATCCCATCTTCAACACCTTCACTCATGCACCCTTCATGCGTGAAAACTCCTCCAACCTTCTGGCGCCAAACCAAACCAACCTAACAAGAGACTCTTATGCATGCTCAACCCGTGCCGAAGGCACTTCTTCTATCCAAATTCTTGCTTTCACCTACCTCATGTTGCTTTAAATGCACTTCTTTTTTCTTTGTACGTGGGATCTACAAGTAGCTTTACCCTGGCAGGACCCATTCTATCTTTTTTTTTCTTCATCTCTCTTCTAATCAGGCTACTCAACAAGGCTCTTCAACACAACTTCCTCGGTACTTTTAATCTCGCGCTTCTTCACTTTTCTCCACCCCACACTTAAACGATGCATGGTCCTCTACACACTCATAAATTCTCCAAAAATAGCAATAAGGTTACCGGCACCCAAGGCGCAAAACAAAACAACAACGTGAAGGGGAAACACAAGGAAAGGAAAATGCATAAAGGAAAATTCTAAACTAACTGGAAAAACTACCTTATTTATAAACACCAAGAAGACTTATTTATAGTAGGGCTTCAGCCTACTACCATTGAAGTGTCTAGGCAAATTCATTCCATCCAGTTCTTGTAACTGGCACGCGCCCGAATCAAGAATGTACAAGATTGTGTAGGGACCTAACCAATGGACTTTCAACTTCCCAGGATGGTGCATAAACTTAGAATCAGATAGTAACACCATCTACCCAACATCAAACTTCTTGTTTCTAATATGGAAATCATGCCAAACCTTTTGCTTTGCTTTTTACATTGTTTGGCTCCAACGGGCAAGTGATCGTCTCTAATCCAATTTCATTAGTTCATCAATTCATTCTTCCAGCGCTTGTTCATCGGAAAATCCTCCTTTGCGTGCTATTCACAGAGAAGGTAACATAAATTCAACTGGAAAATAGCTTCCATGCCAAACACCAATTGGAAATGTGTGGCTTTATTTATTCTTTTACATGTATTCCTCTAAGCCCAAAAAATTGTTGATACCTTGTAATCCCAATCCTGTCTTCTAACATCACATATTTTGGTCAAGGTATGACTAAGTATTTTGTTGAATGCTTCCGCGGTTCCATTTGCTTATGGGTGATAGGGTGTAGTCTTATGATGAGCCACCATGAACTCAGATAGTAGGATCCTCACGGTCTCATTTAAAAAATGCGTACCCCTATCACTCATCAAACTCAAAGGGCATCCATACTTGGTGATAATGTTCTCCCATAGGAACCTTGCCACTGTTACTGCCATGAAATATTTAGTCAGGGCTACTTCCACCCACCTTGTGAGATAATCCACGCAAGTGATGACATAAATTGACCCAATCTTATGTGCGGCCAGTGTAATAGGTCCTACAAAGTCTATCGCCCAATTTTTAAAAGGATTTGCGCTAGGAATCATACGTAAAGGCATTTCATCTCTCCTTCCTGGTTTTCCAATGCACTGATAGTGGTCGCATGCTTTACAATAATCTCTACAATCCTTGTACAAGGTTTCCCACCATAAACCTTCCATTAAAATCTTGTGCGCGGTGGCATCACCTACATAATGCGCACCCGCACTTCCTCCATGATGTCCGGGAGCTCATGTTATAACACACATCTGCGTAAAATTTCATCACATCCAAATTTCTATAAGTCTTCACTAATAAACATGTAGGGCACAATGTGTATGGCCAACTACTTCTTTTCTAATGCCCTCATTCCATCTGGTGCCACACCTTCTTTTAAAAATACAAAAATCTCTTCCAAATCCGAGGGTGCGTGCCGCTATCTAAATAGTTGTGCATCTGGAATTGCTTCCTCAATACTTTTCATGTCCTCTCTTGAATCAATTCTTGATAGATGATCAGGTCCATAATTTCTTTTTCTGGGCTTCACTACAACGGTGAACTCAAACTCTTGAAACAACAACACCCATCGACATATGTGCCCTTGAAGAACGGGCTTGTTCACTAAATACTTTAATGCCATGTGGTTGGTGTTAAATAAAAAGGGTGTTTCTAGTAGATACTGTCAAAATTTAAAAAGCACATAGATCATTGACAATGCCTAGCACTTGGTTGTGGTATAATTATACTCTGCTGGTGTTAACTTCCTACTCACGAAACAGAGAGGATGATCAACAATCCCCTCACCTGGTTTTGCAAGTACTACTCCAATGGTGGTTCCTGAGGCATCTACATGGACATGGAATGGCTTGTCCCAAGAGGGAAATTGCAAAATAGGTGTGGTAATAAGCCTATCTTTTACTGTATCAAATGCCCTCTACTACGCCTTTCCCCAATGGAAGGTAATTTTGTGTCTAAGTAGCTCCTCTAAAGGCATGGTGATCTTGGCATACCCCTTAATGAATTTTCTGTAATATCCCATATGCCCAAGGAATCCGCACTCTACGCTCTGGCTAGTAGGCTCCCTTAACCCCACAATAACTACAACTTTAGCGGGATCTACCAGCAAGCCCTCCTTACATATGATATGCCTCAATAAAGTACCAAAGGGTGTAGCAAACACACCGTTCTTGATGTTGAGGGATATCCTCAATTACCTACACCTTTCAAACATTAATCTCAAGTTGTCACAATGGTCCTTAACCAGACCATATACTGTCCAATCATCCAAGTAAACCTAAAGAAAATTGTGAATGAAGTCCTGGAATGCTTGCACCACTATGCGCGAAAAGATAACATGTGCATTTTTCAACCCAAAGGGCATGACCATATATGCAAAACTTCCCCACTCAGTGGCAAAATTTGTCTTCTCCTAGTCCTCCTTTGCAATCCAAACTTGGTGGTATCCTGAAAATCCATTCGTAAAGGAATAGATTTCACGCCCAACAACTCCTTCCAAAATTTCTTCAGTGAAGGGGGTCCAAAATGGATCAATGACACAAACTACATTCAATTCCGTATAATCCACACAAATTCTAATCTTCCCATCCTTCTTGATACTAATTACCATCAGACTTATCCATTCTAATTATTTTACTGCCTCAATGATCCCAGAAGCTATCATCTTGTCTATCTCCTCCTTAACCTTCACGTGTAAGTTGGATTCATCCAGTAGGGCCTTTTTCTAACCAGGTGTACACCTTCCTTTAGTTTTATCCTCATCTCCCCCAAGCAATGGTGGATGCCTTTTAGCTCATGGTACCCGCGCGGGAATAAATCCTCAAATTTTTGCAACAGATCAATGATCTTTAACACTTCCTTCTCCATCCAATAATCTCCAATAATCTTGAACCAGAGCCTTTGTTCCCTCTGGTGTTTCCTCCATTGCCTGATCCACCAGGTCCTGTACCTCTAGAGAAACTAGAACCACTGGGTCTAATAGGGCCTATAGGAGCTATGCCAAGTGCCCCCATGGTCCCACTGAACTATGCACTGATAGTCTATGACAGTGCCCCACTACTACTACTATGTCCCGCGCCAATCCTTGATGCGAGACAAAAATCTTGTACACTTTCTCCTTGTCTAAAAACTCCTCCAAATACTAGAATATGTGCAGCCATAGAAGAAGGAACTGAAAAATTATACCTCCCAGGTGTGGATCTATCTCTTCCACTAGTTTCAATTGGATCAATAATTCTTCCTGGATCGAGAAAACTAAGCGCCAGGGCTCGGTCACTGGGTGGGTTCAGATATGCCCCAATGACTCTCCTTTCTCCATGCAATGAACTCTCAACAGAAGTTGAAGGGGTCTCCCTCACGCACTTGCCAAGATGGGGTAACACAGACTTCTCAGGTTCCACATCCTCTACGTGAACCTCAACTCCTTCCCGCAACATCTGTCTCCATAGATGCATCACACTAGTAGCTTTGCATCATCTAGTAATCTACCTTTCACGTTCTTTGACATACTTGAGCTGTCTTTCTTCCCTCTCCTTTTCTATCATCTCATCTGCCATCTTCCTCCACCTGAGCTTCCTTACCCAACACTCAGAGTGGTTTAGCCAGCCATTGGGAGCACCTCTAAACTCATGGTAACCATCAATATCTTCATAGCTAGAGGAAATAGCACATAGAAACGATCCTCTAGGTTCTCGTAGAAACTCAAACTCAGCAACCTCTTGACATGAATACGTAGAAATGGCATATTCCAGAGTGTAGCTAGCTAGTACCCCCTCCCCACCAGTGATCTATAGCACGGGTCCATGTCAGATCTGCATCCTACAACCTTTGGTAGTCTTCTTTGGTCCATATTCGCGATCCATAATGCCAACTTGATCTAGATGCATAGGATGAAAGCCACCAAAATAACTCTACTAGGAAGTAGTAGAAAAAAGTCTCATACAAATCATGGTAAAGATTCTCCTCTACCCATCTACATGTATCAAACTCAGGTCTAGCGCTGAATCTTTGGGCAAATTCATCTTCCATGCTCTTAAACCACGATTCAACATTTTCCAATGTTAACCGATCCGTCATTACTCTTCACACAGATCATGATGCATGCTATATCCCACTACAACTTCGAAAAGAGGTCCCGGCAACGGAACCAAGATGTAGTCAATTTTACTCCCACTATAAGATGAAGGAATCCCTATGCACGTTGGCCTATCACCCAGACAGAAGTTGAGTCGCTCACCCAAGGCATTGCGGCGAGTGCCGAGTCTCTCTTTTATGTGAGTTTTTGGTGGGAAACATTCATCAATGATTAGTATAAGAGTATTCAGCAAGGAAATTTTAGCCATACAAGAATTACAAGGCTTAAGATGGCCTCCAGATCCTTGTAGCTTCTTCAGACCGATGTGTTCTAAAATACGCCATAACATATAATATAACAAAAAGAAAGCTACAACCATTCATTCATAGCATGGAAAGGAAAGATAACTTCTATGAATGAAATATACATAAAACCCACTGATATTCATATTTAATTACAATAGGTAACCTCATTATATCCGTTGTTTCATTACAAAGATCCATAGAGAGCAAAATGTAGTCATGCACATCACTAGGCTTGTATAATTATGCCAAAAAGAAAAATAAATTACAATGTTAAGCTTAGTACATTCCTTTCTGCATCAAAGCTCCACTCGCAGTAATCCTACAGAAATTCACCCATGTTATCTCTCTTTATGTGTATCCTCCTATCTTCTCCTCTCGTGTCTATATTCCCATCCTCTTTTCTCCTCGTATCTTCATCTCCCCTTTTTCTAGTCCGCAAGCACTTGTATTTATCACCTTCCAACGCTGTCAACTCACCTTTCCGGCCCTCAGATCCGTTGCCAAGTGTCAAATGTGGTCCTTCAGCAAGCATGTTTTCTCAGGCCTGAGCTCTCCACTCCATCTCATGATGGTCTTCTAGAAGATTCCTTTGCTAACATGCTCTTTCCTAAGCCACCTGTTGCTATCCTGACATCTTATCCGTGCACAACTGATCATGCTTTTCACGTGTTTTTCCTTTGTTTATTAAATCGGCTAAGTCCCGAATCTCCTTTCGTGTGCCGTGTGCACTATTTACTTCCTTAAGCCTTTTCTCTTGCACATTTTTGCATTGTGCACCCTTTTATAACTAGGGTCTCATGCACCCACGCACCTTCACACTTAGTCAATATTTCAAGGGCCCAACAAATGTACTCAACTCGAATGGATCCCGACGTTGTTTTCCTGCTAGACATCTAGGAAAAAGAGGTAATGAATGGGAGAGTGGAGGAAATCCTCATACCATCTACTTATAACTAAGATGATAGAGGGAGTTGACAAAAAGATGCCCATACTGATAATGTCATAGTGCAATGGATTCCACTATGGAGGTAGATAAAGAAAATACAGAGGATGAAATTACATCTAATGTAAATAAATGATCCTTAAAATCTCTAGCTAGTATCGTACCTTCACAAGATATCAAACATGATTTGATGCCTTTCTGAACCATGAAATCCACCTTGAGCTTGAGATTCAATAGCTGAGAGATAGAAAAAATATTTTTGGTCAAGTTAGGGACATAGAGCACCGTCATGAGGGTACATCTTCTCATCCCAAGAGGAATGGTGACATTGCTAATTCCTTCTGCAACACACTCCTTATTGCCTATAATTCGAACCTGATCTCCAGTGGGTCAATTAGTCAATGAATAAAATAGCTTCATATCACCCATTATGTGATTTTTGGCATCAAAGTCTATCAACCAAGCATTATGTCATGGTTATAACATTTATGAGACTAGAACCAAATCATCTTCATGTGTGCCACAATGTGCTAATTATGAGACATCTTCATCTGAGTCATCATCTAACTAGGTTGCGACATGTTCTTTCTAATTCTTTTAGCAAGGAAACCACTTGGAATTATGTGAATCACCATGGAAAAATGTGCTCTCTTCTCCATAATTATGTTTTGTACAACCATTGTACCAAAATTTCATAGTGTCATGTGTATTTGTGGTGCAGATGTGAAACCATCAATTGGATTTTTGAGACTTTTGTTATTATTGTTGCTTTTGTGGCTACTTTTTTGTCTACTTCTCTTGTTGTCCATTGTGAGGGTTCTGAATCTTCTACTACCTCAATATCATTACTTTGTCCTCAAATTCTTCATACACTATCTGAATAGATTCCTCTTGTTGTAGACAATTCACCAATTTGGAAAACATCGCCTCCTTTTTGTGATGGTCAATGTGGTGATGAATGTCTTGAACTGAGAAGGAAGAGCTCGCAATGTGAGTGGAACAAGAAAATTATGTTCCACTAATTCTCTAAGCGTTCTAAGATCTTCTCATAGTTCTGCCACACGACACAATAATTCCTCTACTTTATCACCTTCTTTCATACTCATTATATGAAGCTTTAACTGGAGATAGAGGGTATTTTTCAAATTATTTACTTCGTAGATGGTGAAAAGAATATACCACGATGCCTTTGATGTTGTCACATCCTATATGTGTGGTTACACCTCATCGAAAATGCTAAGAGTTATCAACATCAATGATTTTACATCGGCCTTGTCATACTTCATTTTCTCATCTACATCGATGGGATGAGCAGCTACCTCAGTGACTATTTCCCAGATATCTTCAAACAAGAGAATGGTGCACATATTTGTCTTCCAGGTGGCATAATTACACCCTTTCAAGAGCTGAGCATCGGATAACAATATTTTAGGGGTAGAGATGATGTCAGAAACAAAATTTTATTATTATGTTCAAGGGTACAAATCCTTACTAATGAAAAAGAGAACAAAAGTGGTCTCGTTACACTCATGCATTGAAACACGGATGCTTATGTGAGCATTCTATTTTGTGTTCATCATCTTCCTCATATCCTTCCTTGATCTTCACAATGAATCTTCTCAGCTTGGCATCGTACATCGAATAAGAACCAATGCAGTAGTCCCTGATGCACTAAATCCTCAAATTTCAGATTTCTAATGTTATGGAGGGCTCATTGAGAAATTCAAAATACAAGTCAATGCTTTCAAAAGCTTGATCTTGACCTCTTAATGGTGATTTACCTCACGGATTTCTCGCAACTCTACTTGCATCATCTGGAATGTGTAATATGTGCTCACGGGGTCATGCTTTCTTCTTCATAAGAAGGAAATTCAGTCTTTACACACAGGTATGGTATTTTTTCTCCATGTACAGTAGCATAAAAATTCCAAGATTGGTTGTCTAATCCTCCACATAACAATAACCTTCAAAAACAAGAGAGCGGACTTCAAAAACTAATGTTTTTCAATATTTTTTGTATCCTTCACACCTGCATCAAAGAAAAATGTAATGCTACCATGTCAAGTTCCTTTGGTTTGTTAGACACTCCATTGGTTTGTTGCTCACTTCTTATGAATGTTCCCTTGAGCCACTGCTACACGGGATCTACAAAAACATGGATACAGTCATTGCCACATCTTTCAATATGTTGCACCAAGCAAGATTCTATGTTTTTGATGCCAAAGTAGGTCTACAATATTCCATGCAACAAGATGCAGAAAAATGATAGAATGATACGAAAAAACTGGTGTTGGTGCTTCCTTAATCTTCACATAGGCCACTAGATCTAGAAAATATCTAATACCAATGTTGGGTAATAGAGAAAACAAGATTTTTTGAATTTTTTTAATAAGCCAAGGAACAATATGCCAATAATATATACAATATGAGGAAATAATTTAGATAGTTTGCTACCAAGGAACCCTCACACATGTGGAGAAACATAATTCCATGTAGGCATAACCAATGAAGATAGAAATAATGTATTAATTTGATAGCATCTACAAACTAGCCACTCACCTAAAAGATGACACCACCTTCCTCCACTAACTAGTATCTGAATAAGTTGATGCCTGATTAAAAATATTAGAAATTATTGATGAATACTATCTCTTTACTTTTCAACTCACCCATAAAAAAATGCAAGATGCTTCCCACGTGCTCAAACAAGCAATAATTGCAATTGAAGATACGAAATAAATTATCTGCAACAACTATTATGCACAATTCTATACAAGTTAGGAAAAAACCTGCAACACCAATTAATACAATATCTAAACCATTAATCCCCCACCCCATAATGTAAATGCTTTCATTACATTATTACATAAACTTTTTGCATGTTGTATTTTGGATTATATTTTTCCCAATGTAGATACAACTATACACTAATGTTTTAACATAGTATGAAACTATAAAATTTACATGCTACACGATCAATTTGGGATAATAGATGAGGAAAATAGGTAATTGCATATTCATAATTCTTATTTGTTCCATTACACCACACCCAATCATCACATACAACATAATGAGATTGTCTGATTAATTTACAAGGAATGACACATAAATAAAGACATTAAAACTCACACCTCATCAAATCCTACTCCACAAACCGTACTTTAACACAACATAATACAACTAACCCTATGTCAAATGGCATACCAATGCACCCCCAAGGGAGCAACTGCTAGTTCTAACGTCAAAGCACTATAACAACCAATCAATAAAAAAATCAATTTTGAATATTGGTAATTGCATTTGAAAAAATAGATAGATAATTGTGGTGATAATCGTGTGGCCAAGTTATGCATGGTCTCGAAAGTCATAACGTAGCATTTTAAACTTTGTGCACGCCTAATGAAAAGGTAAATCATTAATTTCTCGCTTGCAAGTTTCCTTCTTTCCATCACATAATAAATTTTTGTTCACATGTCCTGGAAATGAGTGATTTGTTTCTTTGGTTTCTTCCCTTCCACTGTTAGATATGTGACAACAAAGTAAAAAATTAGGTGTATTTATTTTTGTGGTGATCTAAATTTTCTCATAACGAGTTTGCATGTAATATATTCATCTTGAGTTAGTAAAAATTTGATATCTTGTATCACGGATGTTTCCCTAGGCACGCAATTGGGGTTTTATCACATAAATCTGGTGTTCATCTCTTATATATTTGGTATTTTTTTATCTCTATCTACGTAAACTGTTGTTTTATTATTCAACTTTCTACTTATTCATTGTTGTTAAGTCTATGGTTTCCTAACATCCACCAAATGAATTTAGTTTGGCTTCTCAATGGAACAATAATGGCTATATTTAATATTTAGCTATACAATGTCAATATGATGCTCTTAAATTATGAAAAAATCCTATTTATTTTGACAAGCTGACTAAATATTATGAATTTTCATCATAAACAAAAACTGATTTTTTATAAGGCCTTATAGGGCTCTTTTCTTGTTTTTTTCTCTTGACATTGAAAATTTGTGTAATCTTGTGTGAGTTTTTCTTTATTTCATGTCTGATTACGGTACATTCCTACTCCATCGATGCTCCTCTTTGAAAATTCTATGTGCATGGATTTTCAAACTTAACATTTTATTTTAATTATATTTTCTAATAATTGTGGGAAATGTTTTACTTAATGTTGTTGGATTGAGGGATGTAAACATGGAAGGCAAAACAAAGAAGAGAAAAGAAAATAATGCAAAATATATTGCTTCTATTATAATTTTTCCAAAGCTTTGCTGCTCATATTTTTCATTCCAAAATGCATACAAATGCCTCATATATATAGAGCTATTTCAAAATAGATAACTTCATGAGAAAGATGAATACATTAAATGTGATTTGGTAGGAGAGAAGATTTTACAATCAATTGGAAATATTCTCCAAATCCCTTTTGCTGACAAAATATGTCAGACTTAATTCACTAGTTGAGATTACACAAATCCCAATACTCCCCCTAAGTGTTAACAGGTACCATGCAAAATACACCTAGACATTACATGCTGAGATACACAAAATGTATCCTTTGGTAAAGGCTTCGTGAGAATGTTGACGAACTGGTCTTATAACCTACAAAATTCCAAATATATCTTGCCATTGTTGACGAGCTCCCTGATGAAGTGATATCTGGTGTTGAAGTACTTTCTCTGCTTGTGAAACACATGATTCTTAGAAAATTTTATCATTGATTTTTTATCACATAATATTGTTGTTGCTTCTTCTTAAAAATTTTCCAAATATGTTAGAACTCTCCTCATCCATATTTCCTGACAAGTTACGGTTGTGGATGCTACATACTATGCTTCTGCAGACGAGAGAGTACAATAAGATTCTTCTTAGATGCCCATAAGACTGCACCTGAACCAAAATTAAATACATAGCTAGACATTCTTTTCCTGTCATCAATGCTACCTACATAGTCACTATATGTGTATCCTGTTAATCTAAAATCATCAAATGGTGCATACCAAATTCCATAATATGTAGTACCGACAACATATATTAGTATCCTCTTTCCTGTAAGCCAATGTAATTCTTTGGGATTCTTCATGAACCTTGAGACGAGACTAACTCCATACATGATATCTGGCCTTGTTGTCATCAAGTACATTAGACTTCCAACAAGTCTTTTGTACAATGTTGGATCAACATTGGATCCCTTATCCTCCTTGCTTAGTTTTAGGCCCATAACAAGTGGTGTTGTTAATGGATTGCATTTCAGCATATTAAATCTCTTTAACACATCATTTGCATACTTATTCTAACATATGAATATACCTTCTTTAGATTGAGTCACTTTTATTCCTAAAAATTATTTCATCAACCCTAGATCTGTCATTTTGAATTCCATCTTCATGGCTGACTTAAACAAGTCAATAGACAAATTTTCAATGAATATGAGGTCATAAACATACAAATAAACTATTATACTATGACCTCTATTATTCATCTTGATGTATAGGGTTAGCTCACTTCTAATTTTGTTGAATCCATTTTGTAGAAAATATGAATCTATTCTATTGTACTAAGTTCTCAGAGCTTGCTTTAGGCCACACAATGCCTTTTTCAATCTACATACTTTATGCTCTAGTCTATATACTTCATATCTAGGTGGTTGTTGAACATAAACTTATTCTTCCAAAAAACCATTCAAGATTGCTAACTTGACATCCATTTGGTATACTTTCCAGTTATTCTGAGTTGGTATGGCTATGATAGTTCTAACTGTGTCAAGGCTAACCACCAGTGCAAAAGTTTCATTATAATCAATTCTAGGTTGTTGTGAGAACTCTTCTTCTACTAACCTTTTCCTTGTTCTTTTGCACATTTCCTTCTGCATTGAATTCAGTCTTATAGACCCACTTAACACCAATAACATCCTTTCCTTATGACATATTGACTAAGTCCCATGTTTGATTATTCTCAATAGAATCCATTCCTTCATCCATAACTTCTATTCATTCTTCATTTTCTACAGCATCTTCAAAATAAATAGGATCATTTTGTGAAATAATGTAAAATCAGAGTATAACTCTTCAAATTTCTCAACTTGATCATATATCTCCCTCAAACTTCTTGTTTTCTTAGAAGCTGTTTCTGAAATGAGATATGAGTTCTGCCAATGTTGGCTTGGATGAATCACTATTTTGTGGACTTGAAGTTCCTGCATGCCTTGAGGCTTTACCAGTTAAAGGTTTCTTCTAGGTCTCCATAATGTTCTATGGAGTAAGTGTCTATAAATTATCTTTTGAGTGAGTTCTTTGAGGGTTGTAAGTTGTCAATGCATTCTGAGGAGTTACTATTGAACTTTGTTGACCAGCTAAGCCACAAACTAGAGTTAGTATTGGAGCGTGCCCTTGTGGTGTTGATTGATGGTTTTGTGCACTATTTTCTTCACCTTCATACTCTTCATGAGATACCTCTATAGAGATAATTGGCTCTTTATCAATACTTCCATCCCATGCTTCATTCTCTATAAAATCAACATCTCAGCTGATAATAGCCTTTTAAGTGACGGGATTATGCAGCTTATATGCCTTTGAATTCTCACTGTAACCTACAAAAATTCATTTTTCACATCTATCATCTATATTTTTTCTCAATTCTTGAGGTAATAGTGTATTCAATATACACCCAGATACTCTTAATTGTGTAACATTGTACTTTCTTCCACTCCATGCTTCTTGAGGAACCTTGTCCATGACATTTTTTGTTGGGCGTTTGTTTGATAGGTAGGTTTCACATGTGAACAGATTCTACCCAATACTCATTTGGAAAGTGGTTTTCCTTCAGTAGACTCCTAGCCATGTCCATGATAGTCCTATTTTTTCTTTCTCCTACACCATTCTGCTTAGGTGTATACCTGGTTGTACACTACTCACATATTCCATACACCTTGAGAAAATTTAAAATTTACCTTTGATATATAATCGCCACCTCTTTCTAATCTCAATACCTTGATAAAATGACCACTCTGCTTCTCTATGAGGGCCTTGAATTCCTTAAAAATCTCAAAAACATCTGATTTTTTCTTTAGGAAGAATACCTGTTATCCAAAATTCACCCTCAAGGTAATTTTGATAACATGCATCAAATTATTCAGTCCCGAACAAGTAGATTGATTCGAGGTCTGAAATCATGTTTTTTGGGGGCCCCTCGGCTTCTCTCTAACTCCCCCATCCAAGAAGAAATCCCAACGAGTTAGAAAAAATGCAAAAAATGCAAAAAATAAGGTTGCAGGATTGTTTTAAAGCATTTCGGGTCTGAAGGGTTCGGGTCGTACTAGTGCGGGTTGTACTGAGGTTTGTCGTACCAAGCTTGGAGCCAAAATACAAAGAAAATCAGCTAGGTCAGACACTTTAATCCCAGGCGGTCCGCGGGACAGTTGGGATGTCAGGACGTGAGGGACGTGAAAAGCTGAAACGCCCGAAAGCAAGAAAAATCGTCAAGTTTTTTGTTTCGCATGGTTTGGGGCAGCCGGGACAAAAGTACGTGTGGGACGCGAATCAGCTGATTTGCCGAAAGATGGTCCATTTCGGGTAGTTCAGAAATTTTCATCCGGGACAGTCGGGACAAAAGTACGCGCGAGACGCGTGGGACGCAAAAAGGTGAAAAGGCCACAAAAGGGGACAAGGCAGCCCAAATCGGCTGATGTGGGAGATATTTGTCTAGAACAGCCAGGACAAAAGTATGTGTGGGACACAAATCGGCCGATTTTCTGAAATAGCTGCAACAAAGAGAAAAGTCAACGTTTGACCCGTGAAACTCAAACGGCCATAACTTTTAACTCCGAGCTCCGATTTTCACAAAATTGGACTTTCTGGAATGAGCACAATATCCTCTACGCCAAAAAAAATAGATTTCTTATTTATAACAACCCTAGATATATTTAAATAAAATAAACATATTCGGATCCATTCAATTAATGCTCATTCCCGTCAAATGACAGAAAACGCTTGCAAACCCAAAATAATTGCCCGCACTCAAAAGGCCATAACTTTTGCATTTATCAACAAAATCACACAAAATTGGTACTCGTTGGAGATTGTGGCTCTGAGCCTGAAGCACAGTAATCAAGAAATTCTAGATTTGATGAGATATTGATTGATATTTTTTAGAAAACGTGGCTGGGTTCATAACAGTGTTTTATTTGGTGGTTGGGAGTGCAATTAAGAGGCATGGTCATCATTCTTTCTCTACATCAGCACCTGGGATAGTATGGAGAGCCTTTTTCAATTAATATATAATCATTTTACTCCATTTAATTCCTCTTACAAGTGGTTGAAGGATAGATTTCAGGATTTCCTTTTTTCCCTTCTCTCTTTCTTCTCATTTTTTCTATAAATGGGAGTGTTGGGCTCATTGTAAAGGGAGGTAGTTTTGTAGTAAAGATCTGCCAAAATTTCTTTGTGAAACCAATGTGTTGCAGGCCCTTGTTGTTGACTCCTTGCATGGTGATCCAGGCCCTTATCTTGTAACCGATTGAACTGTGCATACCAGGAAGCAATAAAATACAAGTTTGTGGATGTATCTTCCCCTTCTGTGTTTTCTTGCATTCTTCTTGCCCTTTTAACCTTGATTACAAGAATATTTTGTCTATTATTATGTTCTTGTAGGGATCCATTATCATTGTAAATGTTTGAAATATTGTTGTAAAATGCATTTTGCTAGATTATGGAGAACTATCATCAGCCTTTCTAGTGTGCACTTTGCTTCTGTATCTCACACATTTGAAGACTACTCTCACACCCTCCTTTTCTGGTGTACCAATGCTGTAGTGTAGGATTTCATTTTATGCATTCTCTCTCTCTAGTCCGTTGGAAATTTCGGTTAGAATAGTTATTTTCCCCTGCATTAGAGTAGATTGTGGCAGGTAGTTTAGGAGCAAGAACCAGCTTTCTCTGAAGGTCTATCTTAAGTAGAAAGTCCCACAACTTGGAGATAGTACCCATGTTATCCAATCACATAATGAGTTCAAGTATATGCACTTGTATAAACATAGGGGTGTTGTGATCTGGTGATAATAATACCCATGTCTTCCTGTTGAAGTCATCGATGAAGGTCAGAAAGTACATACTTTTTCCTATCAAGGGTGTTTGCATATGTCCATATAATTCTATGTGGATGATTTTGAGGGGATCCTGAGCTCTATATGCCTTTCCAAATGGAAAAATTTCCATGTTCTTCTTAACAAGAATGCAACTTTGGCATGGCATTTCAAGAAGTTCAATCAATGGTATTTCATTCACCATGTTCTTGGGGATAAAATTTATGCCATTAAAACGTTAGTGTCCAAGCCTTAAATGCTAAAGCCGAGCATAATTTTCCTGATTGAATTAGAGTGCATATGTAGATTTCATCCTTGGAAATCCTCTTTTAGTGAGGTCTTGACATTCCATAGCTGATTTATAGCTAACACTAGCTAGGCTTAAAAATCCTTCTTGAAAAAAAAAATTCTTTACCCATAGGTGGTTGGAATATAGCACCTGTTAGGCTCAAACCTTCTCCTTGAAAATTTTTTTACACATATTGAATTGGGGGAACCTTAGTGCCCGCTAGGTTTGAGGAACACCCTTAAGAATTTTTTTGAATTTCTTGGCTTGGAGGAATCCTACTGCCCACTAGGCTTAAAACACCTCCTTCAAAAAAAAATATTCTTCTTTTCTTTGAAGAACCCTAGTGCCCGCTAGGCTTGAGGAACTTTCTTGAAAGAAATTTTTCAACTCCATATTTTTTTATAGCTAGCGACCACTAGGCTTGAAGATTCTCATTCGGTGAGATCTCCATGACCCATATAATAATAGGAGCTAGCACCTGCTAGGGTCAACTCACTTTGTATTTTCAATGGGAACATTTTATTTCCTTTCATTTCCACCTTAGCTATTAACTTGTTACTTTGATTTTGATCCAAAATAATACATTCTCCTTTCTCTAAAACACTTTTTCACCTTTCTTTATCAACTGACCTATTGAATTGTTTCAACCCAAAGACATAATAGACATCAGGAATGAACTTATTTTCTCCTTGTTTTGTATTAATATTTATGGCATCTTTTCCAATAACTGAAAATTTGTTGTCATTTCCCAGTTTTACCTTTGATTGGATAGATTTTTTCATGGAAGAAAATAATTCTTTTGAACATGTCATGTGGTTACTACAACTAGAATACAAAAACCATACATATTTTGTGCTCTCTTGAGCGACATGATAAGTAATAAACATAGAATTATGATTTGAACTTCTAGAATTACATTCTTTTGAGAAATTTACACTTTTTTTACTAAAATCATACTGTATTTTTCAACATTCAATAGCATAATTCCCATACTTTTTGCGATAAGGACATTAAATATTAGATTTTTCATACATTTCTTCCTACGAGTGGTTATGATAATGAGTGTGAAATGAACTTCTATGTCTTCCTCTACTTGAAAAATTGCTTGATTTAGATATGGAGTTTTCTTAATCACTTGAATCTTAAGATCTACCTCCTCTTGAATAAAATCTTCCTCTTCCTCTCTTGTTTGCAAATCTCTGCCTCTGGTAACTAAAATTTGGCTCTTAAAGGCATGTTCTAAAGAGGAACTTCTAGATCTATTAATTCTTTGTTCATGGGACAATAAGGATCCCATTAGCTCATCTACAAAGAGTTGATTCAAATACTTGGACTCTTCAATAGCAACAAAAATGGAGTCGAACTTGGTTGGTACACTCCTAAGGATATTTTCTATGATTTTATGGTCTTCTAAGGTCTCTCTGTGGGACCTAATTTGATTTACTACACCCATCACGTGGGTAAAAAATGAATCAACACTATCATATTCTCTCATCTGAATATTTTTAAAATCTCTTCTCAACATTTGCAATTTGGCATGTTTTACCTTGTTGGTACCTTGATAGGAAATTTCTAAAATATCCCATGCTTGCTTGGACCTAGTGGTTGTGGCTACTCTAGAAAATATTGACATGTCCAGACCTTGTTATATGAAAACTAAATATTTTCAATCCCTTTTTTTATTTTCATTAAGCAGATCCTTCTCTTCTTGTGACAAAGCATTAAATGTTGTTTGATCTTGAGGTTTAGGGAAGCCATTTTCGACAAGACCCTAGGTATCTTGACTATAGAAAAGGGTTTTCATTCTAATATCCCAATAATCATAATTTTTTCCTTTAAAAATTGCAAGCATGGAAGGTAAAACAAAGAAGAGAAAAGAAAATAATGCAAAAGATATTGCTTCTACTATAATTTTGCCAGAGCTTCGCTGCTCAGATTTTACATTCTAAAATGTATACAAATGGCTCATATATATAGAGGTCTTTCAAAATAGATAGTTTCATGAGCAAGATGAATACATTAAATGTGATTTGGTAGGAGAGAATATTTTACAAATTATTGGAAATATTTTCCAAATCCCTTTTGCTGACAAAATCTTTCAAACTTAATTCGGTAGTTGAGATTACACAAATCCCAACAAATGTGACACTTACAGACATCGTGTCCCTAATGGAAACCAAGATTTGAACACTCCATAAACAAATGCATCAAATGCCGATTTTCTGCTACCAACACCTTCCTTTGTGTTAATTCGAATAATACCAGTGAATTCTGATTGAAGTAAAAAACTTTTAGAAAATAGGGTGTATCTCCACTTTTATTGGCAGCAACATTTGGACAACAATTGTAAAGGGATAAAACATTACAAAATGGATTTTAAATTTATTTCTTTATTGTCTAATTGGTTTCTGTTGTAATTTGTAATATTATTTAATTGAAAAAAGTACGGGCAATGAAGAATAGTTACAGTGGCCAATTCTCTTTCATATAAATAAAAAATAAAAAATAAAATATAGGACTATTTATTATTTTCACCATATATTACAAAACAGTATTGTATTTTTTATCTTTACAGTTTTGAAAGCAATTTAATTGCTCTAGGCAAAAACAATTGTAATACTGCCGAATGGAGGCAGTAATAAAACATTGTTAGAAGACTTCGTATACATACATCTAAAGAGAAGGCGAGCATCAAAACTAAGACAACGGTAATATATTTTCTTTTGAATACCGATAGTGATCTTACTTATAAATATGGAATGTGGTTGTATATCAATAATGCACTATAACTAATAAGCACAACTCAGATTTAGTTTTATGTAATCAAATAAAACAGATTTAATTGTAGAATATTAAAATATGTCAAATGTAAAATTTTGTTGGCAAACACGGCTAACTGATTCCAATCTTCAAAAACCTCACTCGTTTTTACATGTTTCATTGCAAACCATTAGAAAATCGCTTGAAGTCTTAAAAGCCCGTATCCACTGCCTCTGCAAAATGCAAGAAAAATGGGATTCAGATTCGAAGACATGAATCGAGATTTAATACAAATGAACAAATAACTTGGGATGTCTATTTCAAAAAAATAGTTAAAATTAGATACTCTTAAAATGCATGAATTCAGAGGAATGTAATAGATTCTTTGCTCTTACAAATTTCCTTTTGTTTGTTTAAATGCATTAATATACTTATGTATTATTTATTTTGGAATTTTATTAGGACCATGTTGGTTGGTTCCCCGTCCCCATAGAATAGTAACATCCATCCATCCCACCTTATGCAATTTGCAGAATTTGAGCATGACGCTTCCACTTACAAAATCGTAATGCAAACTCTAAATAAGTAATTCAAGATTTGAAAATATTAAAGAGAATCATGAATAGGGTGTAAGAAAGATGACCATTAGCCATAGCGAATTTCAGAATATTTGGATTTGAGCCACCTGAAGCCATTTCTGATGGAGGACTTGACTTTTCCTTCAACGGAGAGAACTTTGTAGGAAGCCACGCGCTTTTTTCGTTTAGTTTCTGCATCGAAAGCACTGGTTATATTATTGTTGAGATTGGGTCCATTGAATTTGTATGCGTTGTTGCCTTCTCCTTCTCCTTCTCCTTCAAACTCGTATTTTTCCATTGCCACATCCACATCATTTGATTGACGCGGGTGCGGTGAGACTATATAGAGAATGGAGAATTATGAGGAGGACGTCCCATGTGAAGGGCGATGATGGTGTCTACATTCATAATGCTACTGCACATGCCTCTCTACCCCACTTCATTTCTAATCTCCACTTTAGATGAGGATGCGCGTGAATGATTCCAATAAAAAGCTAAAAGATTTTGTTTTAACGCATGTACATTATCTCTATTCCCCTAATCATGTAGTGTAGTGGGGGGAAATAATGAATCAATGACTTGGGGATTCTACACACCCAATATTCGTACGGAACTACTCAATTCCTATGCTGGTGGGGTATTTATGTGTTTATTAATCACTAGCACTTGCACCAATATGAGGTGCAATGTTATGCCGATAGTAAAAATATGAGGGTTTGTAGAGTTATTGAATTGAGTTCAAGATGCACTGAAGAGGTATGTTTTCCCTGGGTGGTGAGGTAGAAAAGGCTTGTAGGGTCGTAGAAGCAATTCTAAAATGTAGTGAAAAGACATATTTGACATCGGTAGCAAGACAACAAACACACGTATCGCACAACCAATCAACCATTATGTTAGAATTATCCAAAATAGCCCCCCACCTATTTTGGATGACTCCTCTAGTTGAAGGCTAGGGCAACTTCTTTCTTGGCATAAAGATTCCAAAAACAACTAAGCATAGAAGTCATGGAGTGTGATTGCAGAAAACTCGGTGTCCACGGATTCTCAGAGTCCACAAGACAAGTGAGTTAAACGAAGGAGAAGAAAAGCCTTCATGGCTTTTGGTGCAAGCCATGCTTTGGAGAAACACATTTTCTTTTACCTTCAGACCTCTGCAGTTAGCATTTTTGAAGGAATTTCCTAACCTCTGCTTTGTAAATGTGATGAAAACTTTTTGAATGCAATACATCTGTGGTTTTTTTCCCTTCGAGTACTTTGTATTTGTTGTGGATGTTTAACCTCTTGTTTTCATTTAGTTTTATTCATTCACCTCCTTCAGAACTCTGTGTTTTCATGTAAAGTCTCTGCATATGCGACTGTTCTATGTCTTTCAAGGTCAGATTCAAACCCTGTCTTAGTGTTGGTGCACTTTCGCCATTCTTTCATTTTGCATCTTTTTTCCCTTTCTCTCATCCCTGGATCCTACATGTTTTTAGATTTATCTTTAGCATTAATTGTAGTTTGAGTAGTTTAGGTTAGTTTGTGTTAAGCTACGATAGAAGGAACCAGCGTTCTCTCAAGGTTTGTCTAAAGGAGCAAGGTCCCACACCTTGGAGACAATCTCATTTTAGCCGAAGTATTTGATCTTCCATGATCAAACCAAGGGTGCTACTTCTGGTCTCTAACAGTTCTAGCACGCCCAATGGGACACTGAAGAATCTCTTGTCATTTCACTAAGAATTCGGTGTGTATCTTGTGGCAATCAGCCTTTTGGAGGCCCTACAAAATTCATCTAGCGACTCCAAGCATTGCATTTGTTGGTTCAAGGAGAAAAGTGTCTCTATCTCATGAGACAGATTCAAACAAGACAAAGGATAGCACATGGAGAGTCTTTTGACTACTTGCAGTTGTCACCAAGGAGAAGAAGAAGAGGTAGATCCGCAAAGAGATCACCATCACCTCCAAATAGAGTTCTCTCTACTCCTCCTCCTGGTAGGCCTGTCTTGCTATCTTCTAGGGTTCTAAGACCCATCACATTCATGGCTCACCAAAGAAATCAAGCATTTGTCACATTCAATGGAGAAAGCCCTTTGCTTTTAGCCCAATATGATGATATTCTAGTTACAGCTTTGAAGAGTGTTCCTTTCTTCATTGGAGAGAACACTATAACTCCCATAGAACATATCAAAGATAATACAAACAGCTGCTCGGTATATCATGTCACACAAGAGAATGTAGTCATCAGATTGTTGGCGGCTTCTTTCAAAGGGAAAACCCTTGCAATGGTACAGAGGCTTAAGAGTGAATTTCATCTCTACTTGGGATGAGCTAGGAGAAGCTTTCTACAATCAGTTTGAAGATAAGTTAGACCATCTATCTTTGGTGGAGCAACTGACTACAACAAAAAGAGCACCTCATGAGCTAATAACTGATTTCAACATCAGATTTCAGGGGACATGGGATAGAATCCCACAAATGGTAAGACCTACACCCCAGTATGTTTTTCTCTATTACTTAAGGGCCTTAAATAGTGACATCTTTGTCATGATCCAATCCATGGGGGGTAGAACCTTACCTCATGCCTATGATATTGATATTAGATTGGAAAACAGTTTAATTCAGGCTGGGAAACTTATTCCTTGTCCTCCAATGCCCATATTCCCAAAAGCTAGGGACATTCGCACCCCATCAAACACCTGAATTCGCTCTCATTCCAACCTCAAGAAACCAAAGTTCAGGCCAAGCATCTACCTCTACAAGCCCTTCAAGTGAGTTGCACGAAGTCATAAAGCAATTGCAAAACTTTGGAAATGAGTTGGTATCCTTGAAGAGGCAACAAGCTCAAAATTTTAGATCTTATCAACCTCCATACCAACCCAACAAGCCCCCTTTTCAGCCAAATAAGTCCACCAGTTCAAGCAGCTCCTCAAAATCAAAATCAGATCACCCATGTGAAATCCATTTCAACCATACAATCCTAATGCAACTAGTTCATCCAAAGATTTGGTTCCAATTCAGAACAATTTAGTGCAAGATTATGAGTGGTGTTTCCCTTACAATCTTCCCCATAGTCAATCAACTTGCCTCAATGGCATTCTGAACCAAGCTTTGATGGTGCAAATGCATCTTTCTCTCATGATGCACCCGTAGAAGAGAATCTACAGTGGAAAATTATTCAAGAACCAACGACTGATACTTCACTTGTAAATTAGAAAATGGGTGAATTATACATAATGAATCTTATTCATGGGGTAAATCAAGTTCCTTATTCAAATGTATCTACAAACACAAGGTATAAAATATGGTAGATAGAGGCAAGCACTTTGTCTCTTACTTCACCAAGTACACCTCCGCAAGACAGAGAACCCGTAGACTTAGGAGAAATCCAAACTTCAACAAATAATCCACATAATGTAGTAAACTCGCAATGTAATACAAACCTATGGAACATTGCGGAACCAACGGGTAAAGAGGTTGTGTGTGATAAATAAAATCCACATGATAGAGATAATCCACGAGTCAAGTAGAATCCGTAACTTAAAGGAAATCTACGAAATGTAGAGATTTCGTCATCCAAAGAAAATTCATAGATAGAATAGACAAGAAATAAAAATACCACCCCTCTATTGAAAAAAGTTGTGGGTACTCCTTTTAACATCCTAGAGTAAATGAAAATGACCAATGTGAACATCTCAATGTGGAAATATCTAGATATTCATCTAAATAGATATCTCCTACAAGCCACCATGGTTGATCTTCCTACACCACATGAATCATCTAAAGAGAAGAACAAGGTTTTTCTCACTAACACGCTTCAACTGAAGGATGGCCAACTAGGTAAGAACGTGAGGCCACCACCTTTCTATTTATCTCTAATAATAGGTAATCATCTAGCGTACAATTTCATGATTGACTCAGGGACAAGCAGTTTAGTGATGCCCAAAAAAATACCAGACCAACTTGATCTTGAATATGAGTCACTCTCTAAGGGAGTAATGCAATTGGATTGAACTGTGGTGGGAACCGTTGTGGTTGTCAGAGGTTTGAGACTCACATTACACACATGCCCTAACTCCTCAATCCCACATGATGTTTTCATCATCTACCTTCCTTGTTTCTTTTCTGTGTGCCTCTCAATTGATTTCACTACTAAGATCAGCGAATACTTATCTGTGGATTGGTCTCACATGATTTTCAGAACTAGATATAGCACCAAAGCCACCATAAGGTCTAATCCAATTGCCACATACCACATAGATCCTTATGTTCCCAAACCCATTAATGAAAATTGCACCATTGTTTATCAATACGATCGCCCAAGTGTCTAGGAATAAGATACTAAAATTGAAGGTATCCCAGATTTTTTGCTTGATGAATGGGGAATTGAATGTCATGGTTTTGATCCATACATACAAATTGAAGAAGCTAGTTTAGGAATCTATTGTTTACATGAATAAAATTCACATGTTCCTAGTATTATAAAGGCCAATGAGTTAGATAATTGCATTTGGTAAATGTTATTTGATGGATCAGGGAACATACAAGGTGTGGGAGGAGGTTTAGTGTTTGTATCTCTTTCTGGTATTGATACAAAGAAAATTTAGTTTCAACCATATATTTACTCAATCAATAAGGTTATACACAAACAACTCCACTATCTTTGCCTAAGAGGATTAAACACAAACCTAAAATGGTTTACAACTTGTAAAAAACTAACAAATACCATTTGGAATGGTCTCCTCCTCACCAAATCCTACCCAAAACCTTCAATCATTTCCATTTCCATCATCAAATTCATCACATTCCAAGCAATTTCTCTAGACACTCACCTTGCAATTTCTTCCTCACTAGCTATTTTCTCAGTATTGAAAATTTTGGATTTTTTCTTCCTCAATGCTTCTTGGGCCTCCTCCCCTATTTCATCACTCAAAACACATGTTAAATAATACTCAACATGACCCAAAATGATTCAATACTTCATCTTTCTATAAAATTTCTCTATCCTGCAATTTGTACCCTTAAGTTAAGCTTGTTTGGAACATTCATGTTTAAAGACATCTAACCCACAAAAATATTTCAACTTCTTCCTAGACTCTTTTTCATGCTCATGTTGTACCCTAAATTTCATCACTTGATTCCTTATGCTCCTCCTACAAATCTACTTTTCTTCTTTGTGGCTTACTAGCTCCAACTAACCCTAGGACAGTCTACTTTCGATCATATATTTATTTGCATTAGGTGTCTAGGCACAAACCATACATTTCTAGACACACATTAATGATTTCTTGAAGCCTATGAAGTTTCACTATCAAACCCAAACGCTATCTCACACTTCCTTTGTAAAGAACCTTTCACAATTAGGCTTCAAACTGTGCATACAGTCATATAGGGGACTAGTAATAAGATCTCTTGATTTTACCAATGAAAGTTCCAAATTATTTCTCTAATATCTAAGGGACACCTTTATTAATATTACTTATAATTTTCAAGGCTAAACTCCTTGATTTGAGACTCCAAATCACAATTTCCTCTATAAACCCTAGTTTCCATCTGTATGCACCTGAGAATCTCTAAAGGCTTATAAAATGAAGATTTTAAACTATCAAGCTCTATAATTTAGTCACCATGTCTAATTTCACTCCATCTCTAATTTTGGACTAATAATGGAGCATATTACTAAATATCATGGCTCAAAACTACTCAATGTATACCTACATATTCATTAGAATCAAGGACTTCCAAACCCTTCATGATCCAATTAAAATATTAAATACTTTTGGCTTATGTAACTCTTCATTCATTCTATATATATATAGTCATACAACCATTTCTTGAGGTTTTCACATACATTTACACCTTTTCTTCATAGATAGCCAATTTATACCTTCTTAGTTTCACTTTGCACAATCACAGTACCTTTAAGACATAAAAAGAGTATTAGATCTTCATCTCAACTCATGAGCAAAACATGCAATGGTCTCATTGAAAATCATATGATAGATTATCCAATGCATTGAAAAGGGAACACATCATTTCTTACCCCACACTCAAAAAAAACCATACCATTTCATTAACATGCACAACAAGATCATTGATTTACTAAGCTAGACCCAGAGCACATATAACTTCAAGAATTTATTAATCCTCCCGAGATGGATTATTCACACATACATGAAAGGAACTCACTAATGATATCACCAATACAAATACATTGATTTCGAAACCATATTCTTGTAAACAAAACAAATTTCACAATATCTATTAATTATATTTTCCTACAAAATTGTATCTTCCTCCTTTAACATTCTCTACATCCTCCACAATGAGGAATACATATAAATTGACTTCCACTCTCTCCTATACTCAAATTTCTTTCATGCATTCACATACTTCTTGATTCATAACTTCCCTTTTATGACTCTTGGCTGTCCTATATGCCTTTGTGAATGATAACTACCATTTTTACACTATTTTAAGCATTTCAATGACTCACCTACACTTCTTAGGACCTGTTGCCTTGCTTAGAAATCTTACATTCCCTTTCAAACATCAAAACTTCCTATGACAACCACATTTCCTTGCTTCCATTCTTTTACAATTTTAAATCCCTTTTTGGAGGGAAAGTACAATAATAAGGTAAATTAAAATTTTAACATTCTCAACACCTTAACATAACTCACATTTCTCCCTAAGACCTCATAACAACCTAGGATCATGATAAAAGGATAATCATTACTTGCATGCTCTTCATTCACTGATGCTCCTGCATCAGGTACGAGGAATTACTCTACTTTTATGTTTCAATTTAGTTGTTCTACCAACTCAGTAGACTATGAATCTCTCATCCATGGCCTACAATGGGAAAGAAAAAAAAATATTAGACAATTACAGACTTTTGGGACAATGAGTGGATTGTGAACCAAGTTAGAGGGATAAATGCAAAAAATAATGACTTGTTAAGGGTATATAAGCACATGTTATGAGATCTAGAGGCTTTGAAGCTTTCAACATCTACTCCATATGAAGGAAAGAGAATGAACCCATAGATAGATTAGCCATAGTGGGAGAAATATTTGACATTGCTAAGGATATCAAGGATGGGTTGCAACTGCATGTTAGAGTAGTGGTAAGGCCTAGTGTCCTAGAAAATGATACAAATTGGTATGAGTTTAAAAGTGATTAACAAATTATAAATTTCATCTAAGAAAAAGATGAATTTTCTTCAAGGAACCAGGAGAAATTGGAGCAGCAATACGGAGACCAAATTTTCCAACTCTGATCAAACAAGTTACCAAAATGGTTTCGTGAATTTGGAATCCATTTTTAATTTAGACGACGAGCTCAAAAAAGAGAAAGCAAATATGACATTCAAAGGTGAGGATTACGAACCTATCTCAGTTAGTGAAGAGAAACTCCTTAAGATTGGAAATGTATGTACTCCACAAAAAAACATGAATTTTTAGAACTTTGTCAAGGATTTGTTGATGTATTTACAAGGAGCTATGAAGACCTTAGAGGTTTTGATCCTGTTCTAGCTGATCATACCATTGAACTAGGTACAATATCCAAGCTGATTAGGCAGAAATAGAGGCCTTCCAATCCACGGATTGATCCTCCCATGAAAAACAAATTCAATGTGTTGATTGAGGAAAATATCATTTTCCCCATTAAACATTCATCATGGGTTCCCAACCTAGTTTTAATAAGGAAAAGAAATGAGGAAATAAGACTATGTTTTTATTTCAGGGATTTGAATAAAGCATCTTGTAAGGATAATTACCCTCTGCCTTCTATGGAGTATATTCTATAAATAGTAGTAGGATCAAAGTTTTTTTCTCTATTGGATGGCTACTCAGGGTACAATCAGATCACGGGAAAAGAGGAAGACCAATTCAAGACAACCTTTACGAGTAAGTGGGGAACCTGTGCCTATAAGAAAATGCATTTTAGTCTATCCAATGTAGGGGAAAATTTCCAAAGAGCCATGGATATGGCATTCAAGGGGTTGGTCAACAAAATTTTCCTTATCTACCTAGATGATATCACAGTGTTCTCCAAGGATGCAAATGTTCATCTTTTCCATCTCAAGAAAGTGTTTGAGAGATTCAGATATTTTGGATTTTCTCTTAATCCCAAAAATGTATCTTCCTAGCACATAAAGGTAAAATCCTTGGCCACATTGTCTCTAAGGAGGGAATTATAATTGATCCAGCAAGATTAAGTACCATCCTTTAATTTTCATTACCTAGTTACAATAAGGAATCGTAATTATTTTGGAAATGATTAACTTTGTCAGGTTCTTTGTTCCTAATTTTTATAATCTTGTCAAGCCACTGACATCTATCCTGAAGAAAAACATACATTCCAATTAGATTGTTTAAGTGAAGGACATATTTGAATCCATCAAGTAGGTAATAACACAAGCCCCAACTCTCATCAATCATGATTTCTATAATTATTTCACATTGTATGCTTTTGGAGGTGTAAACACAATATCCGCCATGTTGGTGCAACTAAATGAAGAAGGTTTGGAGCAACCAATTGCATTCTTCAATGAAAGTATTTAATAATATGAAGTGAGCTACTCATTTGTTGAGAAGCATGCCTTAGTTGTCATAAGGAGCATGCCTTAGTTGTCATAAGGAGCTTATATAAATTCATACATATGTTATCCAACAACAAGATCCATCTTATGGTGTCACACTCACGTGTGAAGGATTTTCTCTTGAATAAGGATCTGCATGAGAAAAAATATGGATGGATAACTAGAGTAATGGAGTATGATGTTGACATAAAAGTGACTAAGCTAGTCAAAGGAAAAGGTTTGTGTGAGCATATGGTTTTAGAGCCGCAAAATGAGGAGTCTATCTTAATGCTCCAGCATGATCAGGAACAACCTGCAAATGACCCACTTACCCGTTTCTGGTACCATGACATAGTGCACTTTCTCCAAACATTTCAATGTATGTAAGGCTTGACCAAGGCCAAGAGAAGGTATTTCATACTTCATTTTATCCCCTTTGTGCTTATTTATGACATCTTGTTTAAGAAATATGTAAATGGAATTATTTTGAGATGCATCAAAGAGGATTATATTAAGAAGGTCTTGCATGAATTTCATGATACTGTGGCTAAGGGAATTTTTTCCCTAAGGAAAATCACACTCAAAATAATAAAAGGAGGCTATTATTGGCTGAGTATTTTTACAAAATTTTATGCATGGGTGGAAAAGTGCAGAAAGTGTGCCTTTTTCATAGGCAAGAAGAGGTTAATAACTCTTCCAATCTACTCCATCTCTATAGATCAACCATTCATACAATGGTGGTTAAATTTTATTGGATTAATTAATTTGCATTCAAGCATGGATCACAAGTGGATTCTCATAGCCAAAGATTACATCACCAAGTGGACAAAGGAGGTTGCTTTGAAGAAAGCAAATGAAGCTAACATCCTATATTTTAATGAAAGTATCGTGACCATATTTGGTGTTCCTTCCACAATAATATTTGATAATTCTCTAGAATTATTTGGTGCGTGTTGGGTTTCAGAATGGAACATGGCTAGAAACCACAGTCAGGGGACAAATGTGTCCCTCCTCTTTAATGGGAGAGGTTCCTTTATTGAAAGTAGGAAAAAAAATGTACAAATATACAACTCTCAATGTTTGGACCTTGATATTCTGGAATGTTTTCATACTTAAAATATTATCAATACGAAGGATTGGAAGAGTAGAGAGATGAAGAAGGAAGAAAACAACAATGTTTTCAGGAGATATAGGTAGCAGAATATATCCTTACTCACATTGAACCAAGAAAATATAGGAAAAAGATCAATCACTTCATCACCAATGTGAATCTGTAGACACAAAGTTCTAAAGATTACACAGACAAGAACACAAAGTTTCTTTTGAATGCAAAGACAAATGATCCATTGAATCGAGTAATGAGAGAGAGATATATATAACAGAGGAAATGAGAAAGAAAGCTTCTGTATTGAATTACTTCCAAATTTACAACATTCCCAGAAAACTAGAATCCTTTTTCCATGGCCAAAACATGTTCTTATAACAATTCATTTACATCCATACTTTGTCCCCAAGAAAAGAATATCCAAAAGGAATAATGTTTGTTGTAGATCCATTTTTTGGAAAGTGACATGAAACAAACACACTCATGAAAACCAGAGGTTCAAAAAGGTGAATATTTCATCAGTTCGAGCATGATTACTTTAGCAGGGGGAATCTCATGATTTTCTTCTTCATGTGGTCCTACCATTTCCACCTTTTAACCACTTTCATAGCACTCAAGTGCTTACTGGTAAGTTTTCCCCCTTTTTTATTACGTATGCCTGATAAACTCCTATTTTCTGATAATCAAACTTTACATCTCTTTAAACTTATCAATTTGGCTCCACAACAAACCAAAAATGCATCTCATGAATAAACGACAAGGAAACAGAGAGAGGAAGAATGGTTCACATTTGTATTCTTTGGAGCTCTGGTTCGTTAATGGCGTCAAAAACTAGATGAGTGTGTTTTGGCCACTCTTTCCCTTTGTCAGCTTTGGAATTGGACCCTACGTGTGGCAAGCTCTAAGCAACGATGGACTTGGGGAAAAAAATCATGTTTTAAGACATTTGGGAGAAAAAAATGCAATTTCTCATTTTTCTCTACCCCTCTGCATTCTTGCCTAAGGTTAGACACGTGTCACACCCTAATTGGAAATGGGGTCGCGGCTCAAATTCTCATTTTCCTCTACTGGCCCACTGTCCAAATTTTTTAATATGAATGCATGGCACACCATGATTGGAAATGGGGTTGTGGCTTAAATTCACATTTTCCTCCATTGGCCTGCTATCCCAATTTTATTCTTCAACACATGGCATCATCCGATTGGTTGCAGGGATGTGCTTCACTTTTATACTTTATTTATTTTGAAAAGGGGAAAATTCCAACTTTTCCCCTAAAAGTCCATGCCTCCATCATTGACTTTTCAACATAGGCCATGTGTCCCTTTCTGATTCACTATGGGCTTCAACTCAGAATTTATCCCTTCACATGAGCAGGGTTGTGGGTCATTTTAGAACTTTTCACCCTTTGTGGAAACAAAGCTAAAATTCCTAAAGTCCTCCGTCGGTCCGCCAAAGCGCATATGAACTAAAAAATGGCCACGTGTCCCTTTGCATGAGTGGGGCCGTGGGTCATTTTAGAACTTTTTTCCCTTTCACCATAATGCCTTAGAGAATAAAATGGATCCATCACCCCAAACTTCTGCCAAAACTACTCCAGCCAATCAGGGACTTGCGAGGATGCGGGGAAAATCTAACATTTTTTTCCAAAATCACCAAAAGTGATAAGTTCAAAAATAAACCCGCTCAGCTGCATCGAATGAGAAGTAAACACGTAGCTTCACCTTCTGAGAAAGAATTTGATGGGGAAAAGAACGTAGAAAATTGCAGAGAACGGGAAAACACCATTTTTACACCCGATGAAGATTTTCTTTCTGCACAAGGTTAATATGCAAAGAATGCAAGTTTCCACATCCTTCAAATGCATAAAAGAATATCATAAACCCCCTCCCATCCATGAGAAATAGATAGAACATTATAATGGCCACAGACTGAGGAAATGCATAAAACATCGTGGGGGATCAAAATGAGCACTTGAGGGGCTTGAAACATGAATTCCTCCATGGCAAGACTTCAATTTTCATGAAATTGGATTTCAAAAAAAGGGGGGAAATTGAGGGGACAACAGCTGGCTCCTTCTGGGGATGATTTGGCAGAGGAAAGATGTAAAATCAAGAACCATAGAGAATTTTGGGGATGAACAAATTAGTGCCTTATCCATTGGGCAACGGAGTCAAAAAAAAATATCAACACAGAAGACAACACACACAAGGAAACAAGAAAAAACAAGAAAAACTAGAAACAAAATGCTATACAAAATGTACAGAGGGACCGCCAAAACTCCTAGGTTTTGAACAACTTCAAAAATTTCCCACTATAAGGAAGTGGGAGAGGAGAACCATCCATGTAATCCAGGTAAAAAGAGTTCTCACCAGAAAAATGTCTAATTTTAAAAGGACCAAGCCAAAGGGAATCAAATTTACCATGGCTTGCCTCGAGGTTCATGCCTTTTGTCCCAAAGAAGAACACTGTCTCCCACTTGAAAAGTTCTGGGTTTAGCCTTTTTGTCAAACAGAGCTTTTACCTTGAGTTGATGAGTTGATATTCTGTCAACCACTTGCAATCTGTCTTCATTCAACTTCTGGAGGTACATAATTCTTTTTTCCAATGAATTGGTAAAGCTGGCATCCTCAATGGCCTTCATCAAATGTAAGGCTAGCAGTTCCAATGTCACTGGAAGCTGAGCTTCAACTCCATATACCACTTGAAAAGGAGACATTCCAATGGCTCTCTTAGGTGTAATCCTATCTTCCCATAAAGCATCATATAGTTTCTTATGCCAATTCCTCTGAGAGTCATTAACAAGCTTTCTGAACAATGGTGACCAAGTTCTTGTTAGTTGATTTTTCTTGCCCATTCCCTTGGGGATAGTAATCTGAAGAGTGGGCAAGGGAAATGCCATAGCCATAGCAGAAATCCATCATCTCAGCAGAAGAAAAATTGGAAGCATTATCAGTGACAATCTTGTTTGGTATCCCAAACCTTATTAAGATGTGCTCCTTGATGAAGTTGCATACTACTTCAGAAGTAGTACTTTTAACTGGAATGGCTTCCACCCACTTGGTGAAATAATCAGTGGCAGTCAAAACATGAGTATGCCCTACACTTGAAGGTGGATTGAGTGTCCCAATGAATTCCAAACCCCATTGTTGAAAAGGTTCCTCAATCACCACTAGTTTGAGAGGTAAAGCAGCCAATTTGGGTCTTCCAACAAAGGTTTGACATGCTTCACACTTGCCTACCCACTTTGATGCATCTTTGAACAAGGTAGGCCAATAATATCTAGCATGGAGGATTTTGTGGGCTATGACAGTAGAAGAGAAATGACCTCCACAGGCCTAGTCATGAAAGGCTGAGAACAATTTCTTTTGCTGCTCTTTGTCAACACATTTCAAAAACCTTCCATATATGCCTCATTTGAACAATGCATTTTCCCACAACACATATTGTACAGACCTTAATTTGATGGCTCTCTTATCCTTGGCACTCAAATGGGATGGGCATCCTCCATAAGTAAGAAACTGTACAATGTCAGCATACCATTCGTTAGTTGAGCTAAGGAAAAGAACAACAGGGATATCAACTTCCTCCTTGGACAATTTGGCATCAGCTCCTTCAGCAATGAGTTCACATAAGCCCTTTCCTCAAACTAGCTTGGTGGGTTTGATGTCAAGATCATACTCCTGAACTTTGGCTACCCAATTGCCTCTCTTGGTTCCAAATTCTTGTTGTGTAAGAATGGATTTAATAGTTGTATCAGGCACAAGCACAATAGAATGAGAGTTGAGGATGTAAAAATGAAACTGCTTCACAGCTTTGACCACTGCAAAAGCATGTTTCTCCATCATGGTGTACTTCAGCTCATGGGATTTCAAAATATAACTCATGAATGCTATGGGGAGTTCATGACCTTCAACATTCTCCTGGGTTAACACAATAGCTAGAGTACTTTCAGTAGCATAGCAATAGATAATGAAGTCTTTGTTATAATCAGGGCATGCCAAGATTGGAGTCTTTGCTATAGCTCTCTTGATGTCTTCAAATGCAACCTTTCCTTCAGAGGACCAACCAAAATTTTGTTTCCCTTTCATCATGTGGGCTATGTTCAAAGTAAGTTCAGAAAAATTAGGTATGAATCTTCTTAAGAAGTTGATCTTGCCAAAGAAAGAGTGCACACCCTTCTTGCTTGTGGGGAGAGGGATCTGTTGAATTACCTAGACTCTTTCTAGATCAATCTTGATTCCCTCCTTGGAGACAATGTGTCCCAATAATTTTCCCTCAGTGACACAAAAGATAGATTTCTTGGGATTCAAGGAGATGCCATGCTCTCTACACTTTTGGAGGACAGTTTCAAGGTGTTGGAAATGATCAGCTCTAGTTTTTGAAAACACAGTCAGATCATCAAGGTATACAACTATGCATTTTCCCTTGAGACTACCAAAGGCCAGGTCCATTTCCCTCTGAAAGGTGGCACCAGCATTGATGAGGCCAAAAGGCATTCTCCTGTAAGCAAAGGTGCCCCAAGGAGTGGTAAAGGCAGTCTTATGTTGATCTGCAGCACTTACTTCTACTTGATTATATCCTGAGAATCCATCAAGCATGGACAACATTTCTGAACCTGTAACATCCTGCAACACTTGATCCATTACAGGGAGAGGATAATTATCCTTCAAAGAGGCTTGATTCAAATTCCTAAAATCAACACAAATCTGGATCTCACCATTCTTCTTCCTGACAGGCACAATATTAGCAATCCACGTTGAATGGTGAATGGGGAAAATGATCTTAGCCTTTAATAAATTTTGGATCTCTTGAAAGATTGTATCAACAATTTTAGGGTTATACTGCCTCTGCTTTTTCCAGAAGGGCTTGATCCCAGGTTTTAGAGGAATGAAATGTTGCATCTCTTTTGGCTAAAAAATCCTTGAGATCATCATAAGAATATGCAAGAACATCAGCATACCTTTTCAACATATTTTTTGCTTTCTCCCTCTCATGTGCAACACTTTCCAATGTTTACCAGCTTGGGTTCATTAAGACTCCCAATGTTTATCTTCTCACATTCAGCAGAATGCTGAGCTCCTTTGGAAGTTTTGGACTTGATGTACCTATCATGTTTATCAAATAACTCTTCCAAACTTACCAGCCCTTTAGGTATCTTATTACCTTTCAGTTTTATGCAGCCATCATGATCCATTTCTTCTTTGTTATCTTCTTCATTTGGGGGCACACACTCTCTAGGAAGATTTCCACTTCCTTCAAAGTACATCTGGTCAAAATTATCTCTGAGTTCAAGGAAGGAAAGAAAGTGTTGATCATCATTAAAGACCTGCCAATTGTTTGCATTGTCAGGCACACTAGGCCTATGAATCATCTCAATGGTGAATTTATCTTGGGAGAAATCTGGATGAGGGATCAGTAGAGACCCTGAGACAGCCAAGGAATCAGCCCTGGTGTTTCTTTCCCTTGGCATGGCTTCAATGGAAAAGGCATCAAGGAACTCAATGGAATCCCAAACCAGATTCATGTAATGTTTCAACCTTCTATTCTTCACTTGAAAGAGATCTCTGACCTGTTTTACAATCAGCTCTGCATCTCCATGAGCAAGGATATTCTTGATCCCCATCTCTTTTTCCATGCTTAAACTGAGGATGAGAGCCTCATACTCAGCTATATTATTTGTGTTTTCAAATTGGAGCTTGAAGGAGAAAGGATGAATTTTCCCTTCAGGAGAAATAAACACCACACCAGCTCCAGAACTAGCTGAGGAGCATAGCTCCCATCAAATTCCAAAATCCAAATGCCATTAGGATCAAGAAGCACTTCCTTAGGATGGTTAGCCTCATCTTGTGACATGATCATGTAGTTACCATGACCAATCTCCTCATAAAGTATTTGTGCCTTTGGGTCATCTATTTTTTGCACGATATATTTAGTTTGTTTCTTAGGTAGTAGCTGCTTCATTTTCCCATTCACTAGAATAAGAGCATGTGACCAATCCATCATGATTTCTCCTCCAACATCTTTGCAAAAAATTCTACTCAGCAGCATGCTCGTAGGAAGGGGGAATATCAGCTACCAAAATGGTGGCTAAAACTCTCTTCTCTGGCAAAGCAACAAAGGCTACTTGTGCATCCTTGATCCTTCCAACCAATGGAACTTCTCTACTTTCCATTGAGTAACATGAACCAAAAGTGTGGGTTAGGGTTAAGCCTAGGGCATGAGCTACCTTAGCAGGCATCACATTATCTGAAGCACCAGAATCAATAACACAATTACTGAGTTTGTGGCCAGCTATGAGGAGAGTGACATAAAATGGTTTGATCTTCTCATCAGATGAAGTGACTGCTGCCACAAGGCTTGGTTGAGATGAAGGAGAAGGAGTGGGAAAGAGACCTTTAGAACTAGGGGATGAAGCCTTGGATTTGGAATTTACAAAGTCTACCATCTTAGCAAAGGCCTTGGGATGGGTTTGGTAGAATTCGGCTTCTAAGATCTGGATCTTAGTTTTCTTGAGATGGTCAATAATGTTAAAAGAACTAGAGGTATCATTGATGGAGTAGATCATTGATAGGAGTAGGAGTAGAAACTAGGAGGAAGGAACAGCAAAAACCTACCTTGGTGTGGAATTGGAATAGGAGCTCCTCTCCTTACAATCACTTGGTTGTAGGAGGTTCCTTAGATCTTTTAACAGGTTACACCACTTTCTCCTTCTTGTTGGTTTTCTCAGAGTCATGGCATATGATTCATTGTTCATCTCTCTTTCCTCATAATCATCCTCTTCATCTAAACCTTCAGTGGTGAGAAACTGGACATGAGATCCACTCATGTCTTCCTTCATCAGCTTCATCTTCATGTTCTTCACACATTCTCCTCCTTGTCATCAGGCTCCAAAAATTCACATGTTGCATTGACTGGAAACTTAACATGTGGGCCTTCAATTACCAATCTTGTCTGAGGAGAGGGAAACTGATTCCTGGGTTGAAATATCTTCCTAGGAACATCTTGATAAGGATCATGTTGTGCTAACTACTTCTTGAGAGCAATGAGATCATTAGCGAGTTTCTATACCAATTGATCTACATTAGCTCTAGGAGAAGATGTGGAAGAAGGAGATGCTTTGGATTTGGATGATTCTCTCCTTAGCTTGCTAGACATGATCAGATCATCTTCAACACTGACAAAAAATCTCTGATCAACATCTAAAGTGGCAAGATTAGCTCTTCTAAGTGCATAGCTCACTTCAAGTAATTGGGCATTAAGGAAGAAACATTTCTGAATCTGATCCACAGGGTGTGTGTTTTCTGGGATCTTGTTAACCATCCTATTGAATTTGGCCACAAATTCCCTCATGGGCTCATGTGACTCTTTCTTGATTTGAGAAATCTAGGCCAAGAGGGCATGTACATCCTCAGCAGGTTTGAAACGCTGCTCAAACTGGGTCTTCATGGTGTTCCAATTGGTGATGGATCCAGCAGGGAGATGATAAAACCAATCAGCAACATTATCTTGCAATGTCTCTAAAAAAATTCTAATAGAGATATCCTCATGTTAAACTCCAAGAACACCACATGTAATAATAAAGGCCGCAATATGCTCATCTGGATGAACCTTCCCATCACCTCTAATTTTAGGGAAATTATTTCTATTACCTCTAGATAATTCATGCAATGGCTGGGGAAGAGAAAGAGGCCCAACCCTTTGCCCCCAAGGCAAAGGAGCTGCCATCCTTGGAAAGATTGTTTGGAGAGGAACTGAAACACTAGCGAGAATCAAAGCATGCAAATTAGGACTGATTTGATCTTGAGGGATGTCACTCCCAGAAGTTTTGTCTCTAGCAGGAGGAGTGCTTGCAAATCTTGTTCCTCTTCTTTTTCTTGATGAAGGGAGAGAGAAACCTTGATGATCCAGAAGGTGGAAATGAGGGTCTTCTTCCCTGAGGGTTCTTCTACCCCAAGTGTATCTTGGATTTTCCAGATCAAATATGATCAAGAAGTTTTTATTCAAAAACTGGAATCCATTTGCAATGAATTCCCTAGCGGAGTCACCAAAAATTGTTGGGTTTCAGAATGGAACATGGCTAGAAACCATAGTCAAGGGACAAACATGTCCCTCCTCTTTAATGGGAGAGGTTCCCTTATTGAAAGAAGGAAAAACAAATGTACAAATATACAACTCTTAATGTTTGCACCTGGAATGTTTTCATACTTAAAAGATTATCAATACAAAGGATAGAAAGAGTAGAGAGATGAAGAAGGAAGAAAAAAACAATGTTTTCAGGAGATATAGGTAGCAGAATATATCCTTACATTGAAGCAAGAAAATATAGGAAAAAGATCAATCACTTCATCACCAATGCAAATCTGCAGACACAAAGTTCTAAAGATTACACAGACAAGAACACAAAGTTTTTTTTGAATGCAAAGACAAATGATCCATTGAATCGAGCAAAGAAAGAGAGATAGATATAACAGAGGAAATGAGAAAGAAATCTTCTATATTGAATTACTTCCAAATTTACAACGTTCCCAGAAAACCAGAATCCTTTTTTCCATGGCCAAAACATGTTCTTATAACAATTCGTGTACATCCATACTTTGTCCCCAAGAAAAGAATATCCAAAAGGAATAATGTTTGTTGTAGATCCATTTTTTGGAAAGTGACATGAAACAAACACACTCATGAAAACCAGAGGTTCAAAAAGGTGAATATTTCATCAGTTCGAGCATGATTACTTTAGTAGGGGGAATCTCATGATTTTCTTCTTCATGTGGTCCTGCCATTTCCACCTTTTAACCACTTTCATAGCACTCAAGTGCTTACTAGTAAGTTTTCCCCCTTTTTATTGTGTATGCCCGATAAACCCTATTTTCTGATAATCAAACTTTACATCTCTTTAAACTTATCGATTTGGCTCCACAAAAAACCAAAAATGCATCTCATGAATAAATGACAAGGAAACAAAGAGAGAAGAATAAAGAATGGTTCACATTTGTATTATTTGGAGCTTTGGTTCGTTAATGGCATCAAAAACCACATGAGTGCATTTTTGCCACTCTTTCCCTTTTCTTGGTTTGAAATTGGACCCTACGTGTGGCAAGCTCCAAGCAATGACAGACCTGGGGAAAAAATCCATGTTTTAAGACATTTGGGGAAAAAACAATTTCTCATTTTTCTCTGCCCCTCCGCATCCCCGCTAAAGGTAAAACATGTGGCACGCCCTGATTGGAAATGAGGTTGTGGCTCAAATTCTCATTTTCCTCCATCGGCCTACTATCCCAATTTAATTATTCAACACATGGCATCACCCGATTGGTTGGGGGGATGTGCTTCACTTTTATACTTTATTTATTTTGAAAAGGGGAAAATTCTAACTTTTCCCCTCGAAAGTCCATGCCTCCGCCATTGACTTTTTAACGTAGGCCACGTGTCCCTTTCTGATTCACTGCAAGCTTCAACTCATAATTTATCCCTTCACATGAGAGGGGTGGCGAGTCATTTTAGAACTTTTCACCCTTTGTGGAAACAAAGCTAAAATTCCTAAAGTCCTCCGCCAGTCCACCAAAGCGCATATGAACTGAAAAACAGCCATGTGTCCCTTTCCATGAGCGGGTCGTGGGTCATTTTAGAAATTTTTGCCCTTTTTTCGTAATGTCTTAGAGAATAAAATGGATCCATCACCCCGAACTTCCACTAAAACTACTCCAGCCAATCAGGGACCCATGGGGATGCAGGGCAAATCTAACATTTTTTCTCCAAAATCACCAAAAGTGATAAGTTCAAAAAGAAACCCATCTGTCCAACATCCAATGAGAAGAAAACATGGAGATTCACCTTCTAAGAAATAATTTGATGGGGAAAAGAATTTAGAAAATTGCAGAGGACGGGAAAATGCCATTTTTTCACTCGATGAAGATTTTCTTTCTACACAAGATTGATATGCAAAGAATGCAAGTTTCCACGTCCTTAAAAATTATAAAATAAGATCATAAACCCCCTCCCATCCATGAGAAATAGATAGAATTTTATAATGGCCACAGACTGAGGAAATGCATAAAGCATTGTGGGGGATCAAAACGAGCACTTGAGGGGCTCGAAATACGAATTCCTCCATGGCAAGACTTCAATTTTCACAAAATTGGATTTCAAAAAAGGGGGGGAAATTGAGGGGACAACAACGTGAAGATTTATTATTGGGATGTCAATAATGGAATATATTTGAGTACGCATTCAAACTATTACCCCCAAGGTAAAGGTCAAGATAAGTCAGCAAACAATAATATTCTAAGGATCATTAGAATAAATTTGGAGGATAATTATATATATCTCCATACAAAGATGAAATTAGTCTTATGCGTTGATAGAATCACTCCCAAATGATTAAATAATAACTCACCTTTCAAACTTGTCTATGGTAAGGAAGAAAAGTTACCATTATGTGTTGAATTTCTAGCTCTAGATCTCATAAATCAGCTAGAGATGTTTGAAGTTGAGGCCATGAAATTCATATATACATAGCTCATGGAATTAGATGAGCTAAAAGATCAAGCAATGTAGAAAACAAAGATTAATTAGGCTTAGGTCAAGAATTATTTTGACAAGAAATAAGTGGCGAGAAACTTTCAAAAGGAGATCTTGTCCTTAAATGGGACCAAGATAGAGCCAAACCAAGAAGGCACTCAAACTTTGATGCCATATGGAGCAGCCCCTATGTTATTTTAGGATGCAAGCTACACAATGCTTTCCAATTGTTAAAATTGGATAGAGAAGAGCTCATGATCCCAATCAATGTGAAGTATTTTCTTTTTAAGTAAAGGTGTCACCTTGTACATTCTATAGTAGTTTTACTTTCCTATAATTATTGTTTGCAAAATTATTTTCGTGGTATTATAGTTTATGCTTCCCTAAGTGCTTTGTATTTGTTTCTGGTTTCCTCAGGTGGCATTTACATTCTTAAATTTTTGAAACGGTTTCAACAGTCCATGAATTTATCAGATGTTGAACAGTGCCAAGTTCTGGGAGGTATAAGTTAAGGATCAAAATTCAAACATGTGTATTTTAATCCATCGCCAATTGATAGGTCAAGGAAATTGGTCATCTATCTACAGGTATAAAACCCCATTGATTCTCCAAATTATTATCCAAAAAATCCCCTTTCTATTTTGGATGACTCATCAAGTTGAATGGTACCTTCTTTCTTTGTATAAAATTCTAGAAAATGGATAAGTACAATCTATGTGGAGTGTGATTGCAGAAAACTCAATGTTTTGTGTATTCTCATATTCCATGGGACAAGTTAATTGAACAAAGGAGAAGAAAATATTTAGTGGATTTTCATGTGAGCTATAAAGTGTAAGTGACGAAGTGTCATGTTCAAGAAACTAAGTGCAAAGTGTTGGAAATATGTGATGTAAGAGTTAGTGTCTTATGGATTTTATAAAAACCTAGAGACATCCAAATTCAAAAGGATGTGGAACGTTAAAAAAATTGCAGGAGAAGGTCAAGTCAAGTTCCCAAGAAATAATGTCATGAGACAAAGTGGGATTGGTTTTCACTGTATCTTTTGATCTAGAGCTCCATTTTCATCGAGATTCATTGCATTCACTTCATCTCTTTGAGGGATTCATGTTCATATTTTAAATTACAAAATTAAATCATTTTAAAGATGAAACCACAAAATCTTGGGAAAGATGGAGGTAAAACGTAGATTTATCATTTCAAGCACCCAACATCCTCACCTACCTAGTTTAAATGCCTAAATGGTGCCCATGCTATTTCATACAAATCATGATGGTGTATTTTAGAGAAAATGGTTGTTTTTCTAAAGAGATTGATGGTGACAATCTATCTATGGCATAATATTTTTCTTCATTCATTGCAAAAATCCAAGTTTGAATTTCCTTCTCATCTCTCTCTTTTCCATTCTCATATTCTATAAATGTTAATTACAGAGGTACACCCTTAAGCCATTTTAAAATCTTGTAAAGTTTTGTAAAAAAAATTCTATTGTGATTGTTTGATGGCATTGTAATGTAAGTGGAAAATTATTCTTTTGTATGGTTGTAATCCTATCTATATGTGAACAATAATTTGTGTTGAATTTTGGGTCGCAAATAGTTAGTGGAAAGAAAAAAAGAAATTTATTTTTATCTCTTTCTTTTCCCTTAAAATGACTATTTACACATATGTATGAGTTACATTGAAAAAAGAGAACTTATTGTTGCATTCTTGATGTTACAAAGTTGTGCTTGAATTAAGGTTAGTGAAATGAAATAGAATCTCCTTTTGATCCTTTGTTCTCTCTTCAAATTCTTATGTTGTTGGTTTCTTATTGATAATAAAATGGAATTGGATTTTGTATTGCTCAATTATTTAGTGCAAAAGTGGTGATTGAACGTCCTATTCCTCTCAAATTGTTTTACAACTTGGATTGGAAAAGTTCTTCAAATGGTATATTTCTCAATTAGTTAATATTTTCATGTATGGTAGTGCAATTTGATTGTGGGCTTGAAAATTTTGTTAACTTGGAAAATATAGTCATCTTGTGTTTAATATGACCATTTTAAGTCATGTATACATTTAATGGTGTGACTAGAATGCTACTTTAATCTAGAAGCTATTTACAATCTAACTATATCATCTAGGAAATGGTTAAAAAACTAAATGACTTGTAGTATATATGACCTTACTTAAATCACAAATGCATAAACTAGACAAAATAAAAATAGTGTAAATTACCTATTCTAAGACTTGCTTCTATCTAGTCAAAACTATCTAAATGACCCTAGAATTCTATAAATATAATCACATTATATTATATAGTTATAGTCATATGGTTATTAAAATTGAATAGAATTTCCTATTATAAATAATATAGACACATCATTGAAATATTTATACATATATCTATCTTATAGTGATTTAACATAAATAGAATATTTATTAAACCTTATTGCAGATTAACTGGTGTAAACTATGATATACGACTGGTAAGTATAATATGATGCAAACAAATAAGCAAGTAACTATAAAACCCTAAACAAGAGATATAGAAAGAATGACTTAGCTGATTTATCCTTTATATGGGAGTACTCTAGACTAGGAAAACTATTGAACAGGAAATTAATAGTGTCTTAAATGCTTAGGAGAAATTCCAGATTGCAGAAATAAAACTAGACACAAGAACCCACAGCATGACAGGGGTGCATGGCCATTGAAGACCTATTCTGGTTTCCTATGACTGTGAAAATGATCAAAACCTGATCTTTACAGATTCTCACAAATGTCACAAATATTCCCTATTGATTGTTTATGTGTCTCTCTTTTAACACCGAGAGCCCCTGTAACCTACAAAATAGATATCACATTCAAAATCCCACAAACCACATCAAATCCAAAAAACAAAAGATGTAGAATGGGAATTCACACTGACCCCAGTGGTCACCACGAGAATGAACTTACGACTGAGCGTTGTACTACATCTCAAACTCCATGTAGTTCTGGTGAGTGTTTGTAAAAATGTGCCCGAGGATTCCCTTGTGCAAGTTGCACTTGATAGCGGGTTATCACTAAATGTAACAATTTAATAGAATGTTTGGATGGAAAAATGAAATTCCCCTTCCTATGTTGTGTATGCAGAGTTGATGCATCTCTTCTCCCTTGATTAGATGTTTTAGAGTGCTTTAAGTGCCTTTTGGATGCAATCTTAGGTGATGCTAGTAATGATTAGTTCTTGGTCCTTTATTTTGAGCACATGACTACGTATTTATATGATTCCCTTGTTTTAATTTCATAATTGACAAATGGAATTCTAACCCATAAGTGAAAAGGATGCCCAAAAGGTAAAAGAGACATAAAATAAGTGAGTAAGGTGGAAAAGGGTCACATGTTCCTGAGCACTTCTATCATGGCTAGGCATTGGTTTATGAAGCCATAAAAGATTAAAAATTAAAATACCAACTAGGTTGTAGGGTGTGTAAAACCAAATAGAAAATAATAAACACATAAAAGAGGTCAAAGAAAATAAACAATTACTAGTTTTCTTGCTTATGAATTATATGAATGCTAGTATGCATTTAGGACCTAGAAATGTACCCAAGTGTGTGATTTTGTGTCTATATTTTCCCCCACTTTATGTTTTTGAGTGAATAATCGATAACATAAAGTAGATAAGATATGTGTACCTTTGATTTGTAGAGTGTACAGTGAAATGTGTGCTGAGTGGACAAGTGAATCATGGAATGAGTGCAAAGATGAACCATGGAAACTAGGAAGAGAAATTGACCCTAGGGGTGAAACGTATGCATTGTACCATGTTGTACCTATTTTTTAATTGTTATTATGTTTTTTTTCTACTTATTGTTGTTGCTTCTTATAAGGACATACCTACAAAAAATAAGAGAAAGAACGTAGTCAAAGTCCCATATATGATAAATTAGAGAAAAATGTGCATAAGTATGTAAAATTATGTAAAATTGTGTAAAAGGAAAGTGTGTACCTGATGTAGAAGAGTGGAAAAGGATAGAAAAGTGTCCTGAAAATGTTGTGCAAAGTGATTTTTTTGGGAGATCTCACGCCAAGAGCAAGTTTTTGGGGAGATCTCACGCAAAATGTGAATTTTTTGGGCCATCTCATGCCAAAGAGAAAGTGGTGGGGAGATAGGTCTAGTGTTACTTTCCTTCCATGACTCTTCTTGATAAACACCACTGAAGATGGTGTGTCCCTGTTTTGTTCATGTTGTCCCAATTGTTCCATATTAGTTTCGAATGTATTATTTTTTCTAATTGAAATAGAAATAGCATGCATTCTACTACTAGAGGATTGTGCATAATATTATCAAATTTCTCTAAAGGCTTATGTGAACTGTGATGATTTGAGAAATTGATTATGTGTGCCCCTAGGACATTAGTGCCTAGGGGAGGACACAGGAACCCAGGCACTCATGTCTGATCCTAGGCACTAGTGTCTGTGTTGTGATGAGTACCTAATCCAATACAACATGCACCCAGGCACTCCTAGATGAGAATGCGACCTAAAGAGAGAACATATTGCTGATCTGAATTGTATCCCTATAGGGGGAGGGAATTTTCATGGTAGAAATCAAGTCACATGCAAACAAAGTGGCTAAATACATGTGTTCGTAGAAAAATAAGAAAACATGTTATAGAAAAATAATGTAATAATAAAATGTGCATACAAGATAGAACACAAAAATTGGGTTGCAAACACAGGACATCACTGACAATGTAACAAAAAAATTAGGGCCGAAGCAGCCAAAATCATATAAGCAATGATCAAACAAGACATAGGGCATAACCCGCAAAAAATAGCATACAATATCAAATAAGATGTAATAGACAACCATGGTGACATGTATTCCTGCAAGGAAAATGTTGCACATGAAGCACCCATTAGCATGTTATAAAGATAAGAAGTATGTCAAGGCATGTATGTACTAATGGAATAAGTAGTGTGCTGGTAATAATAGGAAGTATTATATGATGAAATGATAACACATGTAGTTTGTGAGAAAGTAGATGCCCCCAAGAGCCTCAGTGGGACTGGTAAGAGTTATAGTGCCAAGCATCATTGCAGTGTGTAAGGACCTTTAAGATATATTCATTCACTCTAAAATACCAAGTGAACATGTATATGCATATAAAAAAGATATTTACATACTTAGTATTCATCTAACATGGGAAACAAAGTGTACATGTAAGTATAAGCAAGTAATAATATGTGCAACCAAGATATGCAATGTATGAGTGAGATGGAATGGTATACAATGTTAATTTGATATGAGCAATGTGTTCCCATGAGGATGTGGATGAGAATGAGATGAGGTTCATTTATTAAATACCCCTCAACAATCAAGAATGAACCATCAGGAAATGGTTTTAAAATGTGTGTTATATAAAATAGAGCATAAAGAGTGAATGTGGTGAGGTTCATTTCAGATTTAGACCCTCGGCAGTTGAGTATGAACTTTGGGACTAGAGTTTGTCATATGGTAATGATGATACAAGTTATGTATGAAAATTTGTAAGAGTGACTAGATGTAAATCACGGAGCACAATGTTTATGTGTAGAGATTGGAAAAAACTGGTAATGAATGAAAAAAGGGGGGAAGAACGAATGTTTTCCCCAACTATGTGATGTAGAAAATAATTAAGTAAAATCATCTAGAAGATTATCATTGTCAAAATCATAGCTGATTAGAGTTAGATCAGAGACTTAGTAAGAAATTGTGTGAGGTTGATCATGTAAAGAGCCCTTGTGATGTAAATTATACATGTCCATCGCATATTATTCTTTAGTGAAAGGTGGTTGTGGAGAATCATCTGTATACCATTGATTGAGATTTTGAGAATAACCCAAGAAGGATTCATTGCAAATAGAAATGTTTCCAAAATGCATAGGAAATATGATATCAGTATGATTTGGATCTAGTGTGCCACCAATGTAATCAATTCAAGGTTTCCCAAGTGTGAGTGGAGAATAATGAGAAGTGCATGCACGGAATATTGTTAAATGGAATATGTGGAGGACATAATAATGAATACACATCCATGATAAAGGTGAGAAGAGTGGGTAGAGGAAGGAGATCATAAAGTGTGAATCCTAGGCAAGTTAAGTCATCATGTGAGCAAACAATCTCAACGAAATTAGGGTCAAATGGGATATGAGGCTAATAATAATTATGAATGAAGAGATTAAATGTGAAGGGATATAAGGGTGGAGTAGAAGGAACTTGAGGAGATGTAGTAGGTGATAGAATGTCTAATGTATGTACATTTCCCTGGAAAGGAAACATGGAATTATTGGATGGAGGAAGTTTCTTGAATAAGTATTCACCAGGGCCAATAGCAAATAAAATATCCTAGAAATAGGAATCATCAAATTCAATACGAGTAAAGTTAATATTGTGTAATGTGTCATCATTAAGCTCTATGACATCAGCCTCATCATCGAAATCATTAGGGATAGAATTGTCTTATTGTATAGCATTTTCAATAATATTGGTAGGGATGGAACTAGATGTAGACGTGAGAGGAGTTGTAGTGCCCACTTCCCTTTGACACCTGTTGATGCTTATTGTGATACATTTGATCACATTATAGACATTATTATGTTTTGATTTAGTATGTTGTTAGACATTGATCATGGATTTTTCTTGATCTTGATTTGATTATGATGCTTGATGATTATTAGAGACACCTTATATGTGGATGATGATATATTATTTGATATGGATGTTGTTCAGACATGTGATTTGGATATTATGATTTGATCTAGAAAATTGATATTATATTGATGATGATAGAGTAATGATTAAAAATGCAAATGATGTAGTTGTTACTTCGATGTTGTTGTGATTCACTTACTTAGATGATTTTGTGATTTTAATTGTATCATATTGTATGTTTTGATATGGCCATGAGGCCAAAGGAGGTATTTGTATTTTGCAGGTTAAAAATATCACAACAAAACATCTAGGGATTGGAGACCAACCATAATGGAATTCTAGGTGAATTTGACAAGGGCACCATGGCAACTCATTGTATTATGTTGTGTGTTGTATTTTGTTAGGGATTCCCATGGGGGGATTACCTTTACATGTGACCATGGGTATTATGTATTTTATTGATGTGGTTAATTTTTATTATTGTTGTATGTATTTTATTAGTAATGTGTTCCTTTCTTTTAATTAATTAAATTGTGATAGAATTAATGTGAGAATCATATGATTAAAATTTAAATAAATTAGATTGGGATATGGGAAAGTAATTATAAGAGTTGTTGGCTGCTTTTCATTTAATTTGTAAGGGATGTGTAAGTTGTGTAAGAGCATGTGTAAGTCAGTTTTGGAGTATGAAATACTCCACCTCCATGAAAAATTCGAATTTATCCTTGGGGGCTGTTTTTTTAGGCTTGTGGGATAAGTAAAACTTGTCCCATGCCTCTAAATTTAATTTACCAACCATACTTATGGTTGGAGAAGTGATTTGTGACTTTTTTTTATGAATTTTATTAATCATGTTGCTTGTTTTGGGTTGCACTTTCTTACATGTTATTTATTTTTTTGTCCCTTGAGGTATGGGCTTTTTAGAGTGTGCAAGTAACTTGTCATATGTTCACCCACCTCTTTATTGTGCTTAGGAGAATGGATTTTGTCTTTTGTGTTTGAATTGGAGGATGTGTGATGTGGCATCCCACATGGATCCACATCATCCTCTTCTCTCCCTCTTCTATATAATTCAAACTCCTTACTTGTTTTGGGTTGTTGAACCTTTTTGAATTCTTCCTTGGGGGTGCATTTTTGCTATTTTGGAGCTCTTGTGGATTGTGGAAGAATTGGGAGATATCTTCATACTTGGCATTGTTGTTTGGAGTTGTGTTATTGTCTTGGAAATCTTGTTGTTTGGAAGCAAAGTAACCATGGAGAGGTAGGAATTTAAATCTCCTTTTTATGTTATTATTATCTTGTTGTGTTGTGTGAATGGTGCATGTTTAGTTTTATTTGTTGGCTGGTTGGTTAGATTGCCTTAGGAAGGTGTAGGAGAAGGCTATGGGGAATCCATGTGGGGGGGCATAAGGAATGCCATTGACATCGGAGTTTTGTGAAGGGAGTTTGGGTTTGGAATCCACCATGGAAAAGAAATAGCTTGTATTTCTTACTTTGTGGGGGGCATAAGGAAATCTGTGGGGGGCATAAGGAGTTATTTTTGGGGGGCATAAGGATATGTGTGGTGAAATTTATTGGCGGTTTGTTTTGGTGGATGCCCAATTCCCAATTGGGAGGCATAAGTAGCTTTCCCCATAGACCTCGCTCCTTTTTCTTGCATGATCAAGCCTAAGTTTTGATTGGTATGTTTTCAATTGCATTTGTCAACTGTTGTTTTGTATTGATCTATTTTTTATATTAGAATGTGCATGTTTGAAAGAATGTTGTGTGTTGTGGAAGCCAGTTGTTTCCATGGGTTGAATTTCACCTTTTATTGTATTTTGGTTTGGGCTCGGGGGCCAATGATGAAGGAAGGCTTCTCCTTTCATTGGATTTCTTGGTTGGGTGGAGAGCATTGTCTTTCCCCCTCTTTTGTTGTGATCAGCTTGGAGAAAGAGAAAATGTGCATGTTGTTGTCCTCGAGCAAAGGAAAAATATAGTTTGACAATCCCTTGTGAAAACACAGTCATTTGTAACCTTTCCCACTTGAAGTGGATGAGATTGTAATATGTATTTTGTAGAGAAAAGATGTATGTAATTGATTATGAAAGTGGATATTTGAAGTGTGAAAGACATTCACATTCTGCTCTGTACATGGAAAAGAAAGAAAAAGAATTTTTGTTAGTTGCATTCAAAACAAAATGTAAAGTTGTTTCTCTTTTTGAATTAATGAAGAATTGCAAGTTCATATCTCTTTTACATTGTTGTGATGTAGTTGGAAATATCAAATCATGATTGGAACCTTTGTTTGATTGCAAAGGAAAGAAAATACGTATGAGGGAATTATATTGCATTGTTTCTTTTTTTGAATTATATTAAAATGGAAATCAGATTTGTAATTTAGCTTTGAAATGGTTTGTTTATAAATAACTGAATGTATTGGACTAGTGTAGGAATGAAGTGCCATATTTGAAGGATAAATTTGATAAACAAATTCCTAGAAATGGGATTTTTATTACAAACTTAAAACTGGCAATTTAATTTAATAAAAATGTACAGTTCAGACCTGTACACATTAATCAACTTGGAGACATTAAAATTTAGTATGTTGTATCATAAATGAACTCAAATTGACAAAGAAAACTTAAGAAAATGATCTAACCATTGCAAAATCGAATCCAATCCCTCTAACAGTCATTTTTTTGTCATTTGTTGGAAAATGCAACTTGAAGAAATTGAACAAATTTACTTCCCTAAAACATTCTAAATCCTTCTTAGAGAAATCCTCCATGTATGTTTGACATGTTGAGTGAAGAAGGAGATCCAATTTAATCAAATTTAGAAGTTGAAAATTACCATTTTGCTAATTAAAATCCTATAGATCATTTTTGTCAAATTGACCCTCTATTTTTTTTCAAAAAGTAAAATTTATGATTTCTATGCAAAGAAGGCATCGAGAGATTTCCAGAAACTTCTTGTTTTCCCAAAACTAAGATTTCTAGCTCAAGTTATGGCACTTTGAATTTTTTCTACCTTCGCGGGAAAATTTGGGAAATTTTTCCTTGGCTGGCCCGTGACCCGAAAATTTCCCGTCAAATTTACCCTTAGAAAATATTTTGAAAATTTTGGCTCGGGAAAATTTTCATCTTTTCCTCCACCGGCCCGCATCCAATTAGAGGGTGCCACATGTCCTCACGGGGCAGCGGCGGAGGTGCAGCATTTTCTTTTCCCCTTAGACCTTTTTAAAATTTTGGAAAAAAATTCTATATCGCCCCGCCAGCTCGCGGCCTATCACAGGCTACCACGTGGCATCTTAGGGTGCTAATGGGGGGGAGGAGGACCCTTTTTTTTTAATTTTGTCTTTGGAAATTTATGAAAAATTTCCCCGTGGCCCCACAATCCCGCCTTCGCCTTGGGAAATTCCATCCATGGGCGTGCGGACCCACATATCTAACCTTTCCCTTTCTCCCTTTGGCAAATCTCACCAAATCTCCCTGCCACTCCACCTATCTCCTTCTCTCTTCTCCCCACAGTGAATTGTGGAGCACCACCTGTCCTTGGCAGCACCCGCGGGTGCGTGGATGCCAAATTGTTTTGCTTTCCTTTCCCCTTTGGGTGAAATTGCCACAAGACTCTCCCACTGCTCCGTCCTTCCCTTCCCTATTTCCCGACGATGACTTTAAAGGCCGCCACGTGTCCTTGGAGGACCCACGGAGGAAAGGGTGCAAATGGGAATTTTCTCCCATGCAAGGAAAAAAATTCCAAATGCCGTCCAGTGACCCACCAACCCGAAATTTTCTCTTCACCCTTGCTTGACACGTGTCCCCTTGGGGAAAATTTGATCCCTAAAGTCCGGCTATCCATATCTTGAGTTTTTGAAGGAGTTAGGAGGAATTCTTTATATCACTGGAAAGGTGAGAAAATTTCCTATCTAATGGGAATGATTTAGGGAAATTTTGGAAGATTTAAGTGTGAGACAAATCAAGTTGAAACTCTGAGCTTGTTAGAGAGTGGGTATGGGGATAAATTACTCCCTGAACCTAACTGGAACTTCTATCCCTTGAGTTTGAGGACCTTGTGAACTCTGATGATTTTTTAATAAAGGAAAAGTATGTTCTAGTGAAATTAGAATTATGTTCTGGATCCTATTAGTGTCAACTGTTGTCTTGCAACTTGGTTGTGGACACTTCTTATCAAAAAACATTATTCCATAATTTCCTAACTAGTCCTAGGTTGGTTCTTAGGTCTCAAGTGGGTTGTTTTAATAGGCATAACAGGAACCATGATAGGTGAAGAAGTAATAGCTACAAGGGTGGACATAGTGGGTGATAGAATATAAATATTATGAGTAGGAATGGATGGAGAGCATGGAGAAACAATGGAAAGAATAGAAGCACTAGATTGACCAACATCATATGTACCAATGTTGTGATATGGAATAGGATGTGATGGAGGAATGGGTATGGTAGTAACAGGGTCTATATGAAAAAAATTTAATGGCTCGATGTCCACAACAATAGTATGTTCATAACCATTATGTAATAATTTAACGCACCAATGAACTGTAGAGGGGACAACATGCATTGCATGAATCCAGGGTCTACCAAGTTATGACATCAATAACAAAGAATAAATTAGGAACCATTTTAGGCCCAACTTGTAACGGTAGGGTGATGATACTCATGCATGTATGAGTGGTGGAATCATAGCCGTAAATGACTTGAGATTATTTATTACTTAGATTGTGAATAATTCATATTTTCTTGAGGACAGAGAACATAGGTTTATAGTAGATCCATTGTTAATGAGGAAGAGCTTAATACAGATGGCACTAATAGTAGAAATGATAATCAAAGGTGTAAATGGATTAGCAGCAAAAGGAGGGATATCCTCTTCACTAAAATATATATCATGTGATAAATTTTTGAGAGATTGAATGAGGTAAGAAAGCGCAACATGTGAATTATTGATTTTAATGTGAATGGAATGAAGTGCGTCCTATAATGCATGACAAAAATCAGGTGCATTGGGAAATAAATCATAAAGAGATATTTTTACTGGTGTATTCTTAAGTTTCTCTATGATAGCATAACCCTTAGAGGTATTGGTAGAAAATACAGAAGTGATAGGTGGTGGGAAAGAAAGAGGTGGAGTCATAGGAGGACGAGTGCGGCTGGTGGTGAATACTTTGATGGTCAGATCAGATATTGGAGTAAAAGAGTGAGGATGATGTTGAGTACGAACTCGCATAAAATTAAAATTGGTAATAGCCATGCCAGAAATATTGGTTGGAGTAAAATAATGATAGTAAGATTGATCTATGTATTCTTAAGAAGAAGATAGATTTTGATACATTATCATAAGGTAGGGTTTGAATGGTTGGGTTCACCAAATGATTTAACAAAAATAGAATATTTATTAAACCATATTGTAGAGTACCTGATGTAAACTATGATATATAGTTGCTAAGTATAATATGACGTAAGAAAATAGGCAAGTATACAACCCTACGAAAGAGATATAGAAGGAATGACGTAGTTGATTTACGCTTGATCTGGGAGTGCTATGGAATTAAGAAAACTGTTGAACAAGAAGTGGACAATGTCATAAATTCTCAAGAGAAATTATGCATTGCAGGAGTAAGGTCAGACAGGGGTGCTTGGGTGCTGAAGACCTCTTCTAGGTGCCTGTGACTACAAAAATGGTCAGAACCTGATCTTTACTGTGTTAAAAATATTCCTTGTTGATCTCTTGTGTGGCTCTCTTTGATCTCTAAGGGTACCTATAACCTCCAAAATAGATATCGCCTTCAAAATCCCAAAAACTACATCAAATCTAAAAAATAAAGATGCAGAATGGGGAGTCGGATTGACCCCGACGGTCACCCCAAGAGTGAACTTACGACCGAGCATTGCACTGCATATCATACTCCATGTAGTTCTGGTGAGTGTGTGTAGAAATTGTTTCCTAGGATTCCCTTGTGCAAGTTGTACTTGATATCATATTGTAGCTAAATATAGCAACGTAATAGAATATGTGGATGGAAAAATTAATTTCCCCTTCCTATGATGTGTATGTAGAGTTGATGCATTCCTTATCCCTTTAGTGTATGTTTTAGAGTTCTTTAGGTGCATTTTGGATGCAAGCTTAGGTGATGGTAGTAATTCTTAGTGCTTGGTCCTTTATTTTAAATACATAACTATGTATTTAGATTATTCCCTTGTTTAAATTTGGTAATTGAAAACTAGAAGGCCAACCCATAAGTGAAAATGATGCCCAAAAGATAAAAGAGACCCAAAAGAAGTGAGTAAGGTGAAAAAGGGTTAGGGTGCCCAAAGGGGATAGGGGTGTCTAGGTGCTTCTGTCCTAGCTAGGCACTGGTGTCTGGAGCCATAAAATATAAACAAGTAAAATACCAACTAGTTTGTAGGGTGTGTTAAACCACTTAGAAAATAAGAAACACGGAAAAGAGGTCAAAGAAAATCGTGAATTACTAGTTTTCTTACTTAGGAATCATATGAATGCCAATATGTGTTTAGGACCTATAAATGTACCCAAGTGCATGCTTTTGTGTCTACATATAGACATTACAATATCTTATAGATATTATCTATCTAGATATATAAATATAATTTATTATAAAATATGAAATTTGTTGGTTTAGAATTTACATATTATACAAATAATATTATTTAATTATATTTATGAAATATCATAAATAAACTAAGTATTCATTTAAGGAAAAATAATAATAATAAATAAAATTATATAAACATAATAATATAAATTATTAAGTTTAAACTAAAGCTTCCTTTTAAATAAAAACAAATAAAAATTTGAGGGAGTGGGAGGTTTGGCCCTACCCCACCCCCATAGTATTTTCTTTTATTAAAAGATATATATATATATATATATATATATATATATATATATATATATATATATATATATATATAATTTAAACCATCATCTAAGCCACTTTCAGTGTCACACCAACAATTTGTGGATGACACCATTCTCTTATCCATCGCTTCAGTCAAGGAAGCAAAATAGTTCAATTTTTTGCTAAATTGTTGTGAAGAAACTTCAGGACAACTCATAAATTAAGGTAAGAGTTCTATTTTTTCATAAACACCCCTGAAGAGTGGTAAAATAAAATCACAAAAATTCTCGGTTGTTTGATTAAACCTCTACCAGCCACATATTAGGGAATGCCTATGTTTAAAGGCAGTCTTCCTATCTCTTTCTACCTCTTTTGGATAAATTTCAAGCTAAGTTGGCAAGATGGAAAGGGGTTGTTTTATCTAGCGCTACCAAGGTCACCTTTATCAAAAGTACCCTCCAGAACTTGCATGCCTACCTGCTATCTCTCTTCAAAATGCCCCAGAAGATCATCGATTTGATTGAAAAAATCCAGAAAAGATTCTTGTGGGCAGGAGTTAAAGAAAAAAAAGAATACACCTTATTTCCTAGGAAAAACTTTGTAATCCAAAAACCTAAGGGGGGCTAGGCATAAGGAACATCATAAAAATAAATAAATCCCTCCTGGTCAAAATGGGTTGGAGGTTAATTAAAGAAGACTCTCTGTGGTGCAACATAATAAAAGATAAATACCTTCATGAGAACTTCATTGAAAGGTTCACTTCAGAAGTGGATATCCCTGATGGATCTCACTTATGGAACTCTCTATCTAAAAGTAAAGAGACCATTACTAAAGGCTTTAAGTGGGAACTTGGGGTTGTTAGCAAGATAAATTTTTGGGGAGATAAGTGGAATTTAGACCTAAGTAAATAACAGAAGCATGAGCTACAAAATTAGATAAGATAACTCAGATTGAAGTACAGGGAGAACACAAGTGGATACATGGAAAGAAGAAATGGAAAATATGAGTGGAGAAGACTTTCATTAGAGGAGAAGAAAAACTACATCGTTAAATCAAGATACAACATTCAGTTTCTGATTGACATTCCTCAAAATTGTTGGAGGAAGGTTTGGTATAAAGAGATAATACCTAAAGTAAACTTTTTTTGGTGGCTCATTATTCAAAGTAAGATCCTCACTATTGATAACCTGAGAAGGAAAGGACATATAATGATAAACATGTCTATTCTCTGAATATAGGCTAAAGAAATAGTGGACCATCTGTTCATCCACTGTAAGTATGCATATAATATTTGGGGATTCATCCTTGATAAAGTTGGTTTAAAATGGGCCCAACCCAGATTGCAAGAGATGAAAGAAAAATGGTTTTATCGCAAAAAATGTCTCTATCAAACTTTTATGGGAACTTATCCTTCTATACACATTTTGGGCCATCTAGAAGGAGAGGAATAGATGGATTTTTAAAGAAAAGGATCTAAAGGAAGAAATTTTTTTCAAGCACTTGATCAGGTTCATCACTAATAATTTCAAAACTGCCATTAAGTGTAACAAAGGTAGCCTAAATGATGATGATATTAAATTTCTCAAAAAATGGCAAATTAATCTTGAGTAAGATCCCCAACAACAGAGCACAAAAATTTCTATGAGTATGACAGTTTGGAAACACCCCCCAAAATGATGGCACAAGTTAAATTTCAATAGGGAAGCCAAAGGTAACCTAGGCAGAGATGGAGGAGTCATAAGAAATAACAAAGGTGAACTCATTGTGGCGTATGCTGGAAATATGGGTGATCAAACCAATGACTATGTTGAAGCCTTAGCTTCCTCGAGGGGTATACAACTCGCTTCTTCTTTGAACATTTCAAATCTTTGGGTTGAAAGTGACTCTATGAACGTATTGAACTACCTTCAAAACAAAACCTCCCCTAGTTGAACCATCAATAAAATCATTGATGACTCCATCAGCATGTTAAATAATTTCTCGAACTATGAATTCTCCCACATTTTCAAACAAGGAAATAGAGCATCTGATCTATGTGTTAACATTGGAGTGGGATAAGAAAGGCTTCAGAACTAGATTGGGGTTGATTCTACCCTTAAAGAGATCTTAATAGCAATGGATAGAGAAAATCCTAGCACTGAGGAATTTTTGGTTATCTCTTAATAATCTTGTAGGCCTTCCCATCATGGTCTTGTTCTTCTTTTGTTGATCTTTTTTCCTATTTTATGGAATGTGTTCAAATAGTTCTATGTTGGTTTTGTGTTGTTCCTATGCTTGTTTGGTGTTGATTTTTTGTGGTTATTAACCAAATGTTTTTTTGATATTTGAATTCTTTTGTTTCTTGATATTGCTCTGAACATATTTGGATTGGATATACATGTTGTAATAGGGTAGGGCCCTTGCCAAAACCATATTTTTACCAAATATAAAAAAATATAATACTAAATATTTATATAAATGAGATTATTTTTTTAATATTATATATACACACACACCCCACTAATTGTATATCCATCCTCCATAAGGTTGTTAATCCACCATTAAACCTGCACAAGAAAATGAGATAGAATAAAAAATTAGAAAACCAAAGAAGAAATGGGATGAAAATGAGGAAGAAGATAGTTAAGGAGTCAATGTAGGAAACTTAGGTTTTTTCACCTACCCTAGATCCTAGGGTGAGAATTAGCCCAATCTAAGGGATCAAAATGAATTTTCCTCCTCAATTTGGTCAAGTTGACCATTTGATTTGATAGGTGATCTTATTTATAAATGGGTCTACATTATTCTGAGTTATAACTATGGTTTTAATATGGAATTAGAAACCATTGATAACTTAAAATATACTAATTTTATTTGATTTTGCAAGATTAATTTATATTGTGATAAATGACCCTCCTAAAGAATACATGTAATCTTTTTACTAATAAGATTTTTAATTATTTTTAATCTAAGGTTATAATCATGAAGTAGACCCCATATAGTATAATGTTTTCTAATGTATCAAAGAGATTTTTATTTGAATAAAATAACTCCTACACAATATAAGTGTGCTCTTGTTATTTAACAAAATTATAGTTATTTCTTAAAGCTAAGGTTCTAGAATAAATTATATATGAATATCTTTATGTTATAGTTTTGAGTACTCCTTGGAACCCATGAAAGTTAAATAGTTTTCCTTGAATTAGGTAATCCCATTTGGTACCTATACGTACCCAAAATTGTAAGGTACTGTACTGCGGAACGGCGTAATAAGTACCCCAATGATGATACAGGTCTCCTCACAAGGTGTTCAGGATCCAGAAAATCCCTTGGAGTATGCGTTAACATCCCACATGCCCCGCTTAGCACCCGCGCCCTTTGTTTTCCCCCTTTTTCTTCTTTCCTTGGCCTTTTTGATCTTCAGCGACGAAACCGCCGCCCTGTAGGGAGGCGGTCTCGTGACCGCCGCCCTGATCAGGGCGGTGGTCCTGTAACCGCCGCCTTGCTCAGAGCGGCGGTCCTGTGTGCATTTTCCATAACGTTCTTTGACGTGACTCGCGTGAAATATCACGATTCACCAGCTTTTCCTTGCCGACTTGAGCATGCATTTATGTTTTTGGTCCCCTGGAATAGTGTTTTTCCTTTGTTTATTGTTTAGGAGTTCAATTTGGTTTTGGTTTTTGGGTGATTGAATTCATATAAATGCATGGTTTGTGCACATGCAAATGGTCTGGAGTTTTTTCTCTGAATTTTGGCTGGATTTTGGAGTTTGAGTTTTGCTTTCATTTCCTCATTTTAGTGTTTTAGCTAGTTAGCTTGTTAGGAAGCCATAACTTGAATTCACTTGCATCTTTTGTCAAATTGCTCAGCTGTTGGTAAGCCACATACCCATCTTGTGCAGGCAGTGCTGTTATTTCATCCAAATTCAGTCTAAAGCTTGCCTCTGAATTCCTCTTTGCTGTAGATTTAATTTTCATTGTTGCTTAGAGTTCTTAGTTCAGTTCATTATATGCCTGGTTAGCTTTATTCAGCTGTAGGTAAGCCACATATCCAGGTTGTGCAAGCAGTGTCTTTATTTTATCCAATCCATTGGAACAGAGTAGCTTAGGAAGCCATTAAAGTTGCAGGTTCTGGTCGCTTCATGTTGTATGACTTGTAGTAAAATCCCGCTACGAATCGCATAAGCCAAGCTCTGTACTCTTGCGCTATCCCTCTCCTACTCACATTTTCGGTCTGCATTCTAAGTTGTCCTTGTCCTAAATTCTACTCCTATCGGTGCTAGCATTACACACTTTTCTGGATCCACGTGAACACGAAAGAACGAGGAGATCATACTGAGGGGACGAGATCACATACACCATCGGATTCGCCACTGTTCTTCGGAATCCAGGTTTTAAATTTCAAACTTCTAGTCAGAATCATATCAAACAGAGTAGATAAATTGCTTTATTTCAGTAAATTCTATTCTCGATATTGCTAGGGAACCTGTGAGGATTGATAGTTTCTAAGAAACTACGATTCACTCCTCACTTCTGAGGTAGGATCGAGAATCTTGCAGATAGATTAGACGAGCTATTTTATTTATTTAGAATAATTCTACAAATCACACAGGCAAATAACTACACTCGGTTATCTTGCCTGTTTTAAATTGTTATTTAATTATTATTTCTAGATACGCTTAAAATAGTTTGCTTTCCTTAAAATTGTCAAAATATTTCTTAGAAGAATAAAAAGTTATATATGTTAGATTTATTTCATGTAGTTAGAATTTGCTTCGTTACAGTTAGATTTGCATTTTGTTTCGTACGACAATCATGGGACCTCAGGAGCCCAGGGAATATATATTTGAGCCAATCGTGCCTCAACCAAACTTCATCACAGCAATAGTTGACATAGACCAAAATCTCAGAATACAAGTATTCCAAACAACCACAGATTTACAACTGATCAGTTCTCAATTAAGAGGATTAAACATAGAAGACGACCAGGCATATGCATTTTGGTCAAGTCAGCCAAACTACAGATTACCTTATAAAATCATCCACATGACTGTAGAAGGGTTTGAAAGAGAACAAACATTCGGGTGTGATCCTTTAGTTCCACAGCCAGACGCTGGAGACACCCTCGTAGATATAGATACCAACTTAAGAATCCAGGTTGCGAGAATGCCTGTGAGGTATTCTGAGAAGATTGCACAACCGTTGGTTCTAAACATAGAAGCTGAGAAAGCGTACGATTACTGGATACTAGGGATTAGAACTTGATCTTGCGTATGACCATAACAGGACCGCAACAACCAAGAGTCTATGGTTGTGATCCACAGATCCCACAGCCCAACGAATCCATAAGAGAATTAGATATAGACACTGGCCTATGCACACTAGTATTTCAGTCCACTCCACTTCCACCCATCATCATCGAACAATTGTCCTTACTAAATATAGCGGCTAACGAAGCTAGAGAATTCTGGACTAGGCCAGAAAATCATCCATAAAAGTCAATTATATTCACCATCCAATATATGACCTTATCAAGAGACATACACGAAACTATCCCAGGTCATTTTCCATGTATTCCACAACCCATAGATCGAATCACGCCAGAGCTCGATATTGATTGGAGCCTTCGAGCAGTCATCTTTGCTGATCGATCTATCACACCAGTCCAAGTTAGAAGGGCCTTCTTTGCCTTAGATTCACAAATTCCATTAGTGCGTGTCGAAGACATTAGACTGCCTAACTAGTTTGTCTGAATCCAACGCATATTCTACCCCCACCGGCTGTCTCGGCATGACCTCAAGAGGTTGGGTATGTGGAAGAGTCACTTGTTATTCTCACGCTCACCTATCGCTTTTCCGGCGTAAAAAATTGGTGAACCCGACGTGAAACAAATGAAATTAGTGAAGCTGACGTAAACTTCCTACTTTCTCTTTCGGAGTCATAATATCATGTTTCCTTTCAAAAATCACCTTCGCTCCTTCCCATTATTCTGCAGGTATTCATATACCCCCCGAATATGTCAGGATTCGATGCATATGGCAGACCCCTCTTAGGTCTTGAGGCATACTACGCCCAACATAATAGGCAATCATCACCCTCGCTCTCAGTATGGGGCGACAACTATTCAACTAATCAGTTGTCAACACAAACCCCAAGAATCAGATATAATTCAACTTTTCAAACTGAGGAGTTAGATCAACCCCCTCGAACGCAACAAACAGAGCCTTCAGGCTCGAACAATATGATGTTCACTGGAGAATCTGGATCATCTCCTCAGGTATTACTTAGACCACAAATTAGTAGACAATAAGACCCATACCTGGTCTTAGATGATGGACAGTCAATACGTTATCCTAGGAGTGAACAACATTCTCAGGGTATGTACCCACCTATAGGAGGTTTACAAATACAACCCGAGATCTCTTTTCAAGAAAATACCTCTATACCACTACATATAGGAAATACTCTCAGAGAAACTTGGCAAGATAGCAATCAGTTCATGACAGGCTATCACATGCCTATACAACACTAGGGTATACAACAAACGCCGCTCAGGAAAAGCACCGTGACTTCACCAAATGAAGTCATTTCAACGTTAGTAGAAAGAGTGAGAGGGTTAGAACTTTCTCAAGCAAGTCAAAATTCTCCATTCATGCAAACAGGAAGTTCCAATCCTCCATACCACTCTAGCCAAGTAGATCTCCTCACAGGAGTAGGCAAGTTATGCATGCTGCCTCACTATCCATAACAAACGCCAACAAGGCCCACCATCTCTAACACTATTCCTACCGGTCTAGTGTCAAACAATCCATTCCTTGACAACACCTCATCGTACTTAAACATGTACTCTAAATCGCCACAAGGGGATATGTTCTCCTCTCCCGGCATGTTTGCTCAAACACAGGGACTTCCCTATGCCCCTGTCAGTGCATATCAACAACCCATCCCACCACCACTCCCTCAGCAACCACCATCAATGGTCGAAACCTATGCGATAGGGACTTATTCAGAATATCTGAAAGAGCCTTTAGATTTCACCATATGAAGCGTCATGCTTCCAAGACCTCTTCTTGATTTACCCAAGTTCAAGGGTGAGGGAGATATGAACGCACATATCAAAGCTTATGCTACAACCATACAAGAATTACTCCCTTGGGATGGGGTTGTTGCTAAAATATTCCCTAAAACCTTGGAAGGTATTGCTCTCAATTGGTATTACATGATACCTGAAGCCTCCATCCATTCATTTAAATAACTCGTGTCAGAGTTCATCAAGGCCTTCGACATGAACAAACTGTTGAGAACAGGAATCAGGGAATTCTTGCACATCAAACAAGAACACAACGAATCTGTCGCCCATTTCATCCAGAGGTGGCGTATAGTTCTTTATTCTTCAGCAAGTGCTCCAAACATGGATCAGATGGAACTATGCGATTTATTCCTTCATTCTCTCAGCAAGGAGGTGAAGGAAGAAGTCCAGAAGTTCCCACTAAGAACTTATGATGAAGTACTTGAGAGCGCTCTTCGAATAGACCAAGCAGCGATAGATAGTGGTCGTAAGACATATGGAACAAACAGGAGGTTAATCACCTCCACTCAAAACACTACAACTATCACAAATGTCAATCAAGGACCCAAAATCCTTAACAAAAATCGTGGGGTAACAACAGATGGGGTAACCGACTAGCCCAAGAGGGTGAATGTTGTTAATGCTCCGTCACAAACAAACAACCAACGAAACAACAACTTTACCCCGACGATCAATACAGTGGATTTTAACCATCCACAATAACAACAACAACAACAACGGCGAAATCCCATACAAGGGCCAAGCCAAAACTCATTTGGTGACCAAAACCAAAGTCAAAACCAGAAACAACAATTCCAAAGCTTTAATCCTAATAGGCAACAGTTTGATCAAATTTTAGGCCACAATACACACCAAACCAACAAAATGGGAATTACAACCCCAATTCTTATTGTGGTTTCCATAAAATTCAGGGTCACGATACTAGAACGTGCCGTGACTACAATAAATTTATGCAACGCTTGCCAGAAGAACAAAGACAGTTCTTCACAGACTTGTTTTTGGCAGATCCCATCTCATCATCACCAAATACGCTCGCAGGGGTAGTTTCTCCTCAGAATGCTCCCCTCAAGATCTTTAACAATCCGCTCCCAAATCATGATGGCAATAGACTGAATCCAACCGGAGCAAACAAAAGTGCAATGACGGGAAACAATGATCATGAAGCCTCGACTTCATTAAATCCATCAGTAGCGCCACAGTTAGGAGCTCAACCGAGACCCAAGATAGTCAGTTTGGTAGAATTAGACGCTGAACTACCTATCGAAGCTATAACAAGAACACGAGAGTATTTCTCTCAACCAAGCCCAAGTCATCTACCAAAGACAGATAAGAGTCAGCAAATAGTTGAAAAACCCATCGGTGCCTATGATTTAATTAGTGACCTAACAAAGACCTTCTCACACATTTCATTTTTGGACTTACTAAAGAACTCTCCCCCTCACAAAGCTGCTCTTTTAGAAGCACTAGGTCTAGGCCATCTAATTAACATCACTCCACCTCCTGAAACACAAGTAAATCACGTAGATTTTGATATCCACCCTCCGGGGTAGCCGGACAAGGATGTCAAATTCATATTCGAAATAAGTAAAATGCCCACAGATGCTGATATCGCATGCCGAGGTGATCCAGCCTTACACTTGCAAGTATGGTTTTATAATAACTATGTAAAATGGGCAATGGTTGATGATGGGGCCGCAGTTAACATAGTCCCTTTCTCTTTCCTCCAAAAACTTGGATATGGGGAAACAAACTGTTCCACTACTCGAAATACATTGAGAGGTTATGATAGCCTTAAAGCCACTTCGATAGGAACTATTATACTGCCGGTCACCTTAGGGCCCAAAACCATTTTTACTGAGTTTTATATTATAGATCGGGAAACTAACTATAACATGATCCTCAGCCGACCGTGGATACACCGCATGAAGGCAATCCCTTCAACGCTATTTCAAGAAGTAAGATTCCTGCATTTAGGAAAGGTATTTATAGCCAAAGGCGATCCAAAACCTTTTGATTTGCACCTAGCTGATTTAAAGAAAAGACCAAGGGTGCACTCATAATTTGAACTGCCAACAAACCAACTTAATAAACCCACTGACCCAAAACCAGAGGAAAAGTTGGTACCTACGATGGATCTTGAAACTACCGGCATAGCCAAAACAATTCCAACCCCTAAAGATAAAACTAAAGAAATAGTATCATTAGGGACTACTGCAAAAATCATTGAGTTGATAGAACAAGATTCACCAATGTTCTTACCATTTGATTCAATAGGCATAGGATTTTCCCTAGGTGTTGGTTCCTTGCCAGTAAAGGATCTTTGTATGGTAGAAGTAGAATGCACAAACGTAGCAGATGCCCTAACATCTGTACTCCCGGCTAAGTATTGGACTCTCCATTTTGATGGAGCTAAATGTCGTTATGGAGCGGGGGCAGGTATAATTCTTACTTCGCCCGAGGAGAAAGTCATCCCATTTACTTTTAAATTAAACTTTGAATGCACAAACAACAGCGCTAAGGATGAAGCCATCCTCCTTGGCCTTACCTTAGCCAAAAGAATTGGTATTGATAACATCAGAGTCCTGGGAGACTCGTAATTAGTGACAAACCAAGTTTCTGAAGTACATGAAACTAAAGCCAAACATTTACAACTCTACAAAAACGCTGTGTTAGATTTAAGCAAGGCGTTCAACTTCATATCCATTGAAGCAATCCCGTGAGAGAAAAATCTTCTCGCTGATTCAATAGTAACTTCAGCATCACGTTTTACTCCGAGCAATGAGTTAGAAGATACCCAGTTCACGATATCCATTCGTGATGAACCATTGATAAAAACAATGACAAATCCTCTTTCAAGTGAAAGTGAATCTACCGTCCTAGACCATGTTGATAGTGATGCTGCTACTTTGGATTACTTAAATGCCTATGCAGCACTACATCTCTCCTATCACATGCTAGATTTATCCTTGATTCCACATTCATCTTCCTACTTCGGAAATCCCGTAACAGATCTTCCCTCACAAATGGAACCTAGCATATACGCAGTAGAAGATGGGGATGATTTAGATTTACCTCTAGCACCACCTGAGTTTGAAGAGGGTAACACCTCTTTGATCGAAGAAACAATCGATGTCAACATCGGGACAAAAGATGAACCAAGAATATTGAAACTAGGCTCTTCGTTAACCCCAGAAGAGGTAGAAATACATACTCAGATTCTCAAAGAACATCAAAAGGCATTTGCATTTAATTACAAGGAGATGACGGGAGTCGCACCCCACATTGCGGTGCACAACCTCATCACTAGATCAGATGTAAAGCCAATTAAACAAAAATCAAGACCCATGAAGCCCAAAGTAGCTCTCATGGTAAAAGAGGAGGTAATAAAACTCCTTCAGGTAGGATTCATCAAGCCAGTTGACTACTCCCAATGGGTATCTAACATCGTTCCCGTTCTCAAGAAGAATGGAAAGATACGCATCTGCATAGATTTTCGAGATATCAACAAAGTGTGTCCTAAGGACGATTTCCCATTACCATCCATAAACATTATCATTGATGCAACGGCTGGTTTTGAACTTTTGTCTCTCATGGATGGATTCTCGGGATACAATCAAATCAGAATATCTGAGCAAGATCAAGCTAAAACCATGTTTATAACTCCTTGGGGAACCTATTGCTACGCTGTTATGCCATTCGGTCTCAAGAACGCCGGTGTTACGTACCAGCGGGCCATGACATACATATTTCACGATCTAATTCATAAAATCGTGGAATCTTACGTAGATGACTTATTGGCTAAAGCCAAGAAGCACTGTGACCATCCCGAAGTACTCCGCGTCATTCTTTCACATCTAATAGAATATGGAGTCATGCTAAATCCAGAGAAATGCATCTTTGGTGTAATAGGAGGAAAGCTCCTAGGTTACATCATATCGTCACGAGGGATTGATGTTGATCCAACCAAAATTTGGGCTGTCCTCAAAATGGTCCCACCTTCGAGTGAATCTGGAATCAGATCATTTCTCGGAAATCTGGGTGCAATCCGGAGATTCATCCCGGACCTAAGATTCGCCGTTCATCCAATCAACAATTTACTCAAGAAGGACTATAGCATTGATTGGACTGAAGATTGCAATGAAGCTTTTGATGCAATTAAGTGTTTTCTGTTATCACCACCTACGCTAATGCCACCTAAGCTAGATCACCCGTTAATCCTATATTCGCGAGCTACCAATGTCTCGTTGGCCTGTATGTTGGCCCAAGAAGACGATAACAAGAGAGAACGTGTGATTTATTTCATTAGCCGAACACTGCTCGACTATGAAACACGCTATACACAAGCAGAATGAGAATGTCTCGCCATAGTCTTTGCAACCAAACGCCTAAGACACTATATGCTAAATCAAGAAATGAAGGTCATAGTAAAAACAGACCATTTACGAACTTTCCTCACACAAGGGTCATTGTCTAAAAAGGCTGGACATTTTATAACCTTAATGGGAGAATTCGAATTAACATTTGTAAATCAGAAGTCAGTTAAGGGACAAGTCATCGCAGATTGGTTAGCTGACAACCCATTAGACGGAGGCGATCTAGTATATTTAGACTTTCCAGATGAATGCGTATACTACATCGAAACATGACCCACTATCTCTAAGTGTCCTTGGTACACTAATATCGTTAATTATATCATGGACCATACGTACCTGGAGGTAGTTACACCACAAAAAAGAAGGCGGTTACACATAATCGTAGCTAAATACGTCATTATAGAGCAGGTGCTATATTGAAAAGCATTCGATGGAATGCTCTTAAGGTGTGTTGACATAGAAGATTCCAAGAGGATTCTCCATGAATCCCACAGTGGTATATGTGGAGGCCACTTCGGTGGCCATGCCACCACTCGAAAAATACATCGAATGGGCTATTTCTGGCCCACTCTAGAACATGACGCAATAGAGTTTGCACGCAGGTGTCATAAGTGCCAAGAATTCTCCCACGAGATCCACATGCCAGCACAAGCTCTGCAACCAATCGCTACTCCATGGCCCTTTTCTACATGGGGTCTAGACTTAATAGGTAAATTCTCTCCCTCATCCACAGATGGCCATAATTTTATAATCACGGCCACTGAATATTTTACCAAATGGGTGGAGGCCATGCCTCTTACTACTATACCTGGTTCTGTGATCGCCAAGTTCATTTTGAACCAAATCATTTGCAGGTACGGTATCCCGCAAATCATTATCTCCGATAATGGAACTTCTTTTAAAAATGAAGAAGTTCGCGAACTATGCAGTAGATTTAAGATAAGCCATCATACGGCTTCCTTGTATTATCCCCAAGCCAACGGATAGGCTGAAGTGACAAACAAAACACTGAAATCCATTCTCCTTAAAACGGTGAAAGAAAACAAGCGAGACTGGAATTTGAAGTTATATCCGGCCTTGTGGGCCCACCGAACCTCAATAAGAACACCAATGGGAGCAACTCCTTTCTCACTAATATTTGGGGCAGAAGCAGTTCTCCCACTTGAGGTCGAAATACCCAGTCTCCGCATTTCACTGGAAGGGATTCTGGATGAAGACGCTTACAGAGAAGCATGTCTTTCCCAACTAGAAAGCATAGATGAAACTAGGTTAGATGTTGAGTAGTGGCATAGAGCTTATGCTGACCGAATGTGTCGGCAGTACAACAAGAAGGTCTATGAACGTGATATATACGAAGGTGATCTAGTTCTAAGACTAGACAGCCGGATCGACAAGAAGAATGACGAAGGAAGGAAATTCCGGCCCAAATGGTTGGGCCCATATTGAGTCATGAAGGACTACGGAAATGGTGCATACCTCTTATCTACGTTAGAAGGTGAGGAGTTTGGCGAAACAGTCAATTCCCTGCACCTCAAACGTTTCTACACATAGGCAACTAACGCTACCTATATAACTATTTACATTGCATCTTCATATAGATTTAGATCATTTTGTCCACTTGTTCTTACATAAGTTGTGATCAAGAAATCTATTCTCAAAGCAATTCATTACAAACTCGTGATGTTTCTAGCATAATGTTCTTTAATCATACCTCTCCATCTTCATGTATCATCAAATCATCTTGGAATCTTTTATCAAATAAATCAAACATGACAAAGTCCTAATGGTAACCATACCAAGATCTACAAGTTTGTTCTCGCTTTGATTTCTTCTTAGGATACGTGTCTTGCCTAAGGTCTGTTCTAGAAGCTTCATGGTGTCACATCTATCCCATATATACATCTCTTTGGAAATAAGCATATACTGACATTTTACTCAAATAAGCAAGTCAAAAAGTGATTAAACAGAAAATTTTATTTTTACACATTTCCTTGCCCCACCAACCTTCAGTGATGAGCTTGCATCTCTTACTAGTGACGTAGGGTTGGGAAAGGATGGAAATGCCCTTACTCACCTATGCCTTGCCCACGGTGATAAACCCACGCTTCTTACTAGTAGCATGGGGCAAAGTGTAGGGGGTCCTCTTGACAAAGCAAACGTTAAAAGGTCATAAACAAACTATTCAAACTTTGAGACAAAAACGAATGAATCAGATGTTCAAAATTCCAAAAGAGTTAAAAATCCTAAAAACCCAGATTTTGTCTACTATGTGCCCATCTACGGGTCTAAGTCTAGATAAACCGCAAAGCAAGTTGCTTCCAAAGCTATGAAGTCATTCAGGTAGAGTAAGCTTGTAGCTTCCAATTTGGTTCCGCCAAAGCTTTGTCTGTCTTTCATCACTGTCATTTCACCATATTTCATAACTTGCGCCCTTCTTGGCTCTTGGTGATAAGCCCTCACATCTTACTAGTTGCGTGGAGTTAGGAGTGGGGCAAGTTAATATGTTCATCATACTGGTTATTTTCATCACTTTGCCAAAACAAACATGAGGTATCCAAATTGCTCACAGAAGCTAAGATTCAAGATCACAATATATCTACAATATCATGTATCAGCATCATGAAACACAAAAAGAAAGCAAACATTTGCATCATTTGTTTTCCATTGCATACATTCTAGAAAGCATATAAAACATACATCGTAGTATACATGAGGAAACTGGAAACAGAAAGGGAAAACATGGGTGACAAGCTTTTGATCCAAAAACGAATGCATATATATACATAATCAATGTTTATATACAATGCCATCATGCACTAGGCATGGTCAAAATGCTCAAAGAGCCCGTGATATACAAAAAAAATCTATAGTACAAAATGCATAGGAGCCAAGTGGTCTCTCAACCCCTATGCGACCCCTCTAAAGGTGCGCGCCCTCGCCTAGGGCTCGGGCTATGCTGGCGCTCTGAATGAACGGAGGGCTCTGGGTCCCGGGGAGCAGCCGCGGTCTCACCACGAGAGTGGCTCCTCATAAGGCACTCAGCTGTCCTATAACCCGCCAACTCTATATGTAGGTTCGACACCATCTTGGCCACGTGCCAAATGGGAGCGAAGACGTCAGTATGCCTGTCAGCTGCTGAGGGCTCCCCGGCATCTACGGATAGCTCCGCACGGGTCCTATCCATGGGGATCATCAGGGAATCAGTGCATACCCTGTGGATCAGATCCTGCCACTCATCGACAGTCTCTGCAAACAAAGGAGAAAAATGAATTAGAAACCAAGCAAGAGAATGAAATAGACAAGATACAAACACAAGGAGAGATAACAAATCCTAAATTAAACAAACATTAAAAGAAAGAAAGGATAACTTACTCAGATCACCGGGCCTCCAAGATGGATCGTTGGGGCCAGCACCCACCGCGGATGCCGCTGCTGACTGAGGGGCTGCTCCTGTAGCAGGGGAAACATGTCGCCCCACAACTGACTCATCCTCTCCACCATGGCCCTGAGAGAGTGGCTCCTCTGAGACTAGAGTGTTCCTCTCTGCACTCTCCTCGGCCCTCTCTGCCTGCATAATATCCTAAGTGTCATGCCACTTGGGATCGCTATCATCAGTCTGCTCCTCCGACCCTCCCTCTATAAGCTCCTCAGAATCGGATTCAATGTCTATAGGGTCATCGCTGTTGTGAGCAGGACCCGCAGCAATCTGAAGCAAAGGTGCCCGAGGTGCACCGGCTCTCCCTCTGGCCCGAACTATCCTCCTAGCTGTAATGGCAGTGCTAGGAGTGACCACTATCCAACCTCGGCCTCTAGGCCCCCCTCTGGCCTCGCAAACTGATCTGTAAGCTGGTGCCACTAGGGGAAGCATGCCCGCATATGGAAGGCCAAACTGCTGAGGAACTCTCCCAAAAGGATGCACCTCTACCCGCCCCACGCGGTCGATGAGCTGCCCTGTGGTGGAGCAGGAGATCAATGTAAGGGTCTCCTTGCCCCATATGCCGGCCATAAGCTGGTACGGTGTCACCTCCATATCTGCTGTGGTAAGGGAGGCAACTGGCTGGTGAGGTTCTCTAAGCAACGACATATCTAACCATCTGGCTTCCCTCACAGCCCCTGGATCTACCACCTCTATGCCTCTGCCATAAGGAATAAAATGCTCATACACCCAACTCGTGACTAGAGTCGGGTGGCTCAATGACTGTCCCTACAAATGGACCACCCTGTATAAATCATGGTAGGTGGTCCCCAGAATGTCTGCACCCTAGGCGTATATCCGGCCGTGCCCCTCTATCTATGCAATGATGGGGGCCCAGTAGTATAACAAAGTGTCCCCTCCGTTGTCCCCAATCAATCTCGAGGCAAGGATCCCCATGATGGCCTGTCGAAATATGGGGATAGGCAAAGAAGGGATGGATCGAACTCTCACTCCCTTCTTCGACCCCATGGAGATAGCTGCATCTCCCATGTAACCTGCGCACTGTGCAATCTGTGCCCGTGAGCCGGCCGTCTCTAATATGAGTCTCCTCCCGATGATCGGGACCCCCAAAATACGGTAGACATCCTCCAGCGTGATACTCCACTCACCGCGGACCCTTGGTAGTTGGAAGGTGTTCCGATCTGCATCCCAATATGAAAATAAGTCACAAAGGATATGACTAGATGGTGTGACATGTGGGACGCGCGATATGCGCAGTATACCGGTCCGCTGTAGTGTGTCCTCCTCATCTGGTGAGAGGGCATCCAATACCCTTGACAGCCAGTCACACTCTCTCTCTCGGCTCCATCTGATGTATTCCTCCCTCGCCTGCATACACATAAAAACACACAAAACAGAGCAAGTTAGTATCTGAGCAATACCAAGAAGGTCATAAAAATGTATAGAAATGCAGGAAAATACAAGTGCAATCTCAAAAATCAAGTTCTTTTGTATCCTGGTCAGAACCGCCGCCCTGAGTAGGGAGGCGGTTTTGTAACCGCCACCTTAAGGGCAGCGGTCGTGTAACCGCTGCCCTAGCCAGGGCTGCAGTCGCGGTCCGAAAACCCGCACGGGTTGCTAACCCCAAAAAAGCCCAAAATGAGTAAAAAAAGACCATTTAAACTAAAAATGGAGCCTACCCAGTAGGCGCCCCCCCTAGGTGGACCTTTTGAACCTAACATTTTCAAAAATAACCCCCCCATTACGACAAATTTAACATTTCAAACTTAAAGGGGGAAAAACGCAAAATTGAAGAAAACCAACCTGTGATCTAGCAGGGTGGTGTTCCGCACATGGAGGCATGATCACGATCTCGCTGCAGATGTTTTGACTCATGCACGAAACCGTCACCGTGGGTCCCAGAGCTCAAAATCAATCAAATCAAATGCTTGCAAATGAATAGGAAAATGGGCCCACTTTCATATATATAGCACCCTATTTCATTTTAAAAAGACTTTTTCACAGGTTTGGAGCGCTGATGGAGGTAAGTTCCTATCCTCGCACGAATCGTACGTTCTCATTCCCTATTAATTTAGCGTTTATTTTCCAAGTTTTGTATCTATTTGCACCTGAGTTCTCTTTTCATTTTGTAGATAGCAGGAATTTCGGATGGCGTCGTTTCAACACACGGACGAGTAAGGTATAGCTTCTAACTCCCCATTTCGGGACTGCCATACTCAGACCCACCGTTTTATGTCTCTTCATGGCTAAAACACTTCTCTGAGGGGGCAATATGTACGTACCCAAAATTGTAAGGTACTGTACTGCGGAACGGCATAATAAGTACCCCAATGATGATACAGGTCTCCTCGCAAGGTGTTCGGGATCCAGAAAAGCCCTCGAAGTATGTGTTAACATCCCGCATGCCCCGCTTAGCCCCCACGCCCTTTGTTTTCCCCCTTTTTCTTCTTTCCTTGGCCTTTTTGATCTTCAGTGACGAAACCGCCGCCCTGCAGGGAGGCGGTCTCGTGATCGCTACCCTGATCATGGCGGCGGTCCTGTAACCGCCGCCCTGCTCAGAGCGGCGGTCCTGTGCGTGTTTTCCAGAACATTCTTTGACACGACTCACGTGAAATATCACGATTCACCAGCTTTTCCTTGCCGACTTGAGCATGAATTTATGTTTTTGGTCCCCTGGAATAGTGTTTTTCCTTTGTTTATTGTTTAGGAGTTCAATTTGGTTTTGGTTTTTGGGTGATTGAATTCCTATAAATGCATGGTTTGTGCACATGCAAATGGTCTGGAGTTTTTGCTCTGAATTTTGGCTGGATTTTGGAGTTTGAGTTTTTCTTTCATTTCCTCATTTTAGTGTTTTAGCTAGTTAGCTTATTATGAAGCCATAGCTTGAATTCACTTGCATATTTTGTTAAATTGCTCAGCTGTTGGTAAGCCACATACCCATCTTGTGCAGGAAGTGTTGTTATTTCATCCAAATCCAGTCTAAAGCTTGCCTCTGAATTCCTCTTTGCTATAGATTTAATTTTCATTGTTACTTAGAGTTCTTAGTTTAGTTCATTATATGCTTGGTTAGCTTTATTCAGCTGTCGGTAAGCCACATATCCACGTTGTGCAAGTAGTGTCTTTATTTTATCCAATCTATTGGAACAAAGTAGCTTAGGAAGCCATTAAAGTTGCAGGTTTTGCTCTTCGTATAGGATAGTTACAGGTTCTGGTCGCTTCATGTTGCATGACTCGTAGTAAAATCCTGCTAGGAATCGCATAAGCCAAGCTCTGTACTCTTGCACTATCCCTCTCCTACTCACATTTTCGGTCTGCATTATGAGCTGTCCTTGTCCCAAATTCTACTCCTATCGGTGCTAGCATTACACACTTTTCTGGATCCACGTGAACATGAAAGAACAAGGAGATCATACTAAGGGGACGAGATCACATACACCATCGGATTCGCCACTGTTCTTCGGAATCCAGGTTTTAAATTTCAAAGTTATAGTCAGAATCATATCAAACAGAGTAGATAAATTGGTTCATTTCAGTAAATTCTATTCTCGATATTGCTAGGGAACCTGTGAGGATTGATAGTTTCTGAGAAACTAAGATTCACTCCTCACTTCTGAGGTAGGATCGAGAATCTTGCAGATATATTAGACAAGCTATTTTATTTATTTAGAATAATTCTACAAATTACACAGGCAAATAACTACACTCGGTTATCTTGCCTATTTTAAATTGTTATTTAATTATTATTTCTAGATACGCTTAAAATAGTTTTCTTTCCTTAAAATTGTCAAAAGATTTCTTAGAAGAATAAAAAGTTATATATGTTAGATTTATTTCATGTAGTTAGAATTTGCTTCGTTACAGTTAGATTTGCATTTTGTTTCGTACGACAATCATGGGACCTCAGGAGCCCAGGGAATATATATTTGAGCCAATCGTGCCTCAACCAAACTTCATCACAGCAATAGTTGACATAGACCAAAATCTCAGAATACAAGTATTCCAAACAACCACAGATTTACAACTGATCAGTTCTCAATTAAGAGGATTAAACATAGAAGACGACCAGGCATATGCATTTTGGTCAAGTCAGCCAAACTACAGATTACCTTATAAAATCATCCACATGACTGTAGAAGGGTTTGAAAGAGAACAAACATTCGGGTGTGATCCTTTAGTTCCACAGCCAGATGCTGGAGACACCCTCGTAGATATAGATACCAGCTTAAGAATCCAGGTTGCGAGAATGCCTGTGAGGTATTCTGAGAAGATTGCACAACTGTTGGTTCTAAACATAGAAGTTGAGAAAGCGTATGATTATTAGATACTAGGGATTAGAACTTGATCTCGCGTATGACCATAACAGGACCGCAACAACCAAGAGTCTATGGTTGTGATCCACAAATCCCACAGCCCAACGAATCCATAAGATAATTAGATATAGACACTGGCCTACGCACACTAGTATTTCAGTCCACTCCACTTCCACCCATCATCATCGAACAATTGTCCTTACTGAATATAGCGGCTAACGAAGCTAGAGAATTCTGGACTAGGCCAGAAAATCATCCATAAAAGTCAATTATATTCACCATCCAATATATGACCTTATCAAGAGACATGCACGAAACTATCCCAGGTCATTTTCCACGTATTCCGCAACCCATAGATCGAATCACGCCAGAGCTCGATATTTATTGGAGCCTTTGAGCAGTCATCCATGCTGATCGATCTATCACACCAGTCCAAGTTAGAAGGGCCTTCTTTGCCTTAGATTCACAAATTCCATTAGTGCGTGTCGAAGACATTAGACTGCCTAACTAGTTTGTCTGAATCCAACGCATATTCTACCCCCACCGGCTGTCTCGGCATGACCTCGAGAGGTCGGGTACGCGGAAGAGTCACTTGTAGATTCGCACGCTCGCCTTTCGCTTTTCCGGCGTACAGTACCTTCATTTCAATGAGATAATGGGTCAAATATATGAATGACCTTATCGAAAATTAAATAGTAAATTTTTCCCAAGTAACTACAAAATTGTTTTTTAATGGACCGTTGATAGAAGTCAAATACCTTAAATAAGACCAAAAGTAATTATTTGTATAAGAAAATGCAGTAGTGTTAATATGACTCATAGTTAGTGTCATAGTGGGATATTCCTTGTGTTTGTTATTATGTCTACCTTGAGAATCGGTATTTTCACATGGTTATTGGTTTTTCCAATTTAATTATCGATCATTTGAATGCACAACATGATTAACTCATCAGTGCGGATAACCTAGTAGTGTTGCACAGTGATGCTCAATTCACAATTAGTAACGTAGACTTGAAACTGTTTTCCCATAAATTCTTTCTAAACCAAACAAATAAAATTATTCCATAATTTTCTAACTCTAAACTTATTTATTTTTTGAGTAAAATTCTAGTGCATCACATCCTTTTGGTTATCCAAGATACCCATAACTAGATTGGTGCCTTAGAGCATCAGGTTGGGGGTGAAAATGAGGATCATGTGGAGGAAAAAGGATAGGAACATGAGGAGGAACCTCAGGAAGAACATCACATCATCCATGTGGCAGGATAATGAAAATAAATGAGATAATAAGAGATCTCGCATGATTGTTGAACTGACCAAGGATATAAAAAGAACTAGTCCACCAAATTTTGATGGGACTTCCTTAGGGGATGGGACAAAAGATTGGTTCAGTGAAATGGAAAAATAATTTGAAGTCTGAGACTTCTCTGAGGAGACTAAGGCAATGTGGGGTGTTTTTTCAGTTCTCTCATGAAGCTTCCACTTAGCGGGATAATCAAAAAATGGAACTAGGAATTGAGAATTCATCTATAACTTGGGAACAATTCAAATAATACTTTCATCAATGTTGGTTGCCTCCGCTATATTTTGACCATAAAATGATAGAATCCCAGATTTTAACTCAAGGGAAACTATCAGTAACTAAGTATTGGGAATGTTTCACTAGAATTCTAAAATGTGTTCCCCAATATCAAAAATATGTGAAGTTTCAAATTCATAAGTTCATTTTGGGATTGAATACTAGCATGGGGGTGAAGTGGATGTGCATGTACCATCCACTATGGAGGTATTTTTTGAAAAATCTATAAAAATAGGAACAAAAATTGTGTGGGATATTTTCTTCAAGAGAGGAAAAACATAAAACAGTAAATAATAACTCCTCACCCTCATTTTCCAAAAATACATGGCAAAAAAGATTTGATAAAAGGGGAAAACTTGAAAAGAAAAATAATGTAGAAAAATATGCTATGAATAACAAAAAGGAAGGATAAAACAACTCTAGTTTTCAAAACATATTTGAGAGGAAGGGACCTATTGGGGGTTGTTTTAAATGTTGAGGTGATCACTATGCTAGTAATTATCCCTTAAATAACCAAGGTAATAACCAAAAATGGAAAAAAAACTATGGGAACAAATAACTACTTTAGTAGAAGATGCATGTTGTTATAGGTAATTATGAGGCAGAGAAACATGCCACTCACGTTAAAGTCAATGGTTAGTTGTCTGGCTTACCTGTTACTATTTTATTTGATACTAGAGAAACTAAATGGTTTGTTTCTTCTAATTTAGCTTCTAAATTTTCTAGAAATTTTGGATACATGGAAAATTTGTGGACTGTTAAATATGGAAATAATGTTGTCCATAGAGTTACACAATGTTTGTTTTAAGCAACCTTAGAACTACCTAATACTACAGAATTGAACCTTTTTGTAGCTCCTTTAGGGACTTATCATGTTTTAATAGGCATGAATTGGTTGTCTGAGCACCAAGCATCAATATATTTCCTAAGAAAACAAATAATATGCCTCAATGATCAACAAAAAACAACAATAATACAAAGTATAAAAAGATATTTTGTAATTGTAGACACCCCAATTTCACACCTCTCCTAAATCAATTAATTTTCCCACTCCATTTCCCATAAAAAAACATGAGAAATTTATTTCCATTAGTCAATTAATAAAACCTTGTTAATTTCTAATTAATCTACCTCACATGCCATTATTCTCCATGTCCCCTCACTTACGAATTAAAAATTCATGTTTAATTCCTATCTAGTCTTCATGTCCCTCAATCACCTAATCTTACCCACTTTTTCAAACCACGATTAACTAAAACGTTAAAATTAATCCCATTTTTAGGATATAAATAAATCCTTCCCCCTAAAAAAACAAGCAAAAAAGTATGTCAGAGCTCTTGCATTCTTGCTACACAAGAGCATTCCTTCCATCTAGTCCTAATGTCTGCATGAGACTACTTTTCCTATCCATAAATTCATCATCCTCGTATCCCTTGGTGCAAAGTTTTTGAATCGATTTTTGCTGCAACAAAGGTTTTACTCATGTTGGAGAAATTCGCTACACTTCAAGAAATCTGGGACCATCCAAGTCACTTCCCATTCCGAGGTTTTTGAAGGACAGATGAAACAAGATATAAACTTTAGTTTCAATACTTTCTTATTATCGGTGATTTATGTAGCTCACATTCTTACATACCTGGTGAGACTTACCCACGCTCTGTTACCTTTGATTTCACAATTAGTGGTTATATCCATTATTTATTTATGGTTATCTGTTGTTATCATTTCATTTTCTGTTCCTTATAGCATCATTTGGCTAACATTCACAGTGTGGGAAGTGCTTCTATTTTGTGGTGTTTTGTGGTGTTTTTACAAGTTATAGTAATAATGAATCTATGGTGCTCATCACATATTTGACTTCCTCATATATCGGTGTTTTATGACCAGTGTTTTTCATTAAATCCATTACTAGATTCTGATATTTGTCGATCCCGTTAGAAGTATTTTCATTTGATGTTTACAAAGATCCTGTAGTTTTTGGATTTACCCGACTCCTTGATATGTCTAAAATCTTGTTCCCATGTTTTATTAGTATATTTGGTTTCATTTAACTGACATATACTTTAATGGATTTTTATTGTTTATAAATATCTTTTGTTTTTAATCATTATTATTCACAGTCTCATAGTGTTTTCAGAAGTTTCTCAATTCCTAAAAAAATCTGATTTATTTCACTAACATTCATATTTAGTGTTTGGTGTTTTATGTGGTCTTCTTCGTGCTTACTAGAACGAGTCTGGTGCACTGAATCAGATCTCAAAAAATCATAATTTTATTTAAACAAAACCAAAATATATATGTATATCTATAATTTTCTTTATATTAGTTGTATTTCCTCTTAATCTAGTTAACTATAACTAGATATCGTGTGACTCTAAAACAAGGAGTCATTTTAGTAGTTCTTTTTAAAGGTTTTTCATTTTTCATTTTTTAGATATATAAACATAAAAATCTATATATCTAAATTTTAGATATATAAACCCCTCACCCCCATCTCAATGATCCAACTCGTCATGTTCCTAAGTGAGCTACCCAAATCCTATCCCCATTCCCAACACATCCCATCTCAACCCCCTAACCGAGCTACTACCATCTCATCGAGCTACTTCCTACATCCCCATATCATATCTCCCCATTACCCAACTCCCATGCTTTCACCCTTCCCAGATCCTAGGTCGTGTTCTACCGTTCCTCTCCCCATCAACCCACCCCCCTTACCACACTTCCATCCCATCCCAAATCCATGTAGATTATCATGAGATTCATCATTATTCACCTGATCTTCCCCTTATCCACCCCACTTCTTCTAGTTTCCCTACCCCCTTGAGCTCTTATGACTCATCACCCACCTACCTCTCAACCCTTCGCCACACCCACATCCTCATATCCTTACTCCCCAACTCCCCCAACTTTCGTTATAACCTCCCTGATCCCACTCTACTTCTATGTATCTCATATCTACTTCATTGATCTCCTAGATCTCACAAACCTTATTGTTCTTGTCAGTTAATTTCATTAAAAAACTCACTTCTCTCATATCATTTCCATAGTGTCCACCCATTACTCTTGATTGACACACACTGGAAGAGCACACTAATTTTAGGCATCACTATATAAATTATATATATCCTTGAGCTCAAATTTTCAATGATTATGTTTAGGAGCTATGAGTTTACACGCATCTAGTATCTGACCAAACATCTCCCATGATATTCATTCTTGATTTTTCCTGGTCAACCATGGTGACTCCGAACTTAGTGTTATTTTGTGTGACCTCCACTCCACCTCTCCCAAGCCAACTTTCCATATTTTCAACGTTTCAATATCCTACAAAAATCATTGCAGCATTTCCATCTAGAATGTTATAAATTCCTTTATAGTTTTCATGCATTTTCCCTACATAATTATTTACCACATCTAACATAATTTTGCAACGTTTGAACCTCCCTGCAATGCCATAGGCATAAATCCATTCACACCTTACACCTTTCGCACCACCTAATGAATGTTGGGTATACAATATAGTTTATTTTTCTTTTTAATATAGTTCAAAACAGTTTATGCTTATACATAATCTATTTTTTCATGTTGTATACATTCAAACACTTTTTAACTTTACATTTTTCCTCCTTTTGTCCACACTTAGGTCACCATCATACCATATATACAAATTTTCCCATTCAAATTTTGATGTATCCTTTTCCTTAAATTCCACAGTGATGTCACACTCATGTATAAAATCTACATTCACGTTTCCTATTCCACTTGGATTTTGTATTAGGTTAGTAATTTAAATTCAAATTGCATTTTCCCTCCTTCACATCCAACCTCTGATCACACTCACATTACAAATTCACCTCATTATCAATCAATTCTCATTATCATTTAGTCACAAAGATATTAGGATTATTATAGTCGATTTTGGTTATAAATTTATGCCATAATAATGTTTAATTGGTTGTGGTAATATTGCTTAAGTCATAGGAATAGTTACTGTTGATTAGTTAATATTATATATTTGCTTATTTTCTTGTATTTAACTAATTAATCAAATTTTATAGGTTTTTTTATTATTGGAAAAAGGTTTTTTGAATGGGATTCTTCCCATATTATAAGGTTCCCCAAGCCTAGATAATCAAGAATTAATAGAACAAAAAGAAAAATCACAACGAAGGAGGAACATCACAAATAATTTCATAAGCTAAAGCAAAACCACGGTAGAACAACAACCAAACTACAACTAAGCCACATCAGTACTATGATAAAGTTACAAACCAAGATAAAAAAAGGTAGAGATAATGAAAACCAAAGTACTAGACAGACTCCAGTACCTATTTAAATATCTTGGTAAAGTTATTTTTGATATTCTGCAATAAAGCCCTGATGTCATTGAATGAGGTGTCATTCTTGGCTTTTTCTTTACCCTTGTTAGTGAATTTCTTGGCCTCTCATTGATTTCATAAAATTATTAAAACCTCCTTTCTTCAAGATTTCCCAAAGTTTGGCTTCCTCTTTCCACTGCGCATGGTTGACCAGCTCTACCCTACAAATATATCCCCCCATAATTATGTGTCAAACCCTAGAATCACCTTGAGAGAGTTTGTGTGTCGAAGGAGTTTGGTTTGAAAGAAAAATAAACTCTAAATAAATTTTGATAGTATGAGCAATAACCCACTTAACATAGGCATTAAACCCATGAAATCCTCCTTTTTCCAAATTAATAATTGATTGAACATTGGGGGGTTAAGAATTAAAATTATGCCAAATGGTGTAATTATGGGAAAGGACCTCCACATTGGCAATAGCTTATTACCTTCCCTATATGTATGATGAAAATAACAACTTGTGAAGGACTTTGAAAGGTGAATAGCTTCTTCAATGAAATTTTTTATAGTCCAACTATGTTTGGCTTTACCATTCAAGTAATTAATGACATTCATATAATCACCTTCAATAGTCAAATTTTGTGATTTAAGAGTAGAGGTAAGTCTAAGACCCCAACGAGATAATAAAACTTCTGTAAAGTGATTAGTATTCATGCCCATAGGTCCAAAAAAGGCAGCTATAAATTGACCAGCTTCCCCTAGAATATACCCCCCTCCAGAATTTACAGGATTTCCCTAAGAGGCCCCATCAAATTTAAGTTTAAAAATTTCACGAATAGGAGGGGACCACTTTGCGAGAGTTAAGTCAACCTTAGGGGAAGAAATGTTGTTAATAAAACAAGAGACATTCCACTTTTTAAGAATTTTGGACTCCTCTTCATTCTAGTTAAGATTTCTTTTAGCCCTAAATTTGGAAATGTCATGTTTAATACATTCCAAGAGTTGATTAAACATCTTACTAACAAAAGGTTTTTTATTGTTGAAAATAGTATTATTTATATCCTTCCAAATATACCAAATGATGTGGGGGAAGGAAAGCTATCATATATTTTTCACCACAAGATGCTTAAAATGGGAATTCCATTGCTTCTAGGCTGAGAGAATGTTATTCGGAAGGACCTAATTAACTCCCATATAAATGAAGAAGGTATTCCAAACATCATTGGCGTAGGTACAATGAAGGAAAATATGATTGACAAACTCTGTAGATATTTGACAGAAGTTGCACCTGTTAGGGATATGTTTCCCTCTTTTGATCTAGTTGTCAATAGTTAGGATCTTATTCTAGATGTTGAGCCAAATAAATATATTATTTTTGGGATTCAACTCTTTAAACCATACATTACTTCACTCAATTGAGGAATACTGGTTGGTTGAGAGTAGAGTGTAGAGGTATTAAATTTATAGGTTAGTACCTTGTTTATTTTTTAATTAAGTTTGTTTTAACTCAGATTTTTTAAATTCTTATCTAATTTCAACTTTTAGACCTCTTCACACTTCACTACAATTCATCAATTGGATCCATTTCATCACCATAAACTTGATTTAAATAAATTCTAGGGTTGTCTAACATTTTGGTTGATTTTTGTGGATTTTTTTGTGTACCAGTTAATGCTTTTAGCGATTGGTTTTTTTAAGATCGATTTTGTAGGTTTTTGTGGACGAAAACTTATAATCTTGATCTTGTAGGACCTTAGCAATGACATTTCTCCAGCACAGTCTCATCAGCCATTTATTTTTCATTTCTCTACATTCTATGTTGTTTTTTAATACTGAAGGCCAACCGGGCCCCACCAAACAATTTTTTTTCCCTTACATTTAACTTTTCCACATCGATGATCTAGATTCACAATTTACACAATCTTATTCAATATATCCTATGTTCATTAATCCTTCATTTTGAAACAATCTATTTACTTTTATAAAAATATTTTACTAGCTTCCTTTTCTCAAAGTGTCATTGTGTTCATTATTCAATTGTTTCCTTGATGTTGTTTATGATTTAATTGTGGAACTTACGTTTACAGGATTCTTGGATGATCTCAGTTATTTTATTTTTCTTCTTCACGACCTTTTGTCCACATTTCATCTTTGTTGCGACATCCACTGTTGTTTTATCATGGTTTTGGGCTTCCATTTTGTCGACACTTTTTTTCATTTGTGAAGCTAATCACACTGCAATTACACATATGCTCTTATGGATATAATTTACTAGATAATTATTCCATTACAATTAGATTAATTAATCACCATATTTATTAGATTTAACTTCATTTTATATAATATTGATTAATTACTAGATTTTATTTGCATTTCTAACAAATTTTACGATCACAACCATGTATGGTCTTTTCTTGCGCTTTTGAGTGGTTTGGAAAATTAAAAATAGACATGATCGGTTAGTTTTTTCTAAAATTTTGTATGCATGATAAACTACTAAAAAATTTTGTGCAAGACCATATCATTTTAAATTTATATCACACCAACCAAAATCTTAACATTTTATGCAGGATTTCGATCAAATAGAAGTTTAAAATTTGAATCAACATTTTGTGCTAACCAGCCCTTTCAATATAAGTAGCTTAACTAAATCACTTCATTTAATATATCTTTGTTTTCTATCCTTAACTATCATCTTGATCATTAATTCATTTATTTTCATTCTTAATATTTATCTAATTTTTGGTTGTGTATGCCCTTTTCTTGCGCTCTCTGTGTTAGAAATTCTAGGCACTAAGAGGGGGGGTGAATAAGTTCTTATTAAAACTTTTGAATAAAGTTACAGTTATTCAATTAACCATGATGAGCATGCACATTCAACTTGGAGATTGAAAGAGGGATAAACACACATCAACACATGAAGAGACCATATTTAATATGGGAAACCCATAAGGGAAAAAGGCCCATTGAAAGGAGAAATCAAAGCAATATCAAGGACTATTTTCCCACAAGAATTATAATCATCTCACAAAGTGTTGAGATTCCACTCACCCTAAAGCTCTAACTCCAGTTTTGAAGCACCCACTTCAATTCTATGCCAAGCACCCACTTGATTGTTGTTCTGTAAGCACCTACTTGCTAGGAAGCTCACTCCTAAATTGCAGAGCTACAACTCAGAATTTGAACATATGAATTTGAATTACCTTTTTCACTTGGTTTCTTACACCAACTTGATGTGATAATTGTTTCAAATCTTCATCTCATTTGTACTCTTCTCTCAAAATAGCATTCAGCCCTTATTAACTTCAATCTATTCTAGAACTGATATCAAGTCTCAAGGATGATTTGAACATTAAGCCAAGATCTCTACTTCATGAGAATTTTCCCCTAAAACTTCTATTTCCCTCCAAAATAACTTTATAACACATTATTTTCCCAAAATGTTCACAAATTTCTCTCAGGCTTCAACCTATGTCAACAAGAAATTTTGAGTCCTATCAAGGCTCCTATATACATGACCAAGTCTTCACATATGTCCTTTTCCTTTCATATGAATTTGAATATTCAACTAACCTCCTTCCTAATTCATACAAGGAGATGAACTAATTGAGATTCTAAATTTCCTTAACAAGGTCATTATTATAAATTTCATGTTTCAGGTGTTCTTTTAAATTTTGCAGGTATTTTCAATATTTTTTGAGTCACAATAATGAGAGACAGGAGTCTCCAAAACTTTTTGAAATCCTTCCACAACGTACAACATTCCATCTAGATATCTAAACACACATTTGTAATAGTCCATGAGACTCTTAAACTTCTCTTCAACAAGAAAGAACTTGTCTTCTAGTGCTAACAAACATTGTAAGAGGAGTTACACTTTGAAATCACATTACATACCCCTTAAACATTCTTTAAACACCTCCATTCTATAGTTTCCTTCACCATTTATGCCTCCATTTTCATGTTAGACAGAGAAACACTGTTATGAACTTGAAGGCCTTAATTTACAGGCTTAAAGCAAGAAGATATTTACCAAACTATTGCACTAGTTTAAAAGCACTTGAAAATAAGGAGCACTTAGTAATGCTCTTAGGAAAGGTCATCAAGCTTGATCACTGGTATACATTGGAATGTATTGTTATGACCTGAACCCTGTCAGGAGCTTACAAAGAAGAAAACAGATATTCATGGCATGAGAAACCTGGCTTGAAGTTGCATAGATGTTTCAACCAATTTAGAGAGACATTATATTGCACATTTCCTTCAGTGACCATGTACTTGATTAGAGTAGGAACTTTTTTGTTGGGATTGAGATGTTTCTTCTCTGTTTTAACCAATTCTTGCACACTTCCTCGGCCAAGTTCACCCTCAGAGACATTCTTCAAGAATCCTGGAGACTTTTTACAACACCTCACATCCATGTTTTATCAGATAACATGATTTTACAATTAAACCATCTTGATCTTCAAAATTATACACAAAGAGAGGGTTTTAACATCCAAACCCTAGGTCACTATTTTTATACTTACTACACTTGAGTTCTCATTGTCATGCCAATGTACTTACATTAAAACTTCCACGGTGATCTTACTGCATGATCTAAGCCTTATTTTACATTGGTACTGAATGAGCTTTATGATTTAGGCTAGATAAGCTTGCTAATATGATTGTCACGGAACCACAAAACTAGTCTTCAAGTAAAAGATGATTGTGACATGTAATTCTCAGTTTACAACCTCTAAGATACCTCTTTGAGGAGCTCTTATTCTTTTTGCAACTCACTATGTCAAGAGTAATTTCCATTTCAAGGATTTGACATGAAAACAAATACTTGTTGGACTATGTGCACAAGTTATTAAAATTCACATAAGATAGATTTGACTAGATTTTGTCTAACACAACTTCATTCTAATTTATTCATGCTAGAAACACTTCAAGGAAAGTGCTAGCATTGCCTTCACAAGCTTTTGGGCATAGTTTGTAGGATGAAATTTACAAGTACAACTCAGAGCTTAGTCATTTTTCCACATGGTAAAAAATTATGTTCAAATATCTTCATGATATCAAATACCACCCTTCATTCCTTATGACGCATCAGGGAATTTAACTTGGACTCTTCAAACTAGCAATGTACACCTAAAAACATGCAAAATAGGGTGAATTAGTACAAAATGATTTGGATTGAAGAGAAATAATATCACCATATTGACCTTTAAAGATTCCTTAAAAATATTGAGTTGTTGTATTATCTTGAAAATTTAATTTTGAGTCAAAACACCTCATATTATGCCTATCGCTTCAGGAATGAGGCTTGAGGAGAGAGAAACCCTATTAGAAAAATGAATAGACATTCTTTATTTCTAATCCAATTTCCTTCAAAAAAAATTAAAAGGTTTAGTCTTGGACTGATCTTAAAAAATTCCTTCTATGATTTATCTGAATAAGGCTTGAAAAATTTGTTTGAGTGCTCAGTTTGCCTTTTTCAAAAGACGTGTTTTGGTAAAACTTGAATAATTTACACAATCTTGTTCAAAACTTGATGAAACTTAACATGAAGCACTAAAACACATACCACTACATATTATATGGTTTTTCTACCCTTAAATATTATTGTACAACCTATACCAATATCATTTACCTTAGCTTTCAATGTTAGTTCTCAAAGGTAGTTTTGGTGAAAACTTGAACCTTGCCTCCAAAGGATAAAGTAAGCCTTGTATATGCTCATACATGCCTTAGTAAATGTTCCTAGGCTCCTATAAATCTTAATAGACTTTGTATGACTTGTTTTATGCACATACACCTCATTAGGCTCTAGAACTAAGACTAAATGAGCTAGTTTCAACAGTTACTTGCACCTCATGACCTGATGATCACCCTATAAGCTCTTGCACACCCTTGTAACAACATTTCATACCTATGGGACCTATAAGAAAAGTACACCAAGCATCTCCATATCTCCAACACATTTAATTCATCCTAAATCTTACTTTATAAGCTCCAACCAGCATTAAGAAGGCACTACCAATCAACCTTCATGAATATGACTAATTCTTACTTCCCTAGGGGAGAGGAGCCAGTGATCGCGAACTGGCCAATGACCGTGACAAGTTATGTTAATTTATTAGCTAATAGTAGAATACTCAGATCCCTAAAGTTGCATGAATTTTTTTTAATAAATAGAAATAAAATGGCTTTTTTTTTGTAATTAAATATTAGACAATATAAAGTGTACATTTTATTATAGCAAGAAGAAACATAATATTAAAAACACAATAAATGATGCAAGTACTGATACATCTATGTATTCAACATGTATAGACATAAAAAAATTCAATCTATATTTTAAAATGAGTAGTGGAGCTAACTGTCATTATTACAAACATTTTGGCAAGTTTGAATATATTTTTAAACTTAAAAAGGTCATGTCATTCACAATCATACACACTTTCATCCACAAAATTAAAAGACTTCATTGTCAAGTCATATCCACATTGCCCCTTCTTTCCATCCCAGCTACAAGCATTAATGATAAACCTGCAAAAAAAATACAAAATTATAAGACTCAAGAAACACTATGCATTTATTGAAGGGTGGAATTCAAACAAATATATCTCACCTAAAAATTCACCATGGCCATTAGATTTATCATCTCATCACTCTCAATCCACACTAACCAAATTCAACCAATCACAAACAAGCACATGGATCAAGCACCCAATGCAGGTTCAACAACATCTATAAATACATTTCATTGTTCAACAATCAAATTTCACAATTTTCCCTTTCTCAAATTGGAGCATCGACCCAAACTTGTTTGGCAGGTCTCAGTGCTGGTAAGAGTTTGAAAATATTCCAATATTATAATTACATTATTTGCATTCTCAGCTCAACTCATTTTCCATTTGTAGGAAATGAACTTTGCATATATATAGATATTCTAGTTTAGTTACTCTACACAGAAAACCTGCAAATAAAATATTTATATGAAACATGCATAAAATAGTTTCTTCATTTTTATTTTATAGTTCAGTTTCAGAAAACCTGCAGATAATATTATTCTTCCCAAGCAGCTGAAAAGGCAAAATACGTGCAGTGTAGCAATAAGGTAAATATAATATAAACAACTACCAGCAACATGATATTCATTGGCTAGTTCAGCATTACATACAAGTATATAATAAGAAATATATTCTCATTAATGCTGTGTGTATAAAAACTCAAATCGAGTTAATCTTTTTTTTTTCGTAACTTATTTGCAGGAATTTTGTGTGCATGGAAACCTGTTTTAGAAAATGCAAATCAAAAAGACTATTTTATGCATGTTTCATATATATATCTTATTTACAAATTTTATGCGCCTGAACTAGAATATCCATATTTATTCAATGTCATTTTCTTATATACATATATGCATACTACAGTTTCCAATGCACACAAAAACCTGCACATAAGAATGTGAATGAATATATACATCTATATAATTTGAGTTCATATACACAATGCAAATGACAATAGTTGTATTTATAACTGTATATAAAACTGAAGTAAATAATGAATATCTTGTTACTGGTAATTATTCATATTATAATTAATTTCATTTTAGTTGCTGGTGACCACGTCACATACATTTTCAATTTAGTATTCAATTTAAATGTTGTTACATTTAATATAAAAACTAATTATATACCTGTAACATCTTGCATTCGAAATCAGTGATTGTGCTTTGGTTGTTCATATTGTTTGAAAATGCACTGATATTATTCCTTGTGTTTTTAAGGTGTTATTTGCTAACATGAGGAGAAAACGATCACTCAGGAGAGTCCGCCCTGCTTGCACCAAAACAAGGGGAGTCATATTTCCACCAAGTGAACCAGAAGAAGACGAGGTTGGCAACAATGGACCACAACTACAGGCTGCAACTGTCGAAATCAGTGGAGGGGCAGCAACAAAAAAAATCAGAATACGTGGAGATTGGGATGAGACTAGCATGAATAATGCCATCAAAGAAGTTGAAGATTATGGTTCCTCAACACATGGTGCTGCAAGAAAGTGGGGCATACCTCCAAGCACACTTACTTCATGGTTGTTGGGGATAACCACTAAGAAAACAAAGGGACCACCCACAATTCTTACTAAAGAAGAAGAACTTGAGTTGGTGCAATGGTGTCATGAAATGGCTGATATGGGTCATGGGTTAGAAATCTCACAACTTAAAGCACATGTGGCACAAATATGCGAATCTAGATCCACCCCATTCACAGATGGTATCCCTGGAAACTCATGGTGGGCAGGTTTTAAAAGAAGACACCCAGATTTAATTTTGAGGACAGCAGAAGGCCTTGATAGAGATAGGGCTGTAAGTCTAAGACCATCTATTGTTAATTCTTTCTATCTAAATTTGTCCTCTGTTTATAAAGCTAACCTGTATGAGCCAAGAAAAATATGGAATTGTGATGAAACTGGATTACAAGCAGGTAGAAATTGTGGTATGAGAGTACTTGCTAGAAGAGGAAGTAGAAGTGTCCCATACATAATCCCAAAAAGCAGAGAATGGATAACCATATTATGTTGTGTCAATGCTGCTGGACAGAGCATCCCTGGTTTCTATCTTTTCAAAGGGAAGAAACAATTGCAGAATTACATAGCAGGTTGTGAGCCTGGTGCTTGCATGGCAGCACAACCTCATGCATGGATGACAAAGGAGTTATTTATGAAATGGTTGCATCATTTTGCAGCATGTGTGCCTGGTGGTGTGTCTCCAACTAACAGGCATTTACTGATTTTTGATGGTCATGGTTCTCATGTGGCTCTAGGAACAATTGAAGAGGCGCGGAGTTTGGGGATAGATTTACTTACTTTACCAGCACACACTTCTCACAAATTACAACCACTAGATGTCAGTGTTTTTGCTCCATTCAAAAGTTACTTCAAAGAGGAGAGGCGTAAATGGCTATTTGAGAAACATGGGATAGATGTCAATAGGTCAGAATTAGCTACATTGGGGAGTAGGGCTTTCCAAAAGGCTCTTTCCCCTGAAAATATTAAAGCAGGTTTCAAGAGGACAGGTATATGGCCTCTTAATCCACATGCCTTGGATGAGGACATGGCACCTAGCAGAACATTTGACACAACTAGTTGAGATGAATCACATGCAGCAGAAAATATATTAAGGCTAGCTAGAGAAAATTTAGAAGTGTCAAGCAGTGAGCTGTGTAGTGAAGATGTTGAGATTGTGCTCAACACACAAACAAGTAAAGAATGTGATGCTGAACATATTGAGCAAAATACAAATGAATCTGTTCAACAACAAGCTTCAACTCAGACTAGAGGGAGTCAATTCAGTGAGTCGCTAGCACTACCCACCCAAGTTAGTTGTCCTGATTGGATGAAAGAAGTTGCTCTTAATCTTGGTGTCAATTTGAACAACATTGAAGAAGACACCTTATGTACTCCCTCACAACCATCAGTACTTCATGAGTCAGATGTGGTCCACTACTTTGTCAACACTCTAGATGAGGAACAAATTGATGCAGCACAGTCAGAGGAAGCATATATTAGAACAGAAAATATTGACAAAACTTTTGAGGAAAACAGAGGACAAAGTTCCATTTCTAAATTTTTGAAACTTCCAATGGAAAGGGTGAAGGTTTCATCAAGGTCAAATTGCAATGATGGAATACGATTAAGTAGAGAATCCCAACTCATCACCACCGATCAATATATGGAGCTGCTCAAGGAAAAAGAGAAGCGAAAGAAAGAAATTGAAGAGTTGAAGCACAGAAAAAGGGTACAGATGCAAGAGAAGAAGGCAGAGAGAATTGCTGGAAGGGAACGAAAGGAACAAGAGAAGATCGAAAAGGAAATTAGAAGGCAAGAAAAAGAACATCAGAAATCGATGCAGAGGCAAGAAAAAGAGATGAAGAAAGAGCAAGAAAGGATCCAAAGAGACCAAGAAAGGAAGGAGAAAGAGTTTGAGAAGGCAAGAAGGGAGTTGGGAAGGCAGAGGAGACTTAGTACCCCACAAAATCCTTTGCCTGAAGAACACCCATTATTGAGGGAATTAATTTCCATGCATTGTCCCCAGTTGATGTCAGTACGTAATGTTCAACCTGGGGTAAGTGGTTCCTATCCATCCTCAACACTACCTTTGCAGGAAACAAACATTGGAACTCAACCACTAACATGCAGCACATCAACTTCAAGCATGGTTACAGATTCACCACCACTATTTCCTGGTTTTTGGAAGCAGGTGCCATAGATACCTAGTATAAAAAATTTTGGAGGCTTGTTAGGGCCATTCGAATAGTATATAACAGATATATTTTGATAATTTTGTGGGCCAAATATATTTCTAATCGTTGTAAGGCCATGGCTGTTTTTTATTGTTGTACTCGTAGCCACATATGATATCATAAGTAATAGATGACCAATATATGTTTTTATATGTACACTTGCTTGAAATATGTAATGAAAAACAACATAGTTTCGTATTTTCTCTAAAACAACTCTGTTACATAAAAGAGAATCAAACTGTGTTTCATATGTATCTCTAAAACAACTCTGTTCCATAAAAGAGAATCAAACTGTGTTTCATATATATCTCTAAAACAAATCTGTTCCATAAAAGAGAATGAAACTGTGTTTCATATATTTCTCTAAAACAAAATCGTAATATCTTTTCTATTTTCAACAAATTAGATGCAATACGATTGATAATATTTTATCCAAATTGAACACAACAATCATGCTCTGTTCCTATCATTGCCTTAGTGAGGGCAGTATCCTCACCTCTCATGCCAGTATCAATGAGGGCAGTACTTGTAAGGATGTTCATTCATCTGATTCCCTGTAAAAAAAAAAAGGATGCTAAAGAACAATTCATGGTCAAATGGTTAGAGATATAGATCTTCTTAAAATATGTATTTAGATTGTAACAGGTAACAAAATATTTCCCATGGTATTTTTTGTGTTCAAAAACACAATTCACCTGTAGCAAACTGTGGCTTTCTGGCAGGTAGCAAACTGTGGCTTTCTGGATTTCTGTGTTTCCACGAATGGCCATTTGGAGTGACCAAAAGCAGTTCCTATTGCATCGCCAAGAACATGTCAGTCTTTCTCTTATTTCATTTCAATTGATAAGCAAACAGAACAGAAAAATACAGTCGGCTTTACAACTTAAACCAAACAAATATGTAATGAAAAACAACTCACTTGCTTGAAACGAATCCCTCTGCAAATAACGGCAGGCTTAACACTTCCGTGGACGGAAGCTCGAGGAGCCTCATAGATGGGTTGTCCTCTGTGAAAACCAAGTCAACTGACGGACTGCGTTTTAACAAAATCAAGGGAGATTACGGCGGTAGCAGCAGCAGCAAAGGAATGTCTATTGAAACAAGGACGGGAACCATGGAAACCTGAAGATTCATAATCTAGGAGAGGATACTTTCTTTCAAAAAGATACATGCCTTTAAGACCAAGAGAGTTATAGTAGACATCCAAAACATGCAAGCAACACATTGGTATAGAGTTATGAAAACATGAGCATGAAAAATAGTTAAGACATTTTTTGTAAGCACTTTTTGATGAATAGAGAACTGGGGCACTTTACAGGACAAGGAAGGAAATCACGGGAACCTGAAGATGCATAATGATGTGGGAGCATCCAGGGTCCACAAGCTATCTTGCAACAACAAAAAACATAGGTAGTAATAAACAATATTTGTCAGGCCTTGATATGTTGGAGAAACCAAGTTCCTTAAGTTCAAGCATGCAATTTCGCAGGAGTGCAGTCTTGTTGCCTTGACTATCTGTGAAACTATGTGAAGCCCTCAAATGTTTTGACTGTGAAGTCCTGTACAACTCCATGAGTCTGCAAGGTTCCATGAAGTCATGTGCAACTTCATCTATCTGCGAATTACTGTGATGATCCAGTGAACTTCTGCACAAGTTGTTGTTTGTGAAGCTCTATGAATTCATGTGCACAATGTCGTCTATGAAGCTCTGCATCTCAGAAGCTCTGCAAACTTGTGCACATGTTGTTGCCTACCAATACCTTGGAAATTCATGCACAAGCTATTGTCTGCGACAAAGCCACCGCATTCCAATTCATGGAGGGATAAATTTGTAAAATAATCATTGCTAAAAAAATCAGCCATAGATTTTGTGATTAAATTCGAATAAAAAGATACTTGTTTTTTATAAGAAATACTCAAGAAAAAAATCAATGCTTTTTAGGCATATTTGGTATTTACGGCGGTAGCAGCAGCAGCAAAGGAATTTCTATTGACAGAGTTTCTAAGAAGGATTTATTGGAGAGAAGTTATAAGAAAGGGTGCTCATTGGACGCAGGAGGGAAGTTGAAGGACCCGAGTTCGAATACGTACAAGATTCTTCAACTCGACGCACTTAGCCACAAACAACGCTGTCTGCCTGCTGTTGAACTCACAGAGAGACTAAAACCAAGCGGAGAAAAAAATAGAGATGTAGTCGGTCTTTGTCACCGAGAGGCGAAGAAAATAGAGGAATTTCTCTGAAGAAGAAGACGAACTCATCATAAAACTGCACGCCCTCTTGGGAAACAATTCAGAATTCGTGCTTCAAAGAAACAATACACCCAAACCCAATTCAAAATTCGTGCTCAGAGAAACAATACATCTATAACTCAATACGAAATTGTTTGCATTTGATTGTTCCATACCGACCAAGGAAATGAAGCTCCTGACCTCCATAGCGACCAAGGAAAATAGGGGAGAGATCTGCAGATCTGTACACAGTCGGTGGAGGGAAATTGATGGAAGGTAGGTGGAGTTATGGCGCAAATAAATGACGCAGTGTGCATGTGACGGGTGGCACTCCCTTGGGAACTGGCGGTGGTGCTCCCAAACAATCAATTAAATGCAGTCCTCCTCCCATCATACGCATGTCAAAAATCAATATGAACTTAACAATAAATAATGTTTGTTAATTTCATTGCACCTTGTCACATTTAAAAGTAGTTGTTATATTAGATTTAATACCATTAAAATTGAATAGTAATACCCTTTTTTTTGTTCCATTATTGGATGATGAAACTTCAATGAATAGTTTATGTTTTTTTAACATGTAATTTTAATACCTTGCAAAAATTGCTTTCGAAAATGTATGTGGGATGATCATTTTACTACGTAACGAAATTTGCAAGTAGAAAACATGTTAAAGTATAAAAGGGTATTTTTAAAAACGTAAAATTTAAAATATATGTGTGTGAAAATAGACCCTTAAATTGCGTTCGCGATGACTGGCTCCTCTCCCCTTTGTTGTTAATCACTTCATCATTTGTATTAGCACATAAAAAAAGTGGATTTGATCAGCACCTATGCTACACTAGTGACATGGACTTCATTACCACACACCATCAACATTCTCATTTACATTACACATTGAGACCTAGTCTCCAAACAACGTTTGGTATATACCTCACCCTTGGTCCCCGCTTATAGGTAATGTTGTCATGATTGGTAGTACTACACGTAACGCCTAAATAGTTGTAAAAACTAATTATGGGCATCATCCCTATAAATATTTGGGGATTAATAAGGAAACCATACACACTTTCATTCCCCCCATCATCTTATTAGATTTTTTAGATCTCTGATGAAAAATGAATGCATGAGTAATTGTAAAAATCAAAATAACTAAAAATAAGATGCAATATGATCAAAAACTCAAAAGAAATAAATGGATCCAAATCAAATCAATGCTCCATTTTATCCATAGGATATACTGATGCAATTCATGTACATATAGGTGGTGAATGTGTAACCACTTCCTAGATCAGAGGGAAATAAATCGCACTAACTAATACTATAAGTAGAGTTGACTCCACACAACTTAGTAAGCTAACTCAACCAAGTAGGTAAGTTGACTAAACATAACAGGTACACCTAAGAAATCATATCCCACGAGTGTAGGAAAGCTCAAAGTGAATAAAAAAAATACAAGGAAAATAAATATCCTACATTAACACCCCCCATAAGTAAAGGAAAGTGTGTCCCAACAACAAGGCTTGATGACGTACCCACGTACAACGTAAATATCTCATAAAGTGGAGAAAAGGATAAAACCAAGTGGGAAAAAATTCCCCCCAAAAAGAGATAAATGAATAAGTGAAGAAGGATATAAGCCGCCCCCCCCCCCCCAAGATGATGAATTTGTTGATGTGAATAGAAGAATTGGGTCTTGTCAACAAGGTCATGTTAGGTACTCAAGTACATAAAAAGATAAAATTGTAATAAATAAGACAACCAAATAGGCATCAAAAATTGGATGAGGCACTGATAAAGAATCTTCAACGAGTATAACTTTCTCCAAATATATCCCTCGAGTAAGCAGAACCTACACGAAAAAATATGTCCAATATTGTTTTAAAACCATCAATTAGCAAAACGGGCCCAAAAAAACAGAGGAAAGCGTCGACACTATAGAGGAATGGATAAGTTGTGTAAACATGCCATGATAAAAGAGTACTAAAGGAATTCACCACTTCTACAAGGAAGTCATAGTGATCCTTAATATAGTTTTTGACAATAGGCACCTTTTTAGATACCCATTTACAATGCATATACAAAATTATTCTCAAGAGAAACACATGCACTAAATGTGCTTATTGCAGAAAGAAGAAATGAAATAAATAAGTCATAATGGGGGGTTTGTTGTCTTAAAAAACTGGGCCCCATCATCTAATCTTCAAAATAGATTTCCAAAAAATGAACCAAGTGATCATCGTCTTCTTCTTCATCCATTGCAAGAACCCCCAAAAAAATGGCACTTTATAAAGTAGTGTGTTTACAAAAACAAATATAACCATCACGAAGAGTGAGAGAAACACATGCACTTTTAACCAAGGTGATGCTCAAATCTAAGCTATTGGTCAAAATTTATATCAAAAACCATTTCCTGTAACTAATGGCTTATTTATTTAAAATTTGAAAACTAATTTAAAAAAATTCATAAATGAGTGCAAAAGGGGTCATGCATACACTTGTTGGAACTAGGATGTAATGAAGAACACAATGGTTTAATATGTGAGGGGGTATTATCCTCTTTCTATCTAGGGCCTCAACCTTCATATTCAAGTGGCGAAAAATACAAAGACCAAATGACTATTCCTCCCTTAATACAAATTACCCCTAAATCGACTTGTATCGAAAACGGAATAAAATGGATTTTTTTGAATTCAAAGTTGAAATTGGAGTTTAAACAATGCACTTTTGCCTTGGACATAGTGGGATGCACACATGGAAGAGTAGGTTGGAGAAGACAAGCTTTCAGGGATCAGGGACGTTTTAGTGTTATGTATGGGCTAAGTTGTTGAAACTCATAATTACACTCCTGCAGTCACTCTACAAGTGTGCATAATCCATGTTGTGCCCTCATTCAACCTCCTATAGAATTTGTATTTTCCATTGAAAACTACATTTTGCCTTTTCTCTTATACCATATTAGAGTTTCTGGATCTTTGATGAAAAAAAATGCATGAGTAATTACAAAAATCAAAATAACTAACAATAAGATGCAATATGATCAAGAACTCACAAGAAAAAAATGGTTCCAAATCAACTCAATGCTCCATTTTATCCATACTCGGGTAGACTAATGTAATTCATGTACATATAGGTGGTGAATGTGTAACCACTTCTTAGATCAGAGGGAAATAAACCTCACTAACTAATACTAGAAGTAGAGTTAACTCCACATAACTTAATAAGCTAGCTCAACAAAACTGGAAAGGTGACTGAACATAACTGGTACACCTAAGAAAGCATATCCCATGAGTGTATGAAAGATCCAAGTAAATAAAAAAATAAAAGGAAAACAAATATCCTACACTAACACCCCCCATAAGTATAGCTTAGGTGGGTGGTTGAAAAGGAAAGTGGGTCCCAACAACTAGGCCTGATGAGGTACCCGCATACAATGTAAATCTTTCATAAATTGGACAAAAGGATAAAACCAAGTGGTAAAAAAATATCCCCCAAAAGAGAGAAATGAATAAGTGAAGAAGGCTAGAAGCCACCCACCCAAGATGATGAAGTTGTTGATGTGGATAGAAGAATTGGGTCTCGGAAACAAGGTCATGTTAGGTACTCAAGTACATAAAAAAGATGAAATGGTCATAAATAAGACAACCCAATAGGAATCCAAAATTGGATGAGGCACTGATAAATAATCTCCAACAAGTAGAACTTGCTCTAAATATCACCCTCCAGTAATCAGAACCTATAAGACCAAATATGTCCAATATTGTTTTAAAACCATTCGTTGGAAAAATGGGCACAAAAAACAGAGGAAAGAGTCGACACTACAAAATAATGGAGAAGTTGTGTGAACATGCCATGATCAAAGAGTACTAAAGGAATTCACAACTGCTACAAGGAATTTATAGTGATCCTCAATATGGGTTCTGACAATAGGCACCTTTTTAGATACCCATTTACAATGCATGTACAAAATTCTTCTCAAGAGAAACACATGCACTAAATGTGCTTATTGCAGAAAGAAGAAATGAAAAAAACAAGTCATAATGGGGGGGTTTGGTCTCCTACCAAATTGGGCCCTATCCTTTGCTCTTCAAAATAGATTTCCAGAAAATGAACCAAGTGATCATCATCTTCTTTTTCATCCATTTCAAGAACACCCCAAAAAAGTGGCACTTTATAAAGTAGCATGTTTACAAAAACAAATATAACCATCACAAAGAGTGAGAGAAAAACATGTACTTTTGACCAAGGAAGCACTTAAATCTAAGCTACTGGTCAAAATTTATATCAAAAACTGTTTCCCGCAACTAATGGCTTATTTAATTAAAATTTGCAAAGTAATTTTAAAAAATTCCAGAAATGAGCGCAAAGTGGGTCATGCGTATACTCGTTAGAACCAGGATGTAATTAAGAACACAATGGATTAATATGTGAGGGGGAATTTTCCTCCTTCCAACTCTGGCCTCACCCTTCGTATTCGACGGGTGAAAATACAAGGACTAAATGACTATTCCTCCCTTAATACAAAATTACCCCTAAATCAACTTGTATCAAAAACAGAAGAAAATAAAATTTTTTTGGAATTCAAAGTTGAAATTAGCATTTAAACAATGCACTTTTACCTTGGACGTGGTGGGATCCACACATGGAAGAGTATGTTGGAGAAGAAAAGCTTCCATGGACATTTTTATGTTATGTATGGGCTATGTAAGCTGTTAAAACTCGCCCTTATGATCATGAAGTCACTCTACAATTTTGCAGCATCCACGTTGTGCCCTCATTCAACCACCTGCAAAAATTTTATTTTCCATTGAAAACCACACTCTTCATTTTCTCTGATACCATATTAGATTTTTTGGATCTCTAATGAAAAACAAATACACGAGTAATTGCAGAAATCAAAATAACTAGCGATAAGATGTAATATGATCAAGAAATCATAGGACAAAAATGGCTCCAAATCAACGAAATTATCCATTATATCCATAGGATATACTGATGCAAGTTAGGAAAAATTTTAAGGGTCCCTCCAAAAAAAATCCTTACAAAATAATTGGTGAATATGGGAAAATTACCTTTCACATGAATGGCGAATATCAATACATCATGAAATCATTATTAAATGCTACTAAACTAGTGTTTTTATATGCTACTAGTTGGTAGCATATTTTTATGCTACCAACCAACAGCATATAGTATGTTGTTGGTCGGTAACATAAAAAATGCTACTGGCCAATAACATTTTTATGCTACCGGTGGATATCATAACTATATGTTGTTTGCCGGTAGCATTTTTTATGCTACCGTCCAACATCATACTATATGATGTCAGTCGCTAGCATAAAAATATGCTACCGACTGACTATATTAAGGAAAATTTCTTGAATATCTATTTCATGGGAATGGTGAATTGACCCATATAATTAACTTGTACCCAGAAACTTTTGGCAAACTGGTCATATCTTGTACCTTAAATATTCAACAATTTCAAGTTTCAAAAACTGGAATATTCGTGAATTAACAAATATTCACCACTAAATTTTTCCCTGATGCAAGTTATGTACATATAGGTGGTGAATGTGCAACCACCTCCTACATCATAGGGAAATAACTCTCACTAACTGATACTAGAAGTAGAGTTAACTGCACACAACTTAGTAAGCTAACTCAATAGAACTGGTAAGTTGACTAAACATAAATGGTACACCTAAGCAATCATATCCCATGATTGTAGGAAAGATCTAAGTAAATAAAAAATACAAGGAAAATAAATATCCTACACTAACACACCTTCCACCTTTTCACAAATCATGTCTTGGACGTGGTGATTCAATTCAAAACAGGTTAGTAAGAATTGATGAGTCTCTTCCAGTATCTTAAGGGTTCCATGTACAACTTTTGTCTCTGTATAGATTTAGGTATATCAAGACTAGGATGTATCAGAAGACACATCTATATGGAGTGATAAGAGACTGCTTCCACCCATTTTAAAACATAATTCCTATTGCATGATCTACAAAACAATGATTATTCCCGACAGATCTGAATTTTGAGCCAAAACATCATAAAAACAAGACTTATTTCTGCTTGTAAACAAGTTAGTTTATCATTTTATATATCATTGAACTTAGATTATACAAAGTTTTTTGTTGTAGATTTCAATTCCTAATTTTGTTCCACAAAAAAATTTTACCACCTCAAAATCAAACAAACAATTGAATCAATAAGAAAACAAAAAATATTACATTGATTTAAACCCATCAACTCACTTACGCTATCAACAAAGTCGTAATATCTCAATTTTAGCTATATCAAACCTATATCAAGTGACTTGTTTGACATCACTCTTTATGTCATCAATTGTCGAGATTGCTTAGGTTCTGTTATCCAAAATAAGCCCCTTGCTTATTTTTTGGCTAATTCCCTCCATTCCTCCCTCCTATGTGCCTTAGTCATGAATTTTTCACTTTCAGGATCTCAAAATGTTCTGGAAATGGCACCATCGGATACAGCTCTTTCTCAGCTTTCCAGAAAGGTAAATTTTTCTTCCTAACTCCATGTATTTTTGAAGTTATGGCTCGACGGAGTTTTTGTGGGAAATTTTCCCTAGACAAGCCCGTTGGCCAATCAAAATCCGCCATGTCGGCATCAGAGCAATTGAGAGGCGGGAGAAATTTTTTTGGATTTTTACCAAGTGTTGGCACAATGGGAAATTTTCCCATTGAAAACCCAAACCAATGGGAGGATGCCACGTGTCCTCGGAAGGGCGGAGGCGGAGGTAAACTTGAAATTTTAACCAAGTGTTTGGCAGGGTTCAAAGAGAAAATTTTCGACCCCATGGCCTGTTGGCAAATAAGATGCAGCCATGTGTCCAGGTGGGGAGAAGTTGGGAAAAATTCCCAAGGGTTGGCATAAGTAAATCTTTCTCCCCCAAGGCCCGCATCCAATAGCATGGTGCCGCATGTCACCGCGGCGGTGGGGGTCAGAGGTGTGAAATGATTTTTCCCTTTTCGCCCAAGTGTGGAAAATTCAAAAAAGAAAGTCTGCCCCCTAAAACCCGATCTAATAAGAATCATGCCACATGTCCTAGGGGGCGTCAGAGCTTCAGCTGCCGGGGAGAAGTTGGGAAATTTTCCCAAAGGTTAGCGCAAAAGGAATTTTTGGCCCCAAGGCCCACCAACCAATTGAAAGAAGCCACGTGGCACCAAACCAGTGGAGGTGGGGGAAAGTTGGGAAATTTTCCCAAAGTAAAATCAAAGGAAAAAATTAAAAGGAAAGCCCACCCCCCAAAACCTGAGTCAATAGGATCGTGCCACGTGTCCACGTGGTGGCAAAAAACACAAGGCAAGTCCACAGGGAAAAATGAATATAAAAGGCCCACATCCAATGGGGTTGTGCCATGTGTCTATCTTAGAGAATATGGTCAACAACAATGGAAAATTTGAGGGCAAATGCCCGCGCTGAATCAAAGCATGGCACGTGTCCTCGGGTCATCCAGCCAACGGAGAATTTTTGGAAAATTTTCCAAAGGCTGAAATGATGGGAAATGAAGCAGGAAGGGCCCGTAACCAATCAAATCATGCCATGTGGCACCAGAATAGTGGGGTGTGGAGATTTTTGGGAAAATTTTCCCAAATTCAAAAAGAGGGAAAATTTCAAATTTTTGGCCCGCCAATCCGTTTTGGCCTTGTTTTGCCCTAAATTTTCAGAGGGGCATAACTTTTGATCTAAAGATCAGTTTTTTGTGTTCTTTATATCATTAGAAAGCTGGTGAAATTATCTACATGATTATAGGCTCAATTTTGTGCTTTGGTGTAGTTTGGAGAGTGAAAATTGGAAAATGCATGTGGCACGTGGAAATGAAAAAAATTGACATTTCAACCACCATTTTAATGAAGTATGGCTCGCATTCTCTCCCAGCATGGTTAAAAATGTCAGGGAATGGACTTTTGAGGGGGCCCATGCTATTTTAATACCATTTGGTTGGTGGTTGAAGCATCTTTCATGTTTTCCCGCGTTTCTCTGTCTTGAGTTTGAATGGGCATTGTAAAAGCCAGAATGGGCTCATTTTTGAAGGAGTTAGACATTTCTTGGGCTCTACAACTTCTCTTTTCTTCCTCATTAGGTATATTTGTGGAATTTTTACCTTTTCATGCAAATATAGCACCTCTTCTTGCCTCTTGGTCATTGTAATGCAATGTATTGGACCTGAAATGATAATGTATGCTCTGTGATTGAATTTTCTCAATCCTTTCATGTATTTACCATTGTCTCCTGATATCTCATTACATTTTGGTAGTATTTGCATGTTTTGTGTTGTATCTTCTTTTGAACTATGTATATTTTGCAATAGCAGATGTCTACTACTTCTTTGGTGCATCACCTTAATTAGATTAGGTTTATTTTTTGCATTTTCTCAACCCTATCTCCTTGGAAAAGTTTGATTAAATATAGGTAAACCCTCTGCAGAATGTTATGCACACTTGAATAGAGGAGTTGAGGAACTAGCCTCTAATATGGAGATTATTTTCCCAATTTTACAATCCCCACAATTGGGGAAAAGATTCAATGTTGTGCAATCACACTGGATGTTAAAATGTCAAACTAGAAATCTGATAGAACATCCAGAGGGTGCTGCTGATTTGCCATAACATTTTTGGCATGCCCGGTGGGACCTAGAGGTCTCCATTTTCATTGTAATAAATTAGATGTGCATTTTTTGCAAGATTCTCGCTTAAAAGATCCTTGAATTGCACATCTGGCGACTCCAAAGAAGAAGAATCAACTAGTTTTAGCAGTCCATACCTGAAAAACTCATGAGAAGAATCTCCACAAGGTCAAGAGTTGGAGAAGAAGAAGTGTTGTTTTAGCATCTGCAATTATCTCCAAGAATAATATAAAGAGGGAGGAGAATTCAAAGGTCTCCATCTCCACCAAACAGAACTCTATCAACTCCTCAACCTGGTAGACCTTTCAACCAATCAACAAGGGTTCTAAGGCCAATCAGAATGGCACAACACAACCCATATGTCAATTTCACTAGCAACAGTCCACTTGCTCTCAATGCACAAAATCTAATCCTAGTTGTAGTATTGAAGAACATTCCATAATTTACTGGAGAGAATCAAACCACCCCTGGTGATCATGTCAAGGATATTGCTAATATTTGTGCAATCCATGAGATTGATGAGATGCAAGTTGCTATCAAACTTTTGTCATCTTCATTCAAAGGGAAGGCTTTGCAATGGTTCAAGAGCCTTGCTTCAGGCTCTATCCAAAATTGGAACTAGTTATGTATAGCCCTCCATGAGCAGTTTGGAGAAAAGGGAGATAACTTGTCCCTTTTGGAATAATTGACAACTATCAAGAGAGCTCCCAATGAGCAGCTGACTGACTTCAACTTCAGATTTCAAAGGACTTGGGAGAGAATTCCAATGGCAGTAAGGCCAACAGTAGAAGGTTCTTTTCTATATTACCTTAAAGCTTTAAATTCTGATATTTCTATGTTAATTCAATCCATGGGAGGCACAACTATCCCTGCTGCTTATAGCATTGCCATTAGAGCTGAAAATTGTCTGATTCAAGCTGGTAAGCTAGCTCCTAGGCCTCCAATGCCATTGTATCCAAATTTAGAAAGTCCAAGCACTAGTCAAGTTCCTAATTTAGCTCTTGTTCCCACTCCTAGAAATCAGAGTTCAAATGAAGCTTCTACTTCATCTTCTAGTGCCTCAAATGAACTTCAAGAAGTCATGAAGCAATTGCAAAATTTAGGTAATGAGCTAGTTACACTCAAGAGGTAGCAAGCCCAAAGTTTTAAACCTTCTTATCAGCCTCAAGCTTAGCCTAACAGGCAGCCATATCAGCCTCAAAGACCACCCAATCCAACTGCAAATCAAAATCAAGCAAGGCCTCCTGCCAACAGACCATTTCAACCCTATAATCCCAATGTTGCATCTGCCTCTAAAGCACTAGTGCCAGTACAAAACAACATAGCTCAAGAGTATGACTGGTGTTTCCCATGCAATGAACCTCACAACAAGTCTATGTTCTTCAATGGTGCTCTAAATCAAGCCTTAATGGTAATAACAACTAGTGTGGAGGGTGAAGGGAGTCGAGGAAATAACCAACAACAAGAAACATCACAGCAACAATCAGCTCCAAATGATACCACACTTGTAAACTGGCAGGCAGAAGACTTTTGTGGCATGAATCAAACAATCTCTCAAAGTTTTGCAGCCAACACAAGGTCAAAAAGGAGAAATTTGGGTGAAGGACAGCCATTGGCTCCAAGTAATCCACAACCTTCTACCACTCCACAAACTGTTGGCAAATAAAATGCAGTTCCAAACATGCAAGAACTGCCCAAATCGGCTCCTAGACCAACTCAGATGCCAGTTGTTGCTACCCATGTGCAAGGAATGAATGTGAAGGCCAAAGGGCAGTAGAGAGATGCTTCATCTTCATTCAACATCATTGATCAGATGAAGAAGACAAATGTAAACATATCAATGTGGGAATCACTATCCATTCCAGGCCAAAGAGATTTGCTACAAGCTGCCATGAAGGAATGGTCAACTTCAAATCAATAGGTCCAAATGCAAGAGAAGGTACTCACAAATGCTACTCATACTGAAGGGAATCATGGAGGATAGCAAGGTAAAATGTTGAAACCCCCTCCATTCTATGTTTCATTGATCATTGGGGAAAAATTAGTACACAATTACATGATTGATTTTGGGGCAAGTAGTTCAGTAATGCCCAAATAAATAGCTGATCAGTTGGGGCTCCAATATGAATTCATATCCAAAGGGTAGTGTAATTGGATGGGACAGCAGTGACAATAGTAGGAGTGATTAAAAACTTGAGTCTTACTTTGCATGCATGCCCCAACGTTGTTGTTTTGCAAGATGTCTCAGTGATAGATCTTCCACCACTCTTTTCCCTATGTTTGTCAAGGGATTTCACAGCTAAGATTGGAGGTTACTTATCTGATGATTGGTCACACATGTTGTTCAGAACAAGATATGGAACCAAAGCCACAATCAGATCTGAGCCTATTGCAAACTTTCACATTGAGCCTCACACTCCAAGCCAAATCAATACCAATTGTTCAGCATTTGATCAAGAGGAATATACAAGCACTGATGAAGCTGACACCAAAGTTGGAAGCATCCCAGATTTGACTCTTGATGAATGGGCAAGCAAGGTGCATGCTTTTGATCCTTATCAAGAAATAGAAGAATCTGAGCTAGGAGTCTATTGCATGCATGAAGAAAATCAGCCTATTCCTAGCATCACCAAGCCAGACCACAAGGATGACAATGAGGTATGGAAGTTGTTCTTTGATGGGTCAAGGAGTAGACAAGGTACAAGAGGGGTAGCTATTCTTGTTTCACCTCAAGGAGCTAAGTACTATTCAGCTTTTAGATTTCAGTTTGCATGTTCTAATAATATTGTTGAGTATGAAGCTTTGATGCAAGGATTGCATTGGTCAATCAAGAGAGGAATAAAGAACTTGCAAGTCTTTGGTGACAATGAGCTGATTGTCAACCAAGTTAAAGGGCAGCATGCTTCCAAGAATGATCTGCTCAAGTGCTACAAAAATAGGGTGTGGGACCTCATTGAAGATTTTGATGGTTTTAGCATCAAATCCATCCCTAGAAAAGAAAACCAAGCTGCTGACAGACTTACAGCTGTTGGAGCAGCCTTTGATGTTGTTGAAAGCATCAAGAAAGACAAAGTAAATACAAGCATTCATGTGATTATGAGGCCTTCAGTGCCAGACAATAATGTAATTTGGAAAGTGTTTGAAAATGATGAACAAATCATCCATTTCTTAAAAGAAGAGGCTGAGTTCTCAGCTAAAAATCAGGAAAGGTTAGAATAGCAGTATGGTGATCAAGTGGTAAAGCTGAGAACCAACAAACTACCAAAGGGACTTGTCACTTTGGAGTCCATTTTTAATCCTAATTATTAGTTCAAGAAGGAGAAATCAAACATCCAAGTCAAGGGAGAAGATTCAGTGCCCATCTTGGTGGAAGAAGGCAAGTCACTCCAAGTTGGTAAGGTGACAACTAAGCAAGAAAGGTATGAGTTCATACAGCTTTGTCAAGAATTCCCTGATGTGTTTTCTTGGAGCTATGAATATTTGAAAGGCTTCAATCCCAAGTTAGCTCAACACACTATTGAATTGGACCCAAGTGCTAAACCCATCAGGCAAAAACAAAGGCCAGTCAATCCACACATGGAGCCTCTCATGAGAAAAGAATTGAATAAGTTGATAAAGGAAAGTATCATATTTTCTATCAAGCATTATAGTTGGGTAGCCAACTTGGTTCTAGTTAGAAAGAAGAGTGGAGAAATCAAATTGTGTGTTGACTTCAGAGATTTGAATAGAGCATCTCTCAAGGATCATTACCCACTTCCTTCTATGGAGCAGATTTTACAAGTTGTTGCTGGCTCTGAAAGGTTTTCATTGCTTGATGGCTATTTAGGGTACAATCAGATCATGGTGAAGGAAGAGGATCAGTTCAAGACAGCCTTCACAACCAAATGGGGGACTTATGCATATAGAAAAATTCCATTTGGGTTGTCCAATGCTAGAGCTACATTCTAAAGGGCAATGGACATGGCGTTCAAGGATTTGATTAACAAAATGGTGCTGATATATCTAGATGATATCACTATTTTTTCAAAAAATGTAGCAGACCATCTCTTTCATTTGAGACAAGTGTTCCAAAGGTGCAGAAGATTTGGGGTATCCTGGAATCCTAAAAAGTGTATTTTTCTAGATCATGAAGGAAAGCTCCTTAGCCGAATTGTCTCCAAAGAGGGGTTATCAATTGATCTAGAAAGAGTTGAAGCCATAAGAGCACTACCATTGCCAAGCCATAAGAAGGCCCTTCAAATTTTCTTGTTAAGGATAAATTTTGTTCGGAGGTTTGTCCCAAATTTTGCAGCCCTAGTCAATCCTATCACCAAGATGTTAAAGAAAAGCATAGCTTTCAAATGGACAATAGAAGGCAAGGCAAGTTTTGAAGCAATCAAAGAAGCTATCTCACAAGCTCCAAACCTCATTAACCTAGATTTCTCCAAGGATTTCATCCTCTATGCATTTGGAGGTGATGATACTATTTCTACAATTTTCGTACAGCAGAACAAAGGCAATGATGAGCAGCCAATTGATTTCTTCAGCCAAATCCTGGAGGACTATGAGGTGAGATATTCCTTCATTGAGAAGCATGTTCTTGCAGTGATTAGGAGCTTGAAGAAATTTAAGCATCTAGTTTCAAACAACAAGGTTCAACTGTTGGTTTCTCATGTGGGGTTTAAAGACTTCCTTCTCAATAAAGACCTAAATGAAAAGAGAGCAGGGTGGATTACTCATGTCATGGAATATGACATTGAGATCAATGTCACCAAGTTGGTCAGAGGAAAAGGATTGTGTGAGCAACTGGTCTTGAACAAACAAACAGAAGCATACAATGAGAAAGAGATTGTTTTGACATTGCAAGACAACCAAGAACAAGGAAGCACTCAAGAAGAAAATGATGGTGTCCTCACTCCTTGCTGGACCCGAGACATAATGCACTTCCTAAACATAGGCCTATACCCTCTAGAGATGAATAAAAACAAAAGGAGACACTTCAAATTGCAGGCTCTCCCATATGCCCTTGTTGATGGTGTTTTATTCAAAAGGGATGTGAATGGAGTGCTGCTGAGATGCATTGGTACAAATCAGATTCACAGAGTGTTGGAAGAGTTCCATGGTGGATCAGTTGGGGGTCATTTTGTACCAAGAGTGACAACTCTCAAGATCATGAGGGCTAGCTATTATTGGCCCAAGATTTTTAGTGACTGTTATGCATGGATCAAGAGGTGCAAGAATTGTGCATTCTTCACAGGTAAGGAGAGACTAGCCGCCCTTCCATTGCATCCAATTTCAGTTGACCAGCCATTCATGCAATGGGGTTTGGACTTCATTAGAGTCATTAATCCAAATTCAAGCCAAGGACACAAATGGATTCTAACAGCAACAGATTACTTCACCAAGTGGACTGAGGCAGTGGCACTCAAGGAAGTAAATGAATCTAGCATCCTTGACTTCTATTAAGGGATAGCAGCCAGATTTGGTATACCTGCTACAATAATATTAGACAATGCTTTGGCATTCATTAGATCCAAGGTAACTGAATGGGCTATCAAGAATGGGATCTACCTAAGCACTTCATCAAATTATTATCCTCAGAGGAATGGCCAAGCTGAATCTACAAACAAGAACTTGTTAAGGATCATCAAGAGGACTCTTGATGAAAATCAGAGGTCTTGGCATATTAAGTTGTAATCAGCCTTGTGGGCTGATAGGATAACCCCCAAGAGATCCATAGGCAATTCTCCATTCAAGCTTGTTTATGGAAGAGAGGCAATTTTTCCCATATCACTTGAGTTGCCAACATTGGAACTCATGAAGCAGTTGGAGTTGTTAGAGTTTGGGCCCATGGAGGTTAGGTACACATAATTGATGGAGCTCCAAGAAATCAGAAATCATGCATCCCAAGCAATGGAGAGGGATCAAGATTTGATCAAGAAGACCTTTGATAGAAAGGCCAAGGATAGATCTTTCCAAGTTGGGGATCTAGTGTTAAAATGGGATGTAAACAAAGCAAAACTGGGGAAGCATTCAAAATTTGATGTCATTTGGAGTGGCCCCTACATGGTCACAAAGTGTAAGGATAGCAATGCCTTCCAATTGTCTACATTGGATGGTGAAGAATTGCATATTCCAATCAATGGAATCCATCTGAAGCATTGCTACCGAAGGAAATTTTCCACCTTGTACATATTAGCTTAGGTTTTCATTTCTCCAAGTGCTTATGCACATTGTCTTGTTGTATTTTAGCTTTGCTTTTCCTAAGTGCTTTAGCACAAGCTTGCTATTCCAGAAAATGTATTTTGTAGGCCTTGCCCAATCAGATGGTGTTCTACCCTCCATCTTCCTCCTTGCATTGTTCTTATCAGTTGGGGTACCAAGTAGAGAATTTGATGACTCCATGCCCAATGGATTACTTTAGGCAACTGGTAACTTCAACCAGTAGGCAGATGAGCCCTCTGAGTCACCAAAATTGCTATCCAAAATAAGCCCCTTGCTTATTTTTTGGCTAATTCCCTTCATTCCTCCCTCCTATGTGCCTCAGTCATGAATTTTTCACTTTCATGCTCTAAAAATGTTCTGGAAATGACACCATCGGATAGAGCTCTTTCTCAAGTTTCCATAAAGGTAAATTTTTCTTCCTAACTCCATAAATTTTTGAAGTTATGGCTCGGCGGAGTTTTTGTGGGAAATTTTCCCTAAACAGGCCCATCGGCCAACCAGAAGCCGCCACGTCGGCATTGAAGCAATCGGGAGGCGGGAGAATTTTTTTTGGATTTTTACCAAGTGTTGGCACAATGGGAAATTTTCCCGTGGAAAACCCGAACCAATGGGAGGATGACACGTGTCCTCGAAAGGGCGAAGGCAGAGGTAAACTTGAAATTTTTACCAAGTGTTTGACAGGGTTTAGAGAGAAAATTTTTGGCCCGATGGCCCGACGGTGAATAAGATGCAGCCACGTGTCCAGGTGGGGAGAAGTTGGGAAAATTTCCCAAGGGTTGGCATAAGTAAATTTTTTTCCCCCAAGGCCCACATCCAATAGCATGGCGCCGCGTGTCACCACAGTGATGGGGGTCGGAGGTGCAAAAAGATTTTTCCCTTTTTGCCCAAGTGTGGAAAATTCAGAAAAGAAAGTCTACCCCCCAAAACCCGATCTAATAAGAATCATGCCACATGTCCTAGGGGGCGTCGGAGCTTCAGCCGCCGGGGAGAAGTTGGGAAATTTTCCCAAAGGTTAGCGCAAAAGGAATTTTTGGCCCCAAGGCCCACTAACCAATTGAAAGAAGCCACGTGGAACCAAACCAGTGGAGGCGGGGGAAAGTTGGGAAAATTTCCCAAAGTAAAATCAAAGGAAAAAATTAAAAGGAAAGCCCACCCCCCAAAACCTGAGTCAATAGGATCGTGCCACGTGTCCACGTGGTGGCAAAAAACACAAGACAAGCCCGCAGGGAAAAATGAATATAAAAGTCCCGCATCCAATGGGGTTGTGCCACGTGTCCAGCTTAGAGAAGATGGTCAACAACAATGGAAAATTTGAGGGCAAATGCCCGCGGCGAATCAAAGCATGGCACATGTCCTCAGGTCATCCAGCCAATGGAGAATTTTTGGAAAATTTTCCAAAGGCTGAAATGATGGGAAATGAAGCAGGAAGGGCCTGTAACCAATCAAATCATGCCATGTGGCACTAGAATAGTGGGGTGTGGAGATTTTTTGGGAAAATTTTCCCAAATGCAAAAAGAGGGAAAATTTCAAATTTTTGGCCTGCCAATCCGTTTTGGCCTTGTTTTGCCCTAAATTTTCAGAGGGGCATAAATTTTGATCTAAAGCTTAGTTTTTTGTGTTCTTTATATCATTGGAAAGATGGTGAAATTCTCTACATGATTCTAGGCTCAATTTTGTTCTTTGGTGTAGTTTGGAGAGTGAAAATTGGAAAACACCTGTGGCACGTGGAAATGAACAAAATCGACATTTCAACCACCATTTTAATGAAGTATGGCTCGCATTCTCTCCCAGCATGGTTAAAAATGTCAGGGAATGGACTTTTGAGTGGGCCTATGTTGTTTTAATACCATTTGGTTGGTGGTTGAAGCATCTTTCATGTTTTCCCGCATTTCTCTGTCCTGAGTTTGAATGGGCATTGTAAAAGCCATAATGGGCTCATTTTTTAAGGAGTTAGACATTTCTTGGGCTTTGCAACATCTCTTTTCTTCCTCATCAGATAGATTTGTGGAATTTTTACCTTTTCATGCAAATACAACACCTCTTCTTGCCTCTTGGTCATTGTATTGCACTGTATTGGACCTAAAATGATAATGTATGCTCTATGATTGAATTTTCTCAATCCTTTCATGTATTTACCATTGTCTCTTGATCTCTCATTAAATTTTGGCAATCTGTGCATGTTTTGTGTTGTATCTTCTTTTGAACTATGTATATTTTGCAGTAGCAGATGTCTACTACTTCTTTGGTGCATCACATTAATTAGATTAGGTTTATTGTTTGCATTTTCTCAACCCTGTCTCCTTGGCAAAGTTTGATCAAATATATGTAAACCCTCTACATAATGTTATGCACACTCGAAAAGAGGAGTTGAGGAACCAGCCTCTAATCTGGAGATTCTTTTCCCACTTTTTACAAGCCCCACACTTGGGGAAAAAATTCAATGTTGTGCAATCACACTGGATGTTAAAATGTCAAACTAGAAATCTGATAGAACATCCAGAGGGTGCTACTGATTTGCACTAACAAGTTCCCTTTGTAAACAAATCCCTCATAGCTTGTTTTGAGCTATATCCAACCAATACCAAGTGAATTGTTTTTTCTCACTTCATATGTCATCAATTATTGAGATTGTTTAAGCTAACTCTGTAAACGAATCCTTCATATCTTGTTTTAAGATATATTTGAGTTATATTGGGTTTATTTGAGCTCACTCCATATGTCATCAATTGTCAAGTTTATTTAAACTACATCCAACTTCTATTGAGTGAATTGTTTGAGCTCACTTTGTATGTCATCAATTTTCTATTTTATTTAAACTACATCCAACACAAATCCCCTCGTAGCTTGTTTTGAGCTATATCACACCCATATTGATTTAATGTTTTTGAGTTCACTCTTTTCATAAATACTTAAATAGATTGTTCAATCCAAATCTGAAATGAATCCACATTAGCTTATGCTAAATCATGTTTGACCAAATCTCTTAGTTTCTTTCAAAATTTATTAGATGCATGCATCTCTAGCCATAATAGTTACACATTGTCAAAGAGACCCTTTGACTGGTCACTTAGATCATGAAAATGATGATGAAGAGGTTACGCAACCCGAACTCAGTCAAGAAGAACATGATTAGGTAGATAAAATATTAGAACAAAACAAACATGAGTTCCTACTTCACATCCTAGACATGGGAGAAAATCTACCTCCCAATTTTGGGATGGAAAACTTAACCAACCTTATAGACTAAGGTGAATCAAGTCACCATAACACCAAATGACCTGAATAATGCCTCAAATGAATAATTATTCACAAAAATCCAAGAGTTGATAAAACAACTCACGAAAAGTGACTTCTAGAATTGAAAATTCACACAATCACAATCTATAGGAACCTAATAACAATTTCCTTGATACCCCATCACATGATTCTCCATTCACACAAGAATGAAAAATTATGAAATAAACTATTCAAGGACTACAAAAATGGTTGAAAAAGTTCAATTTTGAATAACTCTGCCCCTATCCATTCAAAAAATAAATAGTACATCTACCATTCCCTCCATCCTTCGAAACTCCTAAGTTTGATAAATGCAAAGGAAAAGGCAACCCAGGCTAAGATGTAAAGGAATTTTCCATGCAATGCCAAGAAGTAGCTTACCATGATGTATTTATTTTACATTTGATTCTTAAGAGCTCAAGAGGACAAACCTTAGATTGTTTCCTCCATCTTCTAAAAAGGTCTATCACAACTTTCGCAGCTCTATCGGAGAAATTTGTTAAACATTTCTCCTTTAACTTAGACTCTGAGGTGACTATGCTTAATATTTGTAACACCAATCAAAGGAAAAATGAAAACTTTGTGTCCTTTCTACAATGGCGGTGAGGGGTCACTAGCAGATTCTATTTCTCTATACTAGAAAGGCAGTCAATCAGTATCTTACTTCCAAACCTTAACGAAGATTATCATTTCACATCTAGATGCATTGTTTAATTTTTTTTGAATAATTTATTGAAAATGGGACACAAATTAATAAAGCCCTCATTTCTAAGGTCTTACTTAAAACACCCTTTAGGGAACAAACCCCTAGGGACACCCCTCAAAATCAAGATAAATTCAAGTTCTTCAATTGGAATAGAAATGTGGTCAATGATGGAGTTACTTAATCTCGGTACGTTCGAAATATCCAAAATAGTCATCCCAGAACTAATAAACCCAAAAAAAACCCATCATCACTTTTAGTAAGGAAGCTTCTCGGGAATTTAGGTGAAGATAGTTCACTCCACTTGGATAAATCTTATCTATTTTCTTCCACCACTTGACAAGTGAAAATATTATCACATATTCCATCATAAAACCCTTCGAAGAAGGTCAGCCCAAAACAAATTTGTATAAAGAAAACAAATATTGTAAATACCATCACATCAAGGGTCATCATATAGATCGATGCATGCAACTTCACCATTTTGTACAAGACTTGATTGAATGTGATGATATAGAGGTCAAAAATACCTCTGATACCAAAACCCCCAATAAAAAACTAAATGTTTTCAAAAACCCTTTCCCTAAACACGATGAAAATTCATATCACACAAAGGATAGGGGCCAATCATCAAATGATGTTGAGTATGACTCAGTCATCTCAGCTATAAATTATGATCAATACCTAGTTGTTATGATAAAAATCAAAGCCGACTGTGTAATAACAACTACACATGAATAAGTTTGGATTCCTACCACAAAGAAATTTGTTATTTCTTCTCCCATACCACCTCCAAATCTAACATATAATTCCATGACAACTTCCTCTTCCCATCCTATGCCTTTGTCTAATTCATTCAACAACATCATACAGCTGGAGAAAACTATAACACATATTTCTATCATGGAATTATTAAAATATTATCCCACATTACAACATATTCTTACACATGCATTTAATGAAGCTCATGTCCCAGGTGACATAAAATCATAACAATTTTAGGCCCTGGTCGAAAATATAACACCCAATCCTATCTTATCATTTGTTTCCACTGACCGTCTTAACTCCAACCTTACTAACAATCAATATATATATAGAAGATTGTATCACCCATCATAATATTAAGCATGTATTAGTCGAAAATGGAGAAACATTGAATATTTGCTTCATGAAACTACTACAATGTCTTAGTTACACCTAAGAAGACTTACAAAATGATATTATAACCATTCATGGATATGATAATAATGAAAGACAGTCCACAAGAACAATCACAATTTCACTTATGGTTAGACCAGTCACCTTAGACATGCTATGTTATGTGGTAGACTTAGAATTTCCATATAACATTCCCCTCGGTTGACCATGGATTTGTGCCATGAAATCCATCTCATCCACATATCACTAGTGTATTAAATTCCACCACTTGGATAAATAATTCACATTGCGTGCTTATACCCAACCCTTTGAGTATTACAAATTCCTCAAAGGATGATATAAAAATTCCAACTATTATTCATCGACGGAAAAATATGCTCTATTACATGTATAATCCCTTTCTCTAACAACACATGTATCGATCCAGATACGCTTCCAAAACATGTTCCAAAATGATAAAAAAAAAATCATCATCATGACTCTGATACTCAACTCTCATCTTTTATTTGATCATCATCTAGTATTCAACCATCGACTACTAATAAAACTTCATATGGAAATTAATCATCTTTATATAAAAACCCTCCCTCTTTCACTAACCAATCACCTTCTTTGCCTAATCAACCTTCCTCATCTAGAAATACCTCTTCTATTAAAATACCATTTCCTTTTATTATTCAATATTCTTTCTCGAATCTACCCTCCTCTTCTTACAACCCATTCTCTCCATCTTTTCAAACCACTAAATTACCTTTTATGCCATGCGAGGTACCTACCAGTTCCTCGATGTTCAAAATCATCGAGAAAGGATGTGGTGAGTAGAAATTCCAGAACATTGAGAGTTGTTTCCACTTCAATAAATCCCTATAAAACTATGGAAAACCCAATGCTTCCCACATCAGAACAAATCCCACTTATAACATGGGTAATTTGGTATGGAAAATTATTTTTCATCTTGACGAATAACATATTCCAAGTTCCTCAGGATCTTGGTTCTATAATGACGAACTCACTTCATGTTATGAGTCCCTTCAATTTACCAAAGCTCATTGAATAATGAAAAACATGTGATGAAATGGTACAGAAATCAGTAAAAATGAACGAGGTCTCCTAGATCCAGTCACTTATATTGAAAATCCCAGTAAACATGGCCTCAGTTTCAGAACAATTAACGCAGCTCTTCTATTAGTCTCAAGTAGATATGATAATACCAATTCTAAGAATGACACAAGTTTTACATATATTCTCTTTAAAATTCTTGCATAAAAAAATCTTCACTTTGAACATCTGTCCATTAATGTCATGAATTTCAAACTTCTTCACCCAACCCTCATTAATTATGACCAATTACATTATGTGGTCATAGATTTGTTTCAAAATGATGAGTCCATTGAAGATTTCCTTAGAACTTGTGATTCGATTCCCCTATCAAAACATAAGAAGGGGTTCAATATTGACCTTCATGAATTCTTTCTTTGGTGAAGAATTAGAATATTTCAATCCTCAATTTTGTGAAACCTTATACAAAATGTGAAAGAATAAAATTTCCCATAGAAAAAACCTCGCCGCCACACTATCCTAAAAACATAAACAAAAACCATGCACTTACCCCAAAAAAACTCATCAAAAATACCCCACACTGATGATTTACACCAATCAACAACATCTTTTTCACAAAAATATACATCCAAAATGTTGGTTAAAGAAACCAAAGATGTTAACATTGGTACACCTAAATAACAAAATATTTTATAACTCGGCATTAGTATGTTCGACCAAGAATGTGTAGAATTCACAATGCTCCTTATTGAATTTCAAAACATTTTCACGTGGACCTACAAAGATATGTCAGGCTTAGACACGTCTCTTGTAGTATATCACCTTGTAGTACATATGAATGCAAATCCTATAAAATAAAAATTGTGTAAAATGCATCCACGAGTAGCATTGCTTGTAAAAGACAAACTCCAAATACTCTTAGAGGTAGACTTTATAACACTGATTGACTATTTTGAATGGATATCAAACATAGTGCCTTTAGTTAAGAAAACTCCCAACTTTAGGGTATGCATAAATTTTCATGACATTAATAAAGCTTTTACAAAAGATTACTTTCCTCTACTAAAAATAGACATAATTTTCAACTCCATGATAGGCCACAAAATTATCTCCCTAATGGATGGATTTTCTGGCTATAACCAAATATGTATTGGTGAAGAAGATCAACACACAAAAAAAATTATTATACCATGGGGAACTATCTATTATAAGGTCATGCCTTTTGGGATGAAAAATGCAGGTGCTACATATCAATGAGCCATGACAATTATATTTCATGATATGTTACATGATATCATGGAAGACTATGTCAATGATATACTAGCCAAATCCAAAACATAGATAATTGATCCAGGTTTGTTGAAACACATCTTTGAAAGTTTGCATGAATATAAGGTCTGAATCAATCCATATAAATGTGTATTTGGTGTGACCTTATGGAAAATTATCAAGATTCATCGTCTCCCAGAGAGGTATTGAAGTTGATCCCGCAAACATTAAACCATCATGGAAATTCCTCCTCCCCATAATCTTAAACATCTATGCAGTCTTCAAGGTAAAATATAGTCCATTTGACATTTTATATCATAGTTAGTCAATAAGTGTCATCATTTTAATCAATTTCTTAAGAAAGATGCACAATTCCAAATGAATCAAGATTTTTACGACTCTTTTGCCAAACTAAAAAAATACCTCTCTATTCCACTTTTCCTTATGTCACCATTCATAGATAAACCCATTCTTCTTTACATGTATGCTAGTGAACATGCCATAGGAGATTTATCAACACAACACAACAATCAGTAAAAAGAATAGGCAATTTATTACCTTAGTCAAAAATTCATATAGCATGAGTTACAGTACTCCCAAACCGAAAAAGTATGCTTAGTAGTCACTTTCATGTTCCATAAACTACGCCATTACTTTCTCAATTATACAACCAAATTTATCGCTAAGGTAGATCCCCTTATTTACTTTTCTAGACCCATTTTCACGAGCAGAATGTCCAGTTGGGTCATCCTACTTAGTGAATTTGACATTGAATTCATTCCACAAAGACCAATTAAAGGACAATCCCTCGTAGATCAACTTAGTGAGGCACCTCTTCTGAGAACATAACCACTCCATTTTACATTTCCTGACGAATGTCTTTTATACCTAGATATAGTGTCAACTTGGACTTTATTATTTGATGGATCTTGTAACCTCTATGGATCAGGAGCTGATATTTTTCTTATCACACCTACCGAACATGTTATCCCTAAATCATTTCTCATAGCATTTTCGTGTACCAATAATATTGCAGAGTATGAAGCTCTCATAGCTAGATTAAAAATTCCCATATCATGGAACCTTACAGATTTTTCCATATTTGGTGAATCACTACTTATCATTAAATAGGTTAACGACGAATACCAATTCAAGGATGAAAATATTATTCCATATAAATGCATGGTAGATAGCCTCCAAAACTATTTTTGGTTTATTAATTTTGACCAAATCCCTATAATTCGTAATAAATCCATAGATGCTATGGAAATATCAGATATCTTTTAAAAATCACATCCAATAAACCCCAGACACACTTTCTCGCAGAACATATTTTAACTATTGCTAATAATCTACCTAAAAATACTATGATATGCAAAATTATAGTTCATAACAACCCTTTGTATCATGATTTTTACACTTTCATCCATGATAAAGTGTTCCCTACCAATATGAATACTAGGAATAGACATGTTTTAGCACAACGTGCCTTCCGCTACACAATTATAGTAGACACTCTATATATACAAGGTTACGATGGCTCCCTACTTCAATGTCTTAATTAGGAGAAATCCTTTAGTGTTCTAACTAAATTACACTCTAGTATTTGCAGAGTACACATGAACGATATGGATCTAGATAAGAACATCTTATGTGTTGGCTACTATTGGTCCAACATGCAGAACGACGCATACATTTTTTTCAAATGATGTCAAACTTTTCAAAAACATGGCAACCTCATCCACACACCTTCTCAATAATTACAGTCAATCACAGCTCCCTAACCCTTCTCTCATTAGGGGTTTTATCTCATCAGTGAAGTTAGAACAAAGTCATCTGATGGACATAAATTCATTATTACTGATACCAATTAATTCACCAAGTGGGTAGAGGCTATGCCTCTCTCCCATGTTACCATAAGCCAAATATCAAAGTTCATTTTTAATAATATCATCTGTTGATTTGGCATTCCATCCTCCATTTTCACTGAAAATGGAAAATCATTTTAAAACCATCTCATCAAAGACCTAGCTAAGCATTTTCGCATCAAAATCAAATGGTCTACACCATACTATCCCTAGGGTAATGGCCAAGAAAAAACATCCAATAAATCTTTAAAATCCATCATGGAAAAAAATTTGATACACATGGACGAAATTGGCACACACAAATTTACCCTACTCTTTGGGCTTACCACACAGCCATGGGAGGCACCATGTTCTCCCTTGTTTATGGTTGTGAAGATATTTTACCTATTGAGATTAAACTCCCATCCTTAACAATATCCCTTAAAGACATCATCAACAAAGATGAATATCAACAGTCACAACTTAATGAACTCAAACTTATCGATGAAAGACAATGTAATGCTCTCAATCACCTTCAATTCTATCAAAACTGACTATAACTAAACTATCACAAAAAAGTAAAGTCTAGATATTTCGATGTTTTTGATCTCATTCTCAAGGAAAATAAAAATAACACAACCAAAGAGTGAGAAAAAAAAGGTAAATTTGAAACTAACTGGTAAGGGCCCTATGTAATCACAGATAAATTTAGCTTTGGAGCCTATAAATTGGCCACTAAAAATGGTCAAGAACTTAACCAACCAATGAATGCAATCCATCTAAATAAATTTTACTCCTAAGGTGATCTCTATCTTGGGAGAAACTGTTTGTACATTCCTCATGTCTGAATCATCTCCAAATAATTTTAAAATTTTCACTCCATTGGCAGATATTCTTATTATAACAATTGCATCCTCATGCTCATCATCATGAAACAAATGTTAATATATATCCTATTAATTTTTGTGCATCTCATACTTCTTATAATTTCTCCCATTTTTGGTTTCTTTCATCTATGGTCATACTTAGAAGCTTACTAATGGTAATATATTCCCTCCAAATCCGTTCTCTATTTCTAAAAAAATCTCTAACTGTATTTTCCTAGTTTGTTTAACCACCCATATCAGTCTTCAGTGTTGAATCCTCACATCCTACTAGTCATGTGGGGCTAAGATTGGGGGCAGATGTTCCTTCCTAAATAAAAATCACTATAATTCAAATCAATTAATCAAATAACTTATGAAAATTACCTATCACAATTTTTGTCCTTCATAGTCTTTGGTGTTGATCCCACACTTCTTACCAATAGTGAGAGATTTAGAATAGAGGAAGGTGCCCTTACTCATCTATGTTTTGTCTTTAGTGATGAGCCCTTGCCTATTACTGGTGGCATGGGGAAAAGCCTAGAGGGTCATTCATAAATTAAAAATTGATTGAATAAAATGTGGAATTATGACTAATTCTATAGTTAAACTAACATTAATGACAACATTAAATAACATATGAATGTATAAATAAAATGACCCAATCAACTAAAAAATTAGATATGTGATACCCTAAAATTGAAAGAGGGTTAGAAAGAACTTAGCTTATTCAACGAGCTTGCTAGACTCTGTTGCATAGATGGCTAGAGAAAAAGGATGAGGGAATGACTATGCCAAGGTCTAGAAAAGTACAAGGACACCTGGATATGTACAAGGGCACCTGTGGGAACCCTAGTCTGCAATATGGGAGCCCTGGTCTATGAAAAATATTTGTAACCTTCCTATGAGGTGTCGCTTGATGTTTTCCTACCTTCACTTCATGTCACACTAACTTCACTATACTCAATTGTATGTCACTAGTAGTCGATGATGAAAAAAATACCTACAAAACCCCAAGACAAACATCAAATTTCTAAAAAATAAAGATGCATATGAATGAGTTAGACTGACCTCAGCTGCCATAATATTGGACTTACTAACTGAGAACTTCACACCATCTTAAACTCAATGTATTTCTATGTATGTGTGTGTGCAATCATGCCCTAGGTGTTATCATGTTAGTCGTACTTTGTGAAAGTAACGAGAAATAACTATGTGTAAAACTATAGTAGAATGGTGGATGGAATAGAATAAACTTCCCTCCTATGCAGTATGATGTAGATGAACCAGTCGTTTGCCTTGTGATGGAGCTAGATGGATGCAAATGGAGCCTTTTATGGATATAACCTTAGGTGATGATAGTTGTGCTTAGTGTTTGGTCCCTCATTATGGTCTTTTAACTTTATATTTATTTGGTTCTCTTGATCTAATTTCATGATTAACACAAAAAATGTCAACCACTAAAAAGATAAGAAGCTCAAACGGTCATAAAGTGCCCAAAAAGTGGTGGGAAAGTGTAGAAAGGCTCAGGGTGCCCCAAATGGGACCAGGGAACCTAGGGTGACCTAGTATTACGCTGGACATCCCAGTCAAAGGTAAAGTGATGTAAAATGAAAAAAAATAGATTGGGAAAGTATGTGTTGAAGGTCAGAAGTGACGATAGAAAGAAAAGTAAAATGGCCAAAGGACATGGGTAAATTAGTATTTTCTTCACTCAAAAACCATATGAATGGTAGTATGAGACTTGGACTAAATAATGTCTAACATGCATGTTTTTATGACTACATTTTCACCCACTTTATGTTGGTGAGAAGAAATCTTGGTAACATAAAGTAGATAGATATTTGGACCTGATAATCCATGTAGAGTAAAGTAGAAATGCATTGAAGGACAAGAAAAATCATGGAATGATAATATAGTAGAGCGTGGAAACTAAAGATGCAAAAAGTGGTGAGAGTGAACCTAGGGTGGAAATGTGTGTGTAGTTTCTGAGGTGTCTGGTGTACCTGTATGGTCAATATTGTGTGTACTACCACAAAATGCTATTGTTGTTACCCCCATTGTTGTGGTATTTGTTATTGACTTATTTTTTCTCATACAAACGGGCCTACAGGGAAAAAATGATCAATTTTTCAAATACATATATATGTAAAAATGTATGTAAAAAGCACATGTATATGTATGTGAAAGCATGTAAATGTAAATTACGTAAATGAAAAAATTAAACATGTGCACTTGATCCATGTCGAGAGAAAAAGTGTAGAAGGATATCATGTACTGTAAGTTTTTTGGGAGATCTCAGACCAACCAAGTTGAAGAAGTGTAGGGAGAAAGTTACATTATTCTCCAACTTGTAACTGCTTCCCAATAAAATTTGAAGATATCTTTGTACTACCTAGTTTTTTTGGTGATCTAACAGCATTGGCCAAAGTAGTGTAGGGAGGAAATCCACTATATCCTCTGACCTATAACTGATCCTCAGAATGCTAAGGGTAACATGCCCTGTAAAATCCAATGTGTAAGGGTTTCATAGATTGGTTTGACCCCACTCATTGTATAACCCACAATATCAAGGACCTAAAACTGAGATGAACTATACTGGTAGATATATCTGTGTAATGTGTAAAACCCCAAACTATTCCCCCTCTTTGGGGGTGCATGTGATGTCACTGATAGGATAATACGGCCCCAAAAGATGACCAAACGCATAAACTATTACCTACATGGTGGAAGGGAATTATCTTGGTAGAAACCAAGGCACGCGCAAACAAGTGGCTAGAAACAAGTGTTAGTACAAACAATCATGCATGTAAAAAGACAAGTGTACGCTATGCAAACAATGTAGAAGCTATAATGCAAGTAAACATGTAAGAAGAATCTATAGACCAGCAAAGTGGGTTTCAAACATGGGACATCACCCATGATGTCACAAGACATGCAAGGCCCCAATGGCCACATACAAAAAACAAGTGTGTACATCAAACAAATGGAAATACCTGCATACAATAACAAACAAAACAAGTAAGTACAAAGAATAGATAACCATGGAAGAAAATAATCCTACGAAAAAAATTGGCACATGAAACACCTATTAGCATGTTAAAAAGATAACCCATATGTAAAAAATGTGTATAAGCAAGTGATGTCAAGTGCTAAGTACAGAATGAAATAATAGCACCTGTAAGAGACAAATATGGATTCTCCTATTGACCATTGGAGTGGTAAGAGGCGAGCATCCATACCACATGTAAGAGAACTTCATTTACGATCACAACTAGAAAAATATGTGAGCGTGCATGTTTTTATGGTAATGATAATGACATATAAAAAATATACCTAGCATGTGTAATAAGCGAACATGAACAAGAAAAGGAAAGCAATAGTACAAGCAACCAAGATATGCAACATGTTGTGGATGGATGGAATAGAATGCAAGGTGGATGATAGGACCCATGTGCCCCCTAAGTGAATGGAAGTGTATGCAATGAGGTTCATTTAGTGTGCCCCCTCAATAGTCAAGAATGAACCGTAAACAAGGGTGCATCATCAAGAAATGGTCAAACTATGTGTTTTCTGTAGCGTGCCATGGTGAGTGTGTAGTGATGAAATCTGACATAACGATGATGTGTGTATGATTCTATAGCCTAAGCGTATATCACGACTAGACTTATAAAAATGGGGTGGTGATGTAACATAAAGCATGTACCACTATAAGATGAAGGAGTAGGTGACCATTATTCCTATAGTGTATGTCACTAACTTAGTAATGCCGCATGGTATAAGGTTGAATGATGAGCAAAGTACAGTTTGTGTCTAAAGTACCACCAATATAGTTAAGACAAGATTTATCTAGTGTGAGTGGATAATTGTGAAGTTTATGTGCAACAAAGATTGTTAAATGAAAAACATGCAATCCATAGGCGGATGTAATGTGAAAATAGTCATGATAAAGATGTGGTGAATGTGGAGGTGGTAAGATATCATTAAGTGTCATGTTAAGCATAACAAATCCCTCATGTGTATAAATAGTATCTTAACAAGTATACTTGACTGGGATGTGATTTCAAAAGGATTTTTTAATGAACTACGTGCACATGAAATGAGGAGGTTGCAATGTTGATGATGTAATAGAAGATGAAACAGTGTCTAAGGTGTTAACAAATCCACGATAAAGTACCATAGCGTTAGTATAAGGGGGAGTTTTGAACCTATATTCCCCTGGACCATCATCCAAAAATGTGTCTTCAAAGTGAGTGTCATCTACACTAAGAGGAGTGAAATTCAGTTAACTAAGTTCTTTGTCAGTAAATTCAATAGTATCTACTTCATCATCAGAGGTCTCAGAATAATCTATGACACCATTATCATGTTGTATAGAGTTGTCAAGTATATTTCTAGGAGATGCACTAGGCAAGAAAAGGGAAGATGACAACTCAACACATTGAGTAGTAGCAGGGATGAAGGTAGGTGTTATAGGTGAAATGATGGAAATAGTATGAGTAGAAATGACTGGAGTATTTATAGCGGTTTAATAAGAGTGTGGAGTGCTATACTAACCAATGTCGTATGTGTCAAGGTTACTATATGGAATATGTTGTGAAGGTTGGATGGGCATAGCAATAATAGGGTCTATGTGATAGTATTTGAATGGCTCTAGATCGGCAGTTATAGTATGTTTATAGCCATCACGCAAAAATTTGACACATTGGTGAGTAGTAGATGGGATGACTTGCATGGCATGAATCTAAGGTCTCCCTAAGAAGAGATTGAATTAAAATGAGGCATATATAACATAAAATTTGATGAGGATGGTTTTAGGCCCAACTCGGATGTGTAATGAAATGGTCCCTAAATATGTACGAGTAGTGGATTCATAGCCACAGATGATAGTAAAATTCTTAGAAACGAGATTATCACTAATACCTAGTTGCTTTAAGAGGTAATAAGCACCTAAGTTGATGGTTGATCCATTATCAATAAGTACTCATTTAATACAATTGGTGGTAACCACAGCAGCGATAAGTAAAGGTGGACACAAATTGATTTTATAAAAAGGTGATATGTCTTCATCAATGAAATGTATGACATGTGTCAAATTACGAAGAGATTGGATGAGATGTGTAAAAACTACTACCAATTTATCCCTTTCTATGTGAATGGCATGAAGGGATGCTTCGAGTGTTTAGCGGAAGTAGGGCATGTTATGCAATAATTCATAAATAAATGTCTTAGCAAGTGTGTTTTTAAGTTATTCAATGATTTCATAGCCCTTAGAAGTGGTAGGGGGAGCCACCGAAGTAATAGGGGGAGGAATATTATCAGGTGGAGCCGTAAGAGGATTAGGACAAGTATGACAAGTAGTTACTACATTGATATATGGGTCAACCCTTGGCATAATAAATCAAGGAGCATGTTGAGTATGCACGTGCATGAAATCGACAGCAATAGTGGTTATATCAGAAAATTTAGTGGGTGTGAAAGAGGGATAAGATAATTGAGCCATAGTAAAGGAAAATCCCTAAGTGGAAGGTAGTGTCGAATGTGGGGTTCACCAAAATGATTAACTAAAATGTGGAATTATGACTAATTCTATAGTTAATCTAACATTAGCGAAAATAGTAAATAATAGATGGATGTATAAAGAAAATGACCCAAGCAAGTAAGAAAGTAGATATGTGAAACCCTAAAATGGAAAGAGAGTTAGAAATAACTCAGCTGATTCGACGAGCTTTCTGGACTGTGTCATAGAGATGGTTGGAGAAACAGGATGAGGGAACAACTATGCCAAGGTCCAAAAAAGTAAGTATATGGGCAATCTGAGTGGACTGAGATGCCTAGATAGGTACATGGGCACCTGTGGGCACCCTATTCTATAGTATGGGTGCCCTGGTATGTGAAAAAAATTGTAACCTTCTTTTGAGGTACCGCGTGATGGTTTCCTATCATACTAACTTTTTTATACTTATTCGTATGTCGCTGGTAATCGATGATGAAGAAAATACCTACAAAACCCCAAGAAAAGCATCAAATCCCTAAAAAATAGATATGAATAAGAAGGGATTAGACTTACTTCAGCTACCACAATGGTGGACTTACTAACTAAGCATTACACTACATCTCAGACCTGATGTAGTTATATGTGTGTGTTTGTAATCATTCCTTATGTGCTCTTGTGTCAGTCGCACTTTGTGAAAGTAGTGAGCAATAACTATGTGTAGAAAATGTAATAGAATGGTGGATGGAATATAATAAACTTCCCTCATATGCAATGTGATGTAGATGAACCAAATTTATGCCTTGTGATAGAGCTATATGAATTCAAATTGATCCTTTGATGGATGCAACCTTAGGTTATGATAGTAGTGATTAGTGCTTGGTCCCTCATTATGGTCTCATAACTTTATATTTATATGATTATCTTGTTCTAATTTTGTAATTGTAGTGCCCACCTTCCTTTGACACCTTTTTATGCTTATTCTGATATAGTTGATCACATTATGGACATTATTATGTTTTGATTTAGTATGTTGTTAGACATTTGATCATGGATTATTGTTGATCTTGATTGGTTATGATGCATGATGATTATTAGAGACACTCATATGTGGATGATGATATACTATTTGACATGGATGTTTTATGGATGTTGTTCGGACATGTGATTTTGGATATTTTGCGATGATGATATAGTTGTTGGGATGAATTGTTTGTTATAGTGTTAAACTTCCTTGATGTTGTTGTGATTTGCATACTTACATGATTTTGTGATTTTATTTATATCATGTTCGATGTTCTGATATGACCACGAGGCCAAAGGATTTATTTTTGTTTTGCAGGTCAAATATCACAACAAAACATCGGGGGATTAGAGACCAACCACAATGGAATTCTAGGTGAATTCGACAAGGTCACCATGGCAACTTGTTTTGTGTGTGTTGTGTGTTTTTTTGTTAGGGATTCCCATGGGGGGATTTCCTTTATATGTGACCATGGGTTTGTGTATTTTATTAATGTGTTTCTTTTATTATTGTTTTATGTATTTTATTAGTAATGTGTTCTTTTCTTTTAATTAATTAAATTATGATAGATTAATGTGAGGAAACATATGGTTAAAATTTAAATAAATCAAATTGGGATATGGGAAAGTAATAATGGAAGTTGTTGGCTGTTTGTATTAAATATGTAAGGGATGTGTAAGTTGTGTAAGAGTGTGTAAGTCAGTTTTGGAGTATGAAATACTCCACCTCCATGACAAATTCGAATTTTTCCTTGGGGGCTGTTTTTGGAGGCTTGTGGGACAAGTAAAACTTGTCCCATGCCTCTAAATTTAATTTACCAACCATACTTATGGTTGGAGAAGTGATTTGTGACTTTTATAATGAATTTTATTAATCATGTTGCTTTGTTTTGATTGCACTCTCTTACATTTTATTTAATTTTGTTGTCCCTTGAGGTGTGGGCTTTTTGGAGTGTGCAAGTAACTTGTCATATTTTCACCCACCTCTTTATTGTGCTTGGGAGAATGGATTTTGTCTTTTGTGTTTGAATTTGAGGATGTGTGATGTGGCATCCTACATGGATCCACATCATCCTCTTCTCTTCCCTCTTCTATATAATTCAAACTCTCTTCTTGTTTTGTGGTTGTTGAATCATTTTTGCAACTTCTTTGGGGCACATTTTTCTGTGTTGGAGCTCTTGTTTTGGAAGGAATTTAAAAATCCTTGCTTGCTTGGGAGATTTCTGTTTTAGACTATGTTTTTGGCTTTTGAAGCTTGTTGTTTGGAAACAAAGGCTACCATGGAGAGGTAGGAATTTAACTCTTCTTTTATGTTGTTATTTTCTTGTTGTGTTGTGTGAATGGTGCATGTTTTGTTTTATTTATTGGCTGGTTGGGTAGACTGCCATAGGGATGGTGTAGGAGAAGGCTATGGGGAATCCATGTGGGGGGGGGGGGCATAAGGGAATGCCATTGGCATTAAAATTTTGTGGAGGGATTTTGGGTTTGGGGTCCACCATGGAAAAGAAATATCTTGCATTTCTTACTTTGGGGTGGGCATAAGGAAATATGTGGGGGGGGGAGAGATTTTTGGGGGGGGCATAAGGATGTGTGTGGGATGAATTATTTTGGTGGGTTTGTTCTGGTGGATGCCCAATTCCCAATTGGGAGGCATAAGTAGCTTCCCCCATAGACCTTGCTCCTTTGGCTTGCATGATCAAGCCTGAGTTTTGATTTGAATGTTTTCAATTGCAGTTGTAAACTGTTGTTTTGTGTTGAACTATGTTTTATATTGAATTATGCATGTTGAAAGAATGTTGTGTGTTGTGGAAGCCAGTTGTTGCCATGGGTTGAATCACACCTCTTATTGTATTTTGGTTGGGGCTCAGGGGCCAATGATGAAGGAAGGATTCTCCTTTCATTGGATGTCTTGGTTGGGTGGAGAGCATTGCCTTTCCCCCTCTTTTGTTGTGATCAACTTGGAGAAAGAGAAAATGTGCATGTTGTTGTCCTGGAGCAAAGGAAAAATGCAGTTTGACAGTCCCTTGTGAAAACATATTCATTTGTAATCCCTTCCCACTTGTTGTGGATGAAATTGTAATATGTATTTTGTGAAGAAAGGATGTATGTAATTTGATTATGAAGTTATATATTTGAATTGTGAAAGACATTTATATCATGTTCTGTTTATTGGAAAGAAACATAATTATGTTATTGCATTCAACATGGAAAGATGTAAAGATTTATAATTGAAGTCAATAAAGAATTGAAAGACCTTCTCTCATATGCATGGTTGAATTAAATTCAATGTTTCATTGTATGACAAAAGAGATAGTTAGATCTTTTTTTGAAAAGAGGAAATGTACGTGGAAACAATGTTGTATTTGTTGTATTTTAGGAATGTGTATAAATGAAATTTATATTTGATTTGGATTCAAAATGGTTTGTTTAAAAACAACTGATTGTATTAGATTAAATTGGAAATGAAGTGCCTTACTTGCATGATGAAAAGTTAGATGGACCTCTTTTGATTTGATCTCTTGTAAATATTCAAAACTGGCAATTAAATTTAATTAAAATGTATAGTTCAGACCTGCACTTAATAATAAACTTGGATTTGGTATAATTTAGCATGCTAAGACATTAAGGAACTCAATTGAAAAATAACACTTAAGAAAATAGTTTTGAACATTGTTAAAACGAGCCAAATCCTTCCACAGTTTTTTTGTCATTTGATGGAAAAATACAAATTGAAATTCAAACAAGTAAATTTACCTTCCCTAAACACTTTAAATCCTCCCTAGAGAAATCCTCCATGTTTGTTTGGCATGTTGAGTGAAGGAGGAGATCCAATTTAATCAAATTTGAAAGTTGGAAATTACCAGTTGGCTTTTTAAAAGCCTGCAGATCCTTTTTACAAAATTGACCCCTTAAACTTTATCAAAATGTAAAATTTATGTTTCCTGTGCAAAGAGGGCATCGATATCTTTCCAAAAAGTCCTCATTTTCCCAAAACTGAGCTTTCTAGCAAAAATTATGGCACTTTGAAGTTTTCTTTCCTTGGCGGGAAAATTTGGAAAAAATTTCCCTGGCGGACCCGCAGCCCAAAAAATTCCTATTAGAATCCTTAGGAAAATTTTAAATTTTTGGCTCAGGAAATTTTTTGAATTTTCCTCCACTGGCCTATAGCCAATTAGAGGCTGCCATGTGTCCTCATGGGGTAGTGGTGGAGGCACGACATCATTTTTTCCCTTAGACCTTTTTAAAATTTCGGAAAAAAAATTCCATTTCACCCCGCCGGCCCGCAGCCTATCACAGGCTGCCACGTGGTAGCATGGCGTGTTGGTGGAGGGGGTGAAACCCACGTGACCTCTTTTCTTTTGAATTTTTTTGGGAAATTTTTCCCTAAATCTTTCGCGGCCCTACACTCCCACCCTCGCCTTGAGATATTCCTTCCGCAGGTGCACAGACCCGCGCATCCAATTCTCCCTTATCTCCCCTTTAGTGAAATTCACCAAATATCCCCACCACTCCACATGTCTCCCTCTCCCTTCTCCCCACAGAAAATTATGGAGTGTCACGTGTCCCTGGCAGACCTGTGGGTACGTGGACACCAAATTCACTTTTCTTCCCCTTTGGCAAAATTACCACAAGACTCTTACGCCCCACCTTTCCCTTGTTTTCCCGGCGATGACTCTAAGGCTGCCACGTGTCCCTAGGGTACCCATGGAGGCACAAGAAAAAATGGGAATTTTCTCCCATGTAAGGAAAAATTCCAAAATCCACCCCGCGACCCGCCAACCCAAAATTTTTTCTTCCCCTCTCCGCCACACGTGTCCCCTTGGGGAAAATTTGATCCCTAAAGTCCGCCTGCCATATCTTGAGTTTTTGAAGGAGTTAGGAGGACTTATTTATATCACCGGAAAGGTGAGAAAATTTCTTCTCCAATGGGAATGATATGGAAATTTTGGAAGTGTTAGGTATGAGAAAAATCAAGTTAAAAATCTAATCCTGTTAGAGAGTGGGTATGGGGGTAAATTTCTCCCTGAACCTAACTAAAATTTCTAACCCTAAAATTGAACCATGTGGCCTTGATAATTGTTAATAAATGAAAAGTATGTTCTAGTAATTTTAGATTTGTTCCGGAACCTAATAGGGTCAACTTTTGTCTTGCAACTTGGTTGTGGACACTTCTAATCAAAAAAAATTATTCCATAATTTTCTAACTAACCCTAGGTTGTTTCTTGGGTCTCAAGTGGGTTGTTTTAACGGGCATCACACTTGGTATCAGAGTAGTGGTTCAAAATCTTGGACCATTGGACACACTAGAAAAAACTTGGGACATGAAACTTAAACCTAGCACAATTTTAAATCTATAAAAAAACTCAGTTAAAATTTGTATATTTTAGTCAACATGGAAGTGGTGTAAAACTTAGCAAAATAAACTAACTCTCACTTTGGTCTATACAGGAGGCTCAAACGGAGTGAGAGAAACCTTCATAGAGAACTCAGACTTACCACCACCACCACCACCACCACCGTATCAAGGTGTAGCAGCTATCCTACCCCAGATCTTGTAGACCCTTCAGGATGTCAATGCCACTCTACGTGGAGGATTAGGAGGAGGACATGCAGCTAGTCATGACAGAGCCCCTTCCATCGAGGGTCAGGTATCTCCTCGACCCAGCGAGGAGCATAGAGGAGAGAACTCCCATGCAGAGTCAGCCAGAGTAGAGTCACCACCTAGGAGATAGGGTGACAGAGTTCCAGAGCATAGAGAGAGGTCTTGGAGCCCTAGGCTTAGGGATGAGCATGTAGAGATACCTAGAGGTCGATAGACCACAGCTGCAGATCACATCAGGGAGATCCTAAAGCTTTAGCCATCACATTACTAAGGTGACATGGGTGGATTTCAGGTTGAGGCCTGACTAGTGAGCTTGAGTGGTTGCTTCAAGATTTGTCCTTGTTCTAGCAACACGAAAGCTCATGTTGTGATCCATCTACTGAGGGATGGAGCAGGAGTATGGTGGAGGACAGAGGAGTAGAAGCTCCATGTAGATTCAGAGACAGTGACCTGGGAGCTATTTGAGGAGAGATTCAGGAGCAGGTATTTTTCATGGAGGTTCATACAGCAGAGGATCGACAAGTTCCATGACCTCCGACAGGCATCTCTTTCTGTAGCAGAGTATGAGAGTAGATTTCTGGATCTACTCCAGTATGTTGAGTATATGCAGGATGAGCAGGTGCAGATTCACAGGTTCATCTAGGGCCTGAATTTAGATATTGGAGGTGCGGTGTGGATCCACTACCCACAGACTTTAGCTGAGGCCATCGAGAAGGCCTATATTACAGAGGAGACTTGGGGAAAGACCCAGTAGGCTAGAGACCGAGTTCGGAGCCACATACAACAGATGTAGGATGGTAGATCGAGGGGGTCAGTACCCCTTCCTTGTGGTGGCCAGGGTACAACACAGTCATCCTTTAGGCCACAACAGTAGTAGCAGTAGTCCCACCCACCTCATAGACCTCCACAGAGAGCTGATGCACAGAGAGGTCGGAGTATGGGGCCTCCTCCTAGGGGTCCCATCAGGACACAGGGTGGACCTAGAGCTCAGTCAGCAAGAGCTCGCCAGCAGAGACCTCAGTAGACCATAGCCAGATCATCAGGATCCATGACATAGACTTCTAGGGCACCTACTGGAGGTGCTACTCATTGGGGAGGATGTTTTGGTTGTGGAGTTACTAGACACTTTTGGAGAGATTTCCCACATAACCCTAACAACAAGGGTAAGGCACAGATTTCAGAGCCGAGTATTGGTGACATGGGATGTAGCCACAGGATTTATGCAGCAGTTGAGAACCACCAGGCAGAGCATCAGAGCATAGTCATTGAGACCACAGGTAGCATTGGTGGTATTCCTACCTTTGTATTGTTTGATTCTGGTTCTTCTGATTCTTTCATTGCACCATCTTTAGTAGAGTGATGCAGGCTGGTTACAGTTAGGATGGGTCTTAGTTGGGATGTCGAGATGGCTTCTGGAGCCAAGATCTCTGTAGACTCCTTAGTTAAGGAGTGTGTAGTGGATTTGGGACCTTTCACCACTACCTCAGATCTTTGTATCCTTCCTTTGGGCTCGTATGGAGTCATTTTGGGTATGGATTGGTTATCTGCACACAGGGCCAGGATGGATTGTTATCACAAGACTATATCTTGTGTAGATGATTTGGGAGTTGATTCGGTGATTTCAGGGGTCAGGAGACCCATTTCTATTCACACCATCTCCGCTATGCAGCTTAAGTAGTGTGTGTGACGGGGTTGTCAGATGTATGATGTTACAGTCAGTGACAGATTAGAGGATGGGTCTAGTGGACCATTGCTAGATGATCATCCCATTTTGAGAGAGTTTTTAAATGTCTTTCTAGGGGAGCTACCAAGGTTACCACCCCCACGTGAGATTGATTTTCATATAGATCTAGTTCCTGGAGTAGAGCCTATCTCACGAGCACCTTATCGGATGACCACCCCAGAGCTCTATGAGCTCAAGTTATAGCTTGAGGGCCTTTTGGAGAAATGCCTTATCCATCCTAGTGTATCCCCTTGGGGTGCACCAGTGATCTTTGTGAAGAAGAAGGATGGATCCTTGTGGTTGTGTATTGATTACCACCAGCTGAACAAGGTAACGATCAAGAATCGTTATCCTCTTCCTCGTATTGATGACTTGTTTGATCAGATGAAGGGAGCCACAGTTTTCTCTAAGATTGATCTTAAGTCAGGGTACCATCAGCTGAGGATTTCGGAGGCGGACATTCATAAGACCACTTTTTACACGAGATATGGGCACTATGAGTTCACAGTGGTGCCTTTTGGTTTGACTAATGCCCCCGCAGTGTTCATGAGTTTGATGAATGGGGTATTCAAGACCTTCTTAGATCACTTCATGCTCATCTTCCTAGATGACATTTTGATATACTCATGTACGTGTGAGGAGCACGAGGGGCACCTTTGCCAGGTTCTTCAGTGTCTTCATGAGCAGCAACTTTACGGGAACTTGGAGAAGTGTGCATTTCTTTCAAGACAGAGGTGCAGTATTTGGGTCATATCATTTCTGGGGAAGGTATCATAGTCAATCCTTCCAAGATTAGAGCCATTATGGATTGGCCAGCACCCACTACAGTGACCGAGGTGCGCAGCTTCATGGGATTAGCAGGTTACTACTGGAGATTTGTTTAGGACTTCTCTCAGATTGTGCACCCTATCACTTCCCTTCAGAGGAAAGGGAAGAAGTTTGTTTGGTCAGACAGATGCAAGTAGGCCTTTAGGAAACTGAAGGAATGCCTCACCACAGCACCTATTCTTGCAGTATCAGATCCATAGGGTGAGTTCTTTATTTGCACGGATGCTTCCTTGGCAGGACTTAGAGGTTTATTGATGAAGGATGGCAAAGTAGTGGCTTTTGAGTCTCGCAAACTCAAAGATCATGAGCTTAATTATCCTACCCATGATCTTGAGCTTGTGGCAGTTGTGCATGCTTTGGTTAGATGGAGGCATTTTCTTCTTGGTAAGAGATTCACACTCAGGACAGATCATTTGAGTCTTCATCACCTCTTCACGCAACCCAATCTCAACGCTCGTCAGTGGCGTTGGATGGAGTTGCTTTGTGAGTATGACATGGAGATCGAGCATGTGAAGGGGAAGGAGAATGTGGTAGTAGATGCTCTTGGTAGATGGAGACATGTGGCTATGGCCACCTCAATGAGCATAGATTTATGGAGCAGGATTCTTCAACAACTTCCTCTTGACAGCTTCTAAATTTGCAGTTCGAGTAGAGATCGAGTCACAAAGACCCCTTGAGGGGAAGTTTGATGGTTTTTCCTTAGAGGTAGATGGCCTTCTCAGGCACAGAGGCTAGATTTATGTTCCCAGAGATGGAGGCTTGAGGTAGGACATCTTGGTAGAGGCACATCGTGCACCCTATTCAGCCCATCTCAAGGTGAAGAAGATGCACGCCACCTTGAGATAGTTGTATCATTGGAGAGGACTTTTTCGAGATGTGGCCTAGTTTGTGTCACGGCATTTAGAGTGCCAAAGAGTTAAGGTCAAGCATCAGCATCCAGCAAGCCTTCTTTATCCTCATGCTATACTGGAATGGAAGTGGGACACCATTTCCATGGATTTCATTGTTGGGCTACCGATGTCGAGATATCACCACGACGCCATTATGGTCACAGTTGATAAATTGACAAAAGTGGCTCACTTTTCTCCAGTGAAGACCACTTATACAGCTAGATCAATGGCACGAGTATACTTAGATGATATTTTCAGGTTGCACGGGATTTCACGGAAGATCATTTGTGACCACGATCCTTTTTACACTTCACTTTTCTAGACTACCATGTAGTATGTCCTCAAGAGGAGAATCAACTTTAGCATAGCATACCACCTTGAGACAGATGGACAGACCGAGTGGGTGAATCAGATTTTAGAGGACATGCTCAGGATGTATGTGATGGATCAGCAATCTAAATGGGAGGAGTACCTGTACTTAGTGGAGTTTGCCTACAATAATAGTTTTTAGAGTTCCATAGGCATGGCTCCTTTTCAGGATTTGTATGGTAGAGAGTGCAGGACACCTCTTAGCTGGGATAGGCTAGAGGATAGGGTTTCACTTGGACCAGCCCCTTTATAGGACATGGAGAAGTAGGTGGTGTTGATCAGGTAGAGATACAGGAGGCACAGGATAGGAAAAAGAAGTATGTGGATTAGCATAGGATCGATCGTAGTTTCGATGTGAGCATGAAGGTGTTCCTTCGTGTCAGGCCACACAAGAGTCCTATCCATTATGGAAAAGGTTCTAAGTTAGCTCCTAGATTCGTTGGTCCTTTTGAGATCTTAGAGCGTATCAGCCCTTTGGCCTACTGTCTAGCATTACCACCCAGCTTGTCTCGAATACATGATGTTTTTCATGTTTCAGTTCTCAAGAGATATATTACATACCCTTCTCATGTGTTAGATTGGACATCATTGCAGGTGTAAGATCAGGGGCAGGTGACGGTGGAGCTCATTCACATCTTAGATCATAAGACCCTAGGCCTTTGAGGCCTTCAAGGTTGATCAAGTTTGGGTGCAAGGGGACAGATATGATGAGACTGCAGCTACATATGAGGATACTACTTCATTATGAGTTTAGTTTCCACATTTGTTCCAATGACTTCCAGGAGGAAGTCGAGTCTAAGGGGAGGGGGATGTAGTGCCCAAATTCCTTTGACACCTTTTGATGGTTATTTTGATACAGTTGATCACATTATGGACATTATTATGTTTTGATTTAGTATGCTGTTAGACATTTGATCATGGATTATTATTGATCTTGATTGGTTATGATGCATGATGATTATTAGAAACACTCATATGTGGATGATGATATACTATTTGACATGGATGTTTTATGGATGTTGTTTGGACATATCATTTTAGATATTTTATGATGATGATATAGTTGTTGGGATGAATTATATGTTATAGTGTTAAACTGCCTTGATGTTGTTGTGATTTACATACTTACATGATTTTGTGATTTTATTTATATCATGTTGGATGCTCCGATATGGCCATGAGGCCGAAGGAGGTATTTGTGTTTTGCAGGTTAAATATCACAACAAAACATCGGGGGATTGGAGACCAACCACAATGGAATTCTAGGTGAATTCGAAAAGGTCACCATGGACAACTTGGTTTATTGTGTATGTGTGTTGTTTTGTTAGGGATTCCCATGGGGGGATTTCCTTTATATGTGACCATGGGTTTGTGTATTTTATTAATGTGTTTCTTTTATTATTGTTGTATGTATTTTATTAGTAATGTGTTCCTTTCTTTTAATTAATTAAAATTGTGATAGATTAATGTGAGGAAATCATATGGTTAAAATTTAAATAAATTAAATTGGGATATGGGAAAGTAATAATGGAAGTTGTTGGCTGATTTGTATTAAATATGTAAGGGATGTGTAAGTTGTGTAAGAGTTTGTGTAAGTCAGTTTTGGAGTATGAAATACTCCACCTCCATGACAAATTCGAATTTGTCCTTGGGGGCTATTTTTGGAGGCTTGTGGGACAAGTAAAACTTGTCCCATGCCTCTAAATTTAATTTACCAACCATACTTATGGTTGGAGAAGTGATTTGTGACTTTTATAATGAATTTTAATAAGCATGTTGCTAAATTTTTTATTGCACTCTCTTACATTTTATTTATTTTGTTGTCCCTTGAGGTCTGGGCTTTTTGGAGTGTGCAAGTAACTTGTCATATTTTCACCCACCTCTTTATTGTGCTTGGGAGAATGGATTTTGTCTTTTGTGTTTGAATTTGAGGATGTGTGATGTGGCATCCTACATGGATCCACATCATCCTCTCTTCTTTCCTCTTTTAAATAATTCAAACTCTTTGCTTGTTTTGGGGTTGTTGAATCATTTTGCAACTTCTTTGGGGGTGAATTTTTTTGTGTTGGAGCTCTTGATTTTGGAAGGATCTTGGAGAAAGCTTTGCATACTTGGGAGATTTTTGTTTAGAACTTTGTTATTGACTTTGGAGCTTGCTGTTAGGAAACAAAAGTTACCATGGAGAGGTAGGAATTTAACTCTCTTTTCATGCTGTTATTTTCTTGTTGTGTTGTATGAATGGTACATGTTTTATTTTATTCATTGGCTGTTGGGTAGACTGCCATAGGAATGGTGTAGGAGAAGGCTATGGGGAATCCATGTGGGGGAGGGGGGGGGCATAAGGGAATGCCAATGGCATCATAATTTTGTGGAGGGAGTTTGGGTTTGTGATCCACCATGGAAAAGAAATAGCTTCCATTTCTTACTTTGGGGTGGGCATAAGGAAATTTGTGGGGGGGCATAAGGAGAGATTTGTGGGGGGACATAAGGATGTATATGTGATGAATTATTTTCGCAGGTTGTTCTACTCGATTCCCAATTCCCAATTAGGAGGCATAAGTAGCTTTCCCCATAGGCCTTGCTCCTTTAGCTTGCATGATCAAGCCTGAGTTCTATTTTGGAATGTTTTCAATTGCAGTTGTAAACTGTTGTTTTGTGTTGAACTATGTTTTATATGTGATTGTGCATGTTGAAAGAATGTTGTGTGTTGTGGAATCAAGTTGTTGCCATGGGTTAAATTGCATCTCTTATTGTATTTTGGTTGGGGCTCGGTGGCCAACGATGAAGGAAGGCTTCTCCTTTTATTGGATGTCTTGGTTGGGTGGAGAGCATTGCCTTTCCCCCTCTTTTGTTGTGATCAACTTAGAGAAAGAGAAAATGTGCATATTGCTGTCCTGGAGTGAAGGAAAAATGCAGTTTGACAGTCCCTTGTGAAAACATATTCATTTGTAATCCCTTCCCACTTGTTGTGGATGAAATTGTAATATGTATTTTGTGAAGAAAGATGTATGTAATTTGATTATGAAGTTATATATTTGAATTGTGAAAGACATTTATATCCTATGTTCTGTTTATTGGAAAGAAACAGAATGTCTGTTATTGCTTTCAACATGGAAATATGTAAAGATTTATAATTGAAGTCAATAAAGAATTGAAAGACCTTCTCTCATATGCATTGTTGGATTGAATTCAATGTTTCATTGTATGACAAAAGAGATAGTTAGATCTCTGTTTGAAAAGAAGAAATGTACGTGGAAACAATGTTGTATTTTGTATTTTTGGAATTATGTAAAAATGGAAATTAGTATTTGCTTTTAGATTCATAATGGTTTGTTTAAAAACAACGGATTGTATTAGATTAAATTGGAAATGAAGTGCCTTACTTGCATGATGAAAAGTTAGATGGACCTCTTTTGATTGATCTCTTGTAAATATTCAAAACTGGCAATTAAATTTAATAAAAATGTACAGTTCAGACCTGCACTTAATAATCAACTTGGATTTGATATAATTTAGCATGCTAAGACATTAAGGAACTCAATTGACAAAGAACACTTAAGAAAACAATTTTAAACATTGCAAAAATGAGCCAAATCTCTTCCACAGCCGTTTTCTATCATTTGATAGAAAAATGTACATTAAAACTCAAACAAGTAAATTTACCTTCTCTAAATACTTTAAAACCTCCCTAGAGAAATCTTCCATGTATTTTTGGCATGTTGAGTGAAGAAGGAGATCCAATTTAATCAGATTTGAAATTTAGAAAATTACCAGTTGGCTTTTTAAAATCCTACAGATCCTGTTTACAAAATTGACCTATTAAAATTAATCAAAATGTAAAATTTATGTTTCATGTGCAAAGAGGGAATTGAGAGATTTCTAGAAAGTCTTTGTTTTCCCAAAACTAAGCTTTCTAGCAAAAGTCACGGCCCTTTGAAATTTTTTTGCCTTGGTGGGAAAATTTGGGAAAATTTTCCCTGGCAGGCCTACGGCTTGAAAATTTCTGGTCAAAAAATCCTTAGGAAAATTTTAAATTTTTGGTTCAGGATTTTTTTTTGAATTTTCCTTCACTGACCTGCAGCCAATAAGAGGCTGTCATGTGTCCTCACGGGACAATGGTGGAGGCGCAACATCATTTTTCCCTTAAGAACTTTTTAAAATTTTGGAAATTTTTTCCATTTCTCCCTACCAGCCCGCGGCCTATCACAGGCTGCCATGTGGTAAATTTCGGTGCTTGCGGAGGGGGTAGAACCCTCATGACCCATTTTCCTTTTGAATTTTTTTTTTTGGAAATTTTTTGTGTTTCCTCCTGCGGCCCCACACTCCCGCCCTCACCTTGGGGAATCCCTTCTGTGGGCGCGTGGACCCGCATGTCTAATTCTCCCCTTATCTCCCCTTCGATGAAATTCTCCAAAGCTTCTCACCACTCAGCCTGTCTACCCTCTCCTTGTCTCCCTCCATCACATTTCCAGTTGTGTACCACATGTCCCTAGCAGGACCCATGGACATGTGGGCGCTATGTGTTTTTTCTCCTTTTCCTTCGGTGAAATTCTTCAATTCTCTCTGTCACCTCACATTTCCCTCATCCTCTCCCTGCCTTGTCTTGAGCCGCCACGTGTCCTTGGAGGTCTTGCGGAGGCATAGGAAAATTATGGACTTTGCAGCCACATGGGGAATAATTTGAAATATCACCCTGTGACCCGCCAACCCAAATTTTTCTCTTCACCCCTGCTTGACATGTGTCCCCTTGGGGAAGATTTTATCCCTAAACTCCACCTGTCCATATCTTGAGTTTCTGAAGGAGTTAGGAGGACTTATTTATATCACCAAAAAGGTGAGAAAATTTCCTATCCAATGGGAATGATTTAGGAAAATTTTGGATGCACTAAGTATGAGATAAATAAATTTGAAACTTTGAGCCTGTTAGAGAGTGGGTATGGGGGTAAATTACTCCCTGAACGTAACTGAAACTTCTAACTTAAAAAAAAATTGAACCATGTGAACTCTGAATAATTGTTTTAATGTAGGAAAAATATGTTCTAGTAATTTAGATTTGTTCCGAAACCTAATAGGGTCAATTGTTGTCTTGCAACTTGATTGTGGACACTTCTAATCAAAAAAATATTATTCCATAATTTTCTAACTAACCCTAGGTTGTTTCTTGGGTCTCAAGTGGGTTGTTATAATGGCCATCACAATAATTAACCTCAAAAAGGCCGACCACTAAAAATATAAGAAGTTCAAACGATCATAAAGTGCCAAAAAAGTGGCAAGAAAGTGTAGATATGCTCACAGTGCCCCAAATTGGACCAAGACACCCCAGTATTGGGCTACATGCCCCAGTCAAAGGTAAAATGATTCCAAATGACAGAAATAGACTCAAAAAATATGTGTTGAAGGTCGAAAATGATGACAGAAAGCAAAGTAAAATCTCCAAAGGACATGGTTTAATTAGTACATTCTTCACTCAAAAACCATATGAATAGTAGTATGAGACTGGGACTAAATAATGTCTAAAGTGCATTATTTTTTGACTAAAAAAGCATAAAAATGTAATAAATAAAAAAACACTCACCTACGTCTTGTCTTCGGTGATGAACTCTTACCTCTTAGTAGTGGCATGGGGAAATGCATAGGGGGTCACTACAAAAATACAAAACCTTATAAATCTAAAAGTGCTTACAATTATAAAATCCCTAAAGAATTAATTTAGATGCCTAAGTGAAGAGAGAACTATCCCTCCACCTAAAATCTTACCAATCAGTAGGCCATGTAACAGTCTAAGTCTAGTAAGTGGCCTATAAAGTGAGAGTCATTTCAAACCTAGTTCAGTAACATTAAGAGAAATTGAGTCACAATTTCCCAAATGGATCATTGTTTTTTCTTATGTCTATATTAATTATATACATCTTGTGTCCTTCTTTACTATCAGTGATGAGCCCTTGCATCTTACTAGTTGCATGGAGTCAATAACGGAGTTGGACTTAATTTTTCATCATATCATCACCAGCATATTCTTCCAATGGAGTGAAAAAAAAATTATTATTTGAAGCATGAATTACCACAAGGAATAATGTACATGTGAATGATACCCTGGATACTCACCTCTCATAGGAAGTTTACCATTTAGTATCAAATCTCAAAAATCCAAAAGCATTAAAAAATCCTATAAAGCCCAACAAAAATTTGAAAAATCCAAAAAAAAATCCCAAAAAATCATAACAATCTCAAAAATCCAAAAACATTTGAACAATCTTTAAAATTCTATAAAAAAAATTGAAAAATATCATAAATCAAAAAACACCCACAAAATCTCAAAAAAAAAAATATCAATACAAAAAAAAAAAACAAAAAACGCAAACAAAATCATAAAAATTTACACATAAATCAAGTACTTAACTATCAACACAAATCCAATTTTGGAATCTTTTCCCAAATAAATGTTCTAACCACTTTACAAATTTAAAACCCAAATCATTTCTCCCTTGCATGAATCCTTACTTAGGGAAAATTATGGCTCTCATTGATTCCTTTTTTGAGGAAGATGAACCAATCCATTCTAAATCATTATATCCCTTCTAGGGGCACATTTAATCAATCATCAATGTGGAACACATGTTTGAAAGTTCTTGGGTTGCATTATTAGTTACAGGTTTGTTATTTGGTATCTTGTGTCTTGATATATTGCAGGAGGCATCTTGATTTTATGTATCCTAGTGTTCCCTCTAATATTTATTTGTTGTATATCATCACTGTTATATAATTGCATATCATATAAGGGCATCATATCTTTTTGATGTCCTATGTCTATGCTCTCTTGCATATTATGGTCTAGTCATCATGATCTTCTATATCATGATGCATCTTGTTATGTGCTATATTAAAATTAAGATGATTTCGTCATGTGAGTATCTTCTTGCATGATCAAAAACTTACTTTGCACCCCATCCATTCACCCTTACTAATACATTTTCCAGTTAGGTAATCCTACTCAATCACCGTTGCAGTTTGTGAATCCTACTTGAGGATCCTTCTCAGGTATGGTTTGTTATCCTACAACTCCTCATCCCTCACCATGGTCAACATGTCTTTTATCCATTCATCCTCCCTTCTCATTTCTACCTGCCCACCGCTTATTCCCACCTCATCCTTTTCACCATTCATGTCCCCTTTCACCCCTTTGTGTCTTTTCCTTCTATTCTTCCTCTTTCAGCTTAACAATCTTACTTAACCATCCATACAGTGTGGGACTCTTATTTTAGGTATACCCTCTTCCTCAAATCCTCCCGTTGTAGAAACTTCTCCATATTTACATCTCTCATTGGATGACAATCACCACCACAAACATATTTCCACTCCACTTCTTCCACATGACATTTTTGTCTCATCACTCCCACCACAAGGGCATCCCAACTGAGGATTTCCCTCAAAATCTACATTCTATGTTACATATCTTTCTCCATCCATTCATGTCACACTCTTTTTTTTCCTTCCTTCCTTGTTATTACCTCCTCTCACCCCTTGTTCCATTCTCACATACACCATTTCCTCTTTTCTCATTTTTCCTAGAATACATCTTCTTCTTGGTAATATGACTTATACATTCTTGTAGTATGGAAAATCTACTTGAGGGTTCCCCTTCAATACATATTATCATATAATCTAATCCCACCTCCTTAAATCACTTATGTCACCACTTACCTCATGAACCTTCTTCCCATCATTATTTTTCTTCATCTCCAGCATGGAAATCCTACTTAATCATTTTTTTAGGATGAAAATATTACTTAAGAGTTCCTCTTAAGGAGGAATTTCATCTCGCACTTCCCCCTCCATACTATTTTTCCCTCCCCTAATCATCATCATCTACTCCAACTGACTGTTCTATCCCCATACAAAATACATTGTTATCTCTTCTTTCCTATTCATCATCACTATCAGTTTGATGATCTTACTTAACCATTCATGTGCCATGGTGATCTTACTTAACCATTCATGTGCCATGGTGATCTTACTTAAGATTTCCTCTTAAGGATGATTTGTCATCTTTCACTCCCCCATCACTACATATTCTCACCCTCCACTTTTTATCTTCATCCTCCAACATCACATCATTTTACCACCTCTTCTCTTCTCACCGAATTCACCTCCTATTTTCCCACTCCTCATCTTTATTATCCCCTGTTGGGAAATCTTACTCAACCACTTTTGCCACATTATTGTCTTACTTAAGGGTTCCCCTTAAGCTAGATTTGTCATTATGGGCTTCACCTTCTTCTCACTCATCATTCCTTTTATTGATCATTACTTCCTACTTATCTCCCCTACCAACCAAATTTTCCTCCTACCATTACCCTTTCTCAACCTATCATATCACAGAGTGTGTCCATCATCTTTATCTTGCGAATCCTACTTGATCCATCCTTACTTGACCATGTTCCTCTCCCCCATTTTCCACTCCGTGTTATATCTCTTGTCCTCCCACTCTTTATTTATAGTTCCATATCTCATTTCTTTACCTTCATCTCATTTATACTCATCCTCTAAATCCTCTCATTGCCTACATTTTGTCACAAATTGTCACAAACCCTTTCTTTACTCTTTCCACTCCATCTTCTCGAATTCTCCCACATATCCACCCCCTTTCCTACCCATCATTATTATTTGATTCCCTCTAACATTATTTGATCATCGTCTTCCATTTCCTCATTTACCATCCCCATACTACCACTCATGTTTAGTGCTAATAATTATTATTGGTCTCCCCGTAAAAAATCACCCATCATCATTCTCCACTTCCTTTTGCACTCTCTTTATCCTTTTCCGCATCCTTTACCAACAATAATTATTGCTTTTCTTCCCCTAACATTTTTTCACTAGCATAGCCTCCTCCATCATCCATTCTCTCTTTCCTCCCCTCCCTTTCCTCATCACACACCCTTTCTTTTTATTTCTTCCCCACCTCTACATCTTCCCTTCACCCTTGCCAATGTCTTTATTGTCTTCATCATACATCCTTTATCTATTTTCTTGTAATCCTCTTATCCTCATCTCCACATCTTTTCCACTTCATGTCATTCCTCCCCTCTTTCTTCTCTTTACATTTTTAATGTTACCCACTCTCCACAAAGTATCCCCATTTTTTATTCTCTTCCTTCTACATCATTTCTTTTCTTGTCCTCTCCTTCTTCCCACTCTTCATTCTTTTATTTCTCTTTCTTTACATATTCTTCCCATTTTTACATTGTTCTTACTTCTTACTTCCCCATCATTACCCCGTCTCTTTCTCGGTATCCAATATGTTATATCGTTTCACCCTCCACATGTATCTCCATGTGATCTATTTCATATTCCCTGCCTCATATCATATCATGGTCCCTTCTATCTTCTCCCTATATCTGCCCTGGCATCTCTTCTTCCCCTATCATTTTCACTTTCCTCCTCCCCTCCCCTTTTTTTCTCTACCACCCCTATAATTTTCATCCATTATGTACCAATTTCTCTTTCTTTCAATGATATTTTACACACCTTCTTGATCTCTTATATTTTCTTTCTTTTATCCATTGTATCATCTATTTCGTATTCTTTAAATTCTTCATCTCCTTCATTTTTCCATCATTTATTTCCCTTTATATAACACATATCTCATCACTTTATCTTTTATATTTCACTACCCTTATTTTGTAGCTTTCTCTCCATTTTTCTTGATTTCACCCTCTACTTTATCATCTTCTCTCATTCATCTTGTCTTCTTCTTCTTGTTCATACTTCCTAATTCCCTTATTCCACTATCATCATTCTCGCTTATTCTCTTCCACCTCTTTCATTACCTTTTTCTCCTCCTCTGTCTACATCTACTCTATTCCATACCCTTGTCTCCTTCACCTCTAATTTTTCTTTCCTCATAACATTTTCCCATTATTCACCTCCTCATAATCAACCACTACTCATGTCCATTCCTTTTTTCTCTTTCCACTCTCAATCGTTATTTCCTTCAATACATCTCCACACCTAGAATTCAAGGCTGAATGAATTCTTTCCCCATTTGCGCTCCGCAGCTGCTCCATTCTCTTAAACCTCATTCTCATTGTCCTCTCTACAATGTTGACCTCTCCTCTTTTCAACATATTTTTCATCTTTTCCCTTTTCTTCATCCCTCTCGAGGGGGCATCATCATATCAAACCATAATCACATCTCCCCATAGTTGTTTTTGTCTTGGATGATACCATAAGATTCATCACCTACCACCTCCCATTCTCACAAACAAATGGATGCTCTACTTTTTCTTAGCAAAAGTAGATTGAAGTATTCCTCCACTCTCACGAGAAAAATTTTGTTATACTTTTTTCTTAGATAATGCTTTATCTTTTCTTCCTCTGCTAACTTCTTATCAAAGGAACACCTTCCTTAAGAATAATCTCTTCAAAACCTTAATTCCTATTGTCTGGGGCATATTCATCCATTTTATCTATTGTCTTTGAAAGGAAACTACTTTCATTACACCCAACTAAAAAGGGGAAAGTGTAGACTCCCCAATTTCAAAACTCTCCTAAATCAATTAATTTTCCCATTCCATTTCCCATAAAAACCCATGCAAAATTAATAGACATTAGTCAATTAATAAAACCTTGTCAATTCCTAATTAATCTTCCTCACATGTCATTATTCTCTAGGTCCCCCCACTTAATAATTAAAAATTCATGTTTAATTCCTATCCACTTTTCATGTCCCTCACTCACCTAATCCTGGCCACTTTTTTAAACCACGATTAAATAAAACCTTTAAATTAATCTCATTTTTTGGCTATAAATAAAGTCTTCCCCCTTCAAAAAATAAGCAAAAAATATTGTCATATCTCTTGCATTCTTGCTACACAAGATCATTCCTTCTATCTAGTTTGAATATCTAAGCATACTTTTCTCATCCAAAAATTCATCATCCTCACATCGCTTGTTGCAAAGTTTGTGAATCGATCATCATCACAGCGAAGTTCTTACTCATGTTGGAGAAATCACCTACACTTCAAGTAGCCCAGGCATGTCCAAGTCACTTCCCATTCTGAGGTTTGCAAAGAACACATGAAAGAAGGTATAGACTTCAGTTTCAGTACTTTCTTATTATCGGTGATTTTTGTAGCTCACAGTAATAAGACAAATCTCTACCATGCAGTTGAAAAAATCTAAGAATAAAGATTATATGGTATATGTAGTGAAAATAATAGATTCCATCAAATAAAATGAGCCAAAAATAGAGGATTTTCCTCTTTTAAATGAATTATAGGATGTTTTCCCTGAAGAACTACCTATTTTACCCCTAAGAAGTGAATTTTAATTCATCATAAACCTCAAACCGAGAATTGAGCCACTATCTTTAGCACCATATAGAATAAATACAACTAATTTGGTGGAATTGAAATATCAAATTCATGAGTTTTTTTCCAAAGGATTGATCTACCCAAGTGTATCACCTTTGGGAGCACTAGTAATCTTCGTAAAGAAGAAGGATGGATATTTAATATTGTGTATTGATTATAGAATGTTAAACAAAGTAATAATTAAAAAGATATATCCCTTGCCATGAGTTGATGATATTTTTATCAAATGAGAGGTTCTTCAATCTATTCAAATATTAATATGTGATATGGTTACCATCAATTGAGAATTAAGGATGAAGATATCCACAAAACAACATTTAGAACACATTGCGTGCATTATGAGTTTATTGTTTTACCTTTTAGACTCACTAATAGACCAGAAACCTTTATGAATTTTATTAACTATGTATTCAAAGAATACTTAGATCAGTTTTTGTTAGTATTCCTTGATGATATACTCATATATTCAAAAGATATATAGGAACATGATAAATAGTTAAGGATAGTTTTACAGATTTTAAGGAAGCATAAATTGTATGGTAAATGGTCCAAATGTACATTTTATCAATAAGAAATGTAGTATTTGGGTCACATAATCAGAAAATAAGGAATCCCATTTGATCCATCTAAAATAAAGGCTATCATGTAATGGTCATCTCATAAATATGTACATGAATTTAGAAGCTTCATGGGACTTGCTAGTTATTATAGGAATTTTGTTAAGGACTTGTCTAGAGTGGAAGGTCCAATCCGTGCTTTGCAAAGGAAAAACAAGAAATTTGTTTTGGATGATAAGTTTGAATAATCCTTTAAATTATTAAAAAAAATTAACCTCAACTCCAATCTTAAAGGTTCTGAATCCAAATGGGAATTTTACAGTAGTAACATATGCTTCTGGAGAAGGATTGGGAGGTTTCCTTCTTCAAAATGAACATATAGTAGCTTTTGAAAGTAGAAAATTAAAATTAGATGAACATAACTATGTTCATCATGACTTGAAGCTTGTTTTTATTGTCCTACCATTGTAAGTTTGGAGACACTATTTGTTGGGAAACCCATTTGAGTTGAAAACGGACTATTTGGGTCTGAAATACATCTTTCCATAGAAAAATTTACATGCAAGACAACGTAGGTGGTTAAATTTTTTGTCACAATATGTTTTTGATATAATTTATATAAAGGGAAAATAAAATCATGTAGCAGATGCCCTAATCCATAGAAAGCATAAGTTCACTACTATTTCTTTAAGAACTTGGTTCAAAGATGAAGTTAGATAACAAATTCAATCATATTCTTATTATTAATGAGTTAAAACAACACTGGAAAATAGTCCTAGTGACAAGAGGTATGATGGATTTAAGTTTGAGCATGATGGAATTTTGTGTTATTTCAATAGAGTATATGTACCTTTATGAAAGGAATTAAGAACTAAAGTGCTTAAAGATTTACACGATGCACTTTATTCAGGTCATCCAAGGGTAACAAAATTGTTATCTGACATAAAGAAACAATATTTTGGGAAATGAATGAAAAAAGGATGTAACAAATCATATACCTCACTACTTAGAATTTCAAAGGGTTAAAGTGGAACATTTACATCATGCGAGACTATTATATCTGCATAATGTTTCATAATATAAATTGAAAGTAATTAATGTGAACTTTTTCCAAGGACTGCTCATGTCCAAAAATAAACATGATGTAATTTTGGTTGTGGTAGATAAGATTACAAAAGTGGCACATTTAATACATGGGATTCTGAAAGATGATTCACTGGTATTGGAAAAAATATTTGTTTAAAAAATCACTAGATTACATAAAATGCCAGAGATGATCATATCAGATAGAGATCCTAGAATGATTTCCATATTTTGGTAGATGCTTAAAGTAGCCTTAGGAATAAAACTAAATTTAAGTTCAGCTTACCACCCAAAAACCGATGGACAAAGTGAAAAGGTAATCAAGTCCGAAAGGATATGCTAAGAACGTATTGCATGGATCATAAATACAAGTGCAAAAAATATATTTCACTGGTTGATTTTACATACTATAACATGTATCACTCATCATTGACAATGGATCCTTTTAAAGCCTTATATGGAAAAAGGTGCAAAAGACATATCAACTGAGATAACATTCAAGATAGGGAAGTTATAGGAAATGAAATGCTAACTAAAATAGAGGGAAAATGAAACTTATATGTGAGCGTTTAGAAGAAGAAAACAGAGAGAAAATAGAGCTATGAGGATTTTAAAAGAGAAATAAAATTTAATGTGGGTGATAAATTCTTTTTTAGAGTGAAACCCAAAAAGAGTTCCATTACTTTTGGCAATTCTACCAAGTTATCACCTAGATTTGTGGGAAAAATTGAAATTTTAGAAGTTATAGTTCCTATAACCTATAGGCTATCTCTACTTCCTACATTATCCAAAATGCATGATGTCTTCCATGCATCCTTGCTGAAAAAGTATGTTGCTGATCTAACTCAAATATTAAATTGGGATTCATTATAGGTGCATGATATGGGGATAGTCATAGTTGAACCTATAATAATCTTGTAAACATGCAAGTTGCAGCTAAGAAATCATGATATTTCATAATGCAAGGTCTAATGTGACCAATTATAGTCATAAAATTATGCACTTTAGACATTTATTTATCCTGGTCTCATACTACTATTTAGAAGGTTCTTGAGGGAAGAAAGTACTAATCAACCCCCATTCTTTGGCCATTTTATTTTATTTTATTTCTTCATTATGAACCTCTTGCACCAATATACCCAGTCATATTCTATCATCCCGCGTCATTTTAGCCTCGACTGGGTGTCCATATTAGTATTGGGGCACCCGTGGGCGCCCTAGTCCCACCATGGACACACTAATCCTTCTAGATATTTCCTACCTCTTTTGGGGATCTTTATAAGCCATTTGGAATCTTTATCTTTCTTTTGGTTGCCCTTTTCATGGTTATTTTTGAATTTATACCAAGAGAACCTTATAAATATAAAGTTATGAGACCATAATGAGGGACCTAGCATCACTTACTAATATCACTCCATCTAAATTTGCATCCATATATTACATTGGAGATCACTTACATCCACGTAGCTCCATCATCAAAGCACAAGGCTAGGACATCTGCATCACACTTCATAGCGGAGGGATTCTATTCTATTTCATGCACACAATCTATTCCATTTTATACACATAGTTATTGCACGCTACTTCACAAAGTGCAACTAGCACAAGAGTAACCTAGGGCTTCACACACACTTACACATAGAGCTACATTGGTTCTGAGATGTAATGAAGTGCTCAGTTAGTAATTCCACCATTGTGACAGTTGAGGCCAATCTGACCCTTCATATGCATTTTTATTATTTAGGGTTTGATATTTGTTTTGGGGTCTTATAGGTCTTATTATCACCGAATCACCACACCCTCTGGTTTGCACAAGTATGTGTGCTTAAGCTCACAGTGTGATTGGATAACATGAGTACTATCTCCAAGTTGTGGGATTTGTTACTTGAGATAGACCTCTAGAGAAATTTGGTTCTTGCTCCTAAACTACCTGCCACAATCTACTCGACTGCATGAAAAACTATCTAATCCTAATCTAACTTTCCAAGGGACCAAGGAGAGAGAGTGCATGTAAAACAAAGCCTACAGTAAAGTGGTGATACACCAGAAAAGGAGGGTGTGAAAACAATCTTCCAATGTGTGAAAGTATAAATAAAATGCATATTAGAAGGGGTGATAATAGTTCTCCACAATTTAGAAACTACATTCACAACAATATTTCATATACACACAATGATAATGAATCCATGTAATAGCATAAGATAGACACAATAAATATGAAATGAGATTAAAGGGGCAAGAGGAATGTCAAAAAAACACCGTAGGGGAAGAGAAATCCATAAACTTGTATTTATTGCTTTCATTGATATGCACAGTTCAATCTATTGCAGAAAAAGGTCCTAGATTACCATGCAAAGATTCCACTACAAGGGCCTATAGCACATTGGCTTCACAAAATAAATTTTAATGAGTTCTACTGCTCCAAAACTATCTCCTTTATAATGAGTCCAACACTCCGATTTATAGATTTCTAAGAGAGAGGGAAAATGAAAATTTCAACTTACTTAAAAGATGTAGAAAATGAATTGAAATGATGTTATGTTGCTTGCAAAAGGCCTCCCATACTATCCCATAACTTGCAGGAGTGAGAAATGTCATCCCATTCTTCATTGAATGCATCCCAACTACCAAATAAAATCATTGTTATGAACTAGGTACATTTTCTACAAAATGACCATCAATTATTCACCAAATTCACAATTTCTTGATTTATATGCATCGGTCTCAGAACCACAATTCCAACAGTACCAATTTTTTGCATGTTCGTTGAGAAATGCAAGAGTTATGGCCTTCTGAGTGTGGGCAACTATTTTGGGTTTGTCAGGCATTTCTGTCATTTAACGAGGTTGGGTATTTAATTTATCAAAGATGGAGATTTTTATTTTATTTTTACATATCTACCCTCACTAAAATTAATAAATCTAGTTTTTTTGGCATATAGGACGTTGTTCTTGTTCCAGAAAGTCAAATTTCATGAAAATCGGAGCTCGGGGTCAAAAGTTATGGCCATTTGAAGTTCGAGAGCTGATTTGCACTATTTTCCTTTGCATGTGGACATTTCAGGTATTTCGGGTCCTTGTGTCCCAACTATCCTAGACAAAAAATATTTGATCCACCCGCAAGCCTCCTTCCATGACATTTTTAGCAAAATTGGGTTTTCGGCAAACTCGTGTCCCACGTGTACTTGGACTGTCTAGGCCGTCTTTCTCCACTTTTTTCGATTCCCTCTTGGTGCGGTGATTTCAGCCTTTGATGTCCTAGTTGTCCCTTGTTGACTAATCCGTGAGGGCCATTGACCTCTGCATTACCCACACTACTTTTTGATCGTCTCTTTCAAAATTCTGGAGCCCGCGTGTCCCAATGTCCCAACTATCCTGCAAATTGCGCAAGACAAAAACTTTTGATTTACCTGTACCCTTTGCAAATCAGCAATTTCAGCCATGTAGGTCTCACATGTCCTAGTGTCTCATGTGTGGTATGGGACATTTTGACCTGATTTAACTGATTTTCACTATTTCTGGGCATTTCAGGAAAATCAGGATTTTGGGTCCTGACTGAACCTATGCGGCCTGGGCCAAAAAAACCTGAATTTGCCACAATACACTAAAAGAAGCCAATTTTTAATATTTTTTGCAATTTTTCTAACTTCTTGGAGTTCTTCCTTGGATGGGGAAGTCAAAGAGAAACCAAAGGGAGTCCCAAAACCTGATTTTTGGGCTTTAGACCAATTCTACTCACTCAAGCATGAAGAAATGATGCAACTTATCCAAAAGTACCTTGAGAGGTGAATTTTGGATAACTATTCTTTCTTCCATCTTGAGATATCGGTGACATCTTGCACGAGACAACAAAATTGATGCAATAGACTTTGAATATTTCAGATCATCTTTTGGCCCTATGAAGATCAAATATAGAGATTTTGCACAGAACTGGGCACCTAGATTGCATACCAAAGTGCTCACATGTTCCCCAATCCTCCTCCAGGCACTCCAGTCTAGCTAGATTCTCTAGCTCGATCCTTTTTGTAACTCCTACAAATTCATTCCTACTTCTAGTTGTTTTAGTATCCTCTATGACATAATCCCGCCACTTCATCAAATCAAATGAGTACTTTCTTCTTTCTTCTTGCAAATTAGGGTTTTTATTTTCATTAGTTTTATTACTTATCTCATTTACATACTATCTTAGTGCATTTATTTACTATGTTTATATGTCCTCCTAGATTATATTAACTATCCTTTACTATGCTAGTTAGTTTATTTTAGTTAATCATTTTAGTGAACTTGACCTCTTATCATGGCTCAAGATACTTCCCAAATCATTCTTCAATTTGATAGTTTTAGTCATGCCTTTGTTGACGCTCCAACCGGTTCATCTAGTTATCAACCTTTCCCTTTGCTAATTCATTTTTCATCTTCTGACATAGATAACAAAGCTCTAGATAGTGTTATTATTTCATATATGTGTACCATCAATCCTCATACTTTATCATAGATAATAGAGGAGGCAAAAGCTCCTCAATCTGATTCTATAGCTACATCTCCTATCATTTTCGAACAACCAGACGCTTATCATTCACCTAATAGTTCATCTACCTCATATATAGATGATTCTCTTGACACAATATTCAATCCTACATCTCCATTTTGTGTTATTGGGCTGCAATCTATTGAAGCTCCACATAAATCCAAAGCTACTATCTGTATGGTTGATTTTGTTCCTTCCACTTCATCACCATCCCCCGTTGTTATGAACACTATATTACTTTATACGGGATCCATTCTAGACCAATGTGTTGCTTCACCTACTCCTCCATCATGTGTTCCTCATCCATTATCACTACCTCCCTTCACCTACACCATTTTTGTAAATGATTCTTATTGGTAACACATTCCATTTAATACGTTATGCAATGCCACCACATGTTCATACGAAGGTCTTCTTCGGCTGGGTTTTGCCTTTGAGGACCTCCATTCTTCCTTATACAATCCACATTTGTATCATGGATATGTTGTTCTTACAGTTGCATATGGACTTCACCTTTTCCATCTTGTTGTTCATCTTACACATTATCATACTTCTTCTCCACTTACTCTCCACCACTCTTGGCTCGATTATATTGGAGGAACACTTGACCCAACTCATATTGATATGGATTTTCCTATGCCATTCGGTATTGTGCATATTTTCAATATCTCTTTCCTTTTTTACTCACCTAATTTTACTATTTGGTATGCTCTTAGATGTTCATTTCCTCCCTTTACGGATGAACAATATGCCATGGCAATGTATAACTTACGTGTTCATGGTTATCTGAATGACCAACCAGAGGCAATTTCTTATCAAGTTTCCCACTTATTCCATATGATTTTGATAAGGACCATGATAATCTTCTTAATGAATTTACATTACCATATTACTCATCTTGAGTACACTCGAGATGCATAGCACTCCACACCCCCCACCTCATTTTGGTATAACTACACCTAATATTTGCATATATTCATCAGACATACTCATCATACATTCTAGCATCATTACCTGATGACACACTCTTGTGCTTCGGTTCATACTTGAATGTTAAGGGCTTATTACACATGAACCCCACACGTTTGCACTATCGGCATTACATATCATGTTTCATCATACATTACATGTCATACACCCTACATTCTACATTTAGTCTACAACTTTTTGAAATTCAGATATTTTTCTTTGCACATTTTTCATCTTTAGTTTCCATATTCCTCCATATTTTTGTCATTCCACACTTTATCTAGTCCTTTGACACGCCTTCTTTATCATCCTACATCGGCATCAAGGATGCATCTTTATATAACTTATGTTACTGAGCTTTCCACTCACCAACATAAAGTGGGGGGAAAATTTAGTCATAAAATCATGCACTTTAGATGTTTATTTATCATGGTCTCATACTACTATTTAGAAGGTTCTTGAGGGAAGAAAGTAATAACTAACCCCCATCCTTTGGCCATTTTATTTCATCATTATGAACCTCTTTCACCCATATGCCTAGTCATATTATGTCATCTCGCATCATTTTAGCCTCGACTGCGGCACCCAGATTAATATTGGGGCACCCGTGGGTGCCTTGGTCCCACCATGGGCACCCTAATCCTATTAGATCTTTCCCACCTCTTTTTGGGCTCTTCTTAAGCCATTTAGAATCTTTATCTTTCTTGTCATCATCTTTTCCGGGGTTAATTATGAAATTAGACCAAGATAACCCTATAAATATAAAGTTATGAGACCATAATGAGGGACTTAGCATCACTCACTACTATTACTCCATCTAGAGTTGCATCCATATATTTCATTGGATATCACTTGCATCCACATAACTCCATCATCAAGGCACAAGGATCAGACATATGTGTCACACTTTATAGGGGTGGGATTATATTCTATTCCATGCACACATTTTCTATACATAGTTATTGCTCGCTACTTTACAAAGTGTGAATGGCACAAGAGCAACCTAGGGCTTCACACACACTTGCACATATAACTACATCTGGTCTGATATGCAGTGCAGTGCTCAATTAGTAATTCCAACATTATGGCAGTTGAGGTCAATCTGACCCTTTCATATGCAATTTTTGTTTTTAGGGTTTGATGTTTGTTTTGGGGTCTTGCAGGTCTTTCTTCCATCTTGAGATATTGGTGACATATGGCACAGGATAGTGAAATTGATGCGACATAAAGAAATTATTTAAAATCACCTTTTGGCCCTGTGAAGATCAAATCCAGAGATTTTACACAGACTAGGGCACCTGGATTATAGGCCAGAGTGCCCGCAGGCACCCCAGTTCTCCTCCAAGCACTCCAGTCCAACTAGATCCTCTAGCTCCATCCTTTTTTGCACTCCTACACAACCATTGTTACTTCTAATTTTTCCAGTCTCCTATGCGACACAGTCCTGCCACTTCATCGAATTAGTCGAGTTCTTTCCTCTTTCTTCTTGCACATTAGGGTTTCTATTTTCATTAGTTTTATTACTTATCTCATTTACATATTGTCTTAGTGAATTTATTTACAATTTTTATATGTTCTCCTAAATTAGATTAATTATCATTTACTATGCTAGTTGGTCAATTTTATTTAATCTCTAATACTTTGAAGAAATTGTAACTTGGGAATATATGGAAGACATGTAGACTGATTTTCCTTTTTTGTTTAATCAAGTTTAAAAAGAGAATAACACTTTTATTAATTATATCTGATTTAAGTTAATTATATTAATGATCATCTAATTCATGACTATTTATTAATTTCTGAATTACTCTTTTATCAAAAATGGTTGCAATTTGAAGAAATTCTAGAAGTGAATTTTTAAAAATAAAAAATATACCATAGTCAAAAATTTCTAGAAATATTGATTGTTGTATTAGTTAAATGTTATCCTTTTAAATACATGTCTATGTCATCAATATAATGACTCTTTTAGGGGGGTTTATGTAACATCCTGCCCCTTTTTAGTCTCAAAATTGATCATTATATAGATGGTAAATATACTGCTCGTGGATTTAAACAAAGTTAATAGCTAGGAGTCTTAGCTCACATAGACATTTCTATTAAATATATGTTATCACCTGTTGGATAACAATAGTAATATTATTTGATCACTTACTAAATCATTTGGCATATAATAGTAATTTATAAAAATCTTGTGGTGTATATATAAATTGTGCTAACTTTGTGTGTGGTAAGTATAAACCTTACTTGGCTAGCTTGAATGAGTTGACATTGTTGGAATGGTCTATGAATTGGATGATATTGGAAACTTGGACTTGGTTTACATTTTGTAAATACATGAAAAATTATACCACTTAATATAAGTGGATATCATGTATACGTTTGTGGCATATATATTGATATTTGCTTAAAAGATGGCATATATGTTAATATCGTTTGAATTGAGGCATAAATTTTAAATTTTATAGGCATAGTTAATGGTACCTTGTAAACATTATACAAAGAATAGGTAATTATTATGTGAGATAGTTTTGAACAATGTCATATGAGCTAGGTTGGTTAATGTGAATTTTAATTGTGTATGTGGCATGCTAAGTAGTGAGGCAGGGTTTATGGTTTATGAGAATTTATGACAAACATGGATTCTCAAGAATGGATAGCTTCCCCAAGAATTCAACGTAATTTTGTCACATCAGTCCTTTTCTCCCTCTCATTTGGTCATTTCATTATTTTGGATACTCTCTGTTATTTTTGCGGTTATGGAGATGATGGTATTTCTCCATCATTATTCCTATTTTATGGCCAAGGAAATGATTTCAAATATCGATATAATGTGAATCGGTTACAGAAAGGAATGCTTTGAGAAGAGTATTTCTATTTTTATTTTAGAGAAGGTTACAAGAGGAAGAAAGCAAATTTTAGCAAAGCCATATGCATACCAGACATGAGCTTCTTTCTCATATCTTAAATCTTGATCATTACATTCGGTAATAGTAATCTGGGTATTTATCTTTCATTACTGGATATACATCTAAATATTTGTGGATTTGGAAAAATTATGGGTTTTATGACTTTACTTTTGAGCAAGTATCCATTCTGGGTATTTTTGATGATCTGGGTTTTCAAACAAGATGGTAGAAAACTAGTTTTCTTTGAGTTTGAACCATTTATTGGATTTCAAGTTGAAAAGGGCATACATATTTGTGTTTGTAAATGAATAATTTTCTTACCATTTAGTGGAATTGTATGTTTTAATGCATGCATATCATTTAATTTATAGTATGCATAAATGACATACTGATTTGAATAATGAATTTTATAATACATTCAAAATGTATATTTGTATTGCATGTGAAAACGACATATAGATTTTTTTGTTGAAGTTTAAAACATTTTTTGGGTATGCATATTTTATAAAATAAAATAAGGGATAATAGGTTTGGACTATGCTTTGCTAACTAGGTATGTGCTATTGTGTGAAGGAAATTGGCTTAAAAGTTAAGGAAATCTAAATTGTGTTTTATAATGGGTTTACACATTTTTTATGAAGGATGAGTTTAGAATTTTAGTCTTGGATCTTAGGCTATAATTTTTCTCTATTCCTAGTAATAATAAAAACTTTACAAGTTTTCATTTTTGTTTGAATTTTGTTTTGAGGAAATTCATTGTTTTATTCTCTTTGGATCGTAGATTCTAGGTCAGATATTAAACTATTTCCAGGTCTTTTGAGTTGAATGAATATACGTGTTGAAGATTATTGTATAAATATAATACCAAATTTAATGGACAGATCAAATACAGTCTTGATGGGATTGTGTATGAAGGAATTGTGGCATATATTTATTCGTATACTTCTATACTTTAACCAATTGTGTTTGTTCTCTAATATAAATATGCAAGTAAATAGAATAAGAAGTTTTTGGTTAATTGTTGGCCCTAATCTACTCCAAGCTCATACAAGGTACTATCATTGGTATTTTTTTTTTGGATTTCGAATGCCTACAAGATATGCCACTGCGAACATCTTATTCTCTATTGTATTTGAATGTAAACATGGTTCTGTTGTAAACTAAAACTGGTAACACTGATTTAATTAGTATTGTTTTAGGGAGATGATCTTGGTTATGAAGAATAATATGTTTTCTGATTGATTTATGACTATGGGAGATTGTATAAACAATTAACCTTTGTTATTATGTATGATTGAGAGTGATTCAAGAATAATAAATAGGAGATCATTATGTATGATTGATTGTGATGTTATTTCTCACTTTTATAAAACTATGATATTATATTTGTTGAATTAAATTGGTTATTAAATGATTTAATAGAGATAAACCTAGACTATTATTATCCCTATATAATTATTATGGTATAGGAAATGAGCAAGTTGTATCATGTCAGTTCTCTCAAACTGACCCATGTATGTTTCTCTCTCCTAATGGATGTACAAGTAAATGGGAGATGTTATGAAGTAAATACTTAAACTGATTAATTACTTTATGGATGATTATGACCTAGCGGCCACATGTATATACGATCTTTCAATAAGTATCTTACTTGTATTAATGCTTTAAAAAGGAATTCCAAATGAAAATATGGGTATAAGACCATGAATCTATAATCATAATTCTGAATTTTGTTAACGAACGTTGGTTTTATGACTTTGTGAGATATTGTAATAATGTAACATCCAATTTATTACGCTTCTCAACTAGGAATTTTATTTTTTACCTTCATGCTTCACTGATTTAAATACCCATATATTTAAATATAACATATTTATTTCTCTTAAACTTCAAGCTTCACTGATTTAAATACCCAATATTTAAATTCCAGTATAAACATGAAATTGAATCTATCTGATAATTTTCATAAACTATGTGCAACTGCATGAGAGTATACAGACCCTACTCGATCCACCCTAAAACACTCTTTGCGAGTTTTTTTACTCTTTACAAGTGATTACACCAAGTGTATCATTTGGTTTTGTGTATAAAAAGTATACTAATGGTTTCTTCATCTATCAAAGATATTCAAATATTACATTCTAAGTGTCTACATGGGTATCTGTCATTGAATCTCATTTGACATCCTACACTTAGATCCTTGGTGACTCTGGGATAGTGTAATCAGTAGTTTACACTACTTTGATCAAAGTTTCAAAGACATATTCCATGCTCAGTTATGTGATGACACATTCAAACTTATCCATCACCTAGTTCATTTATATAGATTTTTTTCCAGTCTTAAGTTATTATGTTCATAGTTGACAACTTAAACATTCATTAATACTCCTTTCCTATTTTCTAGGTCCATTTATTATACTAATACTAGTAAGTACATTTGTATTAACCAAGCAGTCACAAAGTGTGTAAGTACTTTGTACTATACCATCATGAATTGGTTGTTTCAACGAAGGTACTCCACCATGTAAATGGTGTTGTTATTTAGATGACAACATCCTTTTTCAATTTGTTTTCATCGTTCAACATACTCTAATCACCCTACTTAATCACCATATATACACATCCTTTATAAAGTGTACGATGATGCTATAAAGGAGTAGTAGTTGGATCACTTTTGTTCCATACCTATTAACTTATTTTGTACCAACTTGTTTATTCATGTTCAACAAGTCCATCCCTTATACCTAATTCCTAAAAGTGTGCTTTTGCACTTGTAATCCAAATCAATCCTTCTCATGAATCAGTTATTAGTAGGTACATCTTTACACATAACTCTTTCTGGTGCTATGTTATATTCCACTGTTAAGGTATTATTTTCCATCCTAAGGATAACTAAACAAATATATACATATTATTTGTCATCAATTATTCCCAATTCTATTAGGTAATCTCTCCATAATTCATGGTTATAATGCACTTTTTTTATACTAGATTACCCCACCCTTTTCATTTTGATCTTCATAGGGGCAGAAGTATCATATGTGTTACTTCCTACCTTAGAAGATATACTAATTCTGTTGTGCATTATTATCTTCCTCTTGTAGTATTGTGCACATAGTCCCCATACTGTTATATTGAGCATTTTATAATTCCAAGGGATATTATGCATTAAATTTATAATTTCAAATTTACTACCAATCCCAGTTGCACCCTAACTTTACTAATTTTATAAACAAGGATAATTATGCAATGGTATTTAAACAATATGATAATCACCTAAATACCAAATCATACTAAGTATTTTAAAGAATAAGCTTGCTAAAAAAAAATAGCATCTACATTCGTATTGTTGAGGTTTACACCTCGTATTAGAAGCACCTTAATATAAATAAAATTTTATATTTGGGTAAACAAGATTATGATGCCTTATAAATCCAGTGGGGGACCCATCTATTTAGACACTCTTTTTTATAAAAAAAATTACATCAATATAAATAGAAACACAAACGTGATCTCAATCACGTTCCTTATTATCAGGAAATCTCTTTATTTATGTAACAACAGTCATAAAGTCTCATTATAAGTCACAACTGACTAAAGATGGCCTTACTATTATCAAGCATGTTTACCTTTACAAATAAATACTCATACTCTAAGGACAGGGAAAAAGGATATCTTTCTCAACATACATTTCTTTTCATCTCTTCATAATAATATAGCTTTAAGGATAACATCAAAATACATAGAGAGAAATAATATAGGTCACTTTTTCCTTCACAATCCACTTTCTTTTCTAAACAACCAGCAATGTTAATAACCTACATGGAAAATATTCCAATGTACATAGTCAATTCTAATTGAACTGGCATGAATTGTGATTCCCAAAACCTTTGTTGCCTATTACAATATAATGAATATATACAAAGAACATCTCAACAATGTCATCTTAAACAAAAATCTAATGTTATAAAATTAATAAAATTTTACAATAATACTTCATGCATACAACATTTTCTTTTTCTTTTCTATAATGGAGTTATCCTATACTCTACTCAATAACAGTAAGTATATTTCATTTAAGCTTTCAGTCAATGTTTACAGTAATCATGATCAACTTGTCACACATCTTATGTTTTAATGGGTCAACCAAGATTACCATATATATCTAAAACCACAAATTCAATATATAATAGTGAACAAACACTTTAAGCCTACGTAAGCCCTTATGTAGGTGGACTATTTGATATTCCGAGAAGGACTCCCATAAGGGTATCAATAATATCTCAATATTTTGTACGAGGGTAGAGGTTAAGTTTGTCACTACCTCATATTATCCTTCACTCCCAATGAAACTCAACATCTATGGGTCGAATACTCTCAGGTAATACCACGACACCATTTGTACAGAACACATCCTAACAAAGATGAAAGTGATATCAGCAAGCTCAAGATATCTTTTTGTTATTAAGATAAATTCCATTTGCCTTAAATAGCTCGAGAATCTTTACTACTCCATTATTTACCATAAAAATGAATTCTTAACTAAGATATTCAATGTCAAATGGTTTCCTAGAACCGTAATAAACAAATCCACTTCCCTGAACTCCAAAACTAAATCAATTTCCCTGTTCTTAAAAAAATACAAATCGGTTTCCCAAACTGTAATTGTAAATAAATTTCTCTTTCCACTCTATCGAAATTATAAATCGATTTTTTTGTTCTGCAAAAGAATATTGATTTTTCTTTCCAAATTTAAGAACATTACAAATCAATTTCATTATTTTACAAAACGATTTTTCTTACCATATTTATATCATTACAAATCAATTTCTTTGTTTTACAAATCAATTTATCTTACCAGATATATATCATTATAAATTGATTTCTCTGTTTTTACAAATCGATTTATTTTACCAGATATATATCATACAAATTGATTTCTCTATTTTACAAATCAATTTTTCTTACCAAATATATATATATATATATACAAGTCAACCCCCCAGTAACCGATTAGCAGAAGTTATGCTTTTATTTGTCAAATCGGAACTCAAACTAGAAAATGGTGGTAACTTTGTTAAGAGTATTTTCTCAGGAGTTTGGGTGAAAACCCATATTTCATTAAAATATTCCCCATAAAATTAATAGTAGAAACCCAGAATAAGGGTTTCATTAAACTCACAAAAGAGCAGAGTACTAGAATTCACGAAGGCATTACTATGTCATAAATTTATTAATGAGATTTAACAACAAACCTAGAGAACTTGTTTCCATATAATCATTATATCAAAATATACAACAAAGGTAAGGGGAAAGAAAATCCATGCCTGAGATCCTTGCAACTTCCTTTCTTAGTAGTACTAATAGCCTTTTCTCACAAGCTCTACCAAAGATTACTCCAACTAATTCCAGGGGTTCGAGCTTCCTTCGATTCGCCAAGTAAAACAACAAAAATCCCCCACGGATTATTCATATTTTCCTCAGATCAACTCTAACCAAATATAGCTTTGTAGTTGCATGCCACGATTTCTCACCAAGTTCAATTGAAGAAAAGAAATCTCAAACCCTATCATGCACAGTTAGGCTGAAGATTTCAACCAAAGGAGAAGTTTGAACACAAAATACCAAAAATAATGAATAATAACCCCTCCCTGCATGTGGTTGGCTTCCTTGAGAAGCTCTCTGTTTTCGATAACTCTACTTTATTTAATGGCATAAATAATCTCTACGACACGTTAGTGTTTTTGGTAAGTTTTCTGCCGCCCTCCAGTTATCTCTAGATTTTGTGGGACTTCTAAGTCGAATTTTAATTAAATTTAAAACCATTTTAACTAATTAAACCATGCATGGGGTCAATAGCTTTTATTTTCCTTACAACATTTTTTAGCATAAAAAATATGAAGGGGTTCAAACCCATTAAATTTTTGATCAAACACTTAATGAATTAATGGCCTAAATTCCCATCCCACTTTAATATGTTGGGTTACATGGTGGTCAAATATTAACTTGCTAAATTATTTCATAACATAGTTGTATTCACAAGACCAAACATTAATCTAATATGTTAGCTCAACTTATAACAACCTCAATATTATTGCCTAGCCCAAGGTGAGATTCTATCAAAACGTAGTTCAGTCGACATTAATATTAACATAGCAATGCTACCAGAGTAGGGTCTTAATTCATGATCTATATCATTCAATAATATGTAGTAAGGTCAATATAAGACCTATGAATGTAATGTGTATACCTATAAACCTTAGAAAAAATGGCATATTACGATTAGATCTTATAACAGTCATCCATGATGTGTTATAACATCAATTATATTTATTTCAAATGTAATTGAAATAATACCATAATCATTAATTCCACAAGTACACTAAGCAATAAAAAACCAAATAACGATTTATCCATATGAAATATAAACTGAATTTTTGGGGTGTGACAAATAATGACAAAATGTATGACCTATTTGGTTACGACATGTATAAAGGTAGACATTGTCTATATTCCTATTCAATGACAATATTATATAGTGTTGTAAAAATGGTCAAATACCCTTCAATGACATAATAAGCTATTACTTATTCTAAATTCTTGATTTAACTAGTCTTATGATCTGATTAGAAACAACAATAAACAAGTTATTGAACAAAAAGGTTAACATGGAATAACATTAGGGATCACCAATATGTTTATGAGGTAAATGTATATTGGTCGTAATTGATAACGGTATTATCTTTATTTCATGATATGAAGATATGATAATAATGAAAGTAGATAATAAACCCTAGTTGAGATTAAAAAGAGCATGGTTAATATGAAATAATTATTCGTAAATCATTATTTCTTTATGAAATATTAAATTAATCCTTATGATTCAATGATATTATCATATTTAAAATAATATCGTGGTTAGTAAACCAAATCTATTTTAGCTTGGTAATTTATAATTTTAACGAGATGACCTTACAAGAGGATAATTAATGGTTTACTCCCTAAAATGAATAAATTACAAAGTTGTGGGAAACACAATTGAATGACTTTAGGAAGTTATAAATAATACTTTATGACTAAAACTTAAGTAAACAAGAAGTAGCCTAAGTCACGATAAAATAGTCGCAACATGTAAGATGGTTGCAGTAGTAAATTTTAAATACGACATAGATTAGATATAATCTCACGTCATCATACAACTACCTTAACATAGTACTAACTAGGAGTAGTTACGGAAGAGGGAAAGAGGACGTAATGGAATTATTTCCATTAATTGGTCTCTCCCTATTCCATAATAACCCAAAGTAAGTGGTGAATCTTTTTCGTTTAAAAATATGGTATTGCAAAAAATACACTTCCTCTTTCTTAACATGTTCACCTTCATAAGAAAATATATATAGATAATTGTGTCGAGATAAATGTTTGGTGATAGAAGACTATCTCTAGGCTATTATGAGGTCTCGAGATAAGTTGTTATGAATGGTGAAAAAAATTTGCAAAAGTGATGAAAGTAATGATTGCATTGTTTGTTCACCTTTTCCTTATATACATATGTCAGATACCAGAATGCGAAGATTGAATTTCATGGTAGATATTTAATTATGGAAAACATAGTTGTCTCAACCTTGCAAAAGGTAAACTTGGACATACTAAATATTGTATGATTACTCGTGTAGAGTGGACTGAAGGGAGATAAGAGTAAACACTTCTCAATTGCACAAGGTTTATACACGGAAGAGTTATCAGATGGATCAAACCAAACAAGAAACTATTTGTTTAATTTTATTAACTGATTATTCTGAGTTAACTCTATTTCACACTTGTGGCTGAACATGAAGATTGTTTTAAAAAATATATTCTTCGGTTTTTGGGAAAATAATTAAGGTGTTACCTGAAAAATGCTTTAGAGTATGATAGAATAAAAAATTATCAAATGGGTAGAAGAAAAAAGAAAGAAGGAAAAATGAAAATAGATTTTAGACCCAAGCACTTCAATGTCAATCGCTATGTCACACATAGACACCTAGTTGAAAAGGTTTTGGATAAAAAAAGGGGTGCATATTTTTTTTTTATAGAATTCAAAAAGGAAATCAACACAATTTCAATGAGATAATTATGGAGATAACTAGAGCAAAATGGAGGGACTAGGGTTCCCAATGCACACAGAGTAGATGTCCACATATTGTATGACCAATTCAAGAATAAAATCAAACTATAGGTAGGGCTATCTAAGTGTTTCAAAAGTGATGTAGGAATCAAAAAATGATTTCCTATATCCCCGTATTTATTTGGGATATACATTAATAAGATATAAGATTGGATAAACATATATTGGAGAGAGGTGTCCACTTAGCTAAGTATGTGATGAAGCTTATGTTATACATAAATGACCTAATTCTAATGGTAGAAACAATAAAATATTAGAGAGCAACTTCAAGTAGTATAGTTCTTGTAAATAAGTAAGGTCATAGGTGAACATTGAAAAACCAAAATCATGATTGTTTTCAACAAAAGAGATTTTTAGTAACCCAATTTAGTTTGTATGAGGGTGTCTTGAACTGGTGTTAGAATAAATCCATCTCATCCTTGATTTCAAAACAAGCTCAGTTGGTACACGTGTAGGATGAAAATAATATATTGCGGTTGGATATCTCTTTAAGAATTTCAAAATAGATGTATGAATATTGAATTATGGGATTAAAATACCACTACGGTCCTTTTGGGTTGTTTGTCACTCTGGTGGTATTATATGGCTGCGAGGTGTGGGATTTGGTATAACTAGTTTGAAATGGAAGTAAATAGAAAAGAGAAAAAAACTATTTCATAATTATAGATATACCTCCTTATGAAATCATCCTTTTTGAAACACATAATTTTTCTTTAAAGGAAAATTCTATAAATAAACTATTATGTTACTTGAAAAATATAGAAAACATGAAAACTATTATATGGCCTAAGGCGATAAAAGATGAAGAATTTCACAGACAAAAGAACATTTAGATGAAGTAGAACCATAAGTAGATGAGTAGAAGGGATATTATTTTAAATGAATGATCAAATTATAACAAAGACATGAAAAATAATTTTGATGAATGATTTAGAATGAAAATGTGGAGGAAAGAAACAAGCAAGAAAAGACAACACTATATTTCAATGTTTAACCCGACCTATGAGTATAGTCAAAAAACACATATATGGGCTGAAATTAAATGGAGGGGAAAAATCCACATTTCTCAATTGAGGACTAGATCTCATAATATGTTTCATGGAAAAACTATTTGAAGGAAAAAAATAAGGAATAAGCTGGTACTAGCTGAAAACAAAAACAGAATGAGCAGCCTTCTAGAAGATATCATAAACCTCAAATATTTTTGAATGGTAAGAAAATATTCTATTGCATCTTGTGAATCTTATTTGACATAAATGTTAAAACTCTCTTCTCCGTCTTCCAGACTAATGTCTAACCTCCACTTTGTGAGATTAAAGTGTAAATTTGGTATAAATTTTACTTAACTGCTCATAATAAATTCATCTCACAATGTTTAAATACCCATTTTTTATTTATAGTAAAATAGGGTTAAGGGGACCCTTCCCCATTCCAACATGTTTCAATGGAGACAAAGATTTATCAATGAGGAAAAATTTCCTCTTCCAGCAGAAAAGAGGGACAAACAAAAACACAACAAAACCAACAGCAATACTAAAACAAAAGTAAAAGCCACCAGCTCATCCTAGGGACTCCTTCCCATGTGGGATCTTGAATGCATCTTAAGGGGATCATTAACAAATTAATATTTCTTCTTTCTACCCAATGTAATCCATCATACATGAGAATTTGGATTCACAGTTTCATCAAAGTTAATGGGTATGATGATTTCAATATTATTTTTATCGATAATTTCCTCTGTAAATCCAGCCATAGGATTTCTAATAGGAGTTTCAAGAACACACTTCTCCATATCAGAGTTAGAATCAGGTACACTTTCTGGTTTTTCATTAATCATAGTATGACAAGGGAGTGCATCTTTCCACTAGGTGGATCTCACATGCTTACACCTCTCGATATGAAAATCATCTGAAATATGTACCAAAGCAAAATACCTTCTACATCTGAAGGTCATCCCTTCATATTCAAGGGGTTGAGTCCAAGTTATGTCCTGAACCTTAATATCAATATTGGCGGGAAGTTCCTTTAAGGTGTCTAATTCGACAAGGATCTGGCCATAGGTTGTGTGGATATATAAAGTGGTGTCAGTGTCAATATTAATGATATTACCCAAAGCATTGCCTATGGAAACTAGACAATTTGGCTACCAAGACTAGAAGGGCAAATGAGGCAATCTAATTCAAATCGGTTTGGTTGAGAAATATTCAATAAGAGGGTTGGAGGATGGTAACTAGGGTTTCAATACCCATATGATTTCATAATATTCATTGAATAATGTGATCACTAAACAATAATATTTCTAACATTCCCCCCTTAATGTGAACATAGTATAAATTAATCACACTTTTTTAAATTGCAACATGTCACCTCTTATTGTTCATGATCTTGGTTCATAACTCAAATTGAAGGTAGAAAATAAAATCATCAACCCATCATCATCAACAAAACATTTTTGATAACTCGTCTAACTAGACTAGTGTGGGAACCAAAAACATGAATTCTACATCTATTCTGATACAAAATCAGAGAAGAATGAATTACATTGGATAATTAAATGTGCAACATCAAGAGAATATATACAACTAGACTAACATGTGGAGAAGGTCAATAGACATGTGAGGACTTGGAAGGTCACATGTCATGTAGGAGTAGAAGAGACAGAGTTATGTGGAAGATAATGTAATAATATGCCAACATTCCCCCCTTATTACATTATTTTTACAAAAGTAGTTTCGAAACATCATCATCTTCTTCTTCAAATTTTGGTACTTCTTCTTTTGAGTCATCATCTTGTTGTGTCACGACATGTTCTTTATACTTCTTGTGCAAGGATGATGTCTAGAATTTTTTGAGGCATTGCCACCATATGTTCTCTCATTGCAAGAATTTCCTTGAGTCCGGCCATTATACCAACAGTTAATAGTGTTGTGTTTATTTTTCGTGTAAATGTGACACCAAGGATATGCTTTTTTTTTGCTATTGTGGCTACTTCTAAGACTGCTTCTCTTGTTGTCCCTTTCAAGACTTGTGATCCTTATTTTTTCTAGGGATCAGTATCTTGTCTTCAAATAAATTGTGCACTATTTAGATGGCTTCTTCATGTTGTAGCATATTCACAAGTGTAGACACTAAATCACACACTTGGGTACATTTCTAGTTCTTAATCACATACCACTATTCATATGATTCGTAAGTGAGAAAAAGAGCAATTAACAATTGTCTTTATCATTTTTTTCTTTTTCCATGTCTTCTTCTTGGCCTCTTACATCCTACTTCCCAATATATGTTTTACTATTTCATCTTTTATCACTCTGTACACCGGCGCTAAGGCGCCCTCATCCTTCTGGGTGCCCCTAACCTCTTTGTATATTTATCTCCCCTTTTGGGAATCTTTTATATTTTTGGAAATTTTATTTTCTTATGGTTCGGAATTTTAGTTAATTGTAAAATTAAAATAAGGGAGCCATATAAATATAAAGATATGTGACCATAATAAAGAACCAAGCTCTAAGCATCTACTATTATCACCTAAGGTTGCATCAAAAGGCATTTCAATAACATCAAATCATTCATCTAGCAATCATTCAAGGGACAAGGGACTGCATTATTTTGCATACACTTTATAGGAGGGGAAGTTCATTTTGACATCCACACATCTACTTACATTGTTACATCTAGTTATTGCATGTTATTCAAGTGCATCTTGCAGAAGAGCCACCTAGGGCACAATTCTTCTCACACACACAGAACTACATGGAGTCTAAGATGTAGTGCAACGTTAGGTCATAATTTCACTTTGTCAAGTGACCATCGAGGTCAGTTAGACTCCCCATTTACATATTTTATTTTTAGGATTTCATATGTTTTGGGATTTTGCAAGTGCTCTTTATCTTTACAGGTTACAAGAGAATTCTACGGGCATAATGCAACACACAAGTGATCAAAATTGAAGGTCAGAGACATCAAATCAATGCATAATAAATCACTTTCTAACTATTTTCACAATCACGGGTTCCCAACAGTGGTCTAAAACACTTAGGCACCCCTGACCTGATCCAGGTGCCCCATTCCAAGAAGATTTGGCTATCACACAATTTTTTGCAGTAATCACTCCATAATGCCTCCTACTATCACACTAGATATATTTTACAAAACTATATTCTAATCTCGCACATATTTCACCAAATTTCACACAATCTTATAAAACTCTTCTATATATCATTCAGAAACTTTTTCATCTCTACTTTTGGCTTGGTGCTTTTCATCAAGTTCCTTCACGCTTTTTCCGAAAGGGGGGCATACAATCGGGATCACCTCATGATCCCTCTCTAGTTTCTATATAATCAATTGACAATATTTGTATATCACCATGAAAATTTTATTTGAACAAACGAACAATGAAATCTAATCATCATTCAAATTCATTTTCGTTTTCCCCTAATGACCTAACCTAAGGGCATCAAGTATAAATTTCTCCGAATATTCTACTAATCAAGTCAAATTCATTCCCCCTAATGACATAACCTGGAGGAAATAAACACAAGTCTCTCCAAATCACGTCAAATATATTCCCCCTAATGACCTAATCTCGAGGAAACAAAAGAAAAATATATCTCTATGAGTATTCTACTTCAATCAAATCAATCAATGAGAAAAATCTTCTATCATCAAATCAATACGATAAGCACATTTTATCATTCATCCCAAATGACCTAACTTGGGAGATACATTTCTATCTCTTTTGGATCACCTAACATGGAAGCCATCTAACATTCACGATACCCTTGGAATGGAGGAAATGAGATGTCATTTCCTTTCCTATACTGCTCCTATGTGGGTTATTCAACTTGGATCAAAATTGAGTAAAATTTGGTCTTTATACTGTCTGCAGTAGTTAGAACTTTTAAGGATGTTAAATTTGGAGGGTAAAACTCGACCTCTCTCCCTACACTCTTCCTCTGGCGGTAAGGACTCCCAAATCCTTCAATTATTAAAACAATATACAAAATTGGGTTGGGAATTGATCACTCCATTCCCCCTTTAAAACTTCACTTTGCAACGCAATGGAAATCTCCACATTCTTAGAATAAAATCATCAATTCTCTCCATAATGATCCTTATCATGGCTCGCTATCTCTATTTACACCACATGGATCAACACGTTGATCCATGGTTCACCCCGCTACATATTATTTTATGCGTACTTCTGCAACAGGGATTCTTCAGCTTTCACACATGTATGTTCCTTTCTTCCTTTACACTATTTGAATTGCATTCAAATAGAATAAAGTGGGGGGAAATGTAGACACAAAATCACACACTTATTACTATATTACTATGTTATTAAGTATGATGTTTTATATATGGATCTTGAGTGAAAAGTGTATTCACTAGTAACACATCCCCCTTATCCCTCCCCTTTGTTTTCATTGTCTTATTTTATATTGATATTTTATAATTGTCAACTCTTCTGCTTTTGTCACTCCCACACTGCTCTTTGGTTAGGTCACAGGGATCCCTATCTGTCAATATTTTCACATTTTTTGCCATTTATTCTAGGAAACTATCACCCAGCTTAGACACTAGTACCTAGGCATTTATGTCCGGATCTAGGTGCTCTTGTCCTCCTTATTAATTTTTCTTATCTTGACATTTTTGGTTGGTCTTTTCAGTTATACTTATCTTATTATGAGGTCTCAATCGACATGTCATGTTACTAGTGTCAAAATTTAAACAATATATCCCTATATAAACACATCATACATACCATTACTAAGGGTTAACAATAAAAGGGATACCTAAATATAAAGATACTGCATTCTTTGGACTTCTTATATTTGTATACACTACATAGGAGGGGTTTCTTTTGTTCCATCCACACATTTTGCATTATATTTAGTTGTATCTTGTTATTTTTCTGACATTGTCTTAAGGGCACCTAGGGACGCTATTGCACACATAATCACATAGAATTACATTAGGTCTGAGATGTAGTGCAGTGCTCAGTTGTAAGATCACTCATTTAACAGTTGATGACAATCTCACCCCTCAATTTGCTTATTTATTTTTTAGGTTTTGATGCGGCTTGGAGATTTTGTAGGTGTATATTACATTACAGGTTACCAATGACATCTATGGGATTTTTACGACATACTAGCAATAGGAATTAAATATCAGTAATAATCTCGTGACCCTCCAAAATTCATATCTTGAGGTTCTACGCAAACCCTGGCACCCAGAGAGGGATCCTAGGGCCCATGCGCCACAGTACCAGACTAGGCACCCTAGTCTAAGAACATACGACACTTCCACAATTTTTTGTGTGGCATTGCAATATTTTACCATTTCTCCAACATCAGACACTTTGTGATTTTAGAAAATACCAGCTAATTCATTCTTCATTTTCTATTACACTTAGGGTTTTTATTTTATTTAGCTTATATACCTATATTGTAGCATTTATTAATCATTTGTAGAATTTACGTATTTAAATTTAACAAATCAAATTCATATTTTTTTAAATCATTTGGTGAACCCGCTCATAGTTGAACTCGTTGCCTTAGGATCCTCATGGCCAAGAATCAATCTTCTCCTCCTAGGAAATCCATGTCTCATGAAATTTTGAACCCTATCCTTGATGATGAGGTTGTTTTGGCTGAACTTATTACTCTTTATCTATGTGCCCAAACTGATAACAAAACTCATCGCAATATCCATGCTATCAAAACTCAACTTCCTACTACTACTCCTAATGAATATGGTCTTCACATACTTGCAGATGAATATGTACAAAATTTTACACGATGCAAGCCTTGTTATCCCATAGAATCCCATGTTGTTGTAGATTTTTCATCCGTTGTTGACATGCATGCTAATGTTATAGATTATGTTCTTGGTGATATGTTTTCTCCTTTAGATGCAAGTAATTATATGTATGAAAATGTAAATGCACATGTACATGATATTTTTTCTACTCATAGTCAAGATGAACCTAATGCTTTATCTCATATTGTTTTTAATGATTGTAATGATGTATCTCCTATTATTTCTTCTACTTATTTATATGTTGATGATAGTTTAGAAGATCTAATTGCTTGCAAAAATTTAGTTGATAGTGACATAGATTCCATTTCCAATCATGAGCATATTAGTCAAGATGTTCCTTCTTTACATACTACTGAGTTTGAATTTTCTACCCCACTTTCTTCTACTTAAGAGATTACTTCCAATGTCATGTATGATGATCCTACTCCTCTCATTACCACTCCTGATTCTACATCTAGTTTTACTATCGAGACTCTATGTACTTTACCTCATATTTCTACTCCTATCAGTGCACCTCTCATAGTCTCACCGAAGGTTCCATCTTGCACTCCTCTTGAGTCTCCATCATCTACACCTCTTTTTACATCAACTATTCATTCACACGTTCCACTAGCAACCCACAATGGCATGGTTCATCCATTCAATGTGCCTCTTCTATCACCTACCATTCCATCACATGATATCTATCACATATGCAAGTTGTTTTCCAATTATAATCTTAGCTCCAACCTATCACTTTAGAAAGAAAATCCTATTATGCTTCTATTGATAACAATTCTCTTCATGGAAATCATATTCCTAAGAAAGTTTATAATTTAGATTTTCCTAAGGATTTTGTTTTTCCTATTTCACTTGTTTCGATGGAACTATAAATCTTTAATTGCATCTCAAGAATTATTATCTAGCTATGGCTTCCTATTCTAATGATCAATTACTATTTAAATCCTTTAACCACAGTCTTGTTGATGATACTCTCCAATGGTATACACACTTACCTTTTGGGTCTATTAGCACATATTATGACATGGAAGATGATTTTCTTAGGAGATTCATGATTAAAAATGGTCCTCAAATCACTCATGATCACTTTCCCACCTTGCATCAAGGAAAAACTGAACCTATATTAGAGTATATCTTACACTTCAATTCATGCCTGCATCAATTATTATTTCAGCCAGTTGATTTAGAAAAGTAATTCATCTTTTGTCGTGGCTTAATTCTTGCACTCAAAGAATAATTGTAATATGATACATGTGAATCATTTACACTTTTATGATATAGGGTCCTCGATATATAATAAGAATTGATTATTACACATGTTATAGATCCTCCTTTGATTATTTCTACTTTTGCTTCTAAAGCTTCTTCTCCTCTTCCATCGGTTGAGTGTTCTCCCAGGTCTCCATCTCCTCCACCTTGCAAGGGTGTTCCATCTCATCCACCATGTCAGCATCCTTCATCTCCTCAACCACATAGGTCTCCACAAAATACTCTTTTTGCTTCTACGTATGAACCATTACAATTTATACATGCTTCCAAGCCTCATGATGTGTTGTGTAATTTACTATACAAACACTTATTTCGCTTGCCATATAATCAACACCATTCTCCTCATCTCTTACAGTGTTGGCATGATCTTCCATATTGCAACTTCCATCACATTAATATTTATCAGGACAATGAATATTGTGCTCTACACAATAAATTACAATAACTCAAATATCAAGGTGTCATTTCCTTTAGCCCTCGCTCTCATGAGTGGTCTTTATCTCATATTTTGCAAAAACATGCTTCTGCTTCATTTCACTTATCTCCACCACCTAAGGTCGCTTCTCATCCACCGCTTAAGTTCATTTTTCACTCCATCCTCCACATATTTCTTCCACTTCTACATAATCTCATTCATCACATGATGCTACACCTTTTTATTAGCTTCCTAAGTGGTTGACATCTCCCTTGCTTGCTAGCACATCACCATTAATCATGTTTACTTTACTAAACATTTATTTTGGTTCTTCGGCTCTAGCTGCTACCATCTCACATGCTTCCACTGCGCCTCACCGGATTCTCCATCTGTGGCAAGTGATTTCCTCTCTAGTGACTTCTATATCACTCTAAACAGCTTTGAGCCAAATCCAAATTAGTGTCTACATTGCATATTGGCACTACAAATCTAGATAACTAGAAAATACATCATGAGCCAAAGCTCCACCTCTTACAACATCCCTCACTCGCTCCATCTCCGGTTGTGCCTCATCATGCTCACCCAACAAGATAGTACAAGTGGTCATTGCAACCACCACTGGCTCAAATAAATGGGCGTGCTCACCCACAATTGCATCCACTCACTCTAATGGCATGTCCTAAGAGCACATCAAGAGGTAAATTCCATGTCAATGTGTAGATGGATGTATCAACAATCAACTTTCAATACACATCACCTATAATAGAAAAACCATGCATTAGTTACTACACATATTATATACCATACAAAAATTCAATATCACAAACAATAAATAATTTATACTCATTTTCATCTCACGCCACTACCACAACATCTCCATCGAGATCAGGATCCTCTCCTCCTCCTCATACCGATGGCCCACCTACCACATCTACCATCACAGGGAGTAATAGCACCAACCTATGGGTATGGAACTAATTAGTATACACCTGGGTACAACCCACATCATCCACATCTATCGGCTCAATGGCCACATCTACCTCATCTAGACCTGGATTCACAAGCTATACTCTTGTTTGGCATGGTCTCACACCTAGCCACTTCAGTGCTCTAATGGATCTCACCCACACATGGCTACGGGGGCACATCCTGGTCCATACCAAACTATCTTGATACTTGCTCTTCCTGAAATAGCTCAACTACCCCAAAAAAGTGATCCTCCAACCAAATAGTGCAATAAATACATCTCAACTCTACTGCATCATCGACCCATCCACCATACTCTCGATATGGCCTCCATATAATGTCCTCTGGCCCTATCCGATCTAGCATTTCCCTATACATCATAGTATCCATCCACCTACTCCATATTCCCACCCATCTAGCAGCAAAAATATCTAGCCTCATCCACTCTACTTGTGGCCTACCAAGTGGTCTCAATATATTGACATCATCACATCTTATACGTCTAAAACAAATCACAAACACTAAATACATTAATCATAAAATCATAACTTTGTAATACACAAGCAATCCCCTCTCATGGGACTACATCACCTAGGAGCAGGGCTATGGCACCTGGGGGCAAGACACTAACACCTAGAACTAATTGCTAGTGTCCTACAAGATGTATGTGCCTTGACTGCTATTGTCTAGTTTTGAAATGCCCATAAATTCAAATTTTCAAAATTTACACAAAAATTGAAAAAATCGACACATTTCATCAAAATTTTCGTAAAAAATCATATGTACTAACTCAGCAGTCGTCTGTGATGTCACAGCCTCCGTCACCCTCTTGAATCTCGTCATCCTTCCTACTCTAATCTGTGGCATCTTCGTAATTCCATAGCTCAATTTCCAACTCACTTATAATTCAAATGAAGTCATTATTCACTTTTTACCCCTACTATAGATAGTAACTTTCAATTTTTCCTATATTCTAGTTGTTATATGTGCTCATCGCTTAAACTAATACACAACATATGGTCTCTCTCATATATTGAGATTCGTTACTCTATTTTCATCCCCGTTTGCGTAAATCACTCCATAATTCCTCCAGTTATCGCATTGGATACATTTTACAACACTATATTCTAATCTCGCTATCTTTCACTAACTTTCACACAATCTTACAATAATCTTCTATATATCATTCAAATATTTTTTCATCTCTACTTTTAGCTCAGTTTTTTTCATCGAGTCCCTTCACCCTTTCACCGAAAGGGGGGCATACAATCAGGATCACCTCACTATCCCTCTCCAGTTTCTATGCAATCAATTGATAATCTTCGTATATCACCACAAAAAAATTATTCAAACAAATGAACAATGCAATATACTCATCATTAAAATTCATTTTCATTTCCCCCTAATGACCTAATCTGGGGGGCATCGAACTTAATTTTCTCTAAATATTATACTTATCATGTCAAATTCACTCCCCCTAATGACATAACCTGGCAGAAACAAACACAAGTTTCTCCAAATCAAATCGAATGTATTCCCCCTAATGGCCTAATCTAGGGGAAACAAAAATAAAAAATCTCTCTATGAGCATTCTACTTCAATCAAATCAAAATCAACAAAATATTTTATCATCAAATCAATACAATAAGATTCTATCATTCCTCCCATATGACCTAACTTGGGAGCTACATTTCTATCTCTTTTGGATGACCTAACCTGGAATCCATCTAACATTTTTGACACCCTTGGAGTGGGGGTAATGAGACGTCATTTCTTTTCCTATACTACTCCTATGTGGGTTATTCAACCTGGATCAAAATTGAGCAAAATTTGGTATTCATACCATCTACAGTGGTTGGAAATTTTGAGGATGTAGTTAAATTTGGAGGGTAAAACTATACCTCTTTCTCTACACTCTTCCTCTAGTGGAAATCACACCAAAATCCTTAATTTATTTAAACAACGTAAAAAATCAGGCTGAGAATTGGTCAATCCCTTCCCCCTTCAAATCTTCACTTCACAACACAATCGAAATCTCAAAATTATCTGAATTAAATAATCAATTATCTCTATAGTTCTCCTTATCATGGCTCACTATCTTTATTTATGCCACATGGATTGACATGTCGATCCATGGTTCGCCACGCTACATATTATTCTACAGATACTTCTGCAACAGGGCTTCTCTGGATTTACAACAAGTATGTTCCTCGCTTCCTTTACACTACTTGAATTTCATTCAAATAACATAAGGGGGGTAAATATAGACACAAAATCATAAACTTAGTACTACATTACTATGTTAGCAAGTTTGATGTTTTATATATGGATCTTGAGTGAAAAGAGTATTCACTAGTAAGACATCCCCCTTGTCCCTCCCCTTTGTTTTCATAGTCTTATTTTATATTTCTCTTTTATATATGTCACCTCTTTTACTTATGTCACTCCCACACTACTCTCTATTTGGGTCATAGGGATCCATGTCTGTCAAAATTTTCACATTTTTCATCATTTACGATGCTAGTGCTTGACCTAGAGACCAGCGCACAAGTGCTTAGCTCTGAATCTAGACGCGCATGTTCTACTTATTTATTTTTCTTATCTTGAAATTTTTGGTCGGTATTTTCAGTTATCATTCCCTTATCTCGAGGTCCTTGTCAGCATGTCGCATTACTAGTGTCAAAATTTAAACAAGAGATCCCTATATAAAAGCGTCATACATACCATTATTAAGGGTTGGAAACTATCAAGTTATTTGCATAAAAATGAATTGCATTCTTTGGGATTCTTATATCTGTATACACTACATATGAGGGGTTTCTTTTGTTCCATCCACACATCATGCATTTTATCTAGTCATAGCCCACTATTCTGGTGTCATTGGTGCAAGCGCACCTAAGGACACTATTGCACACACAATCACATAGACCTACATTAGGTCTGAGATGTAGTGTAACGCTCGGTCGTAAGATCACTCATTTGACAGTCAAGGACTGTTTTACCCCTCATTTTGCATATTTCTTTTTTATGGTTCGATGTGTATTGGGGGTTTTGCAGGTGGATATTTCATTGCAGATTACTAGTGACATCTACGAGATTTATGCAACATACTAGTGACAAGAAGTAAAGATCAAGGACAACCTCGTGACCCTCCAAAATTCAATTCCTAAGGTTTTGCACAGACCATGGTGCCCATGCACCACAATACCATCCTAAACACCCTATTCTAGGAACATCTGACACTTTTGCAATTTTTCTATGTGGCATTTCAACAGTTTCTCAGTTTCGTTTACCAGTTCTCTAGCATTAAACACTTCAGGATTTTAGTGATTACTAGTTAATTCATTTTTCCTTTTCTATTACACTTAGGGTTTTGATTTTATTTAGCTTAGATACCTGTATTGTAGCATTTATTAATCATTTGTATCATTTACATATTTAAATTTAACAAATCAAATTCAGATTTTGTTAAATAAATTATGTCTCAATCTTATGGAAAATTTACTGAAGCCCATTGATTTAATAAAATCTATATATTTTATTAAAATTTGAATGCAAATATATGTTATAACTGATAGACAATGAAATGTAAATGCTAAACAATATATTTAAATTTAACTATGAAAGGAAATGAGAGGGATAAGGCACTTATCTCAATTTCACTTATCCTGAAGTGAGTCTAGACTAGAGAATGTGATGGAATAGGAACATATACCATCATAATTAAACTTATAAAAATTCAGAGATGCTTTTGATGCCTAGACATGGGTGCCTATGAAAGGATAAGGGCGCCCACGGGTTTCCTAGACCTCTATGGGGGAAATTTCATCTATAGAAATGGTTGGAACCTAGTTTCGATAGTATTGCTAGGGATTTATACTTGTCCTCATTTGGTCACCATTATGTCACACTTACATCAATGAGGTACTTGTAAATCTACACACAAATATCCTTCTGCAAAACCCTAAAAAAGACATCAAATCCTTAAAAAATATGCAAAATGATGGGTCAGACTGTCCTCAGTTGTCAAAATGGTGAACTTACGACTGAGTGGTGCACAACATCTCAAAACCAATTTAGTTATATGTTCTTGTATGTACAATAGTGCTCCAAGGTTTCCCTTTCACCAAATATGCCAAGATAGCGAGCGGTAGCTAGATAAAAATCAAATGTGTGGATGGAATAGAATGAACTCCCCTTCCTATGTAGTGTGTATGTATATTAATGTGCCCAAATACAGTCCCTTGAGATATGTAGATAGATATCCCTTGATAAGAATTGTCCACCCATATAATGGTATGTATTTTGTGTTTATATAGGGATCTCTTGCTTGAATTTCAACACTAATGACCCGACATGTCAACTAGTACCTCAAGATATGAGAGGGAAAACCAAAAAGACCGAAATAAAATGTCAAAAATAAGATCAAACATAAATAATACATAGGAGCCTAGGATGGATAGGAACATCGGGTGCTAGTTTCCAGTCTCGGGCACTAGTGTCAAGAGACAAGTGACGAAAAATGAGTGAAGACTGACAAACAGGGATCCCTGTGACTTGACCAAAAGTTGGTGTATGAGTGACAAGTGTGAAAGATAAAAACAATAGAAACCAACAAGACAAGTGAATGGACTATGGAATGGGTCACTAGTGAATACTTTTCTTACGCAAGATCCATATATAAAACAACATACTTGGCGGTATAGTAAATAGTAGTAAGTGTATGATTTTGTGTCTACATTTTCCCACCTTCATATTGGTGAGAGAAATATTGATAACATAAAGTAGATAGAGATGGATACCTGAGAGAATTCAAGAGAATCCCATGTTGTTGAAGTACACGTAGATGTGGTAGAAGTGCGTGTCGAGTGAGGAAATATAGCATGGCGAACCATGGATCAGCATTTCAATCAATGTGACATGACTTGGGACCATTATGAGGAGCAATAAGTGAGATTAATGGTTGCGCTATTGAATGATTGGAGATTTTGATTTTTGTCATTGATGGAGATGTGTTGGGGTAGGGAGTGATCAATTCCCAACCTGATTTTGTGTGTGTGAAAAACTAAGGATTTGGGCATCCTGGCACCAGAGGAAGAGTGTAGGGAGAGAGGTCTAGTTTTACTCTCCAACTTTAACTACATCCTCAAAAGGTCTAGCACAATAGACGGACAAACACCGGTTTTTTTCATTTGGATCTAATTTGATCAAACATGAATAACCCACATAGGAACAATATAGCAAAGGTAATGACGTCTCATTTCCCCCACTCTAAGGGTGCCTCTGTAATGTGTATGATATGGCTTCCATGTTAGGTCATCTAGAAGTAGTCATTAAATGTAGAATAAACTCCCATGTTAGGTCATCTGGGAAAGTGGTGATATAAATCCCAAGTTAGGTCATCTAGGAGGATAAATACGTTGTGTTGTGTTGATTGATTGATGTGATTTATAATAGTAGACAGTTTGTGTTGTCAATATTTGAATGTATGTGATTGATTGATTGGTTAATCATGCAGATATCTTACGCTTGTTGCCCCCATATTAGGTCATTATGGGAATTGTCAGAAAATGGTGTAAAATTTCACATAATGTATGAGAAAATTTTCAAAAATGATGAATTATAAATGTATAATGATCGTGTAATGGTGTAAGGGGAATTATAGGATGACCCCGATTGTATGCCCCCCTTTTGGTAAAAGGGAGAGTGATGGCAAGAATGAACGTTGAGCCAAAATTAAGTGTGTAATGAGGGGGTAGTGAATGTATGATAGATACCATAAAAGTGTGTGTATATCAATTTAAAATGATGGCGAGGAGGAATATAGTGTTTTTGGAATGTGTAGTAGGATATGGAAGAATTTCTGAAGAGAATGATGCAAACAAGATAGGAATCGGAGTAAGGATGCCCAAGATATGATTGAAATCATGCAATGTGTATTAGTTCAAAGGATAGGTGTGCATAATGACTATAGTGGGGTAAGTAATGGAAAGTTACTATAAATAGTAATGTGAAAAAGTGAGTAGGAAATTCTTTTGATTATTGCACAAGTGTTATTTTGAGTTATGGACGTACAAATATGCCTTAAGTGATACCACCATGATTGATTTGTTTCAAGATGGTGGCGGCAGTTGTGGCATCATGTATGATAGACTGAGCTAGTAAGTGTGATTTTTTTTTAAAATGTGTTGATATTAGGTATTTTTTATTAATTTTTACAAAAAAAATTGTTTTCAATTTCTCAGCATTTTTGACCTAGAAAAGAGCAATGAAGGCATTAATGACCTTCGGTCACTATGAGCACCCAAGGCATGGGCGCTAGTGACCTGCTCCAAAGTGGCACCCATTCCTGCTCTTGGGTGCTGGTGATCCCAGAAGGCTAGGGTTGAGCCCAGAGTGTTGTAGATGTGAAAATTGATGCTTTTTGATGTTATAGGTAGGTGTGTTTGCATATATATGAGATTCTAACAGGTTATTTTTTGTCAGTTTTGTTGTGTAGAAGGACATCCATTCAAGAGAGTGTCATGGTGGCCACCATTTGAGTACATTTCTAGGACTAGGGTTTTCAGATGACGAGTGGGATGCTCTAGACTATGTCATCCTGTAACACATAGTGAGGATGGGGTATGTGCCCAATAATATGCCTATGATCACAGCTTTTTATGAGAGATGGTGTGCAGATACTTTCACCTTTTGGTTACCTACAGTGGAGATAAAAGTGACTCTAGAGGATGTGTATCGTATATTGTGATTACCTATTATCAGTGAGAGGATTCAAGTGATGGCCATGGATGATACAAAGAGGCAAATGAGGGCCACTAGGTGGTATTTCATGGGGACCCAATTTCATACTGAAGTCCACATTATCCCAGATGTTATTCTAAGATCAGGGGTTCTGCAATTGCGGAAGTTCATTGTCATGTTGTGATTACATCATCAGTTGCAGTGGAGGGCGGTGGTGTAGGCATCTTGTATAAGATGCATGATATTTACCATCATATAGAGGAGGAGGGGATGAGATATGCTTGGGTTGTGTATTGGCCCACTATAAAGAGATCTATACATATTTACACAGGAGGAGCACGGGGTGGTATTGGAGCTACCACATTGTTACATGTATGGGCCTATGAGCATATTGTGATATTAAGGCCAGTTGGTGGACCGTGACAGGAGAATGGGCGAGGCCAAATATATTTGTTGGGAGATGGGTAGGTGTTCATGGCAAGAATATGGATACAAATACCTATAAAGTGATGTTAGATCATATGGGGCCAAAGGCCATGATATGGAGGCCATATCAAGACTACAGAGGATGGCTAGAGGATGTAGTAGAGCTATGATGTATACGATGGACTATGTGGCTAGAGGATCATTTTCTAAGGGTGGCCAAGTTATTTCAAGTAGAGTGTATTTCGTGACAGTTTGGTATGGCCCAGGATGTTCCCCTAGAGCCATATGTATGGTTAGGGCCATTAGGGCATCTGAGGAGGGTCTGGAGCTAGACTAGAGCCCATAGGAGTATAGTTAGTACCCCCATAGGCCAGATGAGGTAGATGCAGTAATAGAGCCAATAGATGTGGATGATGCAGGGTGTACAAAGGCCTACCATGTATGGTGGGCATCACATCGGTGGGTGTTTTTGTTTCTAGTTTTTGTAGATACAACAAGAGCACTACCGGCGGGAGGAGTAGAGGGGCAAGCACATGCCCCTGATAGTGTAGTGGCAGTGATAGCAGAGCATGATTATTTGTATAGTGATGTTTTGTGATTTTTTAGTTGACAGTAGTTCTTCTAACATGTTTTTATGGATGTAGGTGATGCACTATTGAGTCACTGATTATGGACACATCCATCCACACATTGACATATTTTTTGAATGTTCCCACCTTGATGTACTCATAAGTGGTGACCATGCTAGAACATGTGGATGGTATCAACAGGTGAAACACACTTATTTGATCCAGTGACATTATGACAACAAGTACGTATTGTTGAGTGAGTGAGCAACATCAGTGAGAGGATACACGAGTGAAGCAGTAGAGGTTATGGAAGTGAGAGAATCCCCAACAACATACAACGTATTTTGAAGAAATGGAGCAACAACAACACATCAAGCAGAGACACTGCAGGTCTAGCAGTTATTACCACCTCTGGAAGGTAGAGAGATATTAGGGGGATCTGAACAGTGGGATTGAGCACATGAAGCATTGCCTAGTTCTAGATTCCCACATTTGTACATAGTTATTCAGTGATTATGAGAGATGCATTATGATGTTGTTTAGGATTGTATATGAGCATTAAAATATATCATTTTGGAAGCCATAATTTTGATTAAAATATATAATAATGAAGAATATATAATAGTTTACACAAGGAAAACAATTTTTTTTAGATAAGGTAAATAAAATTTTGTTTTTAAGGGACAAAAAAACCCTTTATGTGAAAAGATAAGCATGGTACACAATATGTTGATGTATGATAAGGGAGCCATTGTCAAATAGACTTAAGAGGAGGGAAAACCCCAAACAGATTCCATACCGTTGAAGAAAAATTCATAAACACCATGATATATATGTAAATATCCACTAATTACTAGTTAAGAATGTATAATAAGATGTTAACCAATGGTTGATTGTGATGTACTCAATTATGAATTGTGAAAATAGCATAACTTTTTCCTTTTAAAGGTTGTATGAATGATGTAAAATGAGGGGGGGAAATGAATATCACAAAAATGAGTATGAGAATGAGTTAATGGTAATCATGAAGAATAAAGAGAGTTAGTCAATGTAAGAAGTGAGAGATATGAATATAATCAATGTCAAACATATAATTCTATATTTTATGATAATTGTTTTCATTTATATAATGTGATAGTTCAGTGGTTTGAATAATTGATGTGTTGAGCAACATGTTTATTCATCAGTTTAATAAAGTGATAAATATTTATTTTAAAAGAGAGAGATACCCTATCTTGTGTAGATGTTAGCTCTAGCTGGGAAAAATTGCTAGATTAATCCCTCACATTCATGTTGAGGCTTAAGGTCAACCTTCTTAGAGAAAGACATGCCAGTATCCACATTTTAGGGGAGAAGGATGTATCAAAGTCTATTTTTACCAAAGTCTATTTTTAGAAGGTATGGAAATCTGGATTTTAGGAGTGATTGATCTAGATGATTATTTAGAGAAATATCAAAAATCATACATGGATGGTTCTAAAAAATTCTATTTTTGGAAATTTCTAAAATATATTTTTAGGATGTTTTTAGGTACCTTTTAATATTTTGCATTTGGGAGGATCTGACGCAGTGGATGAGCACTTTAGAGCTGGATTAATTGTATGACAGATACTGAGAAGTACTATTGGTGGATAATGTATTTTCAGAAGTTCATTCTATCATCTTTCAAATGAATCCTCTAGTTAGCAAATCGGGTTAACACGAAGTAGGAGATATGATCTCACAAGCAATGATCACTATATGCAATGTACCCTATGTATGTATGTATGTATGTAATGTATGCATGCATGGTATGTATGTCATGTGTGTATGTGTGCTATGTGTGTGTGTGTGATATGTATGTATGTATAGTTTGTATTTATGTATGCATGTATACATGCATGTATGTATATAATGTTATTATTTTTAAGTTTTTCAAACACTTTTCAAGCCCATTTTAATTCACCACCAACTAGTGTGATGCGAAAAGTGTCATCTCCATGATAGGATGACATTTTGAGTTCCTATTGGAAATCCTTCAATTATTATTCCTAGAAACATTCCATCTTATAATGGATTTGGCTACAAATAATTTGAGTTTCAGGAATAGAAACATAAGGATTTTCAAGTTGAAAGTTTTTCCAGGAATAAGTTGCAAGTTATGCAAGTTTTGAGGCATACATGTCTCCTACAGAGTTTTCCATTTGACATTTTTTTTCATATTTTGATCTTGTTTCTTTATTTTGGTGTTCTTATGGCATCTTATCAGTGTTATTTAGATTTATATAAGTATCATTTCCTTACAAGTGGTTTCAAATATTTAATTTGGGCCAAAATCAAGGTCAAAACCCTACTTTTGAATTATTCGGCTATATCTCCTAAAAGACTGATTTTTTATACAATGTTTTAAGGGAATTGAAAAATTAGTGGAAATAAGATTCTCTCAAAATTTCAAGATAGGTTTTGATTTAGTTTGCACTAGTTATAGCCATTTTATAGATTTTCATAAATTTCCTCCATATGTTGTAATTTTTAGTATAAAGTTTATTTTTAACAAGGCTTCTTGGAAAGTTTACCAATAAATTATAGATCCAAAGGGTAATTGTTTTACCATTTGTTTCTCTATTCAGCCAAAAAATTATACAAAACCCAAAATCTTGAATTCCTACCCATAAGACCCATACCATAGCTATCATGATAATGGGAGATCAACTAGAATTTCTAAGGGACCAGGGGAAATTCACTATAGGAATGAGGCATATGAAATCCCTAGGAAAAATGTTTGAATTTTGAATATTCATGTTTTGGGATATCAAAGGTAGTCATGCAACTTCGGGAAAAAGTTAAAAACATAGTGAATAAGGCTAACCTCAACAATAATTTTCAGTCACTAAAGAGTAAATTGAAAGTGGATTTCAAGGAATAGCCTACAATTAGTGAAGGGTAAGTTTATGTCATATTTTGAAAATAGATTTCTCTCATTGAAAGGGGAATTATTGGTCATTAATTCACTCATGACTACTTTCATGAATTCCCATTTGGTTGCATAGGATCCTCAAGTAAAACACACTCAATTCCAAATCATCCCAACCAAGATGGGTCTCTACACAACCCAACCAATTCGATCTTCTAGCTAGTGGAGAATTATGATTCCAAAAGTGGAAATTCATAAATTCAATGAGAATGATCTAGTCATATGAATCATCCAAATGGATATTTTTTGGATCTATATGAAGTTTCAATTGTACAAATGGTGGTAATGAAATCCTTGTATCTAGAACCAACATAGTTCATTTGGTATAGATGAATGTGCAAATAAAAGGAAAAAGAAGGGTTTCCCTATTAATATATCAATATTTGTGAGAGAATGTGAGTATAAAGATCAAGCCCAATTATGCAGACATCAACCAAGTTACACTCGAAAGGAACTGTGGCACAACTCGAAGTAGCAAGCAAGAAATAAACCACCATGAAAATTGTGCATGCAAGAAAAAGGTTTGCTCATTCTCATATATCAGAAAAAATAGTACAAATAGGAGTGTTGTGTAACTTCCAATACAAGACCCATCATACCTCCATAAGGGAGAAAGGATTTAAAATATAGAAATGGAATGTAACTCATGTATGAAAAAATGACACAAACTAACATGAATGCAAATTTTATGGTGAAATATGACATGCGTCATAAAATCCTAGTGATACCTAATACCTATGAACTCACCTAAGGTGAAATGACTTACCATGTACGAGGGAAAAACCTTAGAAAGAGGTAAATGAAATCCCTCACACCAACACCCCCCTTCATCATATCTTAGGATGAGGCATGGAAATTTAGAAAGAGAAATGGGTCCTAGAGGCTATGCCTAATGGGGTACCCATGTATAATAAGGATCTCAAGTAATGGATGAAAACTTAATGGGAAAAGCATCCAATTATAAGAGATAGAAGACTCCCATAAATAACTTAAGAAAGATGCGTCATATGGGTCATGGAAACAAAAGGCCTGATGAGGTACCCATGTAAAAACTATAATATTTCTGAAAGAAGAAGAAGAGAAGAAGGAGACTAGAAATACTGAAGAAGATGTGTAGCTGAAGTCGACCTCACCCAAGGATGAGAGCACAAGAAATAATACCCTGGCTTCAGCAAAGGGATCGATAAAAAAAGTCTGTAACTTGAATTAAAGTTTGTAATTGTATCAAGTCTCTAAGAAGAGTGTCGATGATGTGGTCTTCCATCTGTAGACTAAAGAAGGTACATCCACATCGAACAATGTGATAAGGCCAAAATATGTCTCATCAGTGTGCAATGAATGATCTCATTTTACTCTCATTTTAATCAAGTTTGACTACATTTCATGTCTTTTGTTTGATTTAGTATAAGTTAGGATGTAATTGTACATATTTTGTTTGATTTAGTTCAAATTTCTAAAAAATCTATAATTCCTACAAAAAATGTGTGGAAATTCAGTTTTTGGAATAAACAGGTCATATTTGGTCAGATAAGTGAAGTGTTAAGCAACCAACACCTTTTTGAGGAAGTTGGCTAAAATGTGGCTTAGCTCTGAAAATCTATCACTTAGCTCTGGAAGTCTATCACTTAGTTTTGGAACTCCAACACTTAGCTCTGAAACTTTCGTAGTTAGTTCCGAAAGGTTTCCCTTTGGTTGCGGAACTTCTCCAAAGTTCTGGAGTCAATAGGAATATTTTTTATTCTATCAAAATTTAGTTATGGAGCAATTACTGAGCCCTCCAATCAGGAACTGGCCAAAAAATTTCCAGTTCTTCACACTCCAAAAATATTTATATAAGACAAAAGCTGTATGTCCAGCTAATTTTCTAAATTTCATATCTACTTTGGGAACTATTCAGTTTCACTAGAACATGTAGGTGGATAGACAACTATTGAACACTCATGATTGTAAATGCATCTTCAGATGGATAAATATATATAGATAGCTGAAGATAGATAAAATGAGGATGATATAGATATATAGACATATACATAGTTAAGTTTTGTAAGACAAAACAATTCAATAATAAGATAGCCATTTATTTTTGAGAGCATCATACTGTGTTAACTCCTGATTCAAGGTGGAGCAAGGGACCAATCCTCCAAGAAACATGATCCTTTATTCTATTGGTATTTATGTTTTCAAGAAATTTGTAAAAATCGATTATTTATCAGTTCTGTAAGTACTTTTGATTCTTAAATTAAAATCTATTACATAAGTTATTTATCATCCCTACAAATGTTTTAGTGTACATTTTTATTTCCTTAAAAGCATTTTAAACAATATTTCCAAAGTGTGTTTATTTCCAGTAGTGTGTTTCATTATGCAAAGTGTGTTTATTTCCAGCAGCGTGTTTCATTCTACAAAGTGTTTTTATTTCCAGCAGTGTGTTTCATTCTGCAAAGTGTGTTTATTTCCAGCAGTGTGTTTGATTCTGCAAAGTGTGTTTGTTTCTAGCAACGTGTTCAATTCTGCAAGATTTGTTAATTTCAACAATGTGTGTTTATATCAGCAATTTTCTTATAGTTTATCTTTAATAAGGCTTTGGCTAGGAAATCTTAAAGATACTTTAAACCCCCCCAGAAAAATAAAAATAATAAATATCTACAATCAATTACTACTTCACTGAGATTTTTCTTGTTGCATATACCTTCAGACACACCCCCAGTTTGAATATGACATCAACCATGAGTAGATTAAATGAAGGGAATAACGACACCCATCACTTATGACTGAGCATTGCACTACATCTTAGACCCAATGTAGCATTATGTGCTTGTGTGTGTAATAGTGTTCATAGGTCGCCCACGCGCCAACAAAGTCAAGATAGCATGTAGTAGCTAGATAAAAAGTAAATGTGTGGATGGAATAGAATGAAATCCCCTTCCTATGTAGTGTGTATGCAGAGTAATGTGCCCAAATGCAGTCCCTTGAGATATGTAGATAGATAGCCCTTGATAATAATTGTCTACCCATATAATGGTATGTATGTTGTGTTTACATAGGGATCTCTTACTTGAATTTTAACACTAATGAACTGACATGCCAACTATTACCTCAGGATATGAGAGGGGAAACTAAAAATACTGACCTCAAATGATGAAAATAATATCAACCATAAAGAAGACACGGGCGTGCACCCAGGATGGACAAGAGCACCTGGTGTTAGTGTCCAATCCTAGGCAGTAGTGTCTAGAGACAAGTGATGACAAATGAGTAAAAACTAACAAGCGAGGATCCATGTGACCTAACCAAAATTGGGTGTATGAGTGAAAAGTGTGAAAGATAAAAACAATAGAAATGAACAAGACGATTGATTGGACTATGGAATGGGTCACCAGTGAATAATTTTCTTACATAATATCCATAAATAAAACAACATATTTGGTGGTACATTAAATAGTAGTAAGTGTGTAATTTTGTGTCTACACCCACCTTTAAGAGCTCAATGATCATCTTATTGAACATCCTCAGGATCTAGATATACTTTTATTCGATTCTTGTGAGAAGGCCACCAATCTTATGGAGCTTAATGTTCCTACATCCATCCCCGCTTCCTTGTCTATTGCTACTCAACCCCTTACTTACACTTTTCTACCTACTTCTAATTTTCCCATTTCGTTTCCTACTCCCGCTAATCACTTCACTCCACCTCTTGTATCTCATACACAAAAAGTCTCTTCTGCTAGTGCTCAAGATCTAGCTTCTCTTTATCGGGATTTTCAAGTTAAAATTTGTCAATTATAACAAGCTACGTCTCATGCATCTCCATCTCTGGATTCCACATTACTACTTCATACTCCTTTCGCACCCATCATTTCCACTTATGTTTTCCTCCAATTTTTTCCACTCCTAAGCTGCCCATTTTTAATGGCCATGGTGATCCTGAAGAGCATATCTGATAATTTCATGTAGCATGTCTAGATTATGTGCATGATCACACTTTACTTGCAAATCTCTTTCCTAGGAGTCTTCAAGATTATGCAATGTGTTGGTTTTATGATCTACCCATCCACTCGGTACCATATTTTATTCATTTAGTTGATGTTTTTCTCGCTCATTTTTCTATTAATATCGGCTATAATCTATCCTATGCTCAACTTAAGCAAGGATCTAATGAGTATCTAGTGGACTATGTTTTACGATATAAGAATAACCTAGCTAAGATGTCTAATGTACTCACGATATATGAACTTCAATATCTATTCATCAAAATTCTATAACCACCTTTATAGGAGAGTGTCAACTTTGAGACATATCCATCATTTGACCATTTATGTCATACTCTCAAGCTACGCGAAAGTAAATTATTATCTATGGGAAAGCTTAAGTATCATAAGCATGCTTCATCTTCCACTCACTTTCAAAGTAAATCCACTTTCAAGCCATCTAATAAACCTACTGAAGCTAAAGCTACTATCAATGTTGTCTCTAATCCTAAACAAATTCAATTGAAAATACCTAAGCGTATGTTTACTAATTTTCCTTGTGCATATTCTATTACTGTAATTTGTTGAGAAAAATCTTATTACACTTCCTCCTCCACTCAATTTGGACCCATATCATCCAAAATTTCACAATTAAAATGAAAATTTTAGATGTGATTATCATCAATGAATTGGGCACTGTACAAATCGATGCGTACAGCTTCTGCGTCGGTCAATGAAAATCACAATCTCAAGTTCTTTAATAATCATATTCCTAAGCATGACAAGGAAACAACTGATTCTTCAATTAATCATAAATATCGTGTAGTCCCTCCTCCTTCATCAGGGCCTCTTGATTTTCTAGTTGCTCACGTTGATGTGTCTCCACCGTTCATTGCATTATCTGATCATGACTATCATGCTTCATTTTCTTCTAACACATTACATATCAATGCTTCTATCGAGCCTCATGTTATAAATAATACAATGATTGATCCATCGATTCATATGTGTGTGTGCTCTATTTCACTTATTAGTGCTCTTGATTATCCACTGTCGCATATTTCATATTTTGTTCCTAAATATTACGGTTATCTCAATCTTCTAGCCACAATTGGTCCTCTTACCATGTTTGTGTCATTTCTTGTGGCACCTTTGGTTAAATGGTGTGACATGCTCTTAGGTCTTCATTGGCTTCATGCTACTAATGCTATCATTTCCATGAATCACTTATGTCTAAATTTCATTCACAAAAAGCAATTCATTACTATCAATGGTGTTCCACCATGCACATTGTGACCATAGCCTCCTCTTGAGGTTGCCATTGTACTCGCTAGAGCATCTAGGTCCCTGTAACCTCCCATATCCAAAGCAAAATCTTCTTCTAGCTCTCTTGTTTGCACATAACCTACTCAGTATCATCAATATACTAGTCCATCACATTAGTATAGTTCCACCACTCAAGTGGTTCCTTCACATAGGTATACATCACCTGCTCGGTTTTGTTTGTATAGGTGTTTATCTCCTTCATGTTCTCCTTCATATATGCGTTCATCACCTCCACACTCTCCTTCACATAGGTGTTCATCACTTCCATGGTCTCCTTCATATAGGTTTCCATCACCTCATAGGTCTCATGTACATAATTCTCAATCAACGCAGCATCATCGGTCTCATAAATCACTAATTTCAGAGCATGGTCACACACCTTTATCTCTACAAGCTTCAGGTGGAGGACCATTTCCCTTCACTTTCATCGGATATCTCACTTATTATCATACACTTGGGGGGCATCATGCTTACTCTTCCCCCCCTTATATCATTTTCAGATGTCTCACATTTCTACTATTTCACTATACACTTCGGATCTAGTCTTTCACACTCATCTTACACATCTTGATACACTTGTATCATAATTACCCTATGACGTACTCTTGTGATACGGTTCACACTTGATTGTTGAGGGAATACTATATCCAGGAACCTCACATCATACACAGTACACATTTCACACTCAACGCATTCACGACACATCTCTCTAGTATCACATTCGCACACAACACACTACATGATGACACAATCTATTTCCATGGTTCATACTCAACTGTTGAGGGTCTAAATCTAAAATGAACCTCACCAAACTTACTCACTCTCTACACTCTATAATTTATTGATCATATATTTTTGGCACACACTATCAACCCATTTCCTAATGACGCACTCTTATTCTATGGTTCATTATCGACTATTGAGGGTGCATTTATAAATGAACCTCATCTCATGCATACTCATTCACATTTTCTCAGGGGGCATGCTCCTCTTATCACACTCACATTACATTCCATTCATACTCACATTGGTTGCACATACTCTATTTGACTTTTACTTGTTACATGTACACTTTGTTTTGCATGCTAGACATATAATTTGTATGTCATTATATTTTCTATATATACATGCGCATTCACTTGCCTTCTAGTTGTGAATGTAGCATTTACATAGATCGTTGCATGCAACATGGATAATTATCATTGTACCTCTTACCAGGCCCATAGCGCCTCTTGGAGACATCTACTTTCATACACATCACAGGTGTTATTGTTTTGTTTTATACTATTTACTATTCATACTAGCACACTGCTATATTGGATCATACACACTTTTACATACGTCTTATCTTTCTAACATGCTAATGAGTGCTTCATGTGCAGCATTTTATTTTTAAGTGAAATATTTTCTACCATGGTTGTTTGATACTTTTCTAATTATTGTTTGTCTTTATATGCCATTTTTGTGGGCTTTTTCCTTTGTCTTGTGTGCACATTGTGTTATTTTGAACACTTCGACCCTGATTGTCTTGTGACATTTTGAGCGATGTCCCATGTTTGAAACCCACTTTTCATGGTCTATATTATCTCATTGCTTGCTAAATTACACATTGTCTTCCATTTGTGTATTTTTATTGTTTGCACTAACAAATGTCTCTAACCACTTTTTTTTTGTGTTCCTTGGTTTCTACCAAGCACATTCCCTCCCCCTGCATGGCTACAATTTTATATCAGCGTCTGGTCATCTCTTTTGGGCTGCATCCTCCTAGAAACGTCACATAAACCCCAAATGAGGGGGGCATACATTGGGTAAATCAATCACCCATACACCAGTTCACACTCACAGTATAACAAAGTCTTTAGTCATAGAAACGGCCCAGAATCTGATTTTTGTCTTCAGCACATGGCATACACCAAATCCCATATACATAAATGAGTGTATGGGTGCCCCTAACCCTTCCTAAACACATATGACCAGGGCGAACTGTACAATAGAAAAGTGACATATGAGCATGAGAATCATCAAGTAGCCTTTCTCCGTACCTGACCTCCCAAGGTCATGCCAAGACAGGTGGTGGAAATGAAATGTATGTGGATATGGACAGATTAGTTGGGTGATCCTAAATCCTTGATACACAATAACAGGATATGCACATCCAAAGTGAGGAAGGCTCTTCTAACCTGAACTGGTGTTATGGATCGGTTCAACACTATAATTGTTCGGAGGCTCCAATCAATGTCGAGCTCCGCTGAGATCCTATATGTTGGTTGTTAGACTCGTGGAAAGTAACCTGTAGGTGCTTCGTATATATTTCCAAACAGGGTCATGAAGGTGATAGTGAGAGATGTAGTGGATCTATAGGAAACTATGGATGATTTTCTAGTCTGACCCAGAAAACATTGGCTTGATCGGTTTCTACGTTCAACAAAGAGACTTTGTGTGATGATATCTGGCAGGGGTGGTGAGCATCTAAATACTAGCGTACATAATCCAGTGTCAATGTTTAATTGGTTTGCAGGCCCATTGGGTTATGGGACCTGGGGATCACAACCATGAACTTGTGGTTATTATGGACCTTGTATGGTCATGTAAAGAATCAATCTCGTCTTCCGACTATCCAGTAGTCGTAAGATTTCTCATCTTCTATGTTTAGTATCAGGAGTTGTGTGATCTTCTCATAATACCTCATGGGTTTCCTGGAAAATTATATGCGTAGGCCTATGTCTACATCTGTGATAAGGTCTCTTACATCTGGATGAGGAACTAATGGATCGCAACCAAATGTTTTCTCTCTTTCGGGCTCTTGTATGGTCATATGGACATCCTATCAAGGCAATCTATAGCTGGGTTGATTTGACTAGAACTCGTATGCTTTGTTGTCTTCGATATTCAAGCTTATCAACTGGTCACTAATTTCTTGTGGGTTTGTTGTTGTTTGGAAGACGTGGATCCTAATACCTTGATCTATATCCGCTAATTTCGTGAAGAGATTTGGCTGGGGTATTACTAGCTCGAATATGTAATCCCTAGGCTCTCTTGGTCCCGTAATAGTCATGCAAGAATAAACAACTTAACTAAATGAAGTAAGCTAACTATGAAAATGAGTCTACGCTATGCTTTTTTTATTTATTTTCAGAGATATAAACTTGAATTATTTTAAGGAGAAACTAATCTAACAAATTCAGATAACAAGTAACTAATATAAGAATAAAGCTAAAACAAGAAAGGTAGAGAGATGTATCTATTTGCTTGTGTACTTGTGAATTGATACGAATATAAATATCTAACTAATTTGATTGAAAGACCTCCAATCTTACCTCATAAGTGAGAAACAAATCATAGCTTCTCAGAAGCTATCATTCCCCACAGCTTCCCTGGTAATATTAAAAGCAAGCTTTAACTGAAATGAAATGATTCACTACTCTATTTGATATGTTGTAAACTACAACTTTGATAGTTGAAACATGGAGTCTGCAGAATAGAGGTAAATCCAGTTGTATCGTAACTTTTCCCCTCAGTGTGATTTCTTCATTCCTTCGTGTTCTTGTGAATCCAAAAAAGTGAAAATGTGACAGTGGAAGTAGGAGAAGATACTTTGAACAGTGGAAGATTCAAGGAAAACCGAATGGAATGCAAGTAGGAGAGAGATAGCGCAAGATAACAAAGCTTGGCTATATGATTCTTGGTAGGATTGTTGCAGGGATAGGACAAGACAAGCCTAAAATTCTAGGACATATTCTTCCTGTGACGAAACAAAACTATAACTCTAAGCATGTTTCAAATGAATTTAATCTAGAACTGATGATATATTATGCTAAGCCAGTTGTTTAGAGAACAATAATGGAACAAAATGCAACTAGAGAGATCAAGTGATCTCTAAACCAAAGAAATGAAGAGCCTTGAACTGAGAGGCTAAGAACTTATGCAAAGTCTAGACTTATTAAGACTTCTTAAGTAACTTTCAAATAAACTAAATAATAAAACATAGATCGAGATGGGCCATTTTCTTATGAACAAGCTCAGTATTTATAGCATTCTTACTTACCAGAGGGCAAGTCCAAATTTCCGGGCTTCATCATTAAAAATGGAGCACTACTATTACAAAGTGGCTGGAAACTCTAAACAAAGCAGAAGCGGCTGAGATTTTCAAGTGCAACTTGATTTTTTACATTCTTGAGTGCGCCGGAAGGTTCTGGAAAAAGTGGGCAGGACTGCCGCCCTATGCAGGGTGGCGGTTACAAGACCGCCGCCCTGTCTTGGGTGGCGGTCACAGGACCGTGGCCCAGGAAGGGCGGTGGTCCTATAACTTAAAGACAAAATGCAAGGAAAAATAAGGTAGAGGTTAGAGTGAAGCATGCAAAGGTTTGATAAGGAACTTTAGGATGTGAATGTATACTTGACGAGATTTTCTAGATTCCGAACACCTTGTGAAGAGATCTGAATCATCATTGGGGTTTCCGTAACCTATTTCCAACAGTACAGTACATAAAATTTTGGGTACGTACATATTTCCCCCTCAAAGAAGTGTTTTAGCCATGAAGAGGTGTAAAATGGTGGGTCCAAGTATGGCGGTCCCAAAATGGGGAGTTAGAAGCTATACCTGACATGTCCGTGTGTCGTAATGTTGCCATCCAAATTCCTACTAATCGCAAAATGAAAAGGGGACTCAAGTGTAGATAGATAAAATAAATCGAAAAAATAAATACTATATTAAAATGAAATGAGGACTCACCATTTACACGGGGATAAGAACTTACCTTCATCGGCGCTCCAACTCTACGTAAAACACTCAAAACAAGATTAGAATACTATATATATATATAACGAGCTCATTTTACTATTCATTTGAGTGTATCGATTTGGTAATTTTTGAGCTCTGGGACCCATGGTAACCATTCTCGATGAGGGTAGAGTCAAAAATTTCATTGTGGGATCGTTATCATGCCTCCGAGAGTGGGAGATCGACCTGTGAAGTCTCAAGTTAGTTTTTCTCAATTTATCGTTTTTGAACCTAAAATATAAAAACGTTGAAATCTTTGTCTTGTGGGGATCATTTTCAAAAATGTTAGTGCTAAATGAGTCTCTAGGGGGGTGCCCATAGGGTAGGTTTTTATTTTATCAAAAACGGTGTATTTTTGCCTTTTTAAAGTGTTTTTAGGGCTTTAGGGGCACTTGTGAATTCAGGACAGGACCGCCGCCCTACACAGAGCGGCGATCATGGGACCACCACCCTATGGTGGCAGCAGTCATAGACCTGCCACCCCATAAGGTGGTAGTTATAGAACCACCACTCTGCACAGGGTGACGGTTCTAAACATAAAGTTAAAGAAGATGTATAATTTGATTTTTTTTTTCATTTTTGTCATTTTTACATGTTTTTGATGAGGTTGCCAGTTGGATCATGTTACTAACTTGCTTTTTTTCTCTATTTTGGGTGGATGCAGAAGGAGGAGTATATATGATGGAGTAGAGAGAGGGAGTGTGATTGACTCCCAGTAGTGTTGGATGCACTGACCTAGACAGAGTGAGACACTCTGTAGAGGGACGTTATTTGGAGGATTGCACAGGTTCCTCATGTTGCTCCTGTTAGTCACATATTGTGTGACTTATTCTTGTACTAGGATGTAGACCGGAATACCTTCTGGTTTCCAGGTGTTAGGGGTGAGTGGTCTATCACCCTAGAGGACGTTTATCATATACTTGGGGTTTCAATTATTGGGCGGAAGTTGTTTCTTAAGACAACAAGATGTAGATCCTAGACTGGTTAAGTGGGACACATATATGGGAGACGTTGTTTCCTCCTTTTGTTTGAAGAAGGGGGGTGATGGTCCGTTCTATTGCTGTTTCTCCTATCCCCACTATCCATAAGGCCATTATGGGTGTCCTGGCCTCATGGTTGATTGGGGATAAGTGAGGGGATACTTTATTATATTGCTGGTCTCCCATGATTACACAGATTGAGGCTCATGGCCATCTTTACACTTGGGGAGATCAGACATTCTTGGGACCACCTACCATGACTTATATAGGGTGGACAGGCTACAGGGGCATTCGTTGAGTCACCCTACTCTAGTTATGAGTTGGGTGTATGAGTGTATCATTCCCCATGGGAGGGGCATACTAGTAGAGGATCCAGAGGCTGTTAGGGCATCGAGGTGGACAGGGATGATAGTACTCAAGATGCCACACCATCTAATGGCTTCACTGACTACTGCAGACATGGAGGCCACTCCGTATCAGGCCATGGCAGGAGTATGGGGAGAGGAGATGCATACATTGATCACCTACTTTTCTACAGGTCAGCTGGTAGACAAGATAGGGAGGTTGGAGACCCACCCATTTGATATAGTACCTCAACAGTTTGGCCTCCCCTACATTGATATGCTTCCTCTAGTGGGCCAGTGTACAGGTTTGTTTGTGAGGCCCAGCAGAGGTCCTAGAGGAGGCCGAGGTTGGACCACAATTACTCCTGGAGTTCCTATTGCAGTTAGACGGGTGGTTCATGCTCGAGGGGCATCCAGTGCTCCTCGAGCACCCTTACTTCATAATCGGGGCTGCTCCTACTCATAGTGGAGAGGGAGATGATCCCATTGATGTGGACTCAGACTCCGAGGAGTTCACCAGAGAGGAGACTGAGGAGGAGAAAGTGGGAGAGGGGATTGGAGGTGAGGCTGGTGGGATGGATGAGGAGGATGATAGTGATTCTGAGTGGCATGACACTCAGGATATCTTGAGGGTAGAAAGGGTGGAGGTGAGTGCAGAGAAGGAAACCTTGGTCTCAAAGAGATTGCCTCACCAAGGCACTGAGGGAGATGATGAGTCTGTGGCAGGATGTCATTTATTTCTAGATTTTGGGGAGCTTCTGCAGTCAGTACCAATGTCAGTAGCAGGCATAGATCCTAGAGACCCTACCTGGATGCCTGGAGATCTGAGTGAGTTACTACTCTTCTCTCAATTCTTTTAGTTAGAGATGTTAGTTAATATTTCTTTTGTTTTTTACTTTTCTTATTTCATTTTTAGTGATTTTCTAACTTTTTATTTCTTTTTTTATTTGCAGCTACTACTGAGGGATGGCGAAATTTGATTCTCCAAGTGTGTGTGGACACCCTATTGCTCCCCTCAGAGAGTGCTCAGGCCAAGCTTACTGCGGACGTTGGGGAGCCTTCAGCAGCTAGCAGACATACTGATGTGTTTACCCCTGTCTAGAAGGCAGAAAAGTTAGTGTCCTCCCTTCGTATTGAGTTGCTGGATACAGGACTATGCTGAGCACCTGATGAGGAGGATCCATTCTCATAGTGAGACCACAGCAAGTGGACATGATCATGAGCACTCCATCATTCATTACATTTAGAGCATCATTGTAGCAAGATTCCTAGATGTGGTCGTGCACCCTCTGAGGGATCCCATAGGGGTTGAGAGGCCATGGTCTCTTTTTTTAGTGATTGTGTCATATGTTTATATGATTGTTTTTGTATGTTTTCGGCCTCATTGAGCATTTTGACCATGCCTAGTACATGATGGCATTGTATAAAATATGATGTTTATATATATATATATATATATATCTTTTTAGATTCAGATCTTCCTTGTATCTAGAGTTTTTTGTGGTTTTTTTCTCACGTGTATACTAGATGCTTTAGAATCTCTATTTTATATGCTTTTCAAAATGTATGCAATAGATGAATAGTGATAGCAAATGTTGGCCAAAATGTTTCTCTTTTTGTTTTTTTTTTGTAATGCTGATATGAGATGATACAAGCACACTATAGTACTGAACTTTTGACTTCTTTGGGCAATATCTGTCACTTCTTCTTGTTTTGGAAAAACATGATGACTATGTAGTGATAATGAGATGAACTTTCCCCATTCCTAACTCCATGCAACTAGTAAGATGCGAGGGCTCAACACCAAGAGCTAGAAAGGGCACAAATTGTATGAATTTGGCTAAATGAAAATGATGAGAGAAAGACAAAGTATTGATAGAAACCAGATTTAGACCTACACACTTACCTTACTCAAACCTACTACATAGCTTAGATACAACTTACTTTCTAGTTTATCTAGACTTAGATTCATAAATGGCAACTTGGTTGACAAAATCTGGTTTTAAGGATTTGATCTCTTTGGAACTTGGATGCTTAACTTCACTTTTCACAATACACTTTGTTTTTAATTTTTTTTAAATACTAAGATTCATTGATTTGCGTGAATGGACCCCCTATGCCTTGCCCCATGCTACTAGTAAGAAGTATGGGCTTATCACTGAAGGCAAGGACATAGGTGAGTAAGGGCACTTCATTCCTTTCCCAACCTCACACCACTAGTAAGAGATGCGGGCTCATCACCGAAGATTGGTATGGCAAAGAAGTGTGTAAAATAAAATATTCTATTTGTTTAGTATTCTTGGATTCAATTTAACTTTGACATTTTTGATCTATAATTTTCAAGTATCCTTATTTCAAAGACACGTTAGAGGGATAGATGTGACACCAAGAAGCTTCTAGAACAAACTGTAGGTAAGAACATCTTAACCTAGTAGAAGAAAATGAGTATGACCAAGTATGCAGGCCTTGGTATGGTTTTTGTCAAGATTTTGTCTATCAAATTGATGAGAAGATTTCGAAATTATTTTATGATATCATGAAGATTGAAGAGATATAATTTGAATACTTTTGCCAATATTTTCAAAAGCTTGTAATAAGTTGCTTAAGAATAAGTTCCTTGACTACAACATTTATGAAATGAATGAACAAAATGAACTCACTAAATGACTAGTGCAATGTAGGTTAACATAGTATACAAATGGTGATGCTGATCAATTGTGTGTAAAACCATTTAAGATGTAAGGAATTGATAGTTTCCTTGAATTCCTCACCTTCTAGTGTACACAAAAGATATGCACCATTTCCGTAGTCCTTCATGACTCGATAAGGGCCTAGCCACTTAGGCTGGAATTTCCTTCCTTTGTCGGTTTTCTTATCAATCTGGCTATCTAGTCTTAGAACGAGATCGCCCTCGTATATTTCTCATTTGTATACTTTCTTGTTATATTGCTGGCACATTCGATTGGCATAGGCTCTATGCCTTTGCTCGATGTTTAATCTAGCCTCATAAAGGATTTCTAATTGAGAGAGTTGTGCCTCTCTATAGGCTTCTTCTGCTAAGATCCCTTGTAATGATATGCAGAGGCTAGGTATTTCGACTTCTATTGGCAGAACTACTTTGGCTCCGAATACCAACGAGAAAGGGGTTGCCCCTGTTGGTGTTCATATGGATGTTTGATAAGCCCACAAGATTGGGTATAGCTTTAAATGCCAATCTCATTTGTTCTCCTTAACTGCTTTGAGGAGAATGGTTTTTAACGTTTTATTTGTGGCCTCAGCCTGTCCATTGGCTTGGAGGTAATAAAGAGAAGTCATGTGATGGTTTATCTTGAATTTACTACATAGTTCACGGACTTCATCATTCTTGAAGGATGTTCCATTATCTGAGATAATGATTTGTGGGACGTCGTACCTACAAATGATTTGATTTAGAATAAACTTAGCAATTACATAACCTAGTACGGTGGTGAGAGGCATGGCCTCTACTCATTTTGTAAAGTATTATGTGGCTGTGATTATGAAGTTATGGCCATCTGTTGATGAGGGAGAGAATTTCCCTATCAATTCTAGGCCCCACGTGGAAAAGGGTCAAGGGGTTGCGACTAGTTGCAAAGCTTGTGCCAACATGTGAATCTCATGGGAGAATTCTTGGCATTTTTGGTAGTTACGCATAAACTCTAATGCATCATGTTCTAGAGTGGGCCAGAAATAGCCCATCTAATGTATCTTACGAATAGTGGCATGGCTGCCAAAGTGGCCTCCACATACCCCGCTATGGGATTCGTAAAGAATCCTTACGGATTCTTACGTGTCAACACATCTTAACAACATCTCGTCAAAGGCTCTGCGATAGAGCACCTATTCTAAGATGACGTATTTAGCAATGATAATGTGTAACCGCCTTCTCTTTTAGGATGTGGCCCCTTCTGGGTATGTGTGGTCCATGATGAAATTGATTATGTCTATGTATTAAGGACATGCAGAGATAGGATGCCTGGTTTTGATAAAATATACACACTCATCAGGGAAGTCTAGATCTACTAAATCACCTCCATTCAATGGGTTGTCAGCTAACTAGTCTGCAATGATTTGTCCCTTAACAGATTTTTGGTTTACAAATGTTAGCTCAAATTCACCTATTAAGGTTATGAAGCATCCTTCCTTTTTAGAAAAATACCCTTGCATGAGGAATGTTTGTAAATGATCTGTTTTGACAATCACCCTTGTTTCTTGATTCAACATGTAGTGTCTTAGATGTTTTGTTGCAAAGACTATGGCAAGGCATTCTCTTTCTGCCTGTGTGTAACATGTCTCATAGTTGAGCAACATATAACTAATGAAGTAAACCACACGCTCTCATTTGTCATCATTTTCTTGAGCCAACATGCAGGCTAGTGAGACATCAGTAGCCTGTGAATACAAGATTAAAGGATGATCTAGTCTAGGGGGCATTAGCGTGGGCGGAGACAATAAGAAGCATTTAACCACTTCAAAGGCCTTGTTGCATTCATCGGTCCAATCAATGCTATAATATTTTTTTTAATAAATTCTTGATTGGATGGATAGAAAAACTTAAGTCCAGGATGAACCTTTGAATTACACTGAGTTTCCCAAGAAATGATCTTATACCACACTCGTCTGATGGTGGAATCATTTAAAGAACAGCCCATATTTTAGTCGGATCAACATCAATCCCTCATGATGATATAATGTAACCTAGAAGCTTACCTCCCGTTACATCGAATACACATTTTTCTGGATTCAGAGTGACGCCATATTCGATCAATCGTGAGAGAATGATACGGAGCACTTCTGGGTGATCACAGCACTTTTTGGCCTTGGCCAGCAAATCATCTACATAGGATTCCACAATCTTATGAATAAGATCATGGAATATATATCATTTCCCATTGGTATGTAGCGCCAGCATTTTTAAGACCGAATGGCATGACATCATAACAGTAGGTTCCCTAGGGTGTTATAAATGTGGTCTTGGCTTGATCTTTCTTAGATATTTTAATTTGATTATACCCTGAGAACCCATCCATGAGGGATAACAGCTCAAATCTAGTTTTTGCATCGACGACAACATCAATGGATGGTAAAGGGAAGTCATCTTTGGGATAGGCTTTGTTAATGTCCCGAAAGTCTATGCAAATGCATATCTTCCCATTCTTTTTTAGAACGGGGACGATATTAGATACCCATTGAGAATAGTCAACTGGTTTCATGAACCCTACTTGGAGGAGTTGCATCACTTCCTATTTCACCATGAGAGCCACTTTTGGCTTTATTGGTCTTGACTTTTGCTTGATTGGCTTTGCATCTAGTTTGGTGACAAGATTGTGTACCGTAATATGTGGTGCAATCCCCGTCATTTCTTTGTAACTAAATGAAAAATCCTTTTGATTTTTTTTAAGGATCTAAGTATGTATTTCTATCTCCTTTGGAGTTGAAGAGGATCCCAATTTCAAGATATTTGGTTCATCCTTTGTTCCGATATTTATGTCTATGGTTCCTTCGATTAAGGAGGCGTTGCCTTCCTCAAACTCGGGAGGGGCTAGAGGTAATTCCAAACTCCCTTCATTCTCCACCTCGTAGATTTCAAGATTCTCTTGTGGGGGAGACTATATCATGGGGTTTCCAAAATAGGAAGAGGAGCATGGGATTAGAGAGAAATAAACCATGGAATGAGTGAGATGCATCTCTATGAAGGCGTTTAGATATTCAAGGGTCACCTTATCACTATCAGAGTGATCTAAAGTGGTAGTCTTATTCTCAACTTCCACATGTGTTGATATCAGGATTATTGGTAATTTATGAACCAAAGGTTCAATACGTATTGATACCACGAAATCACTATGCTCCAATTTATTATTTGGAGTGAATCAGGAAGCTGAGGTTGCTACAAAATCAGTGAGAAGGTTTTGTTCTCACGGGATTGCTTCAATTGATATGAAGTCAAATCCGTTCGTTAGTTTTAGTACTATTGTTTTATAAAGTTGCAGGTGTTTAGCCCTAGTCTCATATACCTCTGATAGTTGGTTTGCAACTAGTTGTGAGTCTCTGAGTACTCTAATAATACTAATATCCGTCCTTTCGGCAATGATAAGGCCAAGAAGAAGGGCTTCGTATTCAGCCCCGTTGTTTATGCACTCGAAGTTTAGTTTAAAAGTGAAAGGTAAACCTTTCCCTCAGGCGAAGTAAGGATCACACCTGCCCCAGCACCAAAATGACATTATGCCCCATTAAAGTGGAGAGTCCAATAATAATTTGGAAAAATGGAAGTTGGAACACTCTTGATTTCTATTTCCCTTGCCTCAGTCACTTCTACCATACAAACTTCATCTGCAGGTATGGAACCAATTCCTAGGGTATGTCCTATACCCATAGAATCAAATGGTAGGAGAATAGGTAGATATTTCTCCAGTAATTCGATGATTTTTTCAGTGGTTCCTAGAGAAACTGTTTCTATAGTGATGGACTCATCTTTGATTGTTGGGACGCCTTTGATTAAGTTTGTGACTTCTAGTTCTGTCATAGGCACCAACTTCACTTCTGGATTTTTATTGACTGGTTTGTTGAGCTGATTTATCGGGAGCTCAAATTTAGAATGGATGTCTGGTCTTTTCCTCAAATCTGCTAGGTGTATGTCGAAAGGTTTTGGGTCACCTTGTGCTACAAAGACCTTTCCTATGTGTAGAAATCTTACTTCTTGGAATAATGTGGAAGGGATTGCCTTCATACGATGTATCCAAGGGCGATCGGGAATCATATTATAGTTGGTTTCCCGATCTTTAATATAAAATTTAGTGAGGATTATTTTGGGTCCTAAAGTGACTTACAGCACTATAGTGCTGATTGAAGTTGTTTTGAGGCTATCATTGCCCCTTAGCGTGTTTCATGTCAAATAATAGTTTGTTTCGCCATATCCTAGCTTTTGAAGAAAATTGAAGGGGACTATGTTAATTGGTGCCCTATCATCAATCATTGCACACTTGATGTAGTTGTTATAAACTAGACCTAAAAATGCAAGGGTGGATCACCTCTACGTGAAATTTCAGCGTCCATTGGCATTTTACTTATGTCGAATATAAACTCGGTATCCCTATCTGGCTGCCCTGGAGGGTAGATGTCAAAATATACATGGTTTACTTGTGTTTCAGGGGAGGGGTGATGCTGACGAGATGACCAAGACCTAATGCCTCTAATAGAGCAGCTCTATGAGTGGGATATTTCTTTAACAAATCTAAAAAGGAAAAGTGAGAGAAGCCCTTTGTTAAGTCATTAATTAAATCATAGGTGCCTACTGGTTCTACTGGCATTTGATGAGTGTTTTTTGGTATTAGTGAATAGGTTGGGACTGGATGAGAAGAGTAGTCACGTGTTCTTGTTATAGTTTCTACTTGCAACCTAGTGTCTAATTCTACCAGTTCAACTATCTTGGCTTGTGGTCGAGTTCCTAATTGGGTGCGACCATTGGATTTGACAAAGTTGAAACTTCATGGTTGTTGTTCCCCGTTATGACACCTTCATTTGTTCCACTTGGATCTAAACCATTGTTGCTAGAGAAATTCAAGAGATGATCATTGAAAATGTTGAGAGGTGCATTTTGAGGAGAAACTGATCCCTAGTAGGTATTTGATGTGGTTGGTATGGAGTTTGCAAGAAACATATATACAAAGAGTTGTCTTTTATCTTCTGGTAAATGTTCCAAGCTTTTATTGTAATCACGTAAATTTCTAGTATCATGACCTCAAATTTTATGGAAGCTGCAGTATAAATTGGGATTATACTTTTGTGGTCATTGATTTCAATCTTGTTGTGGCCCAAAGTTTTGATTGGGATGTTGATTGTTATAATTGTAGTTTTGAGGCTGATGCCTTTGGTTTTGGTTTTGATATCCAACTGGGCCTCAAGAAGGGCCTTGTGACTGGACTTCTTGTTGTTGTTGTTGTTGTTGTGGTTGTGGTGGATGATTAAAATCCACTACATTGATTGTTGGACTAAAGTTGTTATTGCGTTGATTGTTAGCAGGTGCTGGGGTGTTAACAACATTTGGTATTTTGGCTTGATCAATGACTCCATCTGATGTAACCCCATGGTTTTTTTTAAGGATTTTGGGTCCTTGATTGGTAATTCTCATGTTGGGATAAGTTGTAGTGTTTTGATTGGGAGTGGTTAATCTCCTGTTTGTTCCATAAGTTTTACAACCACTGTCTATTGCCGCTTGATCTATTCGGAGAGCACTCTCAAGTACTTCATCATAAGTCCTTAGCGGGAACTTCTGGACTTCTTCCTTTATCTCTCCGCTGAGAGAATGAAGGAATAAATCACATAGTTCCATATGGTCCATGTTTGGATCACTTGCTGAAGAGTAGAGGACTATACGCCATCTTTGAATGAAATGGGTTGTAGATTCATTGTGCTCTTGTTTAATTTGTAAGAATTCCCTGATGCCCATTCTTAACAGTTTGTTCATGTCGAAGGCTTTGATGAATTCTAACACAAGCTGTTTAAATGAATGTATCGAAGCTTCAGGTATTCTATAATACCAATCAAGGGTGATGCCTTCTATGGTTTTAGGGAATATTTTAGCAACAACCGCATCCCAAGGGAGAAGTTCTCAAATGGCCGTGGCATAGGCTTTAATATGAGCATTTGGATCTCCCTCCCCCTTTAATTTAGGAAAATAAAGAAGAGATATTTTAAGTATGATGCTTCGTATGGTGAAATCTAAAGGCTCTTTTAAATATTCTGAGTAAGTTCCTACCGCATAGGTTTCAACCATAGATGGTGCTTGTTGAGGGAGTGGAGGCGGAATGGGCTGTTGATATGGCATAGCATATGTATTTGTAGGGGCATAAGGAAACCCTTGTGGTTGACAGAACATCCCAAGAGAAGATAACATATCTCCCTATGGTGATTTTGAATAAATGTTTAAGTAGGGAGGAGTATTTCTCTGATATGGATTCTTTGGTACTAAACCGGGAGGTACCATATTCTCAACTGGAGCAACGTTTGAAAACTTTTTTCTAGTTGGTGTTTATTATGGATAGCTATATGATTGTTGAGGAGGCATGCCCAAAGTGGATGTTCTCGTAAGGAGGTCAACCTAGCTAGGATGATGCGGAGGGTTGGGAGTTCCTGCTTGCCCTGAGTGTGAAGCTTGATTTGCTTGAGCAAGTTCTAGTCCTCTAACCCTTTCAACTAGAGCTAAGATGACTTCAATTGGTGACAATATAGTGTTCTATCACGGTGGCTGTTGTGGCACCCCTTGAGGTTGCCAAGGGGTATGGTACCTTGCTATGAATTGATCGTTACTCTGTCAAACCTCACCAAGAGTATTTTCCATAGGTGAAGGAATGGAGGTGTTTTCTTGGAGTAGGGTGCCAGGATGTGTTTTTAAACTTTCTATAGGTGGGTACATATTTTGGAAGCATTGCTTGCTTCTAGCGTAGCATGCTAAGTACTCTTTGTCCAAAAATGGGAGTGGATCTGACTGCCTAATGATTTGTGGTCTAGATAAAAACTGAGGAGATGATATGGATTCTCCAATAAATGTCATATTGTTAGAGCCTACGGGCTTCAGTTGTTGTATTTGTGTAAGTTGGTCCAACTCCTCAATTTGGAACGAAGAACTAGAGTTGGTTCTTTGAGGAGGAATCTGTGATGATAAGTAGTTGCTTGAATAGTTATCAGCCCATGCAGAAAGTGATGGTGAATGTTGTCTACTTGTCTGACCATAATATGCTTCGAGACCTGAGAGAGGTCTGTCGTATGTGTCGTATCCTGACATATTCGGGGGGTATAAAAATACCCACAGAATAATGGGAAAGAGTGAAGGTGGATGAAAGAAATGGAGACAAAAAAGGAGTAGTTGTTAGTTTCACGTTAGGTTCACCAATTTTGCACAATAGAAAAGTGATAGGTGAGCTTGAGAACCATCAAGTAGCCTTTCTCCTTACCTGACCTCCCAAGGTCATGTCGAGACAGCCAGTGAAAATGAAATGTATACGGATATGGATAGATTATTCGGGCAATCCTAAATCCTCGATACGCAATAACAAGATCTATGCATCCAAAGCGAGGAAGGCTCTTCTAACCTGAACTAGTGTTATGGATCGATTCAACACTATAACTGTTTGGAGGCTCCAATCAATGTCGAGCTCCACTGAGATCCTATATGTTGGTTGTTGGACTCGTGGAAAGTAACTTGTAGGTGCTTCGTATATATTTCCAAATAGGGTCATGAAGGTGATAGCGAGAGATGTAGTGGATCTATAGGAAACTATGGATGATTTTCTGGTCTGATCCAGAAAACATTGGCTTGATCGGTTTCTATGTTCAACAAAGAGAGTTGTGTGATGATATCCAGTAGGGGCGGTGAGGATCTAAATACTAGCATACATAAGTCGGTTTTAATGTTTAATTGGTTTCCAGGCCCGTTGGGTTGTGGGACCTGGGGATCATAACCATTAACTCGTGGTTGTTGTGGACCTTTTATGGTCATGTAAAGAATCAATCTTGTCTTTCGACTATCCAATATTCGTAAGCTTTCTATTCTTCTATGTTTAATATCAGGAGTTGTGCGATCTTCTTGGAATATCTCATGGGTGTCCTAGCAACTTGTATGCGTAGGTCTGTGTCTACGTAAGTGAGAAGGTCTCTTGCATCTGGCTGAGGAACTAATGGATCGCAACCAAATGTTTGCTCTCTTTCGGGCTCTTGTATGGTCATATGGACATCCTATCAAGGTAATCTATAGCTTGGTTGCCTTGATCAGAACTCATATGCTTTGTTGTCTTCGATGTTCAAGCTTCTCAACTGCTCACTAATTGCTTGTGGGTTTGTTTTTGTTCGGAAGACGTGGATCCTAAGACCTTGATCTATATATGTTATGCCGTGAAGAGATTCGACTAGGGTATTACTAGCTCGAATATGTAATCCCTAGGCTCTCTTGGTCCCGTAATAGTCATGCAAGAAGTAAACAACTTAACTGAATGAAGTAAGCTAACTATGAAAATGAATCTACGCTATGCTTGTTTTTGTATTTTCAGAGATATAAACTTGAATTATTTTAAAGAGAAACTAATCTAACAAACTCAGATAACAAGTAACTAATCTCATAATAAAGCTAAAACAAGCAAGGTAGCGAGATGTAGCTATTTTCTTGTGCACTTGTGAATTGACATGAATATTATCTAACTAATTTGATTGAAATACCTCTAATCTTACCTCAGAAGTGAGAAACAAATCATAGCTTGTCAGAAGCTATCATTCCCCCAAAGCTTCTCCAGTAATATTGAAAGCAAACTTTAACTGAAATGAAATGATTCACTACTCTATTTGATATGTTGTAAACTACAACTTTGACAATTCAAACCTGAAGTCTGTAGAATAGAAGCAAATCCAGTTGTATCATAACTTGTCCCCTCAGTGTGATTTCTTCGTTCCTTTGTGTTCTCGTGAATTCAGAAAGGTGAAAATATGACAGCGAAAGTAGGAGAAGATACTTTGAATAGTGGCTTCTTGGAGGTAAACTAAATGGAATGCAAGTAGGAGAGAGATAGCGCAAGATAACAAAGCTTGGCTATGTGATTCCTAGCAAGATTTTTGCAGGGATACGACAAGACACACCTAAAATTCTAGGACCTATTCTTCCTGTGACAAAATAAAACTATAACTCTAAGCAACTTTCAAATGAATTTAATATAGAACTGATGCTATACTATGTTAATCTAGTTGTTTGGAGAACAATAATGGAACAAAATCAAACTAGAGAGATCAAGTGATCTATAAACCAAAGAAATGAAGAGCATTAAACTTTGAGGTTGAGAACTTATGCAAAGTCTAGACTTATTGAGACTTCTTAAGGAACTTTCAAATACACTGAATAATAAAACATAGAGAGAGAGGGGCCATTTGCTTGTGAACAAACTTAGTATTTATAGCATTCTTACTTACCAGAAGGCAAGTCTAAATTGCCATGCTTTATGATTAAAAATGCATCACTACTATTACAAAGTGGTTGTAAACTCTAAACAAAGCAGAAGCAGTTGAGAGTTCCAAGTGCAACTTGATTTTTCACATTCTTGAGTGTGCCAGAAGGTTCTGGAAAAATCAAACATGACCACCTCCCTATGTAGGGCGGCGGTCACAGGACCACCGCCCAGGCAGGGTGGCGGTCCTGTATCTTAAAGACAAAATGTAAGGAAAATGGGGCAGAGGTTAGAGTGAAGCATGCAAAGGTTGGATAAGGCATTTTAGGATGCGAATGTATACTTGACGATCTTTTCTGGATTTTGAACACCTTGTGAAGATATCTTAATCATCATTGGGGTTTTCGTAACCTCTTTCCAATAGTATAGTACATATAATTTTGGGTACGTACAGGAAGCTACAAATTGTTTTCTCATATCAACACAATTTTTAACAGTTTACACAATAATTTTCACATAACATACACAGTCCTCTAACAATCAGCATGCATGCTTTCTCCTTTTTCTATTTTATGTTGGCTCGAACAAGATCAAACTTGAACAAAGTAGGATCACGCCATCTGTAGTGGTGTATAAATCATCGTGAAGTAATCAGGGTTGGAGAATAACACTAGACTTTTCTCCCTAACCCTTATTTTTTCGTAGCGTGAGATCACTCAAAAATCTTGCACTTTGTGTGAGATCACCCAAAAAATCATTCTCGGCATGAGATCACCGAAAAAAACATTCTTCTACAACAATTTCAGGATCCTTTATATCCTTTCACTCATCACAGATCAAGTGCACATGTTCCTTTTCGCATTTTTACATACTTTTACACACTTTTTACATATTTGGATCAAATTTTTCATATACACATATTTGACTACTCTTTTTCTCCTCTTTTGTAGTCTGTCCTTATGGGAAGTAGTATTCACATCATCAAACACATCAAGTAATAAGGACAACAGGTACAATGTGACATAACACATACGCTTTCACCCCAAGGGTCACTTCCTCTTCTCTAGCTTCCAAACTTCATTATTATCACTCTACGATTTTTCTTGTCTCCTCAACACATTTTCACCATCGATCTACATGGTTATCAGGTACCCATCTTCTATATACTTTATGTTATCTAGTATTCACTTAACAACATAAAGTGGGGAAAAATGTAGACACTAAATCACACACTTGGGTACATTTCTAGGTCATAATCACATACCACTATTCATATGATTCCTAAGTGAGAAAACTATCAATTAACAGTTGTATTTGGCCTTTTTATCTTTGTTCATGTCTTCTTCTTGGCCTCTTACATCCTACTGCCCAATCGATGTTTCATTGTTTCATCTTTTATCACTCTGGAAACTAGCACCCAAACAAGATGCCAGTGCCCATGCACCCTCGTCCTTTTAGGCGCCCCGACCTCTTTGTATCTTGTTAACCCCTTTTGGGCCTCTTTTATATTTTTGGGCATCTTATTTTCTTATGGGTTGACCTTTTAGTTGTTAATTGTGAAATTAAAACAAAGGAATCATATAAATACAAAGCTATGTGACCATAATAAAGGACCGAGCTCTAAGCATCTACTACTATCACCTAAGGTTGCATCCAAAGGCATTTCAAGAGCATCAAAGCATGCATCTAGCTATCATTCAAGGGAAAAGGGACTGCATTATTTTTCATACACTTCATAGGAGGTGAAGTTCATTTTGACATCCACACATCTACTTACATTGTTACATCTAACTATTTCTCGTTATTCAATTGTATCTTGCACAAGATCCACCTAGGGCACGATTCTTTACACACACACGTAGAACTACATGGATTCTGAGATGTAGTGCACTGCTCGATCATAAGTTCACTATGTCAGGTGACCATTGGGGTCAGTCTGACTCCCCATTTACATGTTTTTCTTTTTAGGATTTGATATGTTTTGGGGTTTTGCAAGTGCTCTTTCTCTTTGTAGGTTATAGGTGAATTTTGTGGGCTTAGTATGACACATAGGTGATCAAAAATGAAGGGAAACGACATTGAAGAGACAAAAGAAATCACTTTTTGACCATTTTGTAGTCACGAGCACCCAACAATGGTCTACAGTGCCCAAGCGCCTCTAACCTAATCCATGCGCCCCAGTCTAAGAATATTTGGCTATCGCATAAATTTATGGGTTCGGTTGCGATAGTCCCTCCTCTTGTTTCATCATTTTTCCATCTCAGTACATCTTCAATATTATTAGTAAATCAGCTAAGTCTCTTATTCCCTCTTTTGCACCTAGAGTTTCATATTTCTCTAGCTTATTACTAGGTCAGATTTGTACTTCAATACTTATCATTTCATTGTGACTCTATAATTAGGGTTTTACAAATTTCAATATTTTTTAAATCAACAAGTTCTTCAAATGATACCACTTGTTTTGTGATGTTCAATCTTGTGAAAAAAATATAGAAGTGAGAAGGAAGAGCTCTTAGAGTGATCGTGATCAATAATTTATCCTTCACCTTCTTGTCAAGTTCTGACATCTCTGCTCATATTTTTTCCACATGACATATGAATTCCTCTACTTTCTCACCACCTTTCATACTGAGTGTATGAATCTTGGTCTAGATTTGGAGGATCTTCGTCTGGTTCTTTGGCTCACGAATGGTGGAGAGATCATCCTAGACCACCTTTGATGTCATCACATCCTATACATGTGTTTGAACCTCATCGGAAATGATGAGAGTGATCAACATTAAAGCTTTTTTATCAGCTCTATCATACTTTGTTCTTTCATCAATGATGGTTAGATGTGTCACCGTGTCATTCATGATTTCCCATAGCTTTTCAAACTTGAGAATCATGCACATATTTTTATTCTAGGTGGCATAATTTGGTCCTTTGAGCAATTGAGCATCAGATAACAACAATTTGGGGGTAGACATGATGTCAAATTATGAAATTTTATTATTGTATTCAAAAATTCAATTTCTTACGGATGAAGAAGAGATTGAAAGTGAGCTCGGTATGCTCATGCAGTGAGAGGTGGATGCTTGTGGGGGTAATCTATCTTGCGTTCGTCATCTGCATCATAGCCTTCCTCAATATTTCCATAAATATGCTCTATCTGGAACCACACATCAAACATGAACCATTCAACTAGTCCTTGACACATTATGTCCTCGAATTGCAAGTTGTTGATATTGTGGAGACATTCAAGCAACGTAAAGTAGAAAATGGTTCTCTTTAGGGCTTGAATTTGGTATCTCAAAGGTTACACATCTCCATGGTTGCTTGCAATATTGCTATCCTCTCCGAGCACGATTGACATGCACTCATACTGATACGCAAGATCATAGGGTTTACCTTATTAACTAGTTGCTCATTTTCTACAAGTTTTCAATTTTCGTAAAAAAATTATTGATACTCACACTTGACATTCACATCATGGGTTTTCCATGTTTCACTTGATTGTTGTTGTTCATAACCTTTCTCCTCACAACCTTGCTCCTCTAGTCTTACGTTGAATCTAGGCTATTTTCCATGTTGGAGGCTCTTCCTTTACCGCTTGGTTGGTCATCTCATGCGTCTTCACCTTGCAAGTCATTAGACTCTTCACAAAGGCAGGTCCTTGGGATCTCTTATTAAGCTTATACACACAACAATTTTTGTGAATAAATTTGATTCTTTATCAGAAGTTGTGGTCCTTGTAGGGAGGCTAGAAGTCCATGACATTGTTATCCAAAGCCACAAACAATGTTTAGTCTGCACGCAGATTGCTTGGCCTCTAGCTAAAATTCATGTGCAAGTTCCTTTCTTCCACATTTCTCCATGCATGCAACAAGTACATGACAGGTCACTATCAGGACAAATTTAAAATGCCCTAATTTTCTCCTCCAATGCACTAGTTTGTAATTCACTGGAATGTCCAAAGAAACTTCAAAACATGTCATAGATTTTTTATATGGGTGTATACATGAATCTTTCCACATGTTTGCACAGCAGGTCCAAGAAAACCAAAGGAGTGAAACAATTGGAGAAAACTACAGGTCTGAGGTCTTAAGCTTTGGTACCAATGATACAAAATCACAGAAGAATGAATTTCATTGGATAATCATATGTGCAAACATCAAGAGAATATATACAACTGGACTAACATGTGGAGAAGATGAATAGATACATGAGGACGTAGAAGGTCATAGGTCATATGGGAGTAGAAGAGACACAGTTATGTGGAAGACAATGTAATATTATTCCAACATATTCAGCCATCAAAAATGGTTTTCACATGATGACCACTATCCTAATAATGAATAGGGACACACATATTTGTTCATCCTCTTTCATTATCATGATGGTGCAATACATTGTGTTTTAGCTTTCCTACTACATTTTTTCTATCGGGGGATTACATCATAAGTATGTTCACTTATTTCATATGTGAACAAGAATGTACCTTTGTTCTTATTTTCAATGCCACACAAAATGGAAAACATAACAAATAAAAAAAAGAGGACTAAGTCCTCATCACCTCTTGTAGCCTCTACACTTGATCATTGTCACTTGATCTCGCACATCATAATTGGTTCCCACTCCTACTTGATTCTAGTCTTGGCATAGTCAAATTGTGCACTCTTTATTCACCGCTATTGTGTTGTGTAGCCCTGTCACTAGTGGCTTACGAAATAACGTTAGTTATCCTCCATCCTCCAATGCCTCCATCCTCTATTATGTTGTTGCTTATTTGGTGGATGAAGACTTGATGCCCATTAATTTCCATATTGTACTTTTTTTAACTCCCTCCCCCCTCCCCTGCAATGTGAAACACATATTTTTAGGATGTTTGGTTCGCCAAAAAATGTTGTCCACGAGGACATTCTTTTTATTCCAAACTTTTGACAACAATTCACAAATTAGACTCAATGACTTAGTGACTCGCACACTTAACACTTTTGATGACATATATTGACATGAGACTTATTTCGACAAGATGAGTTTATTAGTACAACTTAGAGAATATGACATATGACTCTTATAACTCGGATATAAATAGATAATTTGAAGAAAACAACTATTTTAATTAATTTGATGAGATGATTATTTTGATAACAACTCTATGAATGACTATACCACAAATTGATTCTTATACTTGAGTCAAATGTATAACACTCAAACTGCTTTGAAATCTCAACTTAAAAGACTTAATGATCTTAAAATAAACAAACATCAACTTTAGTCTTTAGTAACAAGGTTCCTAATCACCTTAACCTACTAAAAACTATATTCGCAAAACACGTTTAGCTATTAAGCCAAAATTTAGTTAAGGACAGTTTGATGAAAGTACGAGACTAAAAATTGATCAAGTGACTTGAGCATAACCGACTCGAATGAACAATTAACATAAAGATTTAAGAAATGACAAACTATGACAAAGGTATGAAAAAAAAAAACTAAATCATGGCAGTGAGAGGAGAAATCTGAAGTATGCAACTCTACAGATGATTTATGATTGTCGGTGCATGTGAAGTGGTTTGAATGCTCAACAATCAAGGCAAGCTCGGTGGGATGAGATTAAAAGTCAAGTCTAATATTCAATGTCATTGGCAGGCTTAAGCATAAGGAGTAATCTGACCGGAGTCCCTGCGTGTTGCGGAAGTAGTCTGATCAAGTCAGTTGTACGAAGGCAGTATGAAACCTAGGCTCTAGTTGTACTAAGGCAGTATGAAACTTGTGCCCCAGGGGGTCCCTTCCTCATGCCAGACTAAAGTTTACCGAGGCTGGGAGACTGAGCTCAAAATGTAAAATACAATATGTAATGATTCCTCATAATTTTTTAAAAAAAAACAAGTCTCATCAGTTGAATAGAACTCCAAGCTTATTTATCTGCACAGGTGTTCTTTCGCAAGAGATTGGAAAATCTGGGTGCAATACGTATGTTGAATGCCAATGCGTATGCTTAGTGCATTGAATGGAATTGGGTGAAGTCTCAAACCATGTGCAGGTGCGTAAAGATCAGAGCTCAAACCATGTGCTTGACTTTTCATAATAAACTCATCTCACATGTAAACACTAAAATATAATATTTGTATGAGGAAGGCCTTTATTGACACATATCTCAATATTTGTCCTTCATTAAATTGTTAAGCAGGGTTGCGACTTCCGAAGATTCCAATGACTATCACCGCAGATTTTACTAGGATTGAATTGCCACATTCGACAAAGCAACGTTGTGCCGCTGCCTTGAACGAGATTCCCATCCTTCAAACAAATCACTTAAAAACAAATCATATTCCGCGTGGATTCAAGTTTGGAGTTAATCGATAAAAGACTTGATTAGTCAAAGTCGTAGCCGGCAGCTAGCCTTCATTATTGAATCCAAGCAGAGGCATAGGCACAGGCACAAACACGTAGGGTGAAAACAAACTCATATAAATATAGTTAGCTCGCGTTTGGAGTTGTATAGATGTGAATAAGCATTGGAGATGATTCGTCTCAGACTGTTGTTTGTATTGAGCATATGCGCATCTGCGTCTGCATCTGCACGAGATGATCTCATCTCGTGTCTGCGACAAAATCGGGTGAATAACTTTACGACTGCCGCTTCCTCCCCTGCGTATTATAATTATGCGCTGAAGTATTCTGTGCAGAACTTGAGGTTTACGGAGGCAGGAGTGCAGAAGCCGTACGTGTTGATATTCCCAGAGAAGAAAGAGGAAGTGGTGAAAGCGGTGAGGTGCTGCATAGATGAGGGATGGGAGATCCGCGTGCGAAGTGGAGGGCACAGCTACGAAGGCCTCTCCTCGACAGCGTCCGACTCTCCAGACTTCGTAATAATAGATGTAATGAAGATGGACAGGGTTGACGTGGACATGACATCCAAAACAGCGTGGGCGGAGTCGGGCGCAACGGTGGGCCAGCTCTACTCCGCCATTGCAAACAAAAGTGCACGCTACGCCTTTCCTGCGGGGGTGTGCCCCACCATGGGCACCGGCGGCCACTTCAGCGGCGGCGGGTTGAGTTTTCTTTCCCGGAAATACGGGCTCGCCGCCGACAACATAATCGATGCGCTGCTGGTTGACGGCAACGCTACTGTGGTGGACAGAGAGAGCATGGGAGAAGACTTGTTTTGGGCGCTGCGTGGCGGCGGAGGTGGCAGCTGGGGCCTTGTCCTCGCCTGGAAACTGCGTCTCGTCAAAGTCCCCGCCAAAGTGACGGTGTTCAGGGTGCACACCAGCGGACGACCTCGGGTGACTCAGCTCGTGCATCGCTGGCAATCGGTGGCTCCTTTTCTGGAACGGGAACTCTTTCTCCGTGCCGTCATATCGGGGGAATCAAAAGCGAACGTTGAGCTCACCCTGGAAGGACTCTATCTTGGCCCCCTCAACCAACTACTCCGCGTGGCTGAAACGAGGTTTCCCGAGATGAGAATGGTGGCCTCGGATTGCGAGGAGATGAGTTGGTTAGATTCGATAGGCTATGCATCATACACTAATACCACCCAGCTCATCACCCGATACAATTTTAACAAAAACTACTTCAAAGCTAAATCTGATTTCGTAACGAACCCCATACCGGAATCAGGGCTGCAGGGAGCGTGGGCGTTTCTGGAGGAGGAGCTTAACGCGTATATTATTTTAACTCCGCTGGGAGGAAGGATGAATGACATAGCGTCGAGTGAGATTCCGTTTCCTCACCGAATGGGTAATCTGTACAACATACAATATCAAGTCGCGTGGAAAGAGAGCGGCAAAGATTCGCAGTACATGGATTGGATACGAAGGTTTTACGATTACATGGCTCCCTACGTCTCCCAATCTCCGAGGGCTGCTTACGTCAACTATGTAGATCTGGACTTGGGCGCAGCATCAGCTTCGGGTCACAGCTATTTCCGAGCCAATTTCGAGAGGTTGGTCCAGGTTAAATCCAAATATGATCCAAACAATGTTTTCAGGAACCCTCAGAGTATTCCCGTGAACAAGTAACACCCCTCACTCCCCACTTTGTTTCTCTCTTTTCCCATTTAATCAAGTTGATCACAAATAAAAATAAAATTAAATGCGTACAATCCACCAATACCTATCGTGAGCTGAACATGTACACTGAGAGTGGGGTCCACGTCTATTAATTTTATTGTGTGTGATGTAATATTCATATTCAATAGAACAATGACGAAACTATCCAAAAACATATAAAAGTAGATATCTTTCCTTCGCTAGTAAATTTCAAGGGTGTACTAAAATTCTTGCTACAACTAATGTTTACTATTCTTCTTATTGGTGCCCGTTCAAGGCTTTTTTTATAACAAGTTGGCCAAGTTACTTAGAGACTTTCTTTGCACTAATGGCACACAAGCAAGAGACTTTGACCAGGTTGTTTGGGACATATGTCCTCTACTCTAGAACATGGTGCGTCGCTATGCCTTTTTTTGCAACTCATGAATGGAGTGCTTGAATCTCGCATGCCATAACATACTCGAAGACATTTCGTATTTGATGAGATGAACAAAATTCCATGAAATTTATGCTTTGCCCCTGAGTTCTAGCAATTTTTTTTCCTCAAATATAATCAATACAACTTTTTTTGTCACTTTTTCCTATGATAGTGACCTCCCCATTGTCCAAAAAAATATAGTGCCCTTGTCGACAAAGGAGCACTAAGGACAACAAGTTTCTTTTCAAATGAGGAATGTATAGGATAATTTTAAGAAGGAAATCTAGAATCCCTTAACACATGAGTCTTATTGTCCATTTGTCCTCTGGTCATAGCCGTGATGTTTCCACCAAGTATATTGGATTACAACTCTCTTAATGAGACTCCTCAAAGAAGTCATTTTCAAAATTCATATGCTGAGTGGCTCCAATACCCAAGACTCGGGCATCAAACCAAGTGTTTACTAATTGAGGCATTATTTGCTTCATCATAGTTGGAAAACACATATTCATTGGTGAATTGAGCGAAGTTTGGTTCTCTGGCTTCTTTTCTTCTTTTTATTTGTAATAACCTTCACTTCTCCTATGAAGTCTTTGAATTCATGTGCCTCATGGCTCCCTTTTTTACCACATTGCCTACAGAACATGATTGTTTCATCATTTTTCTTTTGCTTCATGTTATTGTTATTTTGTCCTTCTTTATTGTTATTCTTCCCTTCCCCTTATCATCATTTTTGGAAGATGATGTCTTAGAGGAAGATCCCTTGAAAGAATTGCCTTATTGATTGGCATAAGAAATGTTTTCTCTTGTGGAGTTGGTTATTTTTTCAAAAGTCTTTTCGCTTTCGGTCATCTTTTTAACCAATTAAATTCAAATGTGAGAGTCTTTAATTGATTGGTTTGTTGTAAAGAATCTAAGTAGGTTGAGCATGTAGGAAGAATTCCTTTTATAAATGGTGTCATGCAAATATCAACATTTACGCTAATAGCTTCAACATCATGCTTGATAGCTCATGTTTTCAAGTGCAGACTCATCGCATCACCATTTCTGAACTCAAGATTGAACAACTTCAATTGCACTTGTATGAACTCCAACTTTAGCTTGGAATGATACAAGTCTTGTGACTTACGAAATGTTTCCCATGCATTATCAAACCCCTGAATGTGATGAAATACTTTTGCATCAACTAAGGCCCTCATTAAGGCCAATGGTTTCAAATTTGTTTGCTTACATATATAGGATTATTTTGCACTCGTAGGAAGTGTTGGTTTTGTGTCCTTGTCACAAATGTCAAACCATAGATCATTGAAGAAAATGTGTTCTCCACTTTCTAAGACCACTGTAACCAAGTATCTTTTTCAGTCAAAATTGTGCCAACAATTGATTTCATTGAAGTCATTTTGTATTATGGAGATAAAGGAGTCCTTTATCACTCTAATAGGTTCCCTTTTTGATATACCTTTGACTGATATATCATACCTCTCGATATACCCACCCTTCCTATATACTCATTGGTAAGTGGAATAAGCTTTCCCTTTTGATATACCTATTAGTACGTGTAAGAAACATTAAGGCATGCGAGAGTAGAATGGGATGTGGTATATAGATAGTACATGAAAAGGATTTTATCTATCAATGACACCCACCTAATAAGAATTCCTTGTATGTGGGCATGCAAATTGTATATACTCGAAGTATTCTTTCTTTTGGGATTCAAATCTAATGATAGTCACGAATGGGAAAATGAAAATTTTCCTTATTTTTCCGAGAAGATTTATAAGGACGATGTCGCGAACGTCATTGTTACAACTCTATTAGGTGATGAATGTGTAATTTTAATGAGATGATATTACTCATAAGCACAAAATAGAGTCATCGCTAATATCGAACATTGGTATTTATTTGGTTTGTAATTTTGTTATTTTTTAACTTTTTCTCGATTTTGATTTTTTTGTTACTGAATTGATTTGCACAATAAAAAAATCGAGCTATTTAGAATTCAATAATAATAATAATAATATGAACCTAAATGGGAATACATTTAAATGTTCCTTCAAAATATAAATTATTTATGCTTTTTCAATTTATCCTTAGAATAAAGACAGTAAGAGTGTTATGTGTCCCCTGAATTTTTGTAAACCCTATAGGTAACTCTCTCTTCCACATCCTTCTATTGGTATGGGTGGAGATTTGGTTAGAATAGAGTCAAACATAGCTGGGGACTTTGATACAAATGCATGGAACCTACTTAAGAGTGCTGAGATGGAAAAAAAATCAAAGGCTTTAGTGGTCACGATGAAACTATTGGTATGGAATTCACCTGGGATTGGAACAATGACAAGGTGAGTGTGAGGGGTATTTCCCTCAATATTATTATATATTTTATAGGAATGGTCACTAGTCTCAAAAATCATGGCAGAGAGGTATTTAATCCTAAAAAGAATACTGCGGATGAAATTGATCAATTCTTGGAGGGGAATGAGTTTTTGAAATCTCAATTTGTTGGTTATGAAAAGGAATCTCTTCCTAAGCCTTTTGACAAAATAGCCCTATGTTTTATGCAAGTCCTTACTCTTAAATAGAGATATAAGGTCGTCTATACCTATCATTTTCTTATGCTCAACCATGTGAGGCATGGAAATCCGTACTACTTCCCCTTTTATATTCTTAAATCGTTCAGCAAGTTCGTGGACTAGGTGAAGAAAGGGAAAGCTAAAACCCCCATCCATCAAGGGCGTATCCTCACTCTGTTTAAATCAGGATCTGCAAACACTACACGATTGGAGAATTACAGGGGTTTTTTGAGTGATGAGAGTTTGATGTCTAAAAGGGAAAAAAAATCTTCTAAAGATATTAGATTGGATAGTGTGTCACAGTTTGTGCCAGATTCTGATAAAAGTGTCGAACCTTCTTCTACTAAACCCACACAAAACATAGTTGAAACAATTAATAGTATGAAAATACTTAATATGAAGCTATAATTTTAAGAGGAAAAAAGTATTGAGGACAGGAAAGACAAGACTAAGGCTGAGGAGCAAATCAGTTTGGTAATGTCACTCCGAGGCTAGCACAAATGAGGTATGATGTTTCCTTAAATAAGAATATGTTGAACATGATCCTCACATAATGGAATACTATTAAAGGGAAAATCGACGACATTACTTTGGATGTGGATAGTAACAAAGTTGAATTTCTCCATGGGAGGTTATCTTATTTGGAGAAAGAAGTTGAGAATTTAAAGGAGACTATCCTTTAAATCAGCAAATGGAGTTTACTGAATATCAAAAGTACTATTGAGCACCTGAAATTTTTGGCTCAGTTGGTAAACACCCATAGGGAGTAAATTCATAATGTTAATTCAAAGAAAAGGAAGCATGCAGATGGTAATATCAGCTATGAGAACCTGAGTACTTGCATTAATGAACTGGTAGCTAAATGGAATCAAATGATTCAGATTTTGGAGAATAAGTGAGAGGTCTTCCTCTAGTACCTTCTTTGTGTTTATCTTGTTATTCCTTCTCTTTTGGGGCAATTTTTTTTGTTGTTAGTTTCTTGCTACTAGTTTTATGCATGTATGTTGTTTTTTCTTTTTGTTTATTGCTTGTGAGATGTTTCCAAGCTTATATGTATTCTTTGTAAAGGGTAGGGTCCCTGCAACCCTTTTTTCACCTAATATCAAAAAAAAAATTATCCTTCAAAATAAAATTATATGCTTTTGATTTTTGAGAAAAAAAATATACTTAACTTAGCATTTTGAAGGCTATCCTCTGACATGGCTTTTAATTTGAAAGAAAGAAAATAAATTTTAAGTGGAACTTATCTCTTCAAATCCAAAAATTCATTTTGTCACCAATGTCAAGCTAGATTTCTACGTGTAGTTGCACATCTGACAACCAATGAAAAGAGCACAGTTCTGATCAGCTAGAATGCCAATGACACAAGTCTTTGTGCAGTATATACTGAATGTGACTAACTTTTCTAACTTTCAACAGGCTGTGGAAATATTTCCTTGAATGCTCTGTTTCAATGGAAGTGGCGCAATGTTGTTGGAATAGTGGTAGGTGGAGCAAGTATATGGAACACCCCAATAAAGGCTAGCAAACAAAATTAGTGCCTAGACAAAATTTCTAGCGCCTAGGATTATGTAATACTTTTTACAATAATATTATATCAATGATATTTTAAGTTTTTACAGGTTAACATGAACTATTACTTTGGTTCTTAGAGTTCCTTGTACCTCAGTGAGACTCTCCCATTCATTTTTTGATGGCATATTCAAGTTTGTAGAGTTACAGTATTGTATCAAATAATCCAAGTGACTTATTAAATGTGGGAAATGCTTTATACTTGTTGATCCTTGTGCATGTAATCCCTTATTGGATAGTACATACATACATAGAAAGCCTATTTTGTGTCTATTTTCTTGATGTGTGTGATGTATGTGAAAACTATTTGATTTAACTACACATATATTAAATATTTAAACTTGATCTTTGGAATAGAAACAAGACTTGAATTTTTTATTGTACTCCCTCATTAGATACATTGAAAGCATGTCTTGCGTTTGTTTGATTTAATTACATATTCTTGTCACCGTGAACATATGTACACATGCTCATCACCATGTTAATATCTTAATTTTGGGCTTTAGAACTGTTGGCATATTTCATTGGTTATCTGGACTTTTCACCTTTCACCTTGTGTCGCTTCATATATTGCCCATTGGTGTCCTCTTTATCCAACGCATGTATAAATAAACATGCCTAATTTTTATTAATCATCAATACATGATAATTCATTTTATAACAGTGGTATCAAAGTGAAATCTGTTCATTCTTGTTTTGCATTGAAAAAAACATGGAAGTCAAGCTAACCCGCATGTGAAACATTTGAATTACTATTTGATATGGAGGAACAACATGGAGCAGCATGAAGATATGTTTTAGACAAAGAAAGGAACCGACCAAGAAACCTTCCAGTTGTTGATAACCAGTGAATTGTCCCAACAAACCCACAAGGAATTCATTTGGCATATGTTCGACCTGTGATCGTGGCACAGACCTGCGACTAGGAAGAAATATTTTTTTTACGGCATTATTAGACGTTGCGTCAGACTTGGGCGATGGTTTCAAATAATTCTTGGCATAAATAGAAGACGTATAGGAGGAAATACGTGTACGTTGTAAGAGAAAACATTCATGTGTAAATAAGTATAGGAGAAAAGATGTATAGAAGCAAATCATAACGTGGAAAATTGGTGCATACCTGCAGACATTGAAGCACATTGGAAGTTTTTTACCCAACATGTGGAGAAGAACTCAGACGTCCCATTTCTCACAACAAAATTTTTTTCAAACCTGCTCACCTGTACGTAAAACCAAACATTTGATGTGACCTATTATATTTAGTTTTGCACCCCAATAGGCATTACCTGTGTCTTTTTTTCATAAACAAAACATATGGATATGGGCACAATGTTATTTGCCCCATTTTATTCTAAGAATCCATGGTAAGAATATTAAACCTCCACACCTATGTCAACCAGTATGTCATTTATGTTCTACTCATCTTTACAAGTATTAACTAATATTTCCCTTATACAAAATCTACAGTCTTATACACCGAACAACATAAACAGAACAATAAAATAACTCACAAATAAAAACAAAGTAATTTAAAATCAAACAATCACTGTTGTGCATAAACAATTTTATTAATTCACTCTCAGTGTCAGAGCTTCGGCTCATACAAATCAAATTGTGCGTGCAACACTCTCTACTTCTGCCTGTGCAGATTTCACACTTGTGTGTATACAAAGCAAATACAATTGTTGTTATTAAATAGAAGAGACTCCTTCTAAACTCAACTATGAACTACCCTTAAACTGGACTTTCTAAATATGAACGGTTGCTTTAAATCTACCCGCATGTTTTGCATGCATAAAATAAGTATCTTTTGTTTTATTTGATTTATTTAATTCCAAACATAGACTTAACTAAAAGCTACGTACTAGATAAAACAAATTGTTGTTAACTAAACTAATTCTTCATTCATAGGATAAATTACATGCATGAAATATGCATATTCCAACACTCCCCTTAATTTATAACCTATAGCTTTAACTATTCTTGGAGCTAAGTTTATATTTCTAGATCTACAATATGCAAGATCTCCCAAACAATCTAGCAAATACTCAAAAAATTCCTTTTCCAAATCCTTTGTAAAAATGTCTCCAAACTGATCTTCAAATGTGTAAAATTCAAGGTGAATTTCTTTTTTGTTAACCAATTCTCTGATGAAATGATACCTCATATCAATGTGTTTTCTCCTCTTATGAAAAACATGATTTTTGGGCAACATTATTGTTGATTTGTTGCCATAAAGTTTATGCATTGTGTCCTCTTGATTCTACCTTAAATATCTCAACACTCTTCTCATCCACACATATTGACATGTTTCTCTTGTTGCTACTACATACTCTTCTTTTGTTGAAGATAACATGACAATGGGTTGCTTCTTTGATGCCCATGAAACCACTCTTGTGGCAAAGTGAAAAGTATAATCAGATGTGTTTTTCTTGTCATCTATACTTCCAGCATTGTCACTATCTATATACCCAATTAGTTTTAACTCATCAGAACTTGAATAAAGAATTCCTTTATTCTTCGTTCCATACACATACCTCAAAATTATTTTTCCAACTTGTCAATGTGAATCTTTTGGAGATTCCATGAACCTTGATATTGAAAAGAGTTTGCAAGAATCGAATCGGAAACGAGGCACCATGAAGTAGTTGCACTCCAACGGAATCATGATAGCTCCAAGTAATGGAAGAACTTGCTCAACAGGAACAAAGCTTGCATAGAGGAAAGATAGCGGAGTGTCTTGGCCTGCTCATAAATGAATAGTAAAGGGGTACATATAGGGTGTTGAGTAACCCTAGTGCATGACACACATGAAACCCTAAACCTAACCCATGTGAGATGACCCTCCAATATGAGAGGAAGACACATAGGGTAACTCACACTAACACCCCCCTTCATCGAAGTTGGGGTAGCGGAAAGGATGAGCCAGACGGAAAGAGAAGACACTCCTAAACAACTAAGAAAGATGTGTCAATGGGGCCCAACAACTAAAGGCCTAATAAGGTGCCCATATACAAACACAATCTTCCTAGAAGAAGAAGAATAAAATGACTACATAGCCCAAAGAAGAAGAGCAGCTGCATTAGACCTCACCCCAAGAAGAGACCGTAAGTGAAGAAACTTTATCTCAGTGAAGGGCTTGGTAAATAAATCTGCAATCTGATCACTTGTCTAAATGTACTGAATGTTGATGATACCATCATGAATAAGCTCCTGTATGAAGTGCATATGGATCTCAATGTGCTTCGTCCACTGATGTTGAACTAGATTTCTGCAAATAGAGATTGTGCTCGTGTTATCACATTAGATAATGGTAGGCCGCCGAAAGTGGATGCCAAATTCTATCAAAATACCCTGTAGCCAAATAGTTTCTATGGCAGCGTTAACTATTCCTCTATATTCTACCTCTGTAGATGATATCACAATTGCATTCTACTTCTTTCTAAACCAACTAATGGGACCCGAACCAAGAGAGAAATTGTAATCAAAAGTAGATTTCCAATGATCTAAGTCACTGGCCCAATCAAAATCTGTGAATCCAATCAAGTCAATATCAACCCCTCCATGATAGTGAATGTCATTAGTATAAGTGCCACGAACATAGTGAAGGATCCATTTAGCTTCTGTCCAATGTAGCTCATGTGGCTCCTGCATGAATCTGGACATGATCCCAATAGCATACGATAAATCTGGTCGAGTGTGAGTCAAGTAAATCAAGCTCCCCACCAACTATCAATAAAGAGTACCATCAACCAAGGGAGTAGAGAAATCTGAAACCAACTTAACCCCGGAAAGAAAAGGAGTAGGAGAAGACTTGCAATCGGACATCTGAAAACGAGCTAGCAAATCAAGAGCATACTTAGGTTACAAAATCAAGATTCCCGAGTCAGATTGTGAAATCTGGATCCCAAGGAAGTAATGAAGCAAACCTAAGTTAGTCATGGAAAACTTGTTGGCTAAGGTGATCTTCACAGAATCAATAATAGAGGAAGAGTTACATGTGATCAACAAGTCATCAACATAGAGAACAAGAATGAGTATGGAGTCATCTTGTCGTAGAATATAAACATTTGGATCAGAGTGACACCTGGTAAACCCTGATGTACATAAAAAGGAATCCATCTCGGCATACCAATCCTGAGGGGCTTGTTTAAGGCCATAAAGAGACTTCTTTAACTTACAAACGAGGGAGGAATCTTGGACATAACCCAGAGGTTGATCCATATAGATATCTTCCTCTAGGTCACCATGAAGAAAGGCACTCTTAACGTCCATTTGATGGACTTTCCATCTGTTTGTTGTGGCAATGGCTAGGGTAAGTCAAATAGAAGTCATCTTCGCAACCGGAGAAAAGGTTTCTGTATAATCAACCCCAGTTATCTGGGAGAAACCCTTAGCTACTAATCATGCTTTAAACTTTTCGATGTCTCCATCTACTCCATACTTTGTTCGAAACACCCACTTACATCGAACGATTTTTCTTCCTTTCGAAAGAGTGGTGAGATCCCAAGTATCATTCTTCATGAGAGAGGAATACTCCTCATCCATGGCAGAATCCCACTCAGGAATACCAGAAGCCTCCCAGAAAAACTGTAGATCAGAAGCAGAGGTGAAGAAAGAGTGGGCTCCAATGAAATCTGAGCGAGTTCGTCTCATATCCGAAGTATCTCTAACTAAATCTCTAGCACTTTGCAAAGTTTTCCTGACCCAAAGGGGACTAGGAGGATCAGGCTCAGAGTCAGAATATTCTTCACTTGAGTGAGAAGGGACATAGTCCTCGTCATCACTACTATCATAATCAGAAGACTCAAAGGTCTGATGGTCAAGAGGATCTGGGGGGGGAAGGGAGGGGGAGCACGCTCAACAGTATCATCATCTGATGAGTCAGAATCTGAATCAGCGAGCTGAAGAACCTCAATAGGTGGAGAAGTAGAAGTTGAAGAAGACTCATCGAACTTAACACTTCTCTCAATATACAGCTCATGAGAAGTAGGATTCATCAATAGATATCTCTTCACACCATCAAGATACACTACAAAGATACAAGGCTTGGATTGTGGCTCCAAGGCCTTGTGTTTCTTCTTAGGAATCTGAACCATGGCCTTGGATCCGAAGACTCGAAAGTGCTCAACATCAGGCTTGCATCCAAACCAGGCTTCAAAGGGTGTCATCCCTTTTACTGCCTTGTGTGGAACACTGTTCTGAATGTAATTTGCACAATTCACTACTTCGGCCCAATACTGCGGAGGAAGAGACTTCGAGTGAATCATACAAGTGGCCATCTCCTTCATAGTACGATTCTTTCTTTCTGTGACTCCATTCTACAAAGGGCTATAAGCAACTGCATGTTGCAAAGAGATCCCTTCAAAAGTACAGAAATCCATGAACCTATTGTTTACATATTCACCTCCATTTTCGGTTCGAAGAACCTTGATAGACCGTTCCGCCTGTTTCTCAGTAAGAGCCTTAAAGTCCTAAAAATGTTCAAAGACTTCAGACTTAAGCTTAAGAAAATATACCCAAGTATATCACGAATAGTCATCAATGAAGGTTAACATATAAAAAGCTCTAGTAAACGAAGGAGAAGGAAATGGAAAAGAAACATCACTGTGAACAAGATCCAAAGGACAAGTGGCTCTCTAGGCTTTTCCTTTGTCAAATTTCTTTTCAGGATGCTTTCCAAGGGTACAAACCTCACAAATACCCTTAGAAAACTTGACGCAAGGCAACCCGTTGACCATTTCATTTTGGCTCAATTGTTCAACGTAACGATAATTTAGATGTCCAAAACACTCATTCCATAGCTTACTAGCCTCATTTGCATAAGTGAGCAAGGCAGTGGGCGTAGAATCAAAAGTAAAGTGGGAGAAGGTGTACAACCGTGCACGGTGATCTGTCTTTCCCTCAGCCACTATAGTGTCATTATTAAGCTCACGAATAATCACTGAATTAGGACCAAATTCCACTCGCATTCCTTCACCAAGGTGAGTAATTTGGTAAACTGATAGGAGATTGGTAGAGAGATCAGGAACACTCAACACTTGGTTAAATGTTCCCCCATCCATCTCTATCAATCCACTACCGAAAACCAACATTGTTGTGTCATTACCCATCGTGATTTGGGACATACCACAAGGTTCGATGTTGGAAAACTCAACATGCAAAGAACCCATGTGGTGCGAGGCAACGGAATCTATAATCCATGTCAATGAAGGAGCAACTCTGGCTACAAGGGCCTTTCCTTTCTTCTTATCATTTTTAGCACCTTTTGCAGCAGAAGACTTGGCCTTCGGAGCACTTTGTTTTATGGATTCAGGAACACTTATTTTATTATTCTCAAGTAAATGAGATAAGTGATCAATCTGTTTTCGAAAACAGTGTTGCTCGTCGTGACTAGACTTCTTGCAATAGGAACACAAATACTTACTTTTCTATGCCTTAGGCTCAGAAGTCGAAGTGTTTGTGTCATTTTTAGGTTTGATCTTGGTTTCTTTCTTAGGTTGATCCTTTGTTTCTTTCTTCTTTTCAGTCTTCTTTCTCTTGCTAGTACTTGTTACAAGGGCATGTGACTTCAACTTGAGAGACTCCATTTGAATGAATTTGTCCTGTTCTCAAATGAGTTGGGACGAAAAACAATCAAAGGAGGGCATAGGCCAAGTATCGCCCGAAGCAGCTTTTATAGCATAGAAATTTGACACAAAGACAGAATATTCGGGACCTAGCTTAGAGAGAATTGATAAGATCAGTTGAGAATCTTTTTTTTCTACTTGACATCCTTTTAACAATAATCTAATGTGGACAAATTTTGAGAAGAAGGCTTGTAGATTTTCAAAGTCACTAGGATTTAACCCTAGTAGCTCGTTTTCCAACTCATGTGCTCTCATGTCATCTAGTTGTCCAAACATCGCATCTATCATTTTCCACGCAGATTTAGGTGTTTCAGACGCCTCAATGTGAAAGAGCAAGTCAGGAGAAACAAACATATAAAGAAGACCTAAAGCTTCATCACTACGGTTTAACCACTTAGATTTTTCAGGTTCTTCATCTGGTTCGGTCTCAGTTCCCATGGTGATGTGGAATAACCCTTTACCCCTTCCTTTCATTATTATTTTTTATCTCCATTCGAAAAATTTGAATGGCGTAAGCAAAGGAATTGAAAGAGCATCCATAGTGAGAGAGAGAGAGAGAAAGAAATGCAGAAAAGAAACACAACCACCCAGGACAATAACAACCCCTTGCTTTCGGCACTTTATAGTTTAGTGCGTTAATTACAATCGGGTCCGTGTGTGTGGTTTGAAACACTTGGTAACTCATCTTGCAATTAGCGTAATAACGCGCAAGAGAGGAGACCACAACAGTGTTTCCTGGAGCGCAACAAATAGGACACCGTAAACAAGCACAAGCAAAAAATAGAAAGAAGGTGAAAGCCAACCCTGGTGGTGAGAAAAAATGTCTCACGTCGTAAAAGGAAACCCGCTTGTTGTAGACTGTGGTGGACGCGCTCACTAGTTGCACGCAATAATAAGGGTGAAATACAAGGTTTTAAATGAACTCAAGGAGTTCAAAGAGTCTTTAGAACGCCTGAAAAGAGCTCAGAAGGAGAAAGGTGCTCAAAGTGATGCTGCACACTTGAGTGCACGATTAGAGAAAAAAAACGTCAATAGCACCTAAATTTTAGCATTTGGAAACGCCCAATTTTACTATTTTGAGAGCAATTAGAGTTTTAAAAAATGATATTTTAACGTTATGTGAAAGGACTTTTTAATTGTCAAATCATGAAAGAGAGGATCGTAAAAAAATAGATTTAATTACAATTAAATATAATATGATGAAGAAGATAAGATCTAATTTGTTAAAAAAATCCTAATTAAATATTTAAATAGGATCTATTAAATTTAATTTAATTTAGATCTATTAATAGAAAATGATTTTTTGTAAAAAACTTATCATAAGTTTTGATAAAAGAAAAAACTGCTATTATTAAAAAGCTTACTGTTTTAAAAGGTAAAAGCTTTTAAAACTTTAAAAAGGCAAGATCTTTTTAAAACTTTAAAAAAGCTAAAAACCACGTATGTTAAACTTACCACGTATTTTAAAATGGGAAAGCTTTTGTGAGATTTGGTTTTAAAAAGGCATAGATTTTAAAAAAGGCGTGTGTTTAAAAACTTACCAAAGTGAAAAAGCAAACGCCAGTCCAAAACGGCATAGATTTTAAAAAAGGCGTAATACTTACCAAAAAGCCAGTCTGAAATTTAAAAGCTTTTTGAGTTGTTTTTTTGAAAACGAACTAAAAAAAACTTTAAAAGTTTAGAAAGAATTTGAGAACAGACATATCAAAAAACATAAGAAAGTGTACCAATGAAACCCTTACCAGTTTGCAAAGGAATTTGCACAGGTTTTGAAGTTGTTTGCAGGGTAGTACGCAGGAGCTGTGGCAGAAGAGCAGTCGTAGCAGCCGTGTGTAGAAGGGGAGCCATGATTTTTGTAAAGTTTTGCAAAGTTTATAAACCAAAAACAGTCCATGCAAAGAGTTTGTAAACCATGAATAGTCCATGCAGAGTGAAAAGAACAGTCTGTAGCAGACGTTGAGGACAGAGGGGCCATGGGCCGTGGGGTAGCATAAAAAAAACACCACAGCAAGAAAAAATGAGCTCCTTTATTTCAAACATGAACATGAACTCCTCCTCAACCCTTCACGCAAAAAAATGAACTCCCAGCCACAGAAAGAAAATTGTATTCTGTAAAATACCAGAAAATAAAAAGCCAAAAAACCACAGAGATCTAAAAAAAATTCACTTCTATTTTAAAATTTTATTAAAAAAATGAAATAATCTCTATTTTGGCTGAAAAGCCAGATTTAGCTATAGATAGCTAAATGTGGCTATAAATACCTTGAAATCTCCAGGAATACCTGCACAAGTACAGAAAATAGGCACAAACACTGACACAACTTTCTAAGAAAGCTTGTTAGAGAGATTAGCAAAATGATTCCAGAAAATAGTGATCGAAAAACTTGCATGCAGAGTAAAAGAACGAAACCATGAAAGAGTAATTGTAACCAAAAATACTAATAAGTTCATGTTTACCCGATCTCAGCTTTGATACCATGAAAAGATGTTGTGAGAATCGAATCAGAAATGAGGCACCATTAATTATTTGCACTCCAACGGAATCATGATAGCTCCAACAATTGTAAGAAAGAATTGATCAGTAATGGAAGAACTTTCTCAACAGAAACAAATCTTGCATAGAGGAAAGATAGTGGAGTGTCTTGGCATGCTCATAAATGAATAGTAAAGGGGTACATATAGGGTGCTAGGTAACCCTAGTGCATGACACACATGAAACTCTAAACCTAACCCTAAACATAACCCATGTGAGATGACCCTCCAATATGTGAGGAGGACACATAGGGTAACTCACACTAACAGATATAATGCTCACACCATACATGATGTCAGGCCTTATGGCCATCAAATACATGAGACTTCCAACCAAATTTTTAGACAATATCAAATCCACCAATGATCCTCTATCCTCTTTGCTCAACTTCAAACCTACTACAACTAGTGTTAGCATTGGCTTACAATTCAACATGTTAAACCTCTTTAAAACATCATTTGCATACTTAGCTTGTGAAATAAAAACTTCACCTTCAGATTTTTTGACTTCAATGCACAAAAAGTAATGCATAAGACCAATAGCTATCATCTCAAATTCCTTCTTCATGGCTAATTTGAATGACTCTGTAGATAGATTTCCAGTAATGATAAATTCATCTACATATAAACAAACAATTAGAATCTTACCTTGCTCATTTATCTTGGTATATAAGGTAGACTCACACCTGCTCCTATTGAAACCATTCTCATTCAAATAAGAATCAATTTTGATGTACCAAGCTCTTTGTGCTTGCTTGAGACCATAGAGCACTTTCCTCAATATGTATATTTTTCCTTCATGATCTTATTGTCTCCAAATCACTGCACCCCCCGAATGGCCTGGGAATTAATCATGAAATTCGGTGTGATTGGGACACATGGGATCACCTCTCAATATATGGGACTTGCACTTGAGGTGAACCTCCGGAGAAGGCTGACTTCCTCTTCCTAAACTAAACACAACACTAGTTTTGATGTAAAAAAGATGGCTAACTAGACCTATACTAATATTTCATGGGATTAGGGAGAGATAATGCAAGGAAATAAAATATATGCTAGAAGTGGTGATGCACCAAGAAAAGAGATGTTCAACTTCCGAAAGGGTTAATGTGGGTAGGATGCTCGCATATTTGACCACCTTCACCTATTGCAACTTGGAAAGGGTAAAAAATACCATAGACTAGAAGCACACATTCCTTCGCTAAACTTTAAACATACACAATAGAAAGATCAGATTTGATTTGATACATAGATAATTTATCAAGAGGATAATCACAAGCACATGTCAAGTATCCACTTAAGTGATAATAATAATGCAAATTTCAATCAACAAAAGGAAAATAGTTTCTCACAACTAACGAAAGGTAACCACACTATTCTTTTCACAATATGAAACAAATAATCTGAAATAAAGGTAAATTAATCAATAATGCTAAGGAATTGCATTCACAAAGCATACAATGACTGATCATTCAACACAATAAAATAGATCTTCAAGTGCAAGGAAATTTTGAATATAATTAAAAGGTTTCAACAAATATCTGAAAGCACTCTTCCAAGCTTGAAGAGCCACTTCACCAAAAATCTCTAAAAATATGTCTCTCTCAAATAATGGAAGCATTCCACTATTTATAAGTTCCTAGGCTGAACCATTACAGTAGGGCCTTTAACTAAAATTTAACTAAAAATAGTAATGTCATTAATATAAGAGAACATCCTCCCATAAAAATAGTAAAATTGTTGCAAAAGTTGACCAAGTCAACCCTATAACTTTGACTGATTCTAGAGCTTGAACCTATCCTTTCATGGCCTCTCAGGTTTGGCCCGATTCATCTGCATCTCCTTTCTCTACAAGTTTTTGTTTTCCTTCCTCCCATACAGCCATTTGGTGTCTGTACTCAAAGAAGCGCTTGATAACACCCTGAGTTTCTTCATCCTCAGGTCCACATGCATAGGGATTCACTACATCTACTATCTCAATCTCTTTCGTGATCCTGGATGGCAACCTTCAAAGTTTATTTGTGACTTTCTTTAGTCTCCCTATGAAATTTTGACATAACACCAGTCGATCAATGGAGTCACTATTGAAAGTCTTCTTGACATCATCGTCCCGCTTCACCAAATCTTTGAAATTTTCCTTAATCTGGTCCTTAGGAAAAGCATTGATATTTTCATTGAAGAGCTTGCAGTTGGCATTATCAAACTCCTCTGAGATATCATTCAAGGCATCTGTAATCTCCACTCGCTTCTCCTCCAATTTCTTAATTATATCTTGTAATACCTGACACCAAAATTCCATAGCCTTTTGATATTCAAACAATTTAGAGGCATCATCAATCACCTCTTCTTGAATAAGCAAGTCAGAATCTTCCTCTCTAATGTCACTCCATGTTGCCAAAGTTAAATTTAAATTATTATTATCCTCAAAGAAGGATTCGTCCATCTTAGCAATGGTGATTTTTGCAACCTACAAATCATTATAATCTCAACGGCTTCCTTGATCAAAGGATTGGCTTCCTGCAGGATTCTTTCCATCCATCCACTCACTGATCTCCCTTTCTGGCCTAGCTTCTTGAGTTCATGATAATAAATATCATCGATTGTAGATGAAATTTTCATATCCATAGTAGTTGAGATGTCAGTGGATGGAGTGGGTTGGGTTACTCTACGCAACAGTGCAATGAGCTTCTCAACCTTGGCCTTAAGCTCATCCTTGGTGGCTTTGTCTTTGTCATATTTCTCTAAAAGGGCACCAAGAGTAGTGTGTACATCTTGCTTGGCTCCTTCATGAGTATCCTTCCCCAATGAGAACTTTGATATCTGGTAATCTACTATTTTGATTATTTCTTTAGGTTTCCCCTCAACAGGGGTAGCTACTTCTATCACACATTCTCCAGATGGATTAACCATCAAAATTGATACGGTTCTCAGTCTCTTGGCCTGTCTTTTGGGCATGGATTCCAATATACTGAGATCTATAACTTCTCCCAGAGAAACCTTTTTCTTTTGCTTGGGAGTCTGTCTAAACAACCACTCTGGTATGGCTAGAGCTGATGAAGATCGAGTGGCAGATCCGATACCAGAAGCATCAGTTAGAGCAAGAGAACTAGAAATACCAGTTGATATCTGAGCAGAGGTAGCAATGATGGAAGGTGTTGATGTAAGGACAACCATAGGAATTGGAAAAGTAATGTTGGGGTTTGTAATTGAATAAAATGGGAGTGTCAAAGGAAATGAAGAGGAAATGGGTGACCCAATATTTTCCCCAGCTAATAGAACTCGAAGTGACAAGAATAACTGGGCCATAGAAGGGGATGGGAAAGAAGAAATGATGGTGGAAGTGGAACGAACTGATACTGGAAGTGATAATGGAGGAAGGAGAAGATGTGATGGATCTTGAATGACACTAGGAGAGTCACTTACTTCAACTACTTTTGTTACTATCACTGTAGATGATGTAATCTTGGGAGCAGCAGACCTAGAGAGAGAGAGATGAGCCACCAACCGCAAATGAGATCTTCTTTGGAACGGTAGGAACCCTTTGAGTCAACCTCTTTCCTTTTGTGGGTGTTGGTTTGTTTATTTCTGGTGTAGACCCTTTATTTGTAGGTTGATTTTCCCCTTTAGGTGAGATTCCTAAGGTGGTCAACCAACTGAAATTCCTCTTTAGAATGGGTCTCGCCCTTTCCTTAGTATTGCTGCATTCTTCCACATACCAATCAACCCATGGCAGTGGTTGATTGGCAATATTATCACTCTGGTATGATGAATCTAGGACCTCATCATTGTCTTAGATGTCCTTTAGCACATCAGCCAATCCAAATTGCCAAACTTTATCAAGGGTTAACCTTTCATAATCCCTTTTCCGCATGATGTATTTTTCCCGACAATGAATCCATATATCTTCTAATTGGGGTACGTGAGCACTGGACTGATCTGTCTCCCCATACTTACCCCAATAGTCAAAATTAGTTCACGGATGAAAGGTCCACATGGTTACCTCAGCCATTTCTATATCCACATTTTTTGCCTTGTGAATATTTGGGCAAGAATACCTGCCAATCGAAATAGGAAAATTCATTCCCACCTTGTGACGCTTATTTTGGATTCGATGATAATCAAACAACTTCCGAACTAATTACAAAAGAATCCATTTATCAGTGGGGCACCTTGGTTACTTGGAATCTGAATGTAGGTGAATGTGGAAAAATGAAAGTAGATTGCTCCCCATTCTTGCACCTCTTGGAAAGCCTCATCAAAAACCCTCTGATTATATAGTTCTTTGTCAAAATGATAGAGGACAACAATGAATAAAGCATCGTTGACTCTTCAGAAATGCTTGCTCCCCTCGTCCAAAGTGAGTTGGGGATAAAACTCATATATTTAGGAGGTGCTGGGAACACCCCTGGTATTTAATCCCGTAAAATATCCCATAGCAACAGTCGCATATACCAGGTAAGATGTCATGTAGAAATTCTTTGTTTCTGTCACTTTGCCCAACTAATAGTGAATGTTACTACTAATATGCTCCCCCCATCGAATAAACTCTTCATTCTTCTTGATAGTTGTTATGTATAAGAACATCCATTCCTGGAATTCCTTTGCAGAAGGAAGACCTGAAACTCTACTTAAAAGCACAATGAGATCGTTGACCTCCTGAATAAAATCTGATCGATGTATAGTTTTGGGTAATTTGGCAAAATTCTTATTCAGATAGGATTTCATCATAACCTTTGAGCATACTTCTTATTTTTTATCCCAGTGTTCCACTACTATTTCTAGTGAAATTTTGGCGTAATATTGAACTTCTGGAATTTTAAACAAGTCCTCAAAGAAATATGCGTCCAAACGTATCACCACATTCTCATCACTATCTCTAATTGACATGGAGTCCTCATCGTAGTGGGTTGTTGTAGCTAAGAAAAACTCTAGGAATTACACAGATGTGGGAAAACTAGTGGTAAGGGCAAGACCACTGTCGTAGATGGCTTGCATCCATGGCTTCTTGTTTGGGGCCTTTAATCTCTCCCAGAACTCGGGAAGATCAATTTGTCCTAGATCAGTGTCCCCAATATTTCCTAAGTCGGAGGACAGGCGGGATTGGGGAGAAACCCCAAGAAATGTGTACTTCATCTTCTCTTTTCCCTTTGAAATGGAGGCAGATATCAAAACCTGTGTTGTGGGAGATGAACATCGAAGAAATTCTAAAAACAAGAAAACTCTGAAATTCTGAAAGCAACAGTTCTCCAAAATTTTGAAAACAAGAAATCTCTTAAATTCTGAAATGAAAAAGTTCAAAAGGAATCACCAAATCAAAATCCTCGAAAGATTTTCCCAAAGCCAGATGTCCCGAAAACCTGATAGCAACAATTCTCTGAAAACCTGAACCGAAAAAATCTCTGAAATTCTGAAAACAAGAAATCTCTGAAATTCTGAAAAACTAGAAATCTCTAAAATTCCGAACCGAAAAAGGTTCCAAAACTGAAAAACTCCAAAGATTTTCACCTAGTGATCTCCCAAAGGAATTCTCTAAAATAAATTTTTCAAATGAGTCTTTCTGAAGATTTCTGGAGGAAACTACAAAACAAATGTTAAATCACCAAGCTAGAAATCGAGAAATGAAAGGAAGTACGAGAGGCCTAAAATGATCTTTTGAACAACCCTTAAAACCTGGAGGAAACTCAAAAAATGAAACATGGTGAACCAAAAGAACGACATCACAAAAAATGTAGAGGGAAACCCAAATGAGGAGGAAACGGAGGAAAAAGACCTAAAACAAAAAAAATAAACAAAAAAACATACCTTGAAAAAGACGTCGCAAAGTACAAGAATGAAATGTCAGAGCGAATGTGTTAGGTAAAAATTAAAAGTGAAAATCCAATTTTAAATAGAAATCCTGATATTAATGGTAAAAATCCAATCCGTAGAGATGTAGGTGGAAATTAATTACGCACAGAATCTTTGAACTTCTGAAACCTGAAAGCCTGAAATTTCAAAAATTCAGGATTTCTGACTTCAGAAAAATGGTAAGCTAAAGTTGAATTGGTGATTAAAAATTCTGAAACCCGAAAGTCCGAAAATTTGGACTTTCATAAATTCGGAATTCGGAAAACTTCAAGTGAAAATCCTAAAAATGACTCGGAGAACTCTGAAAACCCAAAACCCTCAATTCTAAAAATTTGGACTTTCAAAAATTTGGACTTCGGAATTCTGAGAGGGATTCAGACGAAATGAGCGAAAAAGTCCCGAAACCTGAAAAACCTGAAAGTTCAAAAACTCAAACTTTCAGAGTTTCGGACTTCGGAAAATTTCAAATGAAATTCTGAAACTGAGCTTAAAAACTCCAAAAGAGAAAAAATTCCAAAGTCTGAAAATTGAAAATTTTCAGATTATTGGCCTTAACAAAATTCACTATGTGAAGATTTCTTTAAAAAACATTAGTAGGACATATAGCCTTCTTCTAGGTAGGTTAAATGGTTAACAGACCTTCAATATCATAACCTTCTGGCTGATTCACATAAACTTCCTCTTGAAACCATTCAAGGATGATGATTTTACATCCATCTGATAAATAGGCCATTTGTTGTGAGCTACAATTTCTAAAACCATTCTTATCATGTCCAAACATGCTACTGGTGCAAACGTTTCATTGTATTCCACTCCATATTATTACGTAAAACCTCTTGCTACCATCCTTGCTTTATGCTTTTGTACTTTTCCATCAGTATTGTATTTTTTCTTGTAGACCCACTTGAATCCTATCACGTCCTTTCCTTTTGAAAGATCCATTAGCTCCCATGTCTGATTATTCTCTATATCATTTATCTCATCATCCATGGCTTATGCCAAAACTTCATTTTTTATAGCCTCTTCAAAATATACTGGATCTGCAGCTTGAGAAAACAATGCAAAAACCTAAAATGAATTTGTTGTATCAACATTATAAATTTCACTGAGACTTCTTGTTTTCCTTTGTGCAGGACTATTCGATGATGGACTGCTTTGTGGTGATGGAGTTGCTTCTGGTGTTCTCTGTGGTGTCTCTTTCATGGCTAAAGATGGCTGAAATATTGGAGACTTCCTAGATAAAGAAGGAGGTGTAGGTTGTGCTACAACTTGTGGAGTATGTCCATGATTTGAAGGTAAATTACCTTGTTGTTCTAAAGTTTCATCTGGCATATCATCATGCGGAATAGTTGTCTCTATACTGACTTTTTTCTCTATACTTTCATCCCATGCTTCATTTTCAATGAACTATACATCTTTGTTGATCACAACCTTTCTAGTGACCAGATTGTACAACTTGTATGCTTTTGTATTCTCTGAATACCCAATAAATATACACTTTTCTCCTTTGTTGACTAACTTCTTCCTTAGCTCTTCATATACATGTGCATATGCTACACAGCTATAAACTCTAAAATGTGGAACACTGTGTTTCTTGTTATTCCATGCTTGTTGAGGAACCATGTTCCTAACAATTTTTTTGGACACCTATTCAAAATATAAACTGAAGTTGCTACTGCTTCTACCCAATAGTCATTTGGAAGGTGCTTTTCCTTCATCATACTTCTTTCCATTTCCATAATGGTTCTATTCTTCCTCTCTGCCACACAATTTTGTTCTGGTATATGCCTGTTAGTAAACTACTTGTGTATACCATGATATTTAGAAAAAAACATAAATTCATTGGAAACATACTCACCTCCTTTGTCTGTCCTTAAAACATTAATGTAGTATCCACTTTGTTTCTCCACGAATGCCTTGAACTACTGAAATGTATCAAAGGCATCATATTTTTGTCTTAGAAAATATACCCATGTCTTCCTTGTGTAATCATCAATGAATGTCATTAAATATGAACAAGCTCCAATAGAAGTTGTTTGCATAAGTCCACACAAATCTGAATGTACAATCTCAAGAGATACACTTGCTTTTATCGGTTTGCCAACTGGGAAATAATCTTTGTGTTTCTTCCCCAAAATATAACTTTCACATATCCTTTCCAGTTTCTGAATCAATGGAAAACCTTTAACCATATTCTTTCTATGAAGTAAATTCAAACCTCCAAAATTAAAATTTCCATACCTTAAATGTCAAAGCCATGATTCATCTTTCATGACTGAATGAAAAGTTGATTGTAATCCTTCAGCACAGGACTCAACTATATTAGCACAGGACTCGCTTACATTAGCACAGACCTCCTTAACATTGATGTAGGACTCATTAACCTTAGTGCATAACTCATTTTCTTGAGCACAAGACTCATAATTTGACTAATTTGACTTAACGCAGGACTTGGCTGCGAACTGAACTGTTGATTTTGCTGCAAACATATCTGATTTTATTTTTTTTCCTATTTTTAATATCAAAGGAAACATCCTATTGTTGTTCATCTTCACTTTTTCAATCAACTAATTGTTAGGGGATTTTTCCACAATCACACACTCATTATCCTCTATATAAACTTTGTATCGCTTTTGTACCAACTTTCCAATACTCATCAAGTTGTGCTTCAAACTTGTAACATAGTAAACATCATGTATATTTATTTGCTCCCCCTATTTAGTTAGAATATTAACCATGTATTTTCCTTTTATGGACACAATATTTGTATTTCCAAGAGTAACATCACTCTTTACTAATTCATCCAAACTAGAAAATAAATTTAGATTACATGTCATGTCATTATTGCAACCTGAATCCAAATACCAAACATCACATGGAATATCTTTTGATAGATTGCACTCAATAGAATATAAAGAAGGTATTTCTTCAGTAATCCTTGTGCATGCAATAAACATAGATCTAGTAGTAGAGCTTCCAACCTGCTTTTGATTTTGCCTCTCCTGATCATATTGTTTTTTCTTGTAATCATAAGCATAGTTCCCAAACTTCTTACAATAATGGAACTGAACATGAGACTTATATTTTCTCTAACCATAAATGTTTTCTTGGATTTTTCCTCTTCCACTTGATTTTGATGAATCACTGCCATATCCTCTAGATGGAGTTCTTCCTATGCTTCTTGGGCTGAAATTACGTCTTCTTTTTCCACGAATGCCTGTTGTCTGAGATGTAAAATCCTAATCTACAATTGCATGTGATCTATTCATCCTCTATTCATGATTTATTAGTGATGCATGCAACTCATCAATAGAAAATTGACTCATATCCTTAGTTTCTTCAATAGCAACAACTAAAAGATGAAATTTCGTAGGCAAACTCCTAAGTAAGTTTTCAATGATCCTTATGTCTTCAAGAGTCTCACCATGGGATTTATTTGATTGACTAATCCAACTACATAAATAAAGAATGATTCTATGGAATTTGAATCTTTCATTGAAAAATTCTCAAAAAAATTACAAAGTAACTGTAGTTTGGCAATTTTTTACTTTCTCCTTACCTTGATATGCAACTTGGAGTGTATCCCATGCGGTATTTGCTTAATTGGATGTTTCCACACTAAGAAGGATTCTTTCATGATTTCCTGATGAATATAGAAGAGATTTTTTCCATATTTCTTCCTTTTTTTTTTAAAGTGTCTTTCTCTACCTAAGAAAGTGCAGTATACGTTGTTACCTATGCGGGTTATGTGTACCCATTCTCAACAATATCCCACACATCCTAGGATCTGAATAGTTCCTTCATGGTCAAAGACTGGTACTCGTAATTCTTTCCATTAAATTGTGGTGTCTGCATACCGAATGTAGAAGCCATAGTTTTCTACCAATTTAATAATCTACTGGTAAAACCTGCTCTGATACCAATTTCTAGAAAAATTGTCGTCTTATATAGCGAACGACATAAATAGAACAATAAAATAACTCACAAATAAAAACAGAATAATCTGAAATCAAACCATCACTGTTGTGCATAAATGATTTTATTAATTCACTATTAATGTGAGAGCTTCGGATCATACAAATCAAATTGTGCGTACAACACTCTCTACTTCTTCCTGTGCAAATTTCACACTTTTACGTGTGTATACAAAGTAAATACAATTATTGTTATTAAATAGAAAAGACTCCTTCTAAACTCAACTGCGAACTGCCCTTAAATTGGACTTTCTCAATCTGAACTGCTGCTTTAAATCTACCAACATGTTGTGCGTGCATAAAATAAATATCTTTTTTTTATTTGATTTATTTAATTCCAAACATAGGCGTAATTAAAATCTATGAACTGCATAAAACAAATTGTTGCTAACTAAACTAAGTCTTCATTCACGAGAGAAATTACATGCATGAAATATGCATATTCCAACATCCCTATCAAATCCGTCCATTTTTGTTAAGCACACATTCCATTTTTATGTTTGTCACAATTTATTCCATAGTATCATCTTTCAAATTTTATGCATTAGACATTGGCTTTGTAATAGCAATATCCCCTCGATGTGCAAAATTTTACAAACTTCTTGGAACTCATATTTAGTAGTTATATCCTTAGGTATCTTCAAGTCTTTCATTCTAGAGCCTTGTGTATTCAATGAGGAGCTCAATATCTCCTTAAAGCTTACATACTAAGTATTTTTCTTCCATAATGATCTCCTTTTATTACCTACCATCAGGATAGGGATTTCCAAAATATGTTTGTCTTTTTTATATCATCCAAAGGAGATTCTTTCACGCATCAGTGGTTCATGTTGTTATTTTTACCTTGGCCGAAGGTCCCCTTTTTGGCACAGCTTTAGGATTATTTTATTTTATTAAATGTTGTGAAATCTTGATCATTCTCATGCCTTTCTCACTGTTTTCCTTCATTAGCACATAAATATGTAAGAAATCCTCTACTTTATGTTGTTTTTGGAAATGTGCAGATACTAGGAATGTTGGGTAGTCACGTTGATAATGGTCTATAGATCCACACTTATAAAAAGTATGTGGTGGGACTCTTCTACCTCACGTCCACCTTAGCCTCAACTATTTCATCTTCACATATATCTTATGTGTCCTTCATTAGTGTTATCCATTGTATCATGTATAATCCCCAACAATCTAGATTTGTGGATGTGATCAATTATTCAATAGTTATATGTTTCATGTGTATGTGCATCAAAAATTTTACAGTAGTTAGCTACTTTGGTTTGTTTGGTGTGTTGTAATAGGGGATAGTTCCATACATCATGATCTTCTTCACATATTTCACAAGTTATTAGTATGGCTTTAAGATTTTGGTGTAGACTTGTATTCCTAGTGTGGCCTTCTACCTCACAATCAATACACCAAACTCCACTACGTGTATCTCTAACACTATTCATCATCAATTTTTTCAATTGAGTTACCATATATGTGATTTACACTTCCATAAATACAATAATTCCCATGTTAATACTACCAATTACTTCAGTGTGTAACGCTACTTTTAGGGCTTCACAAGGATTTATGAAGATATTGTGTAAAATGGCACACATGAATGGCATTAATAGTCCTCCTGAAAACCATTACACATGTTGATTCATATGTATCTCATATAAAATTTTATAAATAATCATTTTGAAATATGTGCCATAAGCATGCATACTTTCTACTAGTTCTTAATTTATTTGAGGTTATGAGATACTTTACTGCTCAAACTCTAGTATTTCAAATTCTTGCAAGAAGTCTAGTTTTAACTGGTCATAGTCCACCATAACTTGTAACAAATCATGTTTTATATACCTAGTATGAGTGTGATCAAGCAATGTGTTTGTGAATTGACTTGTTTTTCACTATGACAAAGTTATACCCTTTGTGTTCCAAATTAGTTTACACTTGTGAAAATGTTCTGTCATGTTTTCAACACCATGGTATTATAGAAAATATAGAGACATTTAATAGAATATATTGGGTGCTACCATTTGTTGCGTGGTATTTACAACTCTTCCTTGTACTTGACCATTAGTTGTTGGGATGACATTTCCACTACCACTTCTAATGGTATTTTATGGATTATTCCTAGTGACATATTGTGTTCATACATTTTCCTGCACATCTATTGTGGTTGGTGTTGTTTTATTGGTACTCATCATACCAGATATTTTTACTTTTGTAAGATTCTAATTAAACTATATTTTTGGCATTGGTTGTAGTTATTGTAGTACATATAGAAAACTAGTTCTCAAAGTCTCCTTCTCCTTAGCTTTATTTACTTCCTTGTCACTATCACTTTCAATTAGTATTCATTCTTCTATATAGGTTAGCCCAGTTACATGAGAAGGCATGATAGGTTGGATGAGGATACCATCTACATTATACTTCCCTTTTTCATCCTCTAGATCTCTTGTCATCTCATGGCATGTTATTACTTCTCCCTAGATCTCTTTGTTATTTCCTTCTCCATGCAGTAACCAATGTTGTTGGTCTTCCCCTATAGTTCCTAGAGTTGAATATCTTGGATAGAGAAACTCTCTTTTCTCTAATTCTTTTTTCCTTTATTCTTCACGTCACATCTTCCTCAAGGTATGTTCATCCAAGGGATCTGAGGCTTAGTCTCAATTTTCTATTTCCCTTCATATTTCCTCACACTACCCACACTTGTGGAGTGTTTAGCTGACCATGGGGAAATTCTCAATTCCCATATCGATCATCCAATTCTTAATTTCCAAGGGGAAATTATTTAAGTATGATCCACATGGATCTTTGAAGAATTTGAACTATGATTTTTCTATGCAAGAAAATGTAGAAACTGAGTATTGAATAATATAACTATGAATTATACCTTTCTAATATTAATCCACCACTCATGTCCAAGTTATGTCATGTTTTGTAAATTTTCTCCGGTGCTCAGGAGTCTAGGGATTCTTCCTTCCCAAAGTTTCACTCTTCCCCAAATAATAAGCTACTAACCATGCATGAAAATGTATAGGGATTTGTACCTTGGGGAGCCGCTTGTCAAGGCCATATCTTGAGTTTTTAAAGGAGTGTTTTGATGAATATTTATATGATTTTACATTAAAATTTCCTTCTAAATCTAATGGTTGGGGTCTCAGCTCTTGATTCTTCCATTTAGACCATGAAAAATAGGGGTTTTGTTCTGGATTCAAGGTTGTGCATGCATAAAATAGGTTGTAGAAAGAATTTTCCTTGGTGTCCCTAAAAATATGAGGCCACAATAATCTAGGGTTCTGAATCAAATTTTTGACGATATTTTTTTTGGCTCATAACTCATCACGAAACTCCTGAAATTCCTTCCCAAAGCTCAAGAGCTTTTTTTGGCACTATGCACTGCTTAAACCTCCAAGACTATTGGGCCCTAAATTGACTAAGTCCCAAGGCAAAAGGAGTGTGTGTGTGCAAGGAAAGCGATTAGGAAGGCACTCAAGGAAAGGAATGCAGGAGAAGAGGTTGGCATGCGGAAGTAGAAGAGGATTTGGGGACTTAGCCACATTTTGAAGGTGATATCACAGGAGAAACACGTGAGGGCCCAAGTAGGCATGATGAATGGATAAGGTGCTAGCCTAGAGCCTTGGAGGTCAAGAAAATAATATTCCACATAGGGAATATTCCCAGGAGGAACATTACAGTTAGTGGAGGCATTTGCAAGCTGGTATATTTATATGATTTAGCATTAAAATGTACTTCTAAATCCAATGGTTGGGATCTCAGCTCTTGATAATGCCATTTACTCCCTAAAAATTAGGGGTTTTGTTCTGGATCCAAGGTTGTGCATGTGAAAAACTTGTTGTAGAAATAATTTTCCTAGGTGTTGTTAAAAAAATGACGCTAAAATAATCTAGGTTTCTAAATCAGCTTTCTGATGATATTTTGTTTGGCTCATAACTCACCATAGATCTCCCAAAATTACTTCCCAAAGCTTAGGAGTTGTTTTGGCACTATTCACTATTTAAGCCTCCAAGATTGTTGGGCACTGAATTGACTAAGTCCCAAGGGAGAAGGAGTGTGCACATGTGAGGCAAATGAGTAGGAAGGCGTTCAAGGAAAGGAATACATGAGAAGAGGTTTCATGTGGAAATAGAAGAGGGTTTGGGGACTTAATCACATTTTGAAGGTGGTATCGCAGGAGAAACACGTGAGGGCCCAAGTAGGCATGATGAATGGATAAGGTGCCATCCTAGAGCCTTTGAGGTCAAGAAAATAATATCCCACATAGGGAATATTCCCATGAGGATCATTTCAGTTAGTGGAGGCCTTTGCAAGTTGGCATAAGCACTCGATCATGTAGGACCACACTTCTACTTTGCATGTGATCTGCTCATGGGTGAAACTATGGCGGTGAATCCAGATTCTATTTAAATGAGTGCTTAGGTCTAAAATAAAAAGATTTGGAGAGGCTTTAGAGGTAATGAAGTTCTTCACTAATGTTGTTACTAGGCACATATGTATGCACTCGGGTCTGAGCAAGGGTTGTAATGGGAAAGTGTAGCTAGGATCTTTGTTCATAGTATTTTTGTGGGGTTGGAAAGTTATTTCATGATGTATATGGTCTGAGATTACCCCATTTGATGTAATATGGCTACTCTAAATAGATTTAATCAATATATGGAGCTTTGTTTTGTATATTTGTGTCTATGGACTAAACCCTTGTGTGTTTTCATGTTATTCATGATTCAAATTTGTTTCCATTATGTTGTGATGTTTATGTTTATCTCATGAAGCATTTATGCTTAGAGCTAGATCCACTACCTCTGTATTAGATTAAATGTGTGTTCTTGTTCTGTAAACCTTTCCTCCATTAATGGCAGAATATTCTCAGAAGGCTCACATAAATGAGGGGCTCAGCATCCAGCACTTGGGTGATAGGCCATCGTGCTTGGGGTTAAAATAAATATTAGAGGATAGAAGTAAACAAGACTAAATTTTGGTTCCTTTTTCACGACCTCTTTTGAATTAGTTATGAGAATGATGAGTGATGATGGAGCATCTAACCTTGGATAACATCAAGACCTAGCTTAAAAGAACAGAGGATGAGTTTTCTTAGAGGTTCAGTGTTGGATCTGAGTTTCATGCACATAAATGGGTGGAGGAGTATCTGTGTCACGAGCTCTATGATACATTTTTATTTTTTTCCTAGTAGATTTGTATGAATGGCTCTCAGCATATGCATCAAGGATGAGTTGGTACAATAGACCTCGTGTTTGGATCCTGGAGGAATATCAGCGGTTGTAGGATGTTGATCTAACCTGGAATCATGTTGTTGATGACAGGTGGTAAGGTGTGCTGACTAGTTACACATTATAGTATGTAATCTCAACTTATTCTTGTTTGGAGGTTGCTAAGTTTGATTTCTTGTGAGAACCAAGCGGATATTTCTTGTGTGCTTTGTCATTAGCCATCAAGATCCTAATTATTACTTTGATTTTGGAAGCATTTCCTATGGCTGGCTAAACTCTCGCTAGGTGCGAGGCATGAAAGATATTGTGGTGGATATGGTAGACCTCGCATTGGAGGCAGAGAAAGAGGAGAGCCGGCTCAAGTACAATGAAGCACGAGAAAGGAAGTTAGCAAGACAATGTGAAGTTTTTGGTGTGATGGACTTATGGAGACAAACATTGCGAGAAGGATTTGAGGTTAGCGTGGAGGGTGAAAGACCTGAGAATTATGTGCTACACCATCTTAGCAAGCGCCGGAGAGAAACCCCTTGGCTTCTAGTGATATCTCATCATATGGAGAAAGGAGGAGAGTCATAGGCATGCATCTTATCCCACCTGGTGATAAAACCTTGACACTTAGTTTTCCAGTATCTGAAACAAGTATTTCTAGTTCATTTGGTGTTGGTGATTAGATAACATTAGGTAGATATCATTTTACATTACACCCATCTATGGCTGCATAGACATTTCCGGTGTTTGGAGGTATTTTTTCTGGCACGTCGTTTGGGCAAGGTGTGGACTCACAAGGTTTGGGTATCACATCTAGAAGTGGCACAGGAAACACATCTAGGAGTGGTTCAGTATCACATACTATCGGCACATAGTTTAGCACGATGGTGGGAACACAAAGCATAGTTACTTCAGGGCCCTTTCCTACTATGGGAGGAGGATCAGGTGGATCTGGAGGAATAGGAGCTAGTGGATCTGGTGGTGGAGGAAACACGGGAGGTAATCAAGGTCCTAGATTTGGTGGGAAATATCCACAACACCATAAACATGTGTTTTATGAGATGTTTCTCCACTTACGTAATTACAAGGGTGTTGAGGATGTCGCGGAGCATGTAAACAAGTGTGAGTTGTTATGGCACATGAAGGGCATCATTGCACCAGAGCAGAAAGAAATTCATTTTTCAACTGCATTGCAAGGGTTCCCGCATAGTTGGTACCAAAATTATGACCCCCATCAGACATTGGTGGATTATACGACATTGCGCAATGAATTCTTAGCATAGTTCCACATTCCTGAGTTCGAACAGAAGAACATCAGCACATTAAAGGAAATCCAGCAAGGTATGGCAAAGAGCATACGGGAGTATGACACACATTTTAATACTCTCGTGTCAAAGTTATCATATGATATCCATTTGTCCCATCATACACAATGGTTCTTCGGGGGCTTGATCATGCCCTTAAGGCAAGCCCTTTCACACAAAACTTTCACGGATCCACGCAAAGCCTTGGAGGTTGTTTTACGTGATGAGGTCATGGGAAGTGTTGACACTGGCGCAAGTCCATTTTTAGAAGCTCATATTGCTTCCATGGCTAAACAACTTGAGAATTTGTCTGTGAATTCTGCTCATGAAACACGCGGTGGACTTTGGTGCATGGATTGTGAAGTGAAGGGGCACACAAAATATAGTTTCCCTTAAAAGACGGCATGCATCATGTCAATAGATTGTGAAATCTGTCACGGAGATCATGATGCAAGTATATTCCCATTGTTGCAACGTGTGATCCATAAGAATGTTTCCTACTATTATAAGAGTTTCACATCCACTACTCATGATACAAAGGATTGTCGATTGATAGATCGAATCCATGACGCCATTGATCTCAATGTGCACCAGACCAGCATTGGGAGTAGTTTAAGGCTGATGATTGTCAGCATAAATGGAACACAGATGGAGGAGGTCGAGGAAGAGGTTTTTAGGGAGGCTTCAGAGGTCGTAATGGTCGTGGAGGAAGAGGTAACTTTCCCCATGGGACCTATTATAATTCTGGATCATTTGAACACTACAAACATGAGTGGCCTGATTTATTGCAATGTTCATGGTGTGGGAAGAAGAAAAAATATGAATAATGCCTAGAGTTGTTTGACTAGATGATCAAGAACCAAAAGAAGGAAAAAGGTGTGGGGATGGTGAGTGTAAAAATGACTGACCCACAATGGATGTTGTGGGTAGCGCTTAACTCCAAGCTAGAGCCTGTTTTGGTCACTACATGGATTGAGACTACACGCGCCTGAGAGGAACCAAATCAGAGGTATCTTATCACAAGATAAGAAGTGATACATGGGAAATATCTTGATCCTACCCACCAGAAGGAGGTATACCAAGAAACCATGGAGGTGATTAGGATTTTTCAAGGAGAACTCCGTTGTCTGAAGGAGAAATCGTGCCAATTGGAGTAGAAGAAGAGCATTGAGGTTCCTCAGTAGGATATAGATGAGGTTAGGGAAGTGTGTCGGATGTTGCAGTAGGAAAACATTATTCCTCTATTTGGAGAATGGCTGAGGGAAAAGGTATCGCATGTTGGAGGAGAGCGCGAGAGACAAGTTTTACATGCTAACATACCTCCTCATAGCATTGATTATGATAAGGAGATCACACTTAATGTAGTTTTTGATGGGTGGCTCCTGAGTAATATATTGATTGACACAAGCACGGAGGTCAATGTCCTTACTCTAAATGCATGAAATCAAATGGGGAGGCCCCCATTATAGCCATATTCGAATGTGTTGTACATGGCTAATAGGAAAAAGTATATGCCTCTAGGGGTGTTGAAAGATGCATCCATAACTATTCAAGGGGAAAAAATTACTGGAGACTTTGAGGTTATAGAGCTTGTTGAGGCTGGAAGTTTCCTAGCATTACTTGCGTGCCCTTGGTGTTATGAAAATAATGTTAACCTTCATTTTAATAAATGTTACATCAATTTTGAGAACAAATAGGAGTGTTTGATCATTCCACTATTTTAATAGATAGTATATGCCTTATCTGGAACCATTAGGTGAGGAAGACTTAAACAAGATGTATGTGCACACCATCAAGGACCCGGAGTTTGATCAGCCATCAAAGGAAGGGTTCATTCAATGGTATGATGCATACTCCATAAGTGATACAACTAACATTGCTTGTGACAATTGGGTGCATGGTACATACGAGTTGGTTGGAAGGAATTTGAAGGATACTGGGACAAGAGTTGTCAAAACATGCTCAGTTAGGCATTTGGGAGGAACACAATTACCACTGTACACTGGGGAAGGCAACCCTGATGTTTTTTTTCTCAAAATTGAGATCCAATGGAAGTGTCAATTGGAGAGAAGGAATATGCTTACCTATACTTTACGCGGAACAGTGGCACGATGGTGGGCATCCCATTGAGACACTCTTTTAGAATGGCGTGAGCTGAGAATCACCATCTCTGTAAAGTTTCTACAAAGCAATGTATCATCTCATATTTGTTACTATGATGTAAAGGGACCCACCTCATGCCATGTTCATGAGCGTGATAAGACTTGGATGGGAAGCACGGAATCTTTACCCCCTTCCCTATGGGTACATAATTTTTATTCCACCTTGCAGGGTTGTGTGCGCACCTGGTACATCTATTCAGAGTTACGTCGTTAGACAAGGAATTGGTAGGAGATGATAGTGAATATCATTCAAACATTTGAGTACCAATCCCCTAAGCAATTGATGCATGAGGCAATGTGGGTAGTCAAGTGATTTACCTAGGGATATTATACAATGGCCAAGGACTGAATCTTGGAGTTTATAGGTGAACCTGAGTTGGGGGCATGCTTCGATGAAGAAGAAGAGGTGAAAGAATTACAACTTGAGCACTTCTACATGGAGAAAGAAAAGGGTAAGTCAGTGTACCTAGTGGATGGAAAGGAGATGGAAAATTTGCATGTTGAGCATTCAGAAGGAACGCGTGAGACGTGAGATCTTGGATAAGGTAGATGAGAAAGTGTGTGCCTACCATGAACCCTTGAAAATTAAGAGGTTAACATTAGTACCGAAGAAGAGCCCAAAGAAGTTGTTATTGGAGACTACTGGAAAGACCAGGAGGTTTCGAAAGTAATTGATCTGCTATGTGATTTCCAAGATTTGTTCCCGTGTGGGTACCATGAGTCATCCTTCATTAGGAGAAATGTGGATCAATTTGAAAGAAGGTGCATGCCCAATCAGGAAACGACCCTATAGAATGAATCTAAATTTTCACGTGAAGGTTAAGGAGGAACTTGACAAGATGATAGAGTCAGGAATTATTGAGGCTATTGAGTAATTTGAGTGGGTAAGTCCCATGGTCATTCGTAGACTATAGGGATCTCAATGTTGCATGTGTCATAGACCCTTTCCCAACCCCATTTATTGAAGAAATTATGTAAGATGTAGATGGGCAAGATATCTATTCTTTTACCGATGGATTATTGAGTTATCACTAGGTGAGAATTGCGAAGCAAGACCACGAGAAAACAAATTTCACCACTAAATAGGGAATATTTTCTTATACGGTCATGCCTTTTGGATTGAAGAATGCGTCTGTTGTGTTTTCACGCATTGTTGTGCAGGTCTTTCAAGATTTCATCCATAAATTTCTGCAAGTTTACCTGGATTACGAGACAGTGTATGGGTTAGTCAAACACCATTGTGACAATCTATGGTTGATGTTTGAGAGATGCAGGTAGTTGAGCATCTCTCTGAATATTAAAAAATATGTTTTTGTCACTCTTTTTGGCACGTTGTTAGGACACGTTATTTGTAAAGAAGGCTTACTTATAGACCCCACAAAGGTTGTTCTTATAGTAATATTGGAGGAGCCTACCATTCAAAGCACGGTGCATAGGTTCCTAGGACATACAGGGTACTATAGGAAATTCATCAAGGGATATGACCAGATTTATGTGCCCTTGGAAGAGTTATTGAAACATAAAATTAAGTTCTATTAGGGAAAGGCGCAGCAGGTAGCATTCGACACATTAAAATAAAAACTTACCATTGCGCCCATTTTGTGGTTTCCCTCTTGGGATAAGCCTTTGCATGTGCATGTTGATGCATCTGGATGGTGATTGGAGTGGTCTTCGCACAACCTGGAGAGGGAATCATTAACAATCCCTTGTGTTTTGCTAGTAGGTAGCTTACTCCAGCAAAACAAAATTATACCACCATGGAGCGCGAGGCATTATCAATGATCTATGCGCTACACAACTTTAGGCAGTATTTGCTAGCAACTCCTTTTATTTTCTACACATACCACATGGCATTAAAGTACTTAGTGAACAAGCCCATTTTGCAAGGGCACATATGCCAATGGGTCATATTGTTTTAGGAGATTGAGTCTACAATTATGGTGAAACTAGGGAAAACTAATTTGGGACCTGATCATTTGTCAAGGATTACCTTAGGTGAGGACACGTAGATCATTGAGGATATGATGTCAGATGCACAGTTATTCAGGCTACAGCGCACACCCTCTAAATTGGAAGATATTGTTATTTTCCTATGGATGGGTGTGGTGCTAGGAGGAATGAATGTCTTACAGAAAAAGTAGTTGGTTGTATGCGTTGCACCCTATATGTTAATTGGTAGGGACTTATAGAAGCTAGGACATGATGAGGTTTTACGTTGGTCCGTACTAGAGCATGAGCACACTAAAATCATGGGTGAGGTTCATGGTGGAATTGTAGGAGGGCACTATGCAAAGAATGTGACCGTGTGCAAGATCCTTTTAGTTGGACTTTGGTGGGAAACAGTTTATAAGGTTGTATCAAGTATTGTAAGGCATGTGATCATTTCCAACACCTTGGCAAACCAAGGAAAAGAGATGAAATGGCATTAAGTCCTATCACCAGTTTAGAACCATTTGAGAAATGGGTGATTGACTTTGTAGGCCCTATTACCCAGCCGTATGAAGAACGGGTTCACACTATATCATTACATACAAAAACTATCTTACATTGTGGGCAGAAGCGGTGCCTACGAAGGATTGCACCATGATGATGACAGCTAGATTCTTGTGGGAGAATATAATCAGCAGGTATGGATGCCCGCTGAGCTTAAAAAGTGATAAGGGTACTCATTTCCTAAATGAGATAGTTACAATCCTATTGGCATAATTCATGGTGGCCCATCACAAGACTACCCCTTATCACTCACAAGCTAATGGGACAGTGGAAGCTTTTAACAAAATTTTGAATCACATGTTGACCAAGATTTGTGATGTTGGTAGACGTGACTGGGATGATAAATTTTATGTCATGTTATGGTCATATCAGACTACTTATAAAATATTAAACAAGGCCACACCTTTTCAATTGGTGTTTGGTGCGGAGGTTGTGTTACCTGTTGAATGGATGTTACCATCACTATGTATTACGCATGCGTAGGAGGTTTAGCTGATGAACAAGTGCTTGAGGAAAGGATTGACAAGTTAATGCAGTTGGATGAAAGACATAAAATAGCACGATGGAGTCAGAAAATGGAAAAGGCCAGTCATAAGGCATGACATGATAGACACATCAAGAACAAGAAGTTTGAGGTTGGATAGATGGTTCTACTTTATGATTCTAAGTTTCTACACCATCCTAGGAAGCTCAAAGTCCATTGGTTGGGGCCATATATTATATCTTATATACTTGAATCTGGAACTTACCAATTATAAGCACTAGATAGAACACGGTTATCAAGGTATTTCAATGGGAGTAGGTTGAAGCCCTACTATAAATAAGTCTTCTTTATGTTTGTAAATAAGGTAGTATTTCCAGCTAGCTTAGGATTTCCCTTAATGCAGTTTCCTTTCTTTGTGTTTCTCTTTTTCGTTGCTTTTCTTTTTCTTTTTTATTTGGGCGTGTTTACACGCTAGTAGCCTATTACTTTTTGAAAGGGTTTTTATGCACAGAGGACCACGCATCTATTTAGTGTGGGGTGGAAGGTGTCAAAGAAGAGTTTCTACAAAAAAATGTGGTAAGGAGAAGTGTTTGGAGTGATGTGCATAGGCAGCCCAAGTGATAAATTCAAAAGTGCGTGGGTTCAGAAAAAGCATGCATAGCAGAGGTGATCATGAGATAATATTGGTGTCAAATGAGAAAACCATGTACAAGGGTAAAAAGCACATGATCAACATGAGGTAGGATAAGGAAAGATCTTGGTAAATGATGTAGAGGTTGACATACATCGGCATGGGGAGCGCGTAAGTTAGTATGTTGTCAAAGAAGTCTTACACATCATAAGGTTGCAGAAATGTTCACGTGAATTTGTGCACAGAGGGAAAGCATTGGATAAAATGCGTGGAGGGATGTCATTGGAAAAATTTGAATTCAGTGCATTTATATGTTGGTAGGCGGCATCGAATTTTGTGTGGGAAAAACAAGAAGCTATAAATAGAAGGTCGGGGTGAGCTATTCTTTTACCTTACGTTTGTGTTGAAGAGCTCTTGCAAACTAGGGCATCCTTGTGAAGAAAAAATTGTGGAGATTTACTTGTGTAGCAGAGGATTCAACGGATTTTTGAACTAGTGTGGAAAGGAGTACATGGGTGTGGGTAGAGAAGTGTGTTTGGAGGATTTTTATGGATGTTACATCGTCTTGTGGAAGAAACACTTTCCAGGCTAGGGTTTGAAGATCTAGAGCACATGATTTGGAGTTTTCGCAGAAGAGTAAAGCCACAGGACTGAGCAGAGTTAGGGCAAGAAGGAAGGAAGAGCTTATAAGGAATAGAAACGAATAAATGACACCAAGGAAGGGATTTAATGTTTCACTAAAGAAGGGAAAGGGCAAGAGAAAAGGAAAACCCGTCGTATCAACAAGTTTTAATGAATAATGGTACCCAAATGGTGTTTTGATGGGAATGGAGTGGGTTTCTCATGTGCGTAAGATGGCCATAATTTATTATAACCACATAACAGATACCACGGAAAAGGAGTTTACGCTAGAGTTAGCTCATCTGACTAGAGAAAGGACACATGATGATAAGCATGTTTATGATGACTCGGTGAAAACCATGTTGGAGAAGGTCAGACTCCTACAACTCTATGAGTTTCCCTATTTTGGTAAACCTGACAGGTTGTACTAGTGGTCAATGTCATGGGTACATGAGGATTATTTCTACTTTACAGGAAGAAGAATGCACCTAATTACCCAATTGATTTCAAAGTACACTGGACTTATATACACATGAGAATCAATGGAGGATGATTTAGATGACAAGGACATCATCAAGGAGACAGCCGCAGAGTATGAGTATAAGAAGGGGTTGCGCTACTTTGACATTAGCAAGATCACAAACCCAACTATGAAGATGGCCATGCATCTACTTACCAAGCTGAATGGACAGGAGCTTTGGATGCAAGTGAACAAGAGATGGTTGAACATTTGCAAGAAGATTTCAGAAGGAAAAATCTATAACCTCTTGACCTTCATTACAAGGGATATTATAGATGTGGTGCATGGTGGAGATAAGATTATGTATGGTAATGTTCTCCTTACTATTTTGTTTTCATATATTTGAGTGCCTGATGGGCTGAACAACTATGTATGGGAATACCCTGATGAGAACCCCTCCCCCATGAAGAGGTTTGAATCCTACACTTGTGACTCGATGATTGAACCATACAAAGCATGCTTAGAGAAGTGGTATAAGTAAATGCACGATGCATTCAAGGAAGAATGGAGAATGCTAGAGCAACTATAATCCTTTGTGGATGGTGAGGTTGATTTCGTTGTATACCAGCACTTCTGCATAGGCAAATTTACTTTGACTAATGGAACAAAAAGCCCTTGGTGTAAACTACCCTTTGACTTTATAGTGCGGTACTTTCAAATCTCGGTCAATAGGTTCAAGGAGGAAAAGAATTTCATATTTGATCTAAGTGAGGTAGATCAGGATTACCACATGCTGCGCTGAAGTCTAGTTTACCCTAAGAAGCGTGCATATGTGGAGAAGTATGTCTCCCATGAAGTACATATGATGAAGCTAGTGTCAATTCCTATTTCAGGGAAAATAGCAGAAAGGGTGTATATCCACCTGAGGCCAAGTTTGAGAAGGGGGTGAACTTGGAGAATGATGTGTCCATCCCAGAGGATCTTTTCTTAAAGAAGGAAACAAAGAGAGAAAGGTTAGATACCACAGCAAGCAGGGTACCGAGTGTATGTACCGTTCAAGATATAATAACATAGGAGTCAGGTGCAGGGCCAAGTACTTACACAAGGAGCAAGAAGCCTCCTGTTAAGGAAAAGATACCAGAAAAAGAAGAGTCCCTATGTTAGAGGAGTTTCCGGTAAAGAAGAATCAGAAAGTGGCGTAAAGCTCAGACTCTAAGGAGACAAAGAGTATGAAGGGTGATGATTCTAAGGAGGAGGATGAAGAGCATGATGAAGGTAAGAGTCCCCCTATTCATGATGTGTATGATTTTGATGAAGATAAATATGATTATGAAGAAGGTTCTCACAATGTGGCAGGTAGTGAGGAAGTAGACATGCATGTTCAAAAGACCCTAACCCCAACCAAAGAAAAGATACATGACATAGTAGAGAAGGAGGTGGTAGGTATTATACAATAGTTAGTGGAGCACGAGGTGGAGCGTAGCACCGAAAAATTACTAAAGGAAATAGAGGAGAGTGTGAGTGTAGGGAAAGAATATGGAAGCATGGGCAGAGATGCCAGCCTGGCAGTAAGTGTCCCCAAGATAGCGCGCACATGTGGAAAGGGCGTAGTAGCAATCCAAGAACATGTCGTGACTCACATAAATGATCCAAACAAGGTACTATGCACGCATTTCTAAAGCATAGTGCCCACAGACCAACTCCTCGCTTGGTCTTCTTTTGATGAAGAGAGTGCATACCTGCCAACAAGGAAAATGCTATCCTAGGATTTTGAGTCCCATGTTGATGAGCCCGAGTTTAAGGTTAATAGTGATGCATTAATGAAGACACTAGATTCCAAGGGATTAAACCCTCTTGTGAATTCCCAGAAACTATCGGATGAGAAATTTTACAATGTGCTCAACAAAGTTTTGGTGGAGGTGGAAGAAACACTTTTCAGAAAAAATGATAGAATAAGATTCTTGGAGGATGAGCTTGGGAAAAAGAGTGAAGATATCATTAAGAGGGACAAGGATATAAAATTGAAGAAATTGATCAATGTGTAGTTAAGGCGTGAGCTGAGGGATGAAAAGGTGAAGGTGTGTGAAGTCTACAAGAAGGTAGAGGTTATTTCAAATGCCATTATCTTAAAGCACCCGGACCTGGTCCCTCCTGAGTAGAAGTACAAGTTGACCATGCACTGCTTGGAAGACTTGACATGCATACTCACCATGGAGAGGTAGCCACTTGCATTGGAGTTGGAAGAAGAGGTGATGGCATGCCAGAAGGAAGAAGAAAAGTTTAAGATTGGGGAGACAATAACTCGATACTCTGAGCTCCTTGCCTCAGTGAAGACCGCAACATAAATGGCCGAAGTTGTGTATGATAATTGTGGCGAAAGAGATAGAGTAGCAAGCATATTGGTTGCTAGCCATGAGGCAGATCTGAAGGAGTTTCAAGAAAAAACAAGGGTAATAGGGTTTATTGAAATAATATCTTGGTAGAGGTTGAGAATAAATCAGAGGCGATTGAAACCTTAAGGGTTTAGATTAAAAATAAACTGAAAGAATTGTACCCCCAAGTCACTTGCAAGATGGACATGGTGGGCGAACATCAGAGATACGTTGAAGGCTAAGGGAGGTGAGATGATTTTTAAAAAGGTTAGTGCATTAGTGGGTGATTTACTTCAACATATGCAGGGTGAGGTAGATGCTTGGGATAAAATTGAAGCATCCATGAAGAGATACTTCCCACTCCTCATGCAACAGTAGCAGGGTCCTTCTATTCTTCCATTTTTTATTTAATTTCAGATTAATTCATTTCTCATATTCTTTGATGAAATATCACAGTGTTTCTGAGGACGGATAACACACGTAGTGTGGGGTAATGTTAGGCCTTGAATTAGCTAAGTCCGAAGGTAGAAGGAGCACGCACGCATAAGGCAAGTGAGTAGGAAGGTGCTCAAGGAAAGGCACGTGGGAGAAGAGATTGGCGTGCAAAAGCAGAAGAGAGTTTGGGCACTTAGCCGCATTTTGAAGGTGGTATCACAGGAGAAACACATGAGGGCCTGAGTAAGGTGATGAATGGATAAGGTGCCAGCCTAGAGCCTTGGAGGTCAAGAAAATAATATTTCATGTAGGGAATATTCCCATGAGGATCATTACAGTTAATGGAGGCCTTTGCAAGATGACATAAGCACTCGATCATGGAGGACCACACTTCCACTTGGCATGTGATATGCTCATGGGTGAAACTATGGTGGTGAATCCAAATTCTATTTAAAGGAGTGCTTGGGTCTGAAATAAACAAATTTGGAGAGGCTTTAGAGGTAATTAAGTGTTGCAAGAATGTTATTACTAGGCATATATGTATGCGCTCAGGTCTGAACAAGGGTTGTAATGGGAAATTGTAGCTAGGATCTTTGTTCAGAGTAGTTTTGTGGATTTGGAATGTTATTTCATGATGTATATGGTCTGAGAAGACCCCATTTTATGTAATATGGCTACTGTAAACGGATTTAATCAATACATGGAGCTTTATTTTGTATATTTGTGTCTATGGACTAAACCCTAGTGTGTTTTCATGTTATTTATGGTTCAAATTTGTTTTCATTATGATGTTGTTATGTTTATGTTTATCTCATGGAGCATTTATGCTTAGATTTAGATCCACTACCTTTGTATTAGATGAAATGCATGTGTTCTTGTTCTGCAAACCTTTCCTCCGGTAATGGTGGAACATTTTCACAAGGCTCACATAAAGCAGGGGCTCAGGGCCCATGTGTACCTCAGGTGAGCACCCAACACTTGGGTGATAGGTCTGTGTGCTTGGGGTTAAAAGAAATATTAGAGGATAGAGGTAAACGAGGCTACAAAGACCCACTTCTGCTGAAACTGCTCCAAAACTACCAGAACATCCCAAAATCTTCCAAAATGGATTGCAAAATATTCTTATCTCTATAATACACATCCCTGATGATTTCAGACCCTTCATTCTACTCCAGGGGGTGTGTACCATCTTCAAGAAGACTAGAGAATAGCCTTTCCTAAAGCTTTTCAAAAATCTTGTCTTGATGGATCTTCTTGTGGAAGTCTTGGAATGACTGGATACCCATAAATCACCTATGGGAACACTGACGCAACACATTGGACTGCTTCAGAGAGATGGGATAGGACTGACTTGGAGATTAGGGTGATATGAAGGAGGACTCAGAATGACCTTTGAGTAAAAACATTTTGGGTAGGGCATGGTTTTCATGCTTCAAAATTAGGAATTTTCTTGTTGCACATTTGCATGATAGCAGGGTACATCCCCAAATAATAGAGGAGTGGCTTTTTCCCCCTAAAATATTATAGAATGCATATTTTTTCAAGTACAAAATATTATGCCAATACTTTTTTTTGGCACCTACCGCAGAGCACATTCTTACCACTTTCTATAACCCATAAAAATTCATAAATTACAAGCCTAGCTAAAATGACCATCACAAGAAATCCTCCTATTTTGCAACATAATATCATTTTTATGCAAGATAACCAGCAAGACATTTTTGTAAATATGAGGAGTTTCTTCTAAAGAAACCATGTAAATATGGTGCATTTTAGAATATCTTCTAGGTTTTTGGATGAATAAGAGGAACATGCAAATTTATTGAGAAGGATTCAATTGGATTTAAATAAATCAGAACCAACAGTGAAGTGTTTATATATATGTTTCCTAAATTTTTATCACAGTGAAATTTTGTAGAACTAGCTAAAATAAGGTTCACCCATAGAATCAAGGTAGAAGGTATCAGTGATCCATTCTTTGATTATTAACAATAATGTAATTTTGGTGATATCTTGAGAAACAAGGAACAAGCATAAAATTATTTAGTAATCTTCCATGTAGAAAGAAGTTTAAAACTTAAATAAAGACTAATATGTGTGAAGTCTTAGTTTTAGTAGGCACTATTTCACTTTTGCAAACTATCTTTCTTAGGATGGAAGCACCAATTTTTTAGGGACATAATATTAGGACTTTTAATTTGGACTAACCTCTTCATGATTTGTTTAAAAGAACTAGAAATAATTTTCCCAAGTTCAGAGGAGATCATAAACAACATCTAGATGAACACATTGTAGCATTCTTCATTACATATGGTGTTCTAGGTGTAGCACATGAATATGTATTATTCATGTTTTTTGTTGAAAGATATAAATAAAATGAAGCAAAATGGTTATACCATCTTCCTCCTAACATTATTACCAATCAAGATAATATATGAACCAATTTTGAATAAAGATTCAAACCGGCTAAGGATATTCATACTATTCTAGCTCAACTTACCCAAATGAAGAAAGAGCATTATGATCCCATGAAATATTTTTTGGTTAAATTCAATAGGATTTTGCATAAAATCCTTATTAACTCACAACCAACAACTGAAAAATAAAAAATGTTTCTTCGTAAATTCTCAACTTTCGATGTAAGGAAAATTGAAGAATAAACCCACCAAGAGTAAATCTCAAGATTTTGTATAGAGTAATTCAAATTCACTAATACATAAGCTAGAAAATAATTTGATAGATTTGAATAAACAAGTGTCCCAAAATGTTCCAGCAAATACATAAAAATGCATTCCAAGGAGGAATTTCGGTAATCAGAATCAATTTTTTTTTGTTCAACCCAGATTGGCTATTGAGGCTCCACATATCAATGATTCCATAAATAATTCATGTGAAATATGAGAAGAATAAGAAGAATTTGTAGAATCAGAGAATGAATATGAAGATGAAGATATTAAAGATCCTAAGGAATACTCCAACATTGGCTTTTTAGAATACAAAACATCAGAAGATGATTACAATGAAATTATGGAAGATATGAATCGTTGTTCATGTCTTGTTCTAATCTAGTCACAATGTGCCAAGAATAAAGAGGTAATGTATCCCAGTACAAAGGATAAGGCCAAAGATTCTCCAAAATTAACTCATATCAAAATGATTTATAAAAAGGGTTATCCTCTTCCGATTCTTCCAAAAACCTTCATAAAAGAAACTAAGTACCTCATCTCCCTTTTCTAGTGCTTTTATTTCAAAAGATAATTTAGATTCAAAGAATGAAACTAGAAAATACTCCATACCTACAACTTCATGATTCCTTATATCTCCCACCTTTGATATTATTGACCATATTAAAATCCAAATTTGAAATCTTTGAGGTAAAATACTTGTAGACTCACCCAAAATAATTTGATAAATTGTTCAAGATTATAAAAAGCACTACTCAAAAATCCAGTCATGTTTCTCCTTCCTCGAAAGGGATATTATTTATTCCTAAAGCTACCACTTCACAAGATTTACTTGCTTCCTATTCATCCAAATCTATAAAATAAGAACATTTTTACGTGTCATTGTTGATAGGATGGTATAAACTCAAAAAAATACAAAATTAATTTTGGAGCTTCCAATAATGTTATGCCAACCCAAGTTTCATGTGCCCTTAATCTCACCCTCACCAAAGCACTTGACCATTGTTACTCCATAGAAACAAAGCAACTACCTTTGGTTTTTCATATCAAAGATGCTCGTGTTACATTCATGTTAGGATCAAAACACAGATGAGCAATAAAATGGAATTAACACAGAAATAATATAAGCATGCAATCATAAGATAAACCTAAGATTTAACGTGGTTCACCCAATGTGGGCTACATCCACCAAAATCAAGCTATCCTTTTCCTTTATTCAGTCTAGAGGAATACAATACAATTCTCTCTTTTTCATATTCTAAAGAGTAAATCCATGCACATATATATAACTTATGCACCTCTTTGAAAAATTTTGCTTCAACCACAAGCAACCTAAATATAGCATGCTTATAAATAAGACATGCATATAAATAAGATAAACATAAAAATAACAAGTCTTGTTTATTAATAAGACAATGTTATTTTTATAAACATAAAAATAACAAATCTCGTCTATTAATAAGATAATGCTATTTTTATAAACATAAAAATAACAACTCCAGTCTATTAATAAGACTATGCTATTTTTATCCATGGCCATCCTTTCCTCCCAAAATCAAGGAAAAAGAAAACTGCCACTTCATCTTGCAGTTAGACTCCACATCTCCAACAATCTCCCACTTGGAGACTAACTACTGCAACCCACTATTACATCTCATCCTCGAAATCTTCTCTAACTCATTTTTCTTCTTCAAGATAAATCTCGAAGACCTATCAAATCCAAACAACCTTCTAACTTCTCTTTTGTCACCTCCTTTGTCAACATATCTATAGGATTATGACTTGTATGGATCTTCTCCAACATCAATTGTCCATCCTCCAAAATTTATCTAATGAATTGATACCTGAGTTGTATATGTTTGGTTCTCGAATGGAATGTTGAGTTCTTGCAAGATGAATTGCACTCTCAATATCATTGAATAACCTGTAATCCTCTTACTTCTTTCCCAACTCTTCCATGAACCACCGCATCCATATCATCTCCTTGCTTGCTTCTATAGTAGACAAGGAAACAATCTTCTACAGTTTAGAAATCCAACTAACTGTCGTGCCACCAATAGTGAATACATAACCTATGGTACTCCTCCTACCATCCAAATCTCCAACCATGTCTACATCAACATATCTGTGTAAAGAAACCTCTGACCCTCCATAGCACAACTACCTGCTACTGGTCCCTCTCAAGTATCTAAGAATCCACTGGACTGCATTCCAGTGCTCCTTTCCTGGATTACTCATGTATCTGCTGACAACTCCCACTGCATGGCCAATGTCTGGTCTTGTGCATACCATAGCATACATCAAACTTCCAACTGCTGAAGCATATGGAACTCTAGACATATATTCAATCTCTTCATATGTTTTAGGACACTGTTCTTTACTCAACTTGAAGTGCCCTGCCAATGGTGTACTTACTGGTTTTGTATCCTGCATCCTAAAATTTTCCAACACCTTGTTCACATACTCTTCTTGAGACAAAGTCGGTATTTTACTCTTTCTATCTCTATTGATTCTCATGCCAATAATTTTCTTTGTTGCACCTAAATCCTTCATGCAGAATGGATTGGCTAATTATCTCTTTAGCTCATTTATATCATGCAAGTTTGACCCTGCCACAAGGAAGTCATCCGCATGAAACAACAAGATAATATAGGTGTCATTATCTAGTCTCTTAAAATAAACACAATGATGAGAATGACATCTAGAGTAACCATGTTCTCTCATGAACCTGTCAAATCTCAAATACCACTGCCTTGGAGCTTTTTTAAGGACATACAATCTCTTCTTCAATCTGTACACCAAATTCTCCTTTCCCCTAACTCCATATCCCTTTGGTTGCTCCATATATATTTCTTCCTCCAAATAACCATGAAGAAAAGCAGTATTTACATCTAATTTTTCAAGATGCAAACCTTCCATAGCTACCAAACTTAAAACATTTTTTTTGTCACCCTCAAAATTCCCCTCACTTTTCAAGTCAAGTTTCGAAAATTTTGAGTTGGTGCATATTATCCCAATTTTTCCCCCCCGGAAAAATTGATCAAACACGACCCCACATAGAATAAAATCAGAAGGGGTGGTTCAGTCATGCGAGCCCACATTCCAGATCCAACAATGAGGGGGCAGGGTCGGTGAAGAAGGCCAACAACATAAAAGGAGATCAAAGCGTGCAGGAGAAAATGGAGAAAGGTAGTGTTCAATCGAGGCCCAAATCAGCTAAGTATAGAAGGACCACTGAAGGTTCCACATGTCTCTTCATTGCACTTTTGATATGGTGCACAAACGCGGAAATCCCAAACATGCACAGGCCCTCCACGTGGTCTAAGTCTAAAACGACAAACCCATTAATTGAATTAGCTAAGTGTAAAGAGCTGGCAGAATCCTCCACGCATCCCAACAATGCACCTCCAAAGGTCAAGTTCAAAGCAGGATCCTAAGTGAGCGCAGACTATCCACGTGCCTCATCGAGGTAAATTCAAAAGGCATGGCCCAAAGAGATACCCTAAACTTGCGCCAGCTCTCCATGTGTCCAAGGTCCGGAAAAGGGACAGAGCCAGCTGTTTAATCAACTAAGTATAAGAGGGTCGGCGAAATCCTCCACGTGCGTCATCGGTGTAACTTCAGAAGTGAGACCCAAGGGACAGACCCCAAATGAGCATCAGCCCTCCACATGGATAGAGCCTCAAAAAGTTAAATCGGCCATTGAAATTCTAAGGCTAGTGGATAGCGCCACGTGTCTCATCAGCACACCTTCAAGGGTCGAAGACAAAGGTGATTCCCCAAACAAGTGCCATCTCTCCATGTGTCTAAGGTCCAACAGAAGTCAAAAGGGGCAAAACCAGTTGTTGAATCGGCTAAGGAAAGGAGAACCAGTGGAAATCCCCACATGTCCCTTCGGTGCTCTTTCAAGGGGTGAATCCAAAAGTAGGTCCCAAACATACACCAACTCTCCACGTGTCTCTCCAGTGCACTTTTGGTATGCTACGCAAATGTAGAGACCCCAAACGTGTGCAGGCCCTTCACATGGTCAGAGTCTGAAAAGATAAAGCTAGTCATTGAATCAGCTAAGTATAAAGAGTTGGCAAAAGTCTCCATACGTCCCAACGGGGCACCTCTAAAGGCCAAGTTCAAAGTAGGATCGAAAACAAGTGCCAGCTCTCCCGTACCTCATCGGTGCAACTTCAAAGGCAAATTCCAAAGAGGGACCCTGAGCTAGCGCCAGCCCTCCCCATGTCTCAGGTCATCGAAGCTTTTTAGGAATCTTGGATTTGTTTCCAAAAGGGAAAAATCCAAATGTTAAGCCCGCGTTGAAATTCAAAGTGGGAAGGTGGATCGTCGGAGCACTTTGAAGATTTTTCATTTATTTCTAGAGGGAGTAAAGTTACAAAAATGAGCCAAAACTTTGCTGAAGCCATGTATTGAATATCCGTTGAAAAGTTAAAGCGGAGAGGCAGGTTTTCATGACACTTTAGGATTTTTGGTTTTGTTTCCATAAAAGGCGTAAAGTGAACTGTGACCCCATTCATGCCGAGGGATAAAGTCAAATGTTGAGCCCACATTGAAAATTCAAAATAAGGAAGTGGGTCGGCGGAGAACTTTGAGATTTTGAGCCTTGTTTCCAAAAGAAGTAAAATTATAAAGTGATCCGCGACTCTGTTACCACTCAGGTAAAGCCACGTGTCAAACCTATATCAACAGTGAAGTTGTAGGCCTATGGGGTTTGAGGGAGACTTTTTCTCTAAAGGTACAATTTCAATTTCGGGCCCACGGATCCATTTTGCAAAAATTGCATTTTCGCCATTTTTGTACGGATTCGATTCAAATATTCAAATGAGCATAAATTTTGCTCCAATGCTTGAAATTAAAAAAAATTGGTACCATTGGAAATATATCAACATCCTCTATGCCATGGAAGCATAAAATATTATTTCTAGTAGGCTTTGATGAGTGAAAATTTGAAAAAAATCTTTCAATCCATTAATACGGGATCTGATTGCTTCAACTACCCGTATATGTTTTGATTTTCCATCCTTCCTTCTCCACCACGCCAAACGGACATGAAGAACTGAATGAATATCTTGATTTGGGTGAAAATCTGGAAAATGTCTTTCATGCCATTAATATGTGATTTGACTGCTTCAACCAGATCAAATTTTATCTAATCTTCCAACCTTCCTTCTTTAGTACACTAAAGACATGTAGAACCAGATTTGACAGATTGTAGGCAGATTTGTAGGGGCATTGATGGTTGGTGGTTGGGCTTCCAAATCATATTTTCTTCCTTCTCTTTTTCTCCTCTCTTCACTTCATCTATAAATGTAAGAGCTTGGCTCATTGCAAATGTTGGACTCTAATACTTTTGAAGTGTAAATAGAATCAAAAGTAATCAATACAGAATAATTTCCCCTTTCTCTCTATCTTCATCTATTGTCTCTTCTTGTTTGGCTTAAATCTATGGATCATTTATCTTCTGCAATAAGAAACTTTGTGTTCTTATTGATATGATTTCTAGAACTTTGTGTCTATGGAATGATATCTTATGATGTGAATGTGAATGATTATGTTCTGTATTACCTTTTCTCAGTACGTATAAGGTTATACACTGCTATCTATATTTCCTAAAAGTATTGTTATATTATTCTCTTCCCTTTCTTCAGTTTCTTCCATTTGTTTGTATTGATAAGCTATTTTGGTAAAAAAGCATTTCAAGATGTCAGAAGTCTAGCCTTAAGATGAAAGTTGTACATTTTTATAAAATCTTTGTTGATTGCTTTTAATAAGGGAACCTCTCCCATAAAGAGGAGGGACTTATTATCCCCTGACTTTGGTTTTGCTAAAGTACCATTTTAAAACCCAACAAGTTCTAATAGAATTCATTTTAACAATAGAAGATTAAATTTCATCAAAGTCTATACCTTTTTCCTATACAAATCCCTTCACAACAAGTCTTTCCTTGCACCTCTTTTTTTCACCTTCTTCTTCCTTCAACCTGTAAACCCACTTGTTCTTCAATGCTCTCTTTCCTGCAGGAAACTGAACCAAATCCCAAGTTTGGTTATGATCCAAGGAGTCCATCTCCTCATCCATACCCTACTCCAACTTTTTTTGTATTTCTACCTGCATTGCTTTTTCAAAAATAATTGGTTCTCCACCATCTGTCAATAAACAATAGTAAATCTCATATGAAGATAATCGTGCAAGAGGTTTACTTACCCTAGTAGAACGTCTTACAAGATTTTCTGGATTTTGAGGCTCTTGTTGTTCTTACTAATTTTGATCTACAGAATCAACACCGAATGTGCCAGGATTTATGCCAACTTGTTGATTTTCCAGTCCTTTGAGAACTTCTTTATCTTTTATCTCATCAATTGCTACATACTCAGACTTTTACATCTTCCTATCCTATAGTTGTTCCCTGTACATAACCATTTCATTGAAAATAATATCCCTACTCCTAATTATTTTCTTCTCATCCAAAATCCACAACCGGAATCCAAAATCATCAGTTCCATATCCAACGAAAGTACATTTCTTTGACTTAGCTTCTAGCTTGGTCCTATTCTCTTTATAAATGTGCACAAATGCCTCACAACCAAAAACTTTCAGAAAAGAATAGTTTACCTCCTTACTGGTCCAAACCTCCTCAGGTACTCCACCTTCCAAATCACTTGAAGGTCCTCTGTTTATCAAGTAAATAGCAGTATCTACAGCATCCACCCAAAAATGTAAGGGAAATCCAACATGCAATCTTGTGCTCCTTGCATGCTCCATAATAGTCTTGTTCATTCTTTCTGACACACCATTCTGCTGTGGTGTTCTAAGAACTATCTTCACCCTACAGATTCCATTCTATGAAAAATAGTTATTAAATTCATTGTTGCAGTACTCTCCACCATTATCTGATCTGAGACACTTCAACTTCAAACCTGTTTCATTCTCGACCAAAGCTTTCCACTTCTTGAAAGTATTAAATACATCATATTTCTTCTTTATATAGTAAACCCAAACCTTCCTAGTAGCATCATCAATAAAAGTAACATAATACCATGAACCACTAAGAGAAGATACCTGAGCCATTCCCCACACATCTGTATGAACAAGCTCTAACTTTTGCTCCTTCTTGGTTGATCCAACCTTGAGAAATCTCACATGTTTTTGTTTCCCATACACACAATGCTCACAAAAGTCCAACTCTATGTTTTTCAAATCTGGAAACTTTCCCTATGAATGTAAAATCTTCATCCCCTTCTCACTCATATGGCCAAGTCTGTGATGCCACATAGTTGTGTCTATACCTATTAGTAGCTAAAATAGAAGATGGATCAGTACTAACAATGGATAAATACAAAGTACCTACTTTCTTACCTCTTGCTACCACAAGAGAACCCTTGGTAACTTTCCAAGAATCTACTATAAATATAACCATACAACCCTCATCTCCTAATTTCCCTGTAGAAATTAGATTCCTCCTCAAGCTAGGAACATGCTTGACATTCTTCAACACCCAAGTGTTACCATTCTGAAATTTAACATGAACACTGCCTTTTCCAACAATGTTACATGGCTCATCATCACCAAGATATACCTACCCAAAATTCCCTTGAACATAATCTTGAAAATACTGTCTATGAGGAGTTGCATGAAATGAAGCACCAGAATCTAAAACCCAAGATTCTGATTTACTATCTAAAGAAAGAATAAGAGCATATTGTAACACATCACCTGCTATGTTTTCCTCTTTTCTCCCTTCTTGTTGATCTTTCCCTTATTTTAAAGACCAACAATCTTTCTTTGCATGTCCTACTTTTCCACAATTCTAGCATACCATCTTGCTTCTAGATTTAGATCTTCCCTTCTTAGACTTTCCACGGTGTCCAGGACCTTTTGTTTTTTCCTTCTGTCTTCCCCTGTTCTCTACACTCAAAGCATTACCAGATGACTCACCTGTGCTTTTTCTTCTCATCTCTTCACTAAGAATCACACCAATAACATCATCAAACTTTAAAGTGTTTGAACCAGAAATAGAATTACTCACAGCCATAACCAAAGTATTCCAACTTTCAGGAAATGAGCACAAAATCAAAAGAGCCCTAACTTCATCATCAAAACTTACTCCTACAGAGCTTAATTGATTAGTAACCATGTTGAATTCATTTAAATGATCATTTACTAAATCACCATCTGACATCTTCATATTAAATAAAATTTTCATGAGATATACCTTATTGGAGGCTGAGGGTTTTTCATACAATTTACCCAATTTTTCCATTAGATCTACCGTTGTCTTTTCCGTAGAAATATTGAAAGCTACCGTAGCTTCCAGGCATAACCGTATCATTCCCAGTGTCTTCTGATCAATAACATCCCATTATTCATCTTTCATAGCTGGCGGCTTTAAAGATTTCCCTTTCAATGGTAGATAAAGATTCTTCTGATATAGGTAGTCCTCCACTTGCATCTTCCATAGTTGAAATTTCTTGCCATTAAACTTCTCATCCCTAAACTTGCTATCTTCTGCCGTTTCTCCCACTCAAACAAGAAACCCTCTTGTGAGTTTTTTTCTTCCAAAACAAAATCCTACTCTGATACCAGTTGTTAGGATCGAAACACAGATGAGCAATAAAATGGAATTAAAATAGAAATAATATAAGCATGCAATCACAAGATAAACCCAAGATTTAACGTGGTTCACCCAATGTGGGCTACATCCACCAGAAACAAGCCAGCCTTTTCCTTTATTCAGTCAAGAGGAATACAATACAATTCTCTCTTTTTCATATTCTAAAGAGTAAATCCATGCACATATATATAACTTGTACACCTCTTTGAAAAATTTTGCTTCAACCACAAGCAACCTAAATATAGCATGCTTATAAATAAGACATGCATATAAATAAGATAAACATAAAAATAACAACTCTTGTCTATTAATAAGACAATGCTATTTTTATAAACATAAAAATAACAACTCCCATCTATTAATAAGACAATGTTATTTTTATAAACATAAAAATAACAACTCCCGTCTATTAATAAGACGATGTTATTTTTATCCATGGTCATGCTTTCCTCCCAAAATAAAGGAAAAAGCAAACTGCCACTTCATCTTGCAATTAGACTCCACATCTCCAACAATTCATAACTTTCCTTAAATAAAGAGTAAAAAGTACCATTTTGGTATCCGACATTCCAACTTCTTATAGATTTTTGTTGAGTATGAGATTTTTTAGAGACGTTGGAGGATAGATTCGGATATATTGGTCTCATGCCCTGATTTCAACTAAAGTTGTAATGAAAAAATTTCTTTGAGAAAGACAGGCCAAGTACCCTATCCAAGCCCTAGAGATGACATTATTTATGAAGATATTGGTCATGGAAACTACATGAAAATTTCATAAAATGATATTTTATCAGCCCATTATGTACAATAAACTCCCAATGAAATTTTTTAATTTGAATTTGATGGAAGTTGCTCCTCTTTCAGTTCAGGAGCTGGTGTGGTGCTCATGTCTCCTCAAGGACAAATTTTTCCCTTATCTTACAAGCAATAGTTTATGAATATAAATGACATTGCTAAATTTGAGGCTTTACTTCTTGGCCTCAAATTAGATGAATAAATGGTGATGAAGAGCATAAAAATGCAAGGATATGTCAAACTTGTTAATCAATTGAGGAATTTATTTCAATCCAAAAACGAGACTCAATATTTGTAGGAAAAATGTATGGGACTACATTGATTACTTTGATTCATTTTCCATCAATTTTGTGTTGACAGAGAAATTGGAAAAGAAAATTCCTTTGTGGTTTAGCATCTCTTTTGATTCCTCATTCAGATTTTGGTGAACACAAATATATATCGTTGAGATGGATTTTAATCCAAATGTTCTTGATAATTCTAAAAACTAGAAAGTATTCAATGATGATGAAAATATCATTTCTTTTTTTAAACAAAGAGATAAATTCATAAACCTTTGCTTTGAAGGGTGTGACATGGGATAAAGGGAATCTATATCTTCCAACAATGAAGAAGGAATTGAAAGTGATGCTGATAAAGGTGGGGATTATCAAGCTCAAAGGAAACAAGATTCCAAAATGATTTGTATCCTTGGAATAAAGCTTCAAAAAACATGATCGGTTTGTAAAAGTGTAGATCATCAGACAAATCTCATGACTCGAATAATTTTGAGAAATTAAAGATTGGGTCTAAAGAACAACCCAAGCTAGTTAACACTAGAAATTGTTTTTCTCCAGAGGAGAAAATAAATTTGTTTACTATTATAAAAGAATATATTGATGGTTTAGCTTATTCATATGTGTATCTAAAATCATTCAGACCTAGAGAAATGCATAACTCCATTCCTTTAAAACGAAGAGTGAATCCTTTCAAATACAAGTAAAGGCACTACAAACAAAAAAATGTGTGGACTATCTATGAGGAGATTCAAAAGATGTTGAATGTAAGAATTATCTTTCGCATTCAACATTCAATGTAGATAGCTAACATAGTATTGGTTCAGAAGAAAAAAAAAGGAGAGATAAGAATTTATGTTGACTTTTTAAACATCAACCAAGCATCTCTTAAAGATAATTAACCTCTTCTAATCATGGGTCAAATATTGCAGGAAGTTACCGGATTATAATGTTATCCATATTATATGGTTTCTCTAGTTACAATCAAATAGATGTCACAACACAAGATCAACACAATACAACTTCACCACTTTGTGGGAATGTTTGTCTGCATAAGAATTCCCTTTAGAGTGATTTATGCAGGGGGAAATTTCAAAAATCTATCTACTTAGATTTCCTTGATCTTTAAAACAAATTTATAGTAGTATACCTTGATGATTTGACATTTTTTCTAGAGGAGAGGAGATCACCTTGACCTTTTGGAATAAGTATCATGAAGATGTAGAGCCCATGGTATTTCTCTCAATCCAAAGAAATCATTGTTTGGAGTGACCAAAGGAAATCTACTTGATATATTGTTTCAAAAGAAGGAATTAAAATAGATCTAGACAAAGTCCAAGCTATTCATAATTTGACACTTCCCACTAACAGGAAAGGAGTTCATTCTCTGTTTGGCAAGTTGGATTTCCTGAGAAGATTTGTACCTAATTTTGTTGAAATTACTTGTCACATCTCCAGGATGATGAAAGGAGAGAATATTTTTTATGGAATGATGAAGGAAATGGAGCATTCAACAATATCAAAAATTTTATAGCCAAATCTCTTGTGCTAATATGTCCTAAAATTGAAAAAGTTTCATTATTTATTATTATACTTTGGAGCATACCTTGTCTGTCATTTTGGTTCAAAAATTGAAGAGAGGATTGAATCCCCTATTGCCTTTATGAGTTATGGTTTAAAATACCATGAAATTATGTATTCATAAATTGAAAAACATGCATTTTTTATGGCCAAAGTTGTAAAATAGTTTAAATTGTATATTTTGAATTCTCACTCAAGTATCATAGTGCATGGTTCTATCATGAATTTCATCCTGGCCCAATAATAAATTTGTTCAAAGAGAGGTAATTAGATAGCAAGAGTACATGAATATGATCTTGATATAAATCCTACCAAGCTGATTTGAGGAAAAGAACTTTGTTAACTGATTGTATAAAATAAAATCAAAAAATAATGAATGTGATATTATTGAAGAAACACCCACAATTTTGTTTGTCAACACAATTGATGAATGGTATGTTTGCATTGCACATTTCCTAACCTAAGGGGAATTTTCTCCTTGACTCGATGGTAAAGAGATGATAGAAATCAATCTCAATGCTATAAAAATTTTGATATGAGATAACTCTATTTCAAAAAAAGCATTGATGGATGTTTTTAGCATTATGTAGATAAGGAAGAGAATAATAAGTTATTATAATTTTATCACAACCAAGCATGTGTAGGTCACTTTTCTTCTCCAATCACACCATATAAGATATTAATGTGAGGTTATTATTGGCTTACACTCTTAAGATATGTTGTAAAATCATTGTCAAAATGTGATGTGTGTTAGCAATTTGTTGGTAGACCTAAGCTTATTGCTCTACCTCTGAATCCAGTTATAATTAAAGAACCTTTCCAACAATGGGGATTATATTTCATCGGCACTTTGAATTCTCATTCAAGTGATGGCCATACTCATATGCTTACAAACACTGACTACTTCATGAAATGAGTCGATTCTAGCTAAACAACTTTGGAAGTAGTATATAGCTTCATAAAAGAGAATATATTGGTTTGATTTGGAGTGCCTCACAAGATATCATTGACAATGCTCCAAATTTATCCTCTTACGCACTAATTGATTTTTTACATGTCTATGGAATTTATTTGTCTCATTCCTCATATTATTATCTACAAGAAAATGATCAAGTAGAATCCTCCAATAGAAATATTAGCGCTATTGTTTGGGAACTAGATGAAAATCAAATAAACTAACATAAAAAGTTGTATGATGCTCTTTGGGATGATCATTAAAGTCAAAAATGAGCAATAGGTATGTTACCATTTCAGTTGTTGGAAGGTTTAAATGTTAAACTTCCCATCATATTGGAATTACCAGCTCTCTGTTTGGGGAAGACCATTAAGGATGAACATTTTAGAAATTATCTAGATAAGAGAATTATGTATTTGAACAATCTAGAAGAATAATGTATGGTGGTTGATCATATTATTGCACATCATTATAAATTCAGTAAACCCTTTTGACAAAAGGGAAAAGCATTGAGATTTCCATATTAGATATTTAGTCCTTCTTTAGGAAAAAAGGAGAGAATCGAAAGGAAGCCATGGTAAGTTTGACTCACTTTGGCTAGGTCCATTCAAGATTCGTCACTTATGTGAAGATAACACATACTCCTTGGTGTAATTGGATGGAACTCATCTTCCACTACCCTACAGTGGGAAATACTTTAAATTATACAAACAGCAAAAGTGGGTTGTCCCCCATATGTACACATGTGACCTAGGTTTTTTTGTGTTTTTACCTTGTTTGTTTGTGTTTATGTTTCCATTTGTCCTTTTTTGGCCTCCCTCGTTCTCTTATTTATCCTTTCTTCTTCAAATTCAATCGAATCATTTGTAAAACGTTGTGTCTACCTCTATTACTCAAATGGATAAAGTGTTGGTCTACACGTATAATGTGAGATTCTGGAGTCTTACACTCACTTGAATGAGTCTATGTCAACCCAGTTCCTAGTAAGGGCCAATTCTTGTCATATGGGAGGAAAATTGCAAAAAATTGGCCTAAATTTGTCAAAATCAGTCTTATTAAATAAATTGAGTTCCTTTGGCAATTTTTCATGTTGGGGAATTAGTCATTTTTCAAAATTTTGTGCCCTTCATCAGTTGTGTCACCTCTCAGAGGAACACGTGGAACATTTCATCTTGTTCCATTGATCCCCATCATGGCCAATAAGATATTAAAGTTTAGTTGGGCAATATTTTATATCTATGTCAATCATGTTGCCCCTGAATGGAACTCAAGTGACTTTTAACGATTGAGGTTTAGGCATTAAAATCAGCTTAAGTCACTTATATCAAAGAAAAGAGAAGGCGTAGAATGAATTGAATCAGTCTCCTTGCCTCAAATGTAACTCACAAAACTATTATGTATTTATGTGGTGAGGCTGATGAGTTGAATCAATAAAAAATAAAATGTTTTAAAAGAGTTCAGCATGATACCTTGTTTTCCAAAAGGGTTTGGGGAGTATAAATATGAACCGAAAGTTATTTTCAATTCATTTGAACACTACCCAAATGTAAATAAAGGTTTTCATGTTGTCGTGATTTCACACCCTAGTCATTTTCTTGCCTTCAACACACTTTCTAACTAAATAAATTCAAATTTGAAAACACCAATAGGGACACCTCTCCAAAAGATTTATCTTCACAGTCTCGGTAAGAAAATTCATCATTGTTTTTTATTTGTTGGTAATTTTCCTTGTCAATTTTTCATGTGCCCCTAAATTTTTTAAATTTTCCTCCATTTTCCCACTCCTTTGAATTGGTGAATTGAGCTACAAAATTGTTACGCCCTTAGTAATATAGTTTTTATCCATATTTTTCCCCCCCCAGCAAAATATTGATCAACCAAGACCCCGCACAGAAATAACTAGAGGAACCACATTCAAACATTGCAAACAGGTTATAGAGGGACTCTACAATGGAGTGGCGAAGCTTGCGAAAGATTAAACAACCCTACGCAAGAAGAAAGAGAAGAAATAGCTCTATCGAGCAAATTCATGCCTTAAATTCATCAAACATATTAAGGCGGGCTTGGAAATGAAGTAGCAGGGTCGGGGAAGAAGGAGATAGTGTCAAAGAATCCAGAAGCTCAAAAGAGAAGGAACAGTGAAGGTTCAAAGTCTTCAGGCTCTGGAACAGTTCAAAATGAGCTCAAAAAAGGCTAAGTATAGAAGTGTTAGCGGAAGACGCCATGCGTCAGCTTGGCGCATCTCCAAAAGTTATTCCAAAGGCAGAGACCCAAATGAGCACGGGCTTGCCATTTAGTCCAAGGTTTGAAAAGGTAAGAGGGGTTGTTGAAAATTACAAGAGCCTGTGGAGGTTTCTACATGTCGACTTGACGCTCCTTCAGAGGCAAAATCCTAAGCGGGTTTCTAAGTAAGCGCGGAGCCTCCACGCATCCCATTTCAAAAAGGGACAGGGTTGGGTTGAATAGTCATAGCCTGAGATAGACCAGCGGAGGGTGCCAAGTGTCAACATGGCGCTAACTGTAGAGTAGAATAAAGGGAGGGTTTTTCAGACAAGTGCCAAGCTGCCGCATGTCCCCAGTCAAATAAATGACCCCACCGAGCAAAGGACTTAGCCAAAAATATAAGGAAATCAAGCAGGTCGCTGAAGAAGCCACATGTCAACCTGACGCTCCTTCAAGAAAAAAATACAGAGGCTACCCTCAGAGATGCGCCAGCCCTCCACGTGTTCGGTTTCAAAAAAGGGGGCCCATTTTCAAACTGGTTTTCCCACTATTTTGTACAGATTCGATCCAAATTTCAAATGGGCATATCTTTTGACTTGGGGTTCAAAATCTAGCAAATCTGACACCATTGGAAAGATCTCGGCCTCATCTATGCCATGGATGTCTAAAAATTTAAGTTTGGAGAGTTTAGGTGAGAGAAAAATAGAGAAATGTCTTCGGTTCATTAATGCAAGATCTATTTTTCCTCAACAACCATATCGGATTCGATCTGATCTGTTGTTTCCTCCTCCTTCGAGGCACTGAACAAGAAATTGATGCAGTAAAGATAGATTTGGGGTGGATTTCATAGGGGAATTGATGATAGTGGTTGAACTTTGAACCGGTTTTTCCCGCCTCTCTCTCTTTCTTCCCTTTGTGTTGAATCTATAAAAGCGTGGTCGGGACTCATTATAAAGGGTTGGACATTATTCTGTTTTGCAAGATCCCCTTTTCCTCTGGCAAATGAATTCTTGGAGTTTCATACCTTCCATTAGATTGTAACACATTTTCTACCTTTTGGCCATTTTGTAAATGCATTGTATCAAATCTGCAGAGCAATAATAAATGTTTGTGGTGATTTTCGACCCTTTCTTATCTTCATTTCTCTTATTTGGTATTTCATTACAAAACTGGTTATATGTGTTTCATTATTGTACACATTTTTTGGTTTGTGCCTATCAGCAAAACAAATGTTCATCATTTCTTCGGTGTATCATCTAGTTAGCTTAGTTTTAATTTCTTGCATTCCTTTCATCCTTGTCTCCTTGGAAATATTAGATTGGGTTTAAGAACCAATCCTTTGTAAATTTCACGTATGCACCTAGACAAAGGAATAGGAACCAGCATTAATCTGGAGAGTTTTCCCATTTGTAAAGTCCCGCACTTTTGGGGAAGACTCAATGTTATGCGGATCACACCAAATGACAAGTTTGAAACACCAAATCTGAGAGGTCATTTGGGGGTGCTATGATTTTGCACTAACATTTTTGGCACACCCGATGGGAAAAAGAAGTCTCCATCTTATTACAGTAAGATCGATGTGTACTTGTTGTGATTCTATATTTTAAGAAGTATTTAAGAACTACACATCTGGTGACTCTAAAAGGAACAGAATCCACTAGTTTAAGCAGTCCAAGTTTCCCAAGTTCATGACAAGGATATAAAAAAGGTCAAAAACCCGAGAGGAGGGACAATTTGTACACCTACACTTCTCTCCAAACAGAAGGAGAAGAGGGAGAAGAAACCAGAGGTCTCTATCTCCACCAAACAAATCCTTATCAACACCTCCTCCTAGTAGGTTATTCTTTCAACCAAGAAGGGTGCTCAGGTTGATCAAGATGGCCTAGCCAAATTCTTATGTCAATTTCACTAGCAATAGCCCACTCGCTCTGAATGCACAAAATCCAGTCTCAATGGCAGCATTAAAGAGCATCCCATATTTCATTGGAGAAAACCAAACTTCTCTTGCTGACCACATTTAAGACATTGCAAATGTCTATACAATCCATGAGATCACTAAGATGGACATTGCAGTCAAGTTGCTAGCATCTTCACTCAAGGGTAAAGCCTCACAATGGTTCAGGAGCCTAGAAGTAGTCTATATTTGAACTTTGGACCATCTGTGTAGAGCTATTCATGACCAGTTTGGGGAAAAGGGAGATAACCTATCCTTGTTGGAGAAACTGACAACAATCAAGAGAGCTCTGAATGATTAGTTGACGGATTTCAACCTCATATTTCAAAGGACTTGGGACAAGATTCTAGTGGCAGAAGCCCACAGAAGAATGTACCTTCTTATACTTTCTTAAAGCTTTAAATTCTGAAATTGCTTTAATAATTCAATGAATGGGAGGCACCACTCTACCTGCAGCCTATATCCTCTCTATAAGATCTGAAAAAATTTTAATTCATGTTGGCAAGCTTGCTCCTAGGCCCTCCATGCCACTATACCCTGAATTAGGAAACCCAAGTACCATCCAGACACCCACATTAGCTCGTATACCTACTCCTAGGAATTAAAGTTTAATTGAAGCCTCCACCTCATCCTCTAACACCTCAAAAGAACTTCAAGAGGTCATGAAATAGCTTCAAAACCTGGGGAATGAGTTAGTAACTATCAAAAGACAACAAGCTCAGAGTTCTAGGCCATATCAACCTCAAGCTCAATATCAAGGTAGACCCCCATATCAGCAAAATAGACCACCAGCTCAGACTGTAAATCAGAGTCAAAACCAAGGACAACCTCAAGATGGTAGACCTTTCACGTCATATGATCCAAATATAGCTTCAACATCAAGGGCATTGGTTCCAGCACAAAATAACATGGCACAAGAATATGATTAGTGTTTCCCATGCAATCAGCCACATAATCAATCAATTTGTTTCAATGGTGTACTAAACTAAGCCTTGATGGTATAGACCATTGGTGTGTCATAAGAACCTAGCCAAGAATAAAATTAGTAGCAAGGAACTCAGCAAGAGACATCTCCAAGTGAAACTATGCTTGTCAATTGGCAAGCTGAAGACTTCTGTGGAATGAATCAGTTCCCTTCTCAAATTGTAGCTGTCAATACACGGTCCAAAAGGAGAAATATTGGAGAAGGACAATCACCAAACTCAGGTAACCTTCAACCTTCCATTACTCCACAAGGTTTTGGCACTCCAAATGTAACTCTGAACATGCAAAGCCAATCCAAGCCACCTTCCAAATCCACTCAAGCACCAGTTGTAACAACCCATGTGCAAGAGAAAAATGTGTCAAGGAAGGGGAAGCGAAAGGATAGCTCATTTAATATCATTGAGAAAATGAAGAAGACAAGTGCGAACATTTCACTATGGGAGTCACTAGCCATTCTAGGACAGAGGGATCTATTACAGGCTGTTATGGCCAATTGGTCAAGCTTAAATCAACCCCCTAACCAGCAAGAAAAAGTGCTTACCAATGCAGCTCAACCTAAGGGAAAACATGGAGAACAACAAGGTAAGAACCTGAGGCCTCCTCCATTCTACATTTCATTAATCATTGGGGACAAACTAGTGCATAATTTCATGATTGATTTGGGGGCAAGTAGTTCTGTAATGCCCAAACAAATAGCTGATCAATTGGGTCTCCAGTATGAAGTCATCTCTAGAGGGGTAGTACAATTGGATGGGATAGTAGTGACAACTATTGGAGTCATCAAGGATTTGAGCCTCACACTGCATGCCTACCCCAATTAGACTATATTACATAATATATCAGTCATAGACTTGCCACCACATTTTGCATTGTGTTTGTCTAAGGACTTCACTGTCAAAATTGGAGGCTATTTTTCTGTTGACTAGTCATATATGATTTTTAGAACAAGGTATGGAGCTAAGGCCGCAATCAGATTTGAGCCCATAGTGTATTACCACATTAAGTCTTATGTGCCTAGCCCAATCAATGCAAATTATTCAGATTTTGATCAGGAGGACCCCCTAAACACTTGTGAAGAAGATACCAAGGTGGGGTGTATCCCATACTTGACTCTCAACGAATGGGAAAAAAAAACATGCTTTTGACCCCTATAAGGAGATGGAAGAATCTGAGCTAGGAGTCTATCGTCTGCATGAGGAGAATCATCCTCTTCCTGGCATCATTAAACCAAAACACAAAGATGACAATGAAGTATGGAAATTGTTCTTTCATGGCTCGAGAAGTAGGCAAGGAGCTGGAGGAGGAGCCATGATTGTGTCACCACAAGGTATGAAATACTATTCAGCTTTCCATTTCCAATTTTACTATTCAAACAACATAGAAGAATATGAGGCTTTGGTTCATGGATTGCATTGGGTAAGAAAATGAGGAATCAAGAACTTGCAAGTGTTTGGTGACAGTGAACTAGTTGTTAATCAAGTCAAAGGACAAAAATCTGTCAGGAATGACCTGCTCAAGAGCTACAAGAATAGGGTATGGGATCTCATTGAGGATTTTGAAGCCTTCAACATTCTGTCCATACCCAGGAAGGAGAACAAAATTTTTGATAGGCTTGTAGCAATTGGAGCAAAATTTGATGTGGTTGACAGCATCAAGAGGGACAAAGGACAGACACATATCCATGTGATTATGAGGCTAGTAGTGCTAGATAATAACATATGCTGGTAGGTGTTTGATAATGATCAGCAGATCATCAATTTCTTACAAGAGGAAAATGAATTCTTAGCTAGGAATCAAGACAAATTAGAGAAGTAATATGGAGATCAAGTAGTGTAGCTGCGTACAAACAAGCTTCCCAAAGGTTTGGTGATATTGGAATCTATCTTCAATCCTAATTATCAGTTTCGAAAAGAGAAGCCTAACATACAGATCAAAGGAGAAGATTCAGAGTCAATTCTAGTTGGAGATGGCAATACACTTCAAATTGGCAAAGTGGCCACCGAGCAAGAAAGGTATGAATTCATGTAACTTTTCCAATATTTTCCAGATGTATTTGCTTGGAGATATGAAGACCTAAGAGGGTTCAATCCAAAGCTAGCACAACACACAATTGAACTACATCCAATTGCTAAGCCCATCAAACAAAAGAAGAGACCATTTAATCCACACATTGAACCTCTGATGAAGAAAGAGCTAAACAAGTTGATAGATGCAAGTATTATATTTCCAATCAAACACTCAAGCTGGGTTACAAACTTGGACCTAGTCAGGAAGAAGAATGGAGAAATTAGATTGTGTGTAGACTTTTGAGACTTGAATAGAGCATCACTTAAGGACCACTACCCACTCCCCTCAGTGGAGCAAATTTTGCAAGTGATGTCTAGATCAAAGAGATTCTCTCTCCTAGATGGCTACTTGGGGTATAACCAGATAATGGTGAAAGAAGATGATCAGTTCAAAATGGATTTCACCTCTAAATGGGGCACCTATGCCTATAAAAAAATGCCATTTGGATTGTCTAATGCTGGAGCCACTTTCCAAAGGGCAATGGATATGGCATTTAAGAGGTTGATCAACAAAATAGTACTGATATATTTATATGACATCATTATGTTCTCCAAAAATGCAGTGGATCACCTGTTTCACCTAAGACGGGTATTTCAAATATGTAGGAGATTTAGGTATCATTGAACCCTAAAAAATGCATATTTTTGGCCCATGAGGGCAGACTTCTAGGCCATATTGTGTCAAAGGAGGGTTTGGAAATTGACCCAGAGAGGGTTGAAGCAATAAGAGCATTTTCATTACCAAGCCATAAGAAATCTCTTCAAAGCTTCTTAGGAAAGATTAATTTTATCTGTAGCTTTGTACCAGACTTTGCTACCCTTATCAAGCTAATAACATTGATGTTGAAGAAGAATTTGGCATTTAGGTGGATAGCTGAAGGAAGAGCAAGATTTGAGGCCATAAAAGAAGTTATATCACAAGCCCCAACTCTCGTGAATCTAGAATTCTCTAAGGAATTCATGCTATATGCCTTCGGTGGAAGTGACACAATTTTTGTAATCTTAATACAGTAGAACAAAGAGGGTACACAGTAGCTAATTGCCTTCTTAGACCAAGGTATGGAAGATTATGAAGTGATATACTCCATCGAAAAGCATGTCCTTACAGTGATCAAAGGGTTAAAGAAGTTTAGACATCTAGTTTCAAACAATAAGATCCAACTGTTAGTCTCCCATGCAGGATTTAAAGACTTCCTTCTCAGCAAGGATCTGAATGAAAAATGTGCAGGATGGATCACTCATGTCATGGAGTATGAAATTGAGATTAAGGTTACTAAGTTGGTCCATGGGAAGGGATTGTGTGAACAACTGGCCTCGAGTCAAAAAGGTGAAGCAAGCAGTGAAAAGGAAGCTATTTTTGTCTTGCATAATAATCAGGAGGGAGAAAATGACGATGTGTCCACTCCTTGTTGGACTCAGAACATTATGTACTTCCTACAAATAAGCCTATGCCCTCCAGAAATGGGATACAGAACGGGCCAAAACCAGGAAGGCATTCCAAGTTTGATGCCATTTGGAGTGGCCCCTGAGATGTAAAAAGTAGCAATGCTTTCCAATTGTCTGCATTGGATTGTGAAGAGCTGCAGATTCCAGTCAAAGCAATTTTCTACTCTCAGAAACCATCATTTTGATATTTCTTATGAAAATTGACAGTGCAAATGGTCAGGTTCATGGATCAGAGGCAAGATCAGTATCATATGGTCATTCTCAACTCCATGCCCAATGGATACGACAAGGCAACTGGTCTTTTCATCTAGCAGGCAGATACCCCTACGAGTCGCCAAATTGTTATCCATATTTCACCCCCCGACAAAATATTGATCAACCATAACCCCACACAGAAGGAACCCAAGAAACCACATTCAAACATTGCAAACAAGTTGCAGGGGGGCTCTACAATGGAGTGGTAGAGCCTACGAAAGATTAAATGACCCTACATAAGAAGAAAGAGAAGAAACAGCTCTGTCGAGCGAATTCATGCCTCAAATTCATCAAACTGATTATAGGCGGGATCGGTAATGAAGTAGTAGGGTTAGGGAAGAAGGAGACAGTGTCAAAGAAACTAGAAGCTCAAAAGAGAAGGAATGATGAAGGTTCAAAGTCTTCGGGCTCCAGAAAAATTCAGAACGAGCTCAAAAAAGGCTAAGTATAGAAGTGTTAGCAGAAGTCGCCACACGTAAGCTTAACGCATCTCCAAAAGTTAGTCTAAAGGTGGAGACCCAAATGAGTGCAGGCTCACCACGTAGTATAAGGTCCAAAAAGGTAAGAGGGGTCGTTGAAAATTCTAAGAGCCTACGAAGGTTTCCACATGTCGACCTGACACTCCTTCAGAGGTAAAATCCTAAGCGGGTTTCTAAGTAAGCGAGGAGCCTCCACGCGTCCCATTTAAAAAAGGGACAGGATCAAGTTGAATAGTCAAAGCCTGAGATAGACCACCGAAGGGTGCCAAGTGTCAGCATGGTGCTAACTATAGAGTAGAATAAAGGGAGGGTTTTTAGATAAGTGTCAAGCTGTCGAGTGTCCCCAATCAGATAAATGACCCCGCCGAGCAAAGGACTTAGCCAAAAACATAAGGAAATCAAGCAGGTCATGGAAAAAGCCACGTGTCAACCCAACGCTCCTTCAAGAACAAAATATAGAGGCTGCCCTCAGAGATGTGTTAGCCCTCCACGTGTCCAGTTTCAAAAAATGGGGCCTGTTTTTGAACTGGTTTTCCCGCTATTTTGTACAGACCCGATCCAAATTTCAAATGGGCATATCTTTCAACTCAGGGCTCAAAATCCAACAAATCTGACACCATTGGAAATATCTCGGCCTTGTCTACACCATGGAGATCTAAAAATTTAAGTTTGGAGATTTTAGGTGAGAGAAAAATGGAGAAACGTCTTTGGGTCGTTAATGCAGGATCTATTTTACCTCAACAAGCAGATCGGATTCGATCTAATCTATCGTTTCTTCCTCCTTCGAGGCACCGAACAAGAAATTGATGTAGTCAAGACAGATTTGGGGTGGATTTCACACGGGGCATTGATGATAGTGGTTGAACTTTGAATTGGTTTTTCCTACATCTCTCTCTTTCTTCCCTCTGTGTTGAATTTATAAAAGCATGGTCGGGACTCATTGTAAAGGGTTGGACATTATTCTGTTTTGCAGGATCCTCTTTTCCTCTGGAAAATTAATTCTTGGAGTTTCATACCTTCCATTAGATTACAACATGTTTTCTACCTTTTGGCCATTTTTAAATACATTGTATCAAATCTGCAGAGCAATAATACATGTTTGTAGCTGATTTTCGACCCTTTCTTGTCTTCATTGCTCTCATCTGGTCTTTCATTGCAAAAATGGTTATATGTGCTTGATTATTGTAGGCATTTTTTGGTTTGTGCCTATCAATAAAAAAAAAATCATCATTCCTTCGGTGTATCACCTGGTTAGCTTAGTTTTAATTTCTTGCATTCCTTTCATCCTTGTCTCCTTGGCAATATTAGATTAGGTTTAAGAACCAATCCTTTGCGAATTTCATGTATGCACCTAGACAAAGGAATAGGAACCAGCCTTAATCTGGAGAGTTTTCCCATTTGCAAAGTCCCACACTTTTGGGGAAGACTCAATGTTATGTGGATCACACAAAATGACAAGTTTGAAGCACCAAATATGAGAGGTCATTTGGGGGTGTTGTGATTTTGCACTAACAATAGCTTATATTGGATATGTAGTGTCGACTTGTGGCTTATATAGTCTCTCTTCTTGTCATATGTTATTCATTTATGATTTCATATGTTAACTAGGTCGGCCATGGTATTGGCCATAGCATAGGAATGATATATATATCGGTGGTAGTAAGAGTAGATAATCATCAGATTAAGCATTTGAGTCTTATTATATGGTTTGGAGGTTGTCCTCTCGAAGTGGCTAAATTGTTCTACTTGCATATTGTGATCATTTATCTACAATATATCGTTCTTTGGTGTTATATTTTTGCTGATATTCAGATTTATCCAAGAAATTTCATTACAAGTGGTATCGGAGCTTGATCTCGACCAGAATCGTCAAAACCCTCATTGTGAAGGTTCGACTATATCTAAAAAATGCTAACAAATTTTTCTGCAATTTTTTTGGTGTTGCAAAATAATGAAGAGAATCAATCCAATAAACTAATAAACAAGAAGATATACTGAACAAAATATTCAAGATAATCAAAGAAAACAAATGACAAAACATAATATTTAACCTGGGAAACCCTTTCAGGAAAAAACCCAGCAAAGTAACTTCTCTCTCTTATTGCATTAACTTAACCATTTACAATATAATGTACTTCCAATTTCTGCTTTACCCTATTACATCTCCAACTATTTGTAAGCAAAATAGTAAGAAACCGTCAAAGCATTTTTATAATACAATGGGTACCAAAACCATGGGATAATAAACACCCATAACGGTTCTCCATAATTCATAGATTATGACACCACCCATATATACGTATAGATAAAAATAGCATATCTATACTCCCAAAAAATAGGGATTCCTGAACCCCTGCTAATGCTCATGGAAGAGGTGTATAGTACCCCTAGGTATACATTATACAAAATATACAACACATTCTAACAAATAATTCAAGTAAGACCCTCTCAAATTTTCAAAAAAAATGGACTTGTTATGAAAAATTTATATCAGTTTTAGTTTTTTTCATAAATTGGCTTTCTAAGGCGCAATTTTGGGAATTTTTTCAAGTTTCTTATATTTTTGGAAATCTTGCCAAAAATTAGCTAGGGTTTTTTTTCTATATTTCCATCTATTTGGAAAATAAATTTATGAAACCCCAAACCCTAAATTTTTACCCTAATCCTTGTATCCTAAGACCTAAACCCCACATCATGACTGGTAGATCAACTCGAGGCTAAGGGAAAGGTCAAGAAACTCTAGGAATGACTCCAAATAAGGAAGATATGGATTTGGAATCTTCAATTTCTGGAATATCTAAGGTAGTCAACTATCTTCAGGAACGGGTTAATAATATGGTGAGTAAGAATGACCTCAACAATGAGCTTCATCTACTAGAAGGTAACCTTAAGGATCAAATGAAGATGGGATTTGAATCATTGTAGAATGAGATGGTTTTATCTCTTTAAAGCATGAATAATAGCATGAATTCCAATTCCAGTCACATGGGTTCATCAAGTAATCCACACACAGACCCAAATCACACTAACCAAGGATGATCATTTACACATTATGGTGCATCTTCTAACCAATAGCGTGACATTATTTTGAAAGTGGAAATGTGTAATTTTGATGGAAATGATCCACTCAATTGGATTAACTAAATGGATAATTTCTTTGATCTACATCAAATCCCATCAGGACAAAAGGTGACCATGGCATCCTTGTATCTCGAACCTGACCAATTCATCTGGTATTGATGGTTATATGCTCAAAGGAAAAATAATGGTCTTAGTGTCACTTGGATATTTTTTAGCGAAGAGTTGCAATTTCACTATAGTTCTAGTGTGTTAGAGAATTACTTTAGCCAATTATCTAAGTTACGGAAAACATGATCAATCAAGGATTATGTTCGTTAGTTCCAAAATTTGTCCTTGTGTGTGGAGAATATTACGGAAGTTAATTTGAATGACCTATTTCTTAGGGGTCTTAAGGACCACATTGAGCATGGGGTGCATATTTTTAATACAATTAAGGTTTCAGATTCTATTATCATGGTACGTAGGGCAGAGGAAAATGTTCTCTCCAGCAGAAGGTAGACTTTCACTAACATAACATACCGTGGCACATTGTCACTATCGTACCCTCAACCAGTTCAACTGACACCTCAACAAATTGAATAAAAATAGAAAAATATTTATGTTTTAACTATGACAACAAATATGGACCAAGTTATAAATGTGCAAAAAAGAAATTGCTTTACAAGGGACGGATGAGGAGGAAGGAGATGAGGAAACAGGAAGTGATGAAATGGAAAAATTAAAGGAAGACTTCGAAGAAACTCATCCAACTATATCATGTCATGCTCTATTTGGTATTATAACTCCACAAACCCTTCAGTTTGTGGTTTACCTTAAGAAGCAGAAGGTGATAGTATTGACTAATTCGGGGAGTTCATCAATAATAAGTTGGTAGCAAGGTAAAAAAAATTCATCTACCTAGAACCTGAATTTCAAGTAATGATTATAGATGGTGGCACAGTCTAATGTTCATGGAAATTTCATAAAATCAAACTTATGATGGGTGACAACACAATGGAATCCACTATGTTTGTTATTCTCATGGGCAGAGCTGATATTGTCTTAGGTGTTCAATGGCTCACAATTTTGGGTACCATAGAGCTAAATTTTCAAGAGTTGTTCATTCACTTTCATTCTGAGGGAAGACGGTTTAAACTTAGAGGAATATAGGGAAAAAACTCCTTAGGTGGTTAGTTCTCACCAAATGCATAAGATTCTTAAAAGGGGATGAAAGATTTGTAGCATGATTGTTCTCTATGGAAGTTCAACCACTAATTATAGTAGTGCATCCTGATCTTCAAAAGGTTATTAATAATCATGCAGTTGTTTTCAAGGATCCTAAAGCATTCCCCCCTGAAAGAGATCATGATCATGTCATTATGTTAATTCTAGGGAGCCAATCCCCCAACAACAGGCCTTATAGATACATGTATGTGTAAAAGAGTGAGATTGAGAAGATGGTTGAGGAAATGTTGGAAATGGGTATTATTCGTCATAGTCAGAGTGCTTATTCTGTTCCAGTGGTGATGGTGTGTCGAAAGGATGGAAGGTGGTGCCTGTGTCCAAACTACAAAGAACTTAACAAGTACACTATTAAAGATAAGTTTCCTATTCATGTCATTGATGATTTTTTAGATGAGTTGTATGGTGTAGTTTATTTTACAAAACTAGATCTTCAATCTGGATATCACCAAATTAGAGTAAAGAAATAGGATATTCATAAGATAGCCTTCAGAACTCATCAAGGGCATTATGAATTTCTAGTGATTCCTTTTGGTCTTACTAATGCACCATCCACATTTCAAACTTTGATGAATTCTTGTATTTTGACCATTCCTACAAATTTTGTCTTGGTATTTTTTGATGATATCCTAATCTACAGAAAATCATAGGAGGAACATTTACATCATGTAAATACAATCTTGGAAGCCCTCGAGAAACATCAATTACATGCCAAGCCTTCGAAGTGTTATTTTGGGTTATAAGAAGTAGAATACTTTGGCCATATCATCTCTAATGAAGGTGTTAAGGTGGACCCTCGTAAGATCAAGGCCATGGTGCAATTACAAGCTCCCAAAACCCTTAAGCATTTACAAGGTTTCTTAGGGTTCACATAGTACTATCACATATTTGTAAATAACTATGGAAATATAACAACACAACTCACAACATTATTGAAGAAATACTCCTTTCATTGGAATGAGGAAGCTTCTAGGGCATTTGAAAAATTGAAGGCGATGATGTGCACCACCCCGGTATTGGCAACCCCAAATTTCTCCAAGACCTTCATAGTTGAATGTGATCCTTCATGAAATGGGATAGGGACAGTACTCATGCAAGAAGGACATCCCATATCATTTAAGAGTTGAAAACTAAAAGGAAAGAATTTGTTGAAGACCACATATGAGAATGAAATGATGGTCATCTTGCATGCAGTCAAACAATGGAGACCATACTTAATGGGTAGACACTTCAAGGTAAAAAATGATCATGATAGTTTGAAATACTTCTTGGAGAAATGAATATCTTCATAAGAAGAAACAAAAATGGGTCACAAAGATGTTGGGTTATGACTTTGAGATTATTTATAAGAAAGGGAAGGAAAATATGGTCGTTGATGCACTATCTAAGAGGGATGAGTCCACAAAAGCATTATTATGTGTCATATCTATACTAAAGGCATGTTGGGTAGACCAAGAAAGGGAAAAATGGAAGAAAGATGCAGAGACCCAAAATCTCATTCAAAATCTCTAGAATGATCTAACCATATCTAAAAAATTTATATGTAAGGGTGATACATTATGGTACAAAGGACAGGTTGTATTTGTGTAAGAACTCTACACTTAAACACCATGTTCTTTCAGAGCTTCATTCTTCTCCACTAGGTGGTCATTTTGGGTTCTTGAAAACTTATCATAGAGTTACACATATTTATTTTGGGAGGGGTTGAAAGGAGATGTTCAAAAATTTTGTGGTAGAATGTTTGGTGTGTCAACGTAATAAGGGTGATACCATTAAGACATTGGGTCTCCTACAACCCTTGTCTATTCCTAGTGAGATATGGGAAGAGGTATATATGGATTTCATCACAAGATTACCTAAATTAGAAGGGAAAAGTGTAATCATGGTCATAGTGGATAGACTTACCAAGTATGCTCATTTTTGTGCCTTGTCTCATCCTTTCATAGCTAGTACAGTTGTACATCTCTTTTATGGACACAATTCAAAAGTCTCCATGATCATGCCTAAAAATTGTAGTAAGTGATCATGATCTGATATTTACAAGTAATTTTTGGACTGATTTGTTCTCTTGTTTAGGTACCCAATTGGCCTAGAGTTCATCTTATCATCATCAGCCAAATGGAAAAAATGTGGTGGTAAATAAATGTTTGGAGGGGTATCTTCGATGTTTTAATTTGAATAAATAAGAACGTTGGGTGTAATGGTTACCACTTATAAAATGGTGGTATGATATTTCATTTGATACTTCATCCAAAATGTCTCTAATTTTGGCACTATATGGGTACCATACCCCATCACTTATCTCTAGCTTAAAGCTCAAACCTAAGGTGAGAGAAATCAAAGATCACATTCAACACCATCAAGAGGAACTCTATAGCCTTAGAGAGAATTTGGAAATGGAAAAAAACCAATGAAGAAATAGGTTGATCAACACTATAGTGAGTGATAATTTTAAGTGGGAGACTTTGTTTTTATAAGGTTGTGACCATATAAGTAGTTTTCCTTAAAAAAATAGAAGAAGGATAATAAACTTACACCTAAATACTATGGTCCTTACCAAGTTTTGCATAAAATTGATAGTGTGGCATATAAGCTGGAGCTCCCTCAAGTAAGTAAAATACATCTAGTCTTCCATATTTCTTGCTTGAATAAATTCTTTGGGAAACATATTTCAACCCAGTGAGTTCTTCCTAAATTGGATGAGCAAGGATCATATTGGAACCTGAAGTTATTCTTCCTACACACACCAAAATATTGAGGACCAGATTCATTACTGAGTATTTGATCAAGTGGAAGAATATGAATATTGAGGATGCAACATGGGAAGATGAAGCATTTCTACAGCAACATCCAGGGTTGGCTAACATTGGGGACAATTTTGCTTCAAAGGGGAGGGGCATGTTACGCCCTTAGTCCTATAGCTTATATTGGATATGTAGTGTCTACTTGTGGCTTACATAATCTATCTTATTTTCATATGTTATTCATTTATGGTTTCATATATTCATTGGGTCGTCCTAGGTATTGGCCATAGTATAGGAATGGTATATATAGGTGATAGTAAGGAGTAGTTAATCATCGTATTGATCATTTGAGTCTTATCATATGGTTTGGAGGTTACCCCCTCGAAGTGGCTAAGCTATTCTACTTACATATTGTGATCATTTATCTACAATATTGTGTTCTTTCATGTTCTATTGATGTTGATATTCAAATTTAGCCATAGTAACTTCCTTACAAGGGGATCACCAAAATGAACCGTTCCAATGAGCTAATTTAGTAGAAATCCAATCTTGTGGTGCTAAGGAATGAGATCAAATGGATATAATAATAACAAGAAACATTTATCATAAAAGAGACAAGAAAGTGTAAAAAATAGTGAGATAAGAGTGACTTAGATTTTATTCAAAGATCTGGGTTGATTCTAGGCTGGAAATTGGGTGGAATAGGCTAGATCTGGACTAAGTAAGCTTTTTATGGAAAACTGGAATGTGAAACCTCTTAGGAAAAAACCACCTAGATAAGGATAGGAGCTCCCAGGTACTAGTGTCTAAATTAGATGCTAGTTTCCTGGCAATAACTCTAGATCTGATCTACTCAACATTTGAACTTTCCTTCTTCCCTTATCTCTTTGTTGTATCCACTTAGTTGTAGGGTTATTGTGTCACACCTGAACTTGCAAAATAAATCGTAGCGACCTAAAAAAGGTTCAAGTAAACAATAGATTAAACAAATAATGCATGTGCTTGAGTCATAATGACCTGGTGGTCACCCCAATGTGATTTTCACCGAGCAATGCACTACATTCCATGTTCTTAGTTCTAGTGTGGGTGTGTGTGATAGAATAGTGTCCATTGAAGTTTGGTTTCCCTTGTGTCAATCGCACTAAGATAGCTTGTTATACCTATTTTCCCCCCAAGATGAATGTGTGAGATGGAATTCATAAATGGCCCCTCTTATGCAATGAATAATGCAACCCAAATGCATTCCTTGAATATTGTTCTTTTCCCAAGTAGTAGATAGTAAGTAATAGCCCCAAATTGTTCAGCGTTTAATAATAGTGAATAAGTCATGTATATATATGATTCCCTTATTTGAATTTCTTCATTAACCATCAAAAAACCATCCCAACTTGATGGTAGTAATTTATAAAAGATAAAAAAAATGATGTGACATTTCAAATTTGAGAAAAAGAGGGTAAAAGACAGAAGCGCCCAAAGGGGATAGTAGTGCATGTGCACTCTTGTCCCTAATGCAGTAATATTTGAGATGTTTGGAGGATATAACAGAAAGTACAGAGTTGGCTCATATGTTTTCCAATGTCAAAAGTAAAGTATTCAATCGAGAAAACTAAATGATAAGAGTATCAAGAAGGATAAAGAAATGTAAAAGCAAAATAAGTGTTGTTAATGTCTAGGTTTCTTACTTAGGAATCATGCATCTTACGTAAAGGCGTGATGTAAATAGTAAGTGCATGATTTTGCATCTACATTTACCCCCATTTTATGCTTGTGAATGAATATTCGGTAGCATAAAGTAGATAGGAAGAGCATACCTTGTGGAGAGACAAAGAGAGTTGTAATTGATAGCGTTCAGAATGATGATTGTACTTTATATCGTGCCAAATGGAGATTGTGAAATTTGCATCGTGGAATCTAAGAGAGGATAAGGATCTTAGGGGTGACCTCGTGTGCATACTAGAACCGATGCATGTGTTTGTTACTTGAATATTATCTTGGCCTAAGCATCTTGTGCTTGAGATTGCTCCTAGTTCCATTTGTGTTTCGCCTTTTTTAAGAGTAAGGTGAAACCTGCAAAAGAAGATATGTCTAGTCAATGCTCATAATAAATTAAATTGAACTTTAACCTAGTAAATGTGAAAATAGAAATGTGTATTGAAAAACAAGTGAATCAACGATAAAATACACATGAATGTCATGAGAGAAGAGATAGAATTGTTCTTGTGTTTTTTTTCCTTGGAGATGGTTGGAATAGTACTAAGGATTTAGGTGTCATGTCACCAAAATAAGGATTTAATCTTCATACCACTATACTGAGGATTTAAGTGTCTTATTGACAAGTGAAGATTATTGGGAGAGTTTTAGTATTTGTCCTCAAACCATTTACGCTTTCCCATAGATAAGTACCAGTACATATGGCCATAAACCCATTAAAAATTAGTCACAGATGACACATCGTTCTATGCATATCGTTTTACTGTGTATGCCCTAGGTACTCGCTCAAAGTATGTAACCTACCATTCATTTTGTTCATGTTGTTCCTGATAATAACCTATAATTGAGTATTTTTTTCTGGATTTCGGATAAAATTATGGTTGCAATGTTGATCTTGTATTGTACCTATTTCTTCCCCCGAGATAGAACCACCTAGGTGGGACACTAGCCCCCACAATTCCTATCTTTTTTGGGAACTTTTGTGCCTGCTATGATTCTTTCCCAATTCTGATATTAAACCTATTTTTCAACTCATATTTATTCATATATAGCAACATGTGTCTAGTCTTTAAACTACTAAGAGGGTGAAATAATCACCTGATAATTTCCCCCACTCATTTGGGGTGCGTGAGATGAATCAAAGTGAGTGTAGCCCAAATGAGGAAATATGAATTTGATGTGCACATCTGAAATAGAACTCCTTTAGGGGGAATAGGGAATGTGCATGGTAAAAACCATGGTGTATGAGAGACAATGGGAAAGACTAGCAAAAAGTGTTAGTCATGAATAAGCATGGCATGATATAATAGAAACTAGTCAAAAATGCAGGAACATGGAAAAAGACACATCAAGTAGTTAGTTAAATACATGGGACACCACTAAGGATGTCGCAAGACACTAAAATCCTTCAAGGATATAAAAGTAAAGCATGCAATCAAGCATAGGGCATATCCCACAAACAATGAAAATCAAGACACAAGCATAAGTAAGATACAAGAAAATTAGATAACCATGGTTGGAAGTAGGCATGCAAGACAAATGTTACACATGAAGCACCCGTTAGCATTTTATAAAAATTGACAGTGTGTCACAATGTATACAACTGAAAATAGGAATGAAAGTAGTATATATTACAATGGTATAACCTAAATATAGAGAAATAGGAAACCTAGATGCCCCAAGAGCCTCAGTGGGACTGGTAGAGAACAGTTCCAAGCATCATACATCATGTGACAACTTATAAGTATCATGCATTCACCTTAAGAGTACCATGTGACATGCATGTGTGTATGGAAAACTAATAGAGCAGACTATGAATCAAAGTAACGCGTTAAGCAATGTGCGACAAAGAATAATATAAGCAAGCAATAATACATACAATCAAGATCTAAGCTAGTATTTTTTTTTTTTGCAAATATTTGAATGTTTTTGAATTATTAGAATATGAAATGCAATGGCTAGGAGAGGGGAGCAATGTTTCCCCTAGTTTATGTGTGCAAGGTGAGGTCCATGTAGGTAAATGTGCCCTCAACAATCATGTTTGAAATTAGAAAAATAGTGTCATAGAGTAGCAAGGGGGGATAGTGTGCCCCCAAGTGTGAATGACATGGTGATCTATCCAATGAGGATAAGGGGTGTGGGCCCAATATATGCTAGTGCAAAGGAAGTACGCATGTGAACATGATCAAAGACTATATGGCCACAAGGAATTACATGTGGAGAAAGAGATTGCAAAGTGGGCCTAGATGTAGCATGGGTAGAGTGTGTCCTAGGTGGAGACATGTCCCTATGAGGTGGACTATGAGACCGATGTATCCATCATGAGTGAGAAGCAGAAGCTACATGTGAAGGAGATCTAGGTGTGTGTATAAAATTAGCACTATGAAAGGTAAGAGTTCTAGATTATGGAGGAGTATGTGTCAAATTCGTGGGGCCATCATGAGAAAGTGCATAAATAGGTGCACAAGTGCTAGAAGTAACTATAAGTGTATCATCGATAGGAGTTAATGACAAAGGGGCCCATGGTGGGATGCCTTGAATAGTGATAACATGAAGCTTATATACAAACTATGGATGACACATCTTTGGAAGACCTGAGCCAAGAGATTCCTAAAACCAAGTCACAATGTGTAACTATAGATCCAACAGTGAAAAGAATAGAGATAGTGAGGGGCCCACTAATAATAGGAATAATGACATGCCCATGAGAAGTGGGTGATTTACGGGTCATCTGAGATAATGGAAAACTGATAGCTTGTAAGAAATATATTTAACATGCATTGCACTTGTAAGTAGGATGCATCATAACATTGTTAATAGCATGAGGACTAATAGAAACGTCAATTTGTAATCTATGCAATGAAAAAGAGGCAGGAAAATCAGCATCATAAAAAGAAATGACAGGAGTAATAATATAAGTAGTATCAACAAGAAATCTAAGAGGATGGTATGAGAATGAAGGAGGAGAAACAGCGTGATAAGCATGATTCGAAGAGGAATCGAGATCTAATTTTCCATGCTTAGGTAGAGGATCATTGAAGATTTTAAGCTTTCCATTGTCATTAGTAGATTTAGAAATAGAAATAGTATATATGTCATGATTTTCAATCAGTTATTGTATTAAATGTCTAAGCTTGAAACACCTATATTAGAATGGCCATTGCATCTATGGTAGTCACAATAGGCATTTTCATCAAAGTTCTTGTCATGAGGCCTATTAGGATCTAGCTCAAGAGGAGTTGGAAGTAGGAAATCAGATTGCTTTCTATGAATTGAGGAAACAACATATGTGGTGGGTAAGGCAATCTAGTAAAGGTGCGACATGTAGGTTGGAGTTAAAGCTTCATAGGTTGATATATAGCATTGACAATAGGCTTAGACTCGCTAGGTTTTCCCTTAAAGGTAAATTTTCTTGGGAACTTGTTAGTAGATGTATCAGAAATATTATCACCATATTTAAGCTTGCCCAAAGAAAGTAACTTGATTTCACGATTTTTTAGAGTATGACATAGATGATCAAAAGAGTGAAAAGAGTCAAAGAGCACACATTCTTGTAAAGGAGATAATAGGTGTCTTCCCTTCTCTCTTTGTTACATCCACTTTGTTTTAGGGTTCATAAATCGCACCTGAACTTGCAAAACAAAACCTAGCTACCTACCCAAGGCTCAAAACATATTAGATAAAACAAATAATGCATATGCTTGAGCTGGATTGACCTCAGTGGTCACCCCAATGTGATTGTTACTAAGCATTGCACTACATTTCAGACTATTAGTTCTAGTGTGTCTGATATAATAGTGTCCCTTGAAGCTAGGTTTCCCTTGTGTCAATCGCACCAAAATAGCGGACTACAACTATTTTTCCCCCAAGATGAATGTGTGAGATGGAATTCAGAAATTGTCCCTCCTCTACAATAAATAATGCAGCCCAAATGCAGTCCTTAAATGTTGCTCTTTACCCAAGTAATAGATTGTAAGTAATAAGCCCCAAATTGTCCAGCCCCTAATTATAGTAAGTCATGTGCATATATGATTCCCTTGTTTTAATTTTTTCATTAACAACTAAAAAGGTTGACCCAAAGTGATGGGTAGTAATTTAGAAAAGATAACAAATGATGTGGCATTTCAAATTTGAGAAAAGGAGGTAAAAGGACAAAAGTGCCCAAAGGGGACAGTAGCACTTGGGTGCTCCTATCTCTAATGGGCAGTATTATCCGGGATGCTCAGAGGATATAACGAAAAATACAGATTTGGGTCATATGTTGTCCAATGTCAAAAAAAAAGTAGTCATTCAAGAAAAGCAAATGATAAGAGTCTCAAAAAGGATAAAGCAATGTAAAACCAAAACAAGTGTTGTTAATGTCTAGTTTTTGTGTTTAGGAATCATGCATATAATGGCATACTTAGAGGCGAGATGTGAATAGTAAGTGCGTGATTTCACATATGCAAATATGTTGGCTACGAACATATTTCTTCCCTAGAAACCAATATCCCAAAAATTGGGGATAGTGATATTGAACACATGGATTTATTTAAGTTCTCAACAATAATTGAAGAGGGCAAAAAGACTACATTTGCATAAATAATTTTCAGAGGTGGCTTGGCTTATGCAGTTGTTTTTCTAACTTGGTGCGATTTGCAGATACAGTATTGGTATGTGCTTGGTGTTTTGATGCAGACACCAAGCAATTGAAAGACCCACAAGGTCAATTGTTGCTCAATTAGATGCTCATCACATCAATTTGGGATTGTACCTATAGTAGATGTTAAGGAATTGCTCATCACATCAATTTGGCTCTTTGGATTGTACCTGTAGCAGATGTACCACTTGAAATGGGTCAAAAATAATTTGAGCTCAAACCCAAAAAATATTAAACAATAATTGTCAAATCATGGTTGAACAAGAATAAGAAATACCCATCCAAGTTGTCTAAAACTTTGTATAGAACTAATTTTGTTGAAGAATTTTCAGACATGATTACATCATTGGTTAGGTTTATGGGACTTCCCACCACTGGGGAATTGCATAATTGGATGTGTATCTTCATTATGGAGGAAAGCAAGTCATCAATTTGGGAGAAATTATAACTGAGAGTTTTACAAGTCAACTCACTCAGTTGAGGAACACCAAGTTATTTTAAATGACTTTATATCTAATGTGCACTATTGTAGGGTATAGAATATGGGTTGACCTTTTAGGACTAGATAGACAACACCCTTCCAAGCCTATTTATGACTAATATCCTCAACTGACATGAAAATATCAAAAGCAACTTCAAGAGTGTGAATTATGCATTCACCATGTTCATTGTGAGGTTATTGCAAGGTTGCACAACATATATAAATTCTCAAAAGGTTGAACAACGGGTGAATACATATGGTATCTTCTTTATTCAGTTACATGGGTTCTTCTACATTTAAGTTTCAGGATTTGAGGGTATTCCATATAAACTTCATATCGTCTACATTGACAAATCCATTCTCATTTAACTATGCAAGCAATTGGATATAGTTCATAATTTGTTGAGATAGGAAGGTTCAAGGAATCAAATTCCCCATTTCTGTAGGCAATTATGTGTGCAGATTTGGAATTGATGCACATAATATTGAGAGAACAATTTGTCCCTTCAACATGTATCGTTACTTCAAAAGACTCTCATTTGATAGGAAAACTTCATCAATGATAATCTTTGGCTCCCAACAACCTATTCACATGTGCCCTCCATTGAAGATTATTGGGAGGATTGCAATGATGAATTTGAAGTAAGGAGAGTATATACAAGGATGTCCTTGCACCAAATTCAAACTTTTAAATTGGATCAAGTTCCAATAAGTATTATTGATGATGTAATAGACTTGTGTGAACCAGAATTTGAGACATTCATTCAATATGCCCCTCTTTGTATCATTGATGGGTTTCAAAAAGAAAATGATAATATTGATGATCTCACAACACATGTAACAAAGAGAAGAAAGAGTGAGGGTGCGATGGACTGAAGGAGGGAGGAGCTAGGGTTTTGGCTCGAGCAAACCTTGGTGGCTTGCAGAGGTAATGGCATCGCGAGGAGGGAGCAGGAGAAAGCATGTAACGAGTTGGAGAAGCTCGATATTCTCTATTATTTCCTAGTTGAACATTGCATGGATGGGATGGAGCTTTGCTTAAAACTGCTTGAGGAGTGTTTGGTTGTTTGGCTCTTTGAGGAAGCTTACAAGCTCGTTGGGTTCCTCCTCAGTCAGGATGTGAAAGCATTTTTGGCTGCTCTGAGGAACAATCCTGGTCTAGTTAAAATAGCCCCCTTTCAGGTAGAGGCACTTGTGTCTACCTTTATTAAGTTGTATTCTTGTTTGCATCATCCGCCGGTGGGGGTAAGGGTTGCGTCATTGGCGGATAGGGCTTCGCAGTTTTCTGGAGTTCAATTGGGTGTGGAGGATCAGGTTGAAGTGGGGGAGAAGAAGGTTCTTTGTACTTCGGTCAAGCCGTCTGTGGCGCCCTCGTCTGTTGAGGCAGTGCAGATTTTTGGAGTTCTTCCTTCAGTGGTGGACCCTGGGTTGGATTCAGACAAGTTTCAGGCTCCCATTCCGCCGACAGATTTGGTTTCTTCGTTTTATGTGCCTTGGAGCGGTTCACCTGAAATGCCTAGTTGTGTTTGGCAGAGCGATTCGTCTTTGGTTGGAAGTTTTTCTCCTATTCCGGAGAGTCTGTTTTAGGGATCCTTTTCCATATTCTTTATGCCATCTAATCAGCATTTCTTCTTATGGCCGAGTTGGGTGTTTGAATGGAAGCTCAACAGTAAATGTGTTTTGGTTTCTTGGTCCGTTAAGGGGTCTGTTGGGTTCTTTTTCTTCCTTTTCAAGGCTCGGATGAGTTGGTTTCCCAAGCGTCGTATAAGGAAACGTCCATGGATTTATCAGTCTCCCTTTTAGTTTGACCCGATTTCCAACAACGGATGGAGTGTGTAGGTTTTTTTGGTTTGTGTTTTGGGGTTTGTGTTTTTCACTTATTTTGCGTCTTCCTTTAGGCTTCGTATCAGAGCCTTGCTATTGTGGGTGGCTGTCTTTAGTTCTTGGTTCATTCTTTGTTGGTTGGTACAACTTCGTGGTTTTTCGACTTGAGGCGGTTTGGTTTGAACCTAGTTTTGTTGGGCATGTAGTGGTTTGTTGGTCTCTGGGTGTAAACCCGGTTTTGTCTTGTTGTTTTTGGTATGTGTGTTGTTTCCTTCTTGGTTTGGAGGCGCCCTCCCTCTCTTCAGTTTGCCTCTCTCGCCCCTCCGAAGGAAGCAAACTTGTGTTGTAAAGAACATGTGCATAGCCTCTTAACTTATATCAAGGCATTTCTCTCTTTTGATTCCACTCCAATATCATATTTTCCCTCCTCTATCTCAATGGAAGAAATTGATACTAAGGCCATTGTTGAGATTCAGAAGCAGAGTCATCGAGGCAAGATAATGAAGGCAGGGGTGGAAAAGTTGTTGGTGAATGACCTTGAATTCATTTATGAAAGCCACAAGAAGTGTGAGCATCTAGTTGAAGTACAAAAACACTTGAAGACCCAACTTGAGAATGCTAAGAAGGAAGCCAACTTGTGGCCAAGTTTGACCAAGATTTGAAAATTATGGCTTCTACTTATTAGAAAATCCGTCTCTGAGGTGATTTTTGATGATCCTAACAATAATCTATCTCAAATTGGGTCCCACAATATTAAATGACAAATCAAAGTACTAGAATAAAGTGCAATGGACCTTTAATCTCACATATGAAGGCTCTTTGTTGCAACTTATTCAAAGAAAATTCTTCAGTAACTCAACACAGCAGTGGCCATCAAGGAACAATTCAGTAAGTTAAATCAATGAAGAATTATTCTACACTGCTGTTTTCGACGAAGAGAAAATGGATGAAATTTTTTAGATTTATAATGTGATTAGTAGAAGCATCCAAAGGTTTCACTTAGTTTGAAGGTAGCAGTTCTAAAATGTTTAATGCTATGGGCTCTTGGCTCACCAACCTCTCCAACACCGTGATTCCATAGGAGGGAGGTCGTTGGAGCAATCACAAGGTTCAAAATTCAAGTCCGATAACTTGAAGTCTCTGCCTCTCCTCAGCCAGCATAGTTTTCTTTTCTCGTACAACTCTTTTACTTTTGCGTTACACTTTTTGTATTTCATTTTTCTATAAATTATAAGTTGTAGAAATATATTACGCGACTCGTATGAAAACGTTAAATATAAATGTAATAGATTACTAAGAGGTAGCTATGACTTCCCTCTCCTATTTAAAGAGAAACTCATTCCATTGTAAAGGGTTCGCAATTTTCTGAAAACAAGATACTGAAGAGAACTGCACCCCTGTCTCTCATATTTTATGTTCAAAGTTGTACATTTTATAAAGAGAATAATATGAAACTGAGTTTGTATTGCCCTCTAAAATGTATTGAACTTTCTCTATATTTATTTGGTTCATGTTAATTTCCTACAAAATTATATGACTTGTGGGTTATTAATTTCTTGTTATGAGACGTCACAATTTTCCCTTTTATAGTTGATGACATGCATGAGTAGTTTACGATCTGAATTGACTTTCATTAAGGTTCAATCCCCTTCCCTTCTCTCCTAAATTTCCTTTTATTTTTTTGTTCTCTTATACCATTTGTTCTCTCCTAAATTTCATTCCTAAGGTGGATTTGTTTGCATAAGAAGAGCAAATTGATTTTCTTGTTTCCAAAAACATGAAGAATGAACTCCATACATATGGATCAAATCCCATAAATCAAAACTCCATTTTCACTAAATCATAAGCCCGAGGACATGTGAGGAAATCTGCAACAATCAGTACATTCTCAACCCATCCAATAACCATGACTGAAACAAGTGGGTGATATTAAATGTCAACAATCAGGTCAATGATGTAAACAATGTGCAGGCAATAGAGAAAAAGAGGTAAAATGTCAGGTATAGACTAAAGACAACTTTTATGATATGATGGTGATATGAAGGTGGTCGAAAATAAGGAAATCCATGACAACTCTAGAAATCAAAGACACCTCTCATGAAGAACTGCAATGCTGCTGTATGTAGAAACACAGTCAAAGATTATTCCGTCGTAAAGCTTTAACCAATAATGTTTGGAGCACATCAAAGGCCCAATAGTCTCGCTTATTTAATGTGCACTCAACAAAAATGTTTTACTGCATGAATGAATAATATCCACAACGTACAACCTTCATTAGTTGGATACACATCAAACACTCTGACTGATCCCAATGATTTGGAACCAATCCATCAAAGAAATAATCACCCCAGCCCTACAAACAATAGAGGCCCAAATGCATACAGAAGAAAAAGGCTAACCCTACCGAAACAAGGGTTGACTCAATAACCTATACTGAATAGAATATAGACTCTTACGTCTAAAGCTTTGCCCAAAAAGCAGTAATGAAAAATAGCTACATTACATTTTCCAAACCCATCCAAAGAAACATTACTTGTCTATATCTTTTCAAAAAAGGATACAAAAATACAAAATATAAAAAATCACATCTAATTTGTTGATAGCTTGTGAAGGCAAAGACTCATATTTTTATTACCCTGTACAGGAAACATGGGTTGTTCTTACTAAATGTCACTCCTAAACATGGTTTGCACTGTACATGCTAAGTTTTTTTGTCAGCGTTTAATAATAACATTTGGGCCCCCTATGAGCAAAAAGCCTACCTTTCATAGATATCAAACTCAAGAACCAAACTAAGACAATTAATGTATAGTTTAGAAATAAAAATATAGGCCGACATTTTCAACACACCCTAATGGCCATCACAAATGCAGACAATTAATAAACCATCACCAGACAACACGTGTGCTAAGATGCGTGCCAAAAATAGCATGCAGTGACAATCTGGAAACCCTTTGTCTGTGCCTCGCTAGAGGTATTAAAGTGTGTTCTCACCCAAATGTCATCTTAATTTGGTGCCTTTAAAAGCATTTGAAGTGTGGCATTCGTTGGCAAACCTTATTAGGAACAAACTTTATTCCTTCAAAACTCACTAGTGTGCATGTATAGTAAATGATTGTGTATTTTTCGAATTATTACATGTTTCTGGCAATAATTGCTCTGGAGTCTCCCTCTCCAAACTTTTGATGTTAAGAGGATTAAGAATGCACTCTGGTAAGGTATGCACAAGGATTTTAAATGTGCTGCCAGTTGGCTACAACCATTTAAGTTTTTAACTATAGTCTGTGCAGGCAGATAAAACAACTGATTAATCATGCAAACAGAAGTTACTGACTGCACCAAAAACACCGCTGACCATTAAACCATGTTGGGAGGTAACAAAACTAGGTAACAGATTCACAGCTATAATGAGCAAATAAGTCACCTAGATATTTATCCCACTAGTATCTTATTTGCATAATTTTAAGCTCTTTGAGAAACCTGTCTCTGAACTATAGATTTTAAAATACGCTTTCAATGCAAGAAGCTATCCTCCATACAATAAGAAATGCAAATGAAGAAACTCAGAAGCAAGAAACAATAATGGCACTTTTTGAGTAGAAACAATTCTTCCCACAATCCAAAGTAGGGGACTTCAACAAATACAACAATCTGCAGATTGAACGAGATTTCTTTTGAACAGGTAGTATCTGACGTATTCTTTAGAAAGGCCTCCCTCGTGTTCCAAAAAGCTAGGGATACTGAGGGTTCGACTAGGAGAATTGCAGCTGCAAGCATACCAAAAAAATTAACACAATTGGCCCAAGAGCAGCCATCTGTACATTGCCCCCTACAGAAAATAGTGAGACGCTCAGCTCATCTTCAATTCACCTTTCAACAAATCACAAGAATTTCTGAACAAAGAACTGGACATTCGAATTGTTCAGATTAATATATTCCGGCATTATGAGGTAAATTGGTCACCCAGGACTTATGTATTTAGTGCTGTCTTCTTACAAATAGGACACAAATTTTTCAGTAGCAGCCATTTTTTAATGCAATGTGAGTGATGAATGTGCCCACAGTCTATAATACCCAGCTCATCCTTGTCCATGTATTCTTCCTGCAAGCACATGAAAGTAATGGTTATTTATGACAGCAATGACTTGGAAAACAAATACCTAGCACCTTACAATAATGTGGAAGTCACAGTCAACACTGGTTCTAGAAGATATTGCAAGCATTATTGCTATAGGTGAAACATGTCTACAAAGGCTAAGAACACAAAATATACCCGACATATACTGCAAAGTTCATCCTCTGGCTGCTTCTTAGAAGATTCAACAGCAAATGATTCAGTTCCAGCAACATACAAAATTTTCTTCAAGTTCTTGCAAACTGTCTCCTCAGTTAATCCCGTACTTACATTACCTATCCTTTCCTCCAAAGCCAACAATTCCTGACAATAATGGATAGTACAATCTTGTCATCCTAATGCAATTTTATTGAAAGACAAGATGATAAAATTCATCGACTTTGCCATCATATCACGAAGTAAGATTATACAGTCATGACAAAATCAGTCACCTCATAGGTCATGTTATCCACGTCCAATCGCATGTCCCTGTGCTGATCATGAATGTCAGCTGCATTGTAAAATGCTGATTGGTCTAGAATCAGTATATCCTGTAATTGAGAACAGTAGGTTGCAAGAACATAAGTACAATGTCTCATAGTTCAATGCTGCCTCAAAGAAAGAAAACGTCAAATATATGGAGGAATTATTTATTAAATACCTTTCACTCATGTACACTGGTAACAATCACATAGCAAAGGGGAACCATAAAGCACACAAGCTCTCTATAAATGTAAGTACCCGAGATGAAAGTTATTCCAATGATACCAAAATCAGTGAGAATTTTTAGCTCTGTCAATTTTGTCTTAAAATGAACTATCAATGGACATGTACTCAAATAAAACTAACAATCGACTATTTGATACTTGTATTGTAATGTACCCACAAGAAATTGGAACTCAATTTGTGTATGATGTTACAAAAGAACTGTTTCGAACGTCATTTAATGAGACAGAATGTCACCATGGAGGCATTGACCCTTCAAGCGGAACATGGTTATAGGAACTTCAAGAAGTACCGTTATGTTACAAAAAGAAGAAAAAATAAACACAATTTACAAACAAGAATTGTGATAACAGTCAACAAAACAAAAACCCTATTACAGCATCATGGGAAGGCGAAGATGGCTAACCAATACAAGGAATTTTGTTCCATGCATTGTGTTATCTTGGTCACATATATCCAGCTTTCTTAAATATAGGATTTTTTGTGTTGGGGATATATAAAGCAGTTGAGAAAGGTTGTTTGCAATATGTGAGTTCTCTTGCCATTAGTCTTAAAAGTAATTTACAAATCAGTTGCATTCAAAAAAAATTAGGGTAACTTTTACCTTTAAGGAAACCCCCATTTGAGGGTTCATTTTTGGGAGTTAATATATTTTATTACTCGAACCAACTATGACACAACAAATGGGATTTTATTTATTCGTAATGCTCTCTTTTTTCCATCCAAGTCACGCATAGGCGTGCAGGCGTAAGCATTTGGAAACGGAGCGAATTGGGAAGATAAGCTGACAAAATCAGACAAGGAACTACTGGGGAAAATAATCTGAATAAATATGACCATAAAAAGGACTTGAATCTTTGAAGAAAATAAGTATGTACTAGAAAAGGATCCTAGCCATCTTGGAAAAGAGAGAATGAAAGCCGAGAATTCAACAAGGTGAAAGTGGCAGTTTTTTACAGAATAAGGAAACTCCCAATAACACCGATGAAGGGATAGAGAGCACAGAATTCTATATATAGGGTTGATTCAAAAAGGGGAATGGTTACAAAGCATACACATCCTTGGAAAGGAGTCCCAAGTCCAAAGATGGATAGTATAGAGGACAAAGAACATGAGTTAACTATTGGAAATGCTCTAATACCATATAGAAGTTGAAGGCCAAGGAAAACTCTGCAATGCAAGCATCCACATAAAGAACTCAGATGAGGGGAAGAGATTCACCAACAAAATCACACTGTATTAAACTAAAATGGAATATACAATGCATATCTGTGTGCAACCAACAACGGTTGCACTAGAACATAATCTCCCTAAGAGACTACATCTCCATCCACTTTGGAGATGACTCTAGGCTCCAATCTTAATTTCCTTAAGGACACAAAAGTTCCTTATATAGGAAAAGTAAGAGATTGAGTGAAAGGTCGGATAGGAACATTCCCCAAGTTACACCTCACCCTTCTCACACGTGAGGATAACTACCACTTAAATGTGCATTTACCAATGTTGTGCACATAATAAATCTCACCTTGGTAACAACACTGCCTAAGGTGAACTTCACAACAAGTGTGAATATGACACACACCAACACCCCCTTGAAGATCAACTTAGGCGATGCCGTAAAAGAGAATTAAGTCTAATGCTCAAAAATATGGGTCCCAGGAATTGGGCCTGATGAAGTACCCATGTACAATGATCGAACCAAAAAAACAATGAAATTGTTGAATTAAATGTCTGTTAAATCTGGTGAAGCCTCTGTAAGAATGACTATAGTATGTGCTCCATCTAAACAAAATGCATGATGAAAACTAAAGAATGTTGGCTCAGAAACTATTCTGAATTTTGAAAACCACACAAGGGTTGGCTCGTTTACATATTTAGCATCGAAAATGATTTTGAAACCCCCATAAGGGTTGGCACAAAAATGCTCTGGCACAAAAAAAAATCAGCCTCTACATCTACTAGGAACCAACATAAGGTACATAGCATGCTCGAACAACCAAGGAAGCATTATATGATTTACAATTTATAAAATGGGCAATTAAGCTGAAAAAATTCAAATCTAATTCAGAATCAGAATAAATAGATACAACATATGCAAAGAGTGAAAAATACACACTTTCAACAAATACAGCATGCAAATCCGAGTCACCGGTTAACAAATACAGCATGCAAATCCGAGTCACCGGTCAAAAGTTATGGCCTCATAAAGGTCCAAAATACATGATCTGGTTAGCTAAACAGGACAAAAACTGCAAATTATGGAAATTTGGGCCATCAAAATGAAAAAATTAACATTATCATTGTCTAGATCATGAAAAAATAGTCAAGTTGACAAACAAATCATCTTCCTAACCTTTGCAGATCAAAAGTTATGAGCCTCGGAAGAAATGTACTCCAAAAAAGGACTCAATGGTGAAGATCTAGCACTCAGGGGCTAAAAATGACAAGTACATTATGGTGGGCCAAGGGGCTGAGTACAAGTTGTAGAGACTAGATCGCAGTCGTATGGGCGACCAAGTGTTGACGGCGCCCAGCGTGCAACATGTGCCAATGATGCCGAGCATGTAGAATGCACCAAAATTGTGTTGAAACTTCAAACACGCGTCGTAGGTGCCTCAGCGCTCTGTTTATTTTTTAACCAATACTTTCCGAAAAATTCTAGAAGAGGAATCCAAGAAATATACTTTCAGCCCATGGTTTTGTAGAAAAATGCAAAAAAATCAATTGTCTTCTTTATTGCTCCTTGTTTGCCCTATAGATCCGAACTTCCAAAAAATCATAGAAAATCACCAGATGCTCCAACAAATATGGATTATTTTTAAATTTGTATTTTTCTGAGTAGAGTTCAAAAAAATATTGGATCATACCCAAAAAAATTAGATTTTTCCAGAAACTGAAAAAACGCGAAAACAAACCTCTAAAAACAATTTTGGCTCAAATTTTGCACTCCTTAGAGAGGTCGGTCTTGGAGGTCTAGGGTCATAAGAGGGTAGTCCCTTTACATCAAGGGGTCATTTATCTCATCCACCAGTTCATTATTGACGTTGTGGCCAACGATCCTAGCCCCCCTTTAGCCCCTCTGCCTCCTCAGCAACCTCATATCCACTCCAAGAATCCCCTATCCCACGACCCTGTCTCTGAACTTCCTCCCAAAAGGATTCTTAGGAGCAGTAAAAAAGATAAAGAGATGGTGTTTGATGATAGTCCCCCCTGGTGTTAATCATGTTACCCCCTGTGACCAGGCCACCTCCTTTGTTCTGGAAAAAATTCAATCTGCATGCTGAGACCCTGAAAACAATTGAAGATAATGTGGATTTTCTCCTCAATTCTAGAATTAAGAACTCAGATTTTGACTCCATTTCCAGTCTCGGAGAGGAAATTAACACCCTTGCCATACAATTCAAAGCTCTTAAAGAAAAGCACAACCAATTGGCCATCCACAGAGCAATCCTCGACCTTCTGCAAGTTCACATTCATCAGATCTGCGATCTCAGTGGCATTCCAGCCTCAGCTTGGAAGAATGGTAGGATCACCAAGAAGTTCAATGCTTCCAACTGGGATCCTAACATTAGTACTGCTTTGAATCTCTATCAAGTACTTAGGATTGCTCTCAAGGTTTATAATAAATCTGCTAGTTAGTGCCTTTATCTTTATGTTTGCTTTGCAATTGTTGTGGTGTTGTTGTTTAGCTACAGTTTTGTTGTTTGTTGTAGGGCTTCATGTAGGCAGTCTGCCCCTGCCTTTGTACTTTTTATGTTTTTGTCTTTTGGTTGGGGTGTGGCCCCCACCTATCAAAAAATCACATTGATCTTTATTGCTCATCTTGGTTGTTGAGCCTTTTGGTTGTACACCTGGGTAAGGTCCCTCCAAAACCTTTTGCCTTTAAAAAAAAACAATTTTGGCTCAAACAAAAAATACCCATTGGATAATTTTGAAAACCCATAACGTGGATTGGCTCAAAAACAACTTAGGGGCTTTGATAAGAAGCATGGTATTTCTAGATCTAATGAAATTGCAAAAATCCACAACTCAAAAAATCTCCAAAGGGAATTTGAAATCCACCAAAAGCACTCAATAAATGGAAAAACAAGTCGATATCTCTTCAAAAAAACTCTTCTTCATTAAGATCTGCAATCAATAATGCAAATAAATCTGAAAAAAAATCTAGATATGAGAAAATTACAAGATGTAAATTGCAAATATGGCTTTGATACCATATTAGAAATGCTCTAAATACCATATCAGAGATGAGGAAGGCCAAGGAAAACTCTGCAATGCAAGCATCCACATAAAGAACTTGTATGAGAGGAAGAAATTCACTAACAAAATCACACTATATTAAAATAAAATGAAATATACAATGCATATGTGTGTGCAACCAACAATAGTTGCACTAAAACATGATCTTCCTAAGAGACTATATCTCCACCAACTTTGGAGATGACTCTAAACTACAATCTTACTTTCCATAAGGGCACAAAGGTTCCTTATATAGGAAAAGCAAGATGTTGAGTGAGAGTGGAAAAGGAACATTCCCCAAGTTACACCTCACCCTTCTCACACATATGAGGATAACTACCGTTTAAATGTACATTTCCCAATGGTGTGTACATAATAAATCTCACCTTGGTAACAACACTACCTAAGATGGACTGCACAACAAGTGTGAATATGACACACACCAACATTAACATTAGACAGATTCAAAACAATGTATAAAAATACTGAAACAGCCCACTGAAAGAGAGGAAGGACAACTTAAGAGAGGATACAAAAGGAGTTAAAACGGAATAGACAGAAACCCAAAGTAAGATTGATGACTATATGAGTTAGAATAAACCCTCAAAATCCAATCTAAACAAAATTGACATTCAAAAAGAGGCGAATCCACAAAAAGCAAATTCAATTGGAAAACCTGCATAGAGTGTTTATCAGAAAATTGAAAAATACAAAGCGAAGCAGCAACAATTGGTTAAGACATGAGCCAAAAGCAAAATTTATGGCTTTCAAACCCAAGAAACGAAATTAGCCTCATTGAACATTCGGGCTTACACCTTCTCCCACTGATAGAGCGGCATAAATGCCCTAAAGGCCTAGGCAGGAACCCAAAGTCAGATTGATGATTATTTGAGTTGAATGAACCCTCAAAATGCAATCTAATCAAAATTGACATCCAGAAAGAGGAGAAACCATAAAAGGAAAATTCAATGGGAAAACCTGCAAAATGTGTTTATCAGAAAATACAAAATGAGTCAGTAATAATTAGTTAAGACAGGAACCGAAAGCAAGATTTATGGCTTTTTTAGTAAAACCAAACCCAATAAAATAATTGAGCATCGTGGAGCATTAGGGCTTAGGCCCTCTACCATTATTAAAAGGGCATAGATTATGTAAAGGCCCTCTCCCATTGGTTGAGGATGTAAACAAGCTTCAGACCCTAGATGTCCTCTCCCTATCAGTAGAGAGAAATCCTCTTGTACAAGAAAGCAGACCATACCCATCTGTAGTGATGCTATTGCCGTTTCCGGCTACCATACCTAAAGTGAGAAGCAGAGGCTATGTGACGTCCATGAGTGTGCTTGGAAGTGATTTCAAAAGTATTCTTGAGAGAAATGAGAAGAAAAGAAGCACTTCTAGAACAAATCTTGCCAACCAAGGCGTTCATGAGTTTATTTCCTCCCAGGCCACTTAGGATCTTGAACCCGTGTGTTGTAATGTCAATGGGAGTAACCAAAAAATAGACAAGCACGATTTGATAGATTCCAGAGCAAGGTATCCTACTTAAAGATCATGTGCTGCTGGAATCAGCAATTCTCAAGGGGAGGAATCTGGACCACTGGCTAAGATAAACAATCACGGGAGGATTCTACATTTCCAAATGGACCCATTTAAATATGAGATGATGTAAAAGCTCCATCAAATTTTCGAATTCAATTTGAGTTGATTTTCAAAAATGTTACATCTGGTTAAAAATAAAGATATCTTTCACAATATTTTGGTGCAAACAAAGATTCATGAAATCAAATTTTCTATTCAGATGATTAGGATTGGAGGTTAAACTCTTAAAGAGAAAGCTGTACTTGAAATACTTGAAAAAAAATACTGGAAATATTGTTTGAATTCAAAAACCCAAGGTCAGACGAATAAAATAGGGTGATAAAAAATCAGCTTTTTTCATCAATCAATGGTACCTTGATTGGCAACAAAATAGGAGGATGTTGCCAGGAAACTGCAGAGCAAGTCATCCCTGAATCCGAAAAGGATATAGGTCAAGATGCAGTGTCAGATTTCTCACCGATCTGCTCTGTGGGAAGAACTGACATGGAAGCGGCACAACAATCTTTGCCAAAACAAATTACCAGATTGGAGCAGAAAACAAAGTAACTCTTTGACAACTCCAATTGCTGAGATGGAGCTGCAAGAGCTTTGTTTAGTATAAAGAAAGATAGAGAATACCAGATAGTTTTCCTGCAGAATTTTTTCAACCATTTAGGAAGCTTTAGGGCTGTGACAAAATCAAGTAGCCCCAATGAGACTCTTAAAGAGATGAATGACTCCAATGTAGTCCTAATCCTGATGAACAAAGCCAAATATCTTGGTGTCTGTAGGCAAATCTCCCTTCAAGATGCTTAAGCAGGACAATGGATCGAAGAGCTTTGTTTGATATAAAGAAAAAAAGAGAATACCAGATAGTTTTAATGCAGACTTTTTTCAACATTTTAGGAATATGATTTAGGAAGCTTTGGGGCTGTGACAAAATCAAGTAGCTCCAATGAAAATCTTAAAGAGATGAATAACTCTTATGTAGTCCTAATCCTGATGAACAAAGCCAAATATCTTGGTGTCTGTAGGCAAATATCCCTTTGAGATGCTTAAGCAGGCCAATGGATTGAAGAGCTTACTTCTGGATCTGATATCAGAAGAACAAGCAGGATTTTCAAAGATAAATTATAATATTTATGGCATTGTCAGTATTCATCACCATTAAGGTATGATCTCAACACTGGACATGGCTAAAGCTTTTCACTGTGTTAACTAAAACTTCTCGGCCAAAACTTTGCTGCAATTTGGCATTTCACAACATTTCTAACATTGTAGTAGAAGCTTTCTTTCCTCGCCTTAAATCATGATTCTCATCAATAGCTTTTCCAATTGGTTTTTCAACTAGCTCAAGAGGTTTGAAACAATGAGATTACCCATCTTCTTATCTATTCATTTAACAGAAACCCTTGGTAGGGCCATACCTGCTAAATAGTGATCAAAAGACATTATATTTGCAAGGAATCCACAAATAGAGGAGACAAAGAGAATGAGGACGATTCTTCATGTATGTGACCTTGCTTTGGGAAAAAAAATTAAAAAACAGAATCATAATTTTATTTCTTAATGTCAGCATTGGACAGCCAATTAATATCAATAGAACTTCATGATTTGAGAGTCTCCTTTCAAAGCAAATATAAATTCTTGAATCAATTGAACAAGGAACAATCAGTTACTGAAAAAAACGATCATCAGTGATAGATCCAAAATGGTACTGATTGTCGGGATTGAAAGTTTTCTGCAATGAAGTGCCAACTAGTATATTTATCTCCTCTCAAAACGCTTGGCGTAATTAATCACCTTCAGGTATAAAGAGATTCCCCTGCGTAATGGACTAATGATCACAGTAAGCAGCCTCTGTTAACTTGGAAAAGATGTGCAGGCTAAAAGAAGGAAAAATCACAGAAAATGATAAGAGTTTCTAATCAAATTGTTTTTCAATTTTCTTCTCATTATTTTATCAATCTCTGAATCTTTTCTCAGCTATCATATTTTTCCCGTGAATTTATACTTTTAAGGACCCTTTGAATTTTCCTAATCTCAATTTTGACCAAGGACCAATCGAGGAAAGGATTTTCCAGCCCTTCCAGCTGTGTTCCTTGCAAGAAATTATTAGGGAAAAATATGTGCATCTCCTAGACCCTTGAGGCTTTGATTAGCAGAGCACAGATTTCTTTTGCGCAGCATTTCTGAACACTTTGATTGGGAGCTAGCAATACAGTCAAAAAAAATTGCCTGCTGTGTGAAGGATGGAACCAACTTGCATTTGCTGGTCTATTTGATTGAAAAGAAATATAGAAATTTTTAAGATAAGAGTCCCGATGTGAGAATGTGGCTAATCAGCCTTTTCAGAAGCAAACGATGCTGCAGCAATGGAAGAAGACCTGAGGATGGAATCAATAGAGAAAAGGGATCTGAAAAAAATTCCTGCCACAATGAAGTAGTGAAAAGACTAAAAGGGTTAAAGGCTAGATTCCACCACCTGTTGGTATTATCAAACTGAGGTTCAATGGAGCTTCCAAATTGAATCCAAGGGCTTACAAAGCAAGTGGAATTCTAAGGAATAATTCTGGAAACTGAGGAGCTTTTGCGAAATGTATATGGGCACCAAGTATAAAAATGTTGCAGAAGGAAAGCCTTGGCGGTCATTCTAAAAATGGCCATTCATTTAAATCTCAGGAGGATTACAGTAAAAGTATTTACAGTCATCATATGGGGCTAACTAGAAGAGAATTTCAAGTAGTGGAGAATTGAGGCTTTTATTAAATAAGGTTTTGAAAGTTAAATCATACTTTAATAATATCCAATTCAATCAATTCCTAATGTATCGCAATAAGCCTGCAGATTGGTAGAGAACACAGCTGTCAACAGGGGCTACCAGCTTGGTGTTTATCACGGAGGCCTTCCTTTCATCTAGTAGACCTTAGACACAATTGTTCTATATCAAAGATGGGCAAAAATAAAAAACAAATCTGTATAACCTCACAAAACATATGGTGATGCAGCATCACAATGCAGATCCACATTAGATACCCATATGCTGGGTTTTCCAGCCCCTTGAAATCATCTTCTCATAGATTCACGTAATCCAAAAATTGGTTAGGGCAATGTGTAAGATAGAATTTTATGACAAATATATGGCATGTCTATTGATCTGCATATTGTATATTACAAAACTTAGAAAACAGAGGATGAATGCTTTTGTACATATTATACAGCAATCCTACACCCAGCTGCATTTAAGACAATAAAAAAAGTAGAGGCAACTTTAAAAGTAGCTCAAAATCAATGTGACATAGCTAGCACTTTATCTGAAAATGCATTATCAAACATAATCCAAACTAAGAAATAGTAAACAAACTTACCTCAAATCTCAAATTTTCGCCTCTTCGCATAAGTTCCAATACGTTCCGAATCTGTTGTGAAAAATGGGATCAACACAAAGGTATCATTAAGAAACACATCCCTAAAATGGCTATCTACCATCTTCTTGGTCACATATTTAATAAAAATATTCTCAATAATGAAGCCAATAGAAACAAAAAGTAAAGAGTTTGTATTTGACAACCGCCTTACAAGATATCTACAAGTGTTGGTGGACCTCACTAAATGTTCCACTCAATATTAATAATCCCATCATATCAAAGTACAAAAGCATAATTGTAAATAATGGAAAAAAAAAATTAAGGCAAATTTTTAAAATGGCAGACTACCTGCCAATAACAACCTGAGATTCATATCCAAATTACATCTAGAATTAAAATACAGAGCTTCATCATGATGCTGAAACTTGAGCAATCCGTGAATAAATGGACAAAGAGAACAAGCAGGAGGTGGCCTTGGAAGCAAGTACACATGCCAAATGATATAAAAGCATCAATGACAATTTTCCCTAAAATCCAGAGAAATTTAACAGGATCTTTCAAGATAAGCAAAAAATTACACTACAGCACAACAAAAGAGATGGTACTTTTATATACCTGCATATCGCAAAAAACGATATGCAATATCATCCCCATTATAGGTTTGCCTTATCTAACTCTACTACAATCATATCTGGTTGAGCTGTGTAAACCTATATTGTAATCAGAAATGTGTGATCCTGGCAAGTCCATTTAAACATTCTCAACTTCATCCCAGAAAGATGTTCATTTCAGAGATACATGTGCCATTCCCAACAAGGTGACCAACTCAGGATACTTCTTGATCAATCCAATGAAATCAAACTGCCCCAACAAAAATTCCCTTCGCAATACACAAATGCAATAGCAAAAATACCACTACTCAACAAAGAATATAAACCCTAGACCAAACAAAAATCCTAAATAGCAACTAGCATCTAATTAACATGGACCTAGACCAAACAAAAATCCTAAATAGCATTAAGATGGACCATCACCTCATGTATAATCTGTGATACACATGATAGACGAGGTATGTTTGTACTGTCAATGCTTATATTAGTATATTTTCATTTTGGTAACTTTGCTTACATTTTTATAGTTGTTTATCTATCTATAATTCATATACACACACGAGAATGGAGTTGAATATCCACGTCCAAATTCCTCTGTAGATTCCCCTGAAAGGCTAAGCTTTTGCAAGAAAACATTTTTTAAGACAATTTATTATCATCCTGAATAATAGAGGACCAAATATAGCATACTGCTAGGATAATACATTTCTTCCAAAACAAAGCTTTATCAAAATGTTTCGGTGATGAATACAAACCTCAGACATTAATCTGTTGCGTCCATCACCTTCAGCTGCAAATGCTTGCAGTGATCCAAAAGGAACACCTAAGATTCCTTCACCCTGGCGTTCCATCAACAATGCTGATCTTATATATTGTGGGCCTTGGGATCCAGTTCCTGGTGGCAGAAGATTCTCCGATGAGGAAGAGGTATGACCAGTTCGAGAAGGATGAATATAACCACTTTGGGAAGACCTGTTGATAGTAGATGACCCCGAACCTTGAACACCACCAGAACTCCTCCTAGGCACTTGTGTGAATGGCATGTGTTGTGGGCCCCAAGGCATGACTGGTGGGGGATGTAACATTGAAGAATGGCTTCGAGGTTCATTTGTGTTTCTATTCACTGGCGTCCAATTTCCAGAATCATGGTTTGCTGGCCTACTATCTGTACCTGCAACAAGCCAAGCATTGTTTGTATTTCCCATCATGATGTTCCTTGAACTTGTTTCTTCCTGCATAGACAATGAACGTTGCCCCCCAACAGCACCCGAGATAGAAGGATTGCCTACTCTAGGCATAGAAGAATTATCATTTCTTCCTAGTGAGTGCAAACTTCTTTGAATACTGGATGATGCATGAAACATACTAGACTGGCGTAATGGGCCACTATTACTGCCTCCTGTTGAGCCCATATCCGCAGACAGGTTGCCAGTGAGCACCCGTCTAGAATGTGAAGAATGAGGCTGCAAGTCAGGCGTAGCCCTTCCAGCATTCCCAAATGGCCATATATGAGGAAAATTTGGTTCTGGCTGATGTGCTGAATTAAATCTCACTCGAACATTTCTCTGAGAGCCATCTGATTGCCCAACCATAGAGAATCCACACCTATAATCTGGAGCAACATCGCTTACAGCAGCCCCGGGCCGGGGAATAACAGGTTCTTCCAATGGTCTTTCATCGGGAAGCATTGTTGCAGGAACAGGAACTGAAATACTTAAACTATTACCAATGTTCTGCCTTCCAGGAATTGTAAACCTGAGATTGCCCCCATCCCATTGAGAAGATGGACTGGGGTCCAAAGATGATGAACTTGAAATACCTTCTGCATTCTTTCTCTTGCAAGATACTCTCCTGCCCTCCGTGATGTGATTTGCTCGACCAATACTGTTTTCAGCTAAACATCCAACTGTGGTGCTACTAGCAAAAGCCATTTGCTCTGGTTCGGATCCAACTAATACAGTTGGGTGAGGAAAGCAGCTTGGATCAATGTATGATCGCCCTTCATTGCCAACTGGTGTTCGGTTAGCAATGAAATCAAAAGAATTACCATCTGAAGTTGTTCCATAACTGCAGCTCGGGTTGAGATGCAAATGATCATCCATAAGAGAATTGTTTAGGATATTCACAGTACCACTTTCTGACGGATGGAAATTTGTGTCCAGCAATTGTCTTTCATCAATCCTTGAAGTTGACTGCATATTTGAAACAGAATTCCAGCTAATAGACATTTTATCTTCAACGTCACATCCCTCACCAGCTGCATTCTCAGATTCGCTGGCAGTGGCACTGCCAGAGGCCCACCCATCAACAAAAGTACTACTGCTAGCATGGTTTCCTATATTTCGAAAATTACAGTTTGAACCATTCCCAGAAACCTGATAATCTGGTAGATTTGAAGCAGCCATAAGATTTATTCTCTCGTCCTGATAAATATGTGACTCAACATTTGTGTTACTTTGCTCAGGCATGTTTCCCAAATCAAAGTTTTCTGGTATGGGATGCATAGTGTTTCTTTGGCCTTGCATTATATCTTGTGGCAGTCTTCAAGATCAAACGTTAGGCCAAAGAAGATGTGCTGTTACAAAAGATTTGCTATTAATTATAGCTCAACATATCATCTAAAAAGAGCATTATTCTTTGAAAAGAAAAGCAGAATCAAAGCGGTCATTGATTGTCATCAATTAGCTTTCACACCATAATAGCTTAATAAACCTGCCTACTGTTAGACACTCCGGAGTAAATTCAGAGAAGACACTACATGATATTTAAAATAGAATCAGGAAAAGATCACTTACAATATGTAGAAATTAGAATAGCACCAACTTTCACTAGCCACTTTATTTCACCCTAAGCCCAGATTATCTACACAGAGAGGACTCCAGTGAATAAAAAAAAGGGAAGATTGACAACTTAAAAGGTAGCAAAACACAGCAAAAATGTTTGAGAGAGTTTACATGTTTGAAATTGTCTATTTCTTAAGCAAAAGGAATAGTTGACTTTGAGCCTAAAAATTAAGCCAGCTATTTAGTACTACATGATATTCAGAATAGAAACAGGACAAGATCACTTACAATATTTAGAATAGTACAGAGATTCACTACCCACTTTCCTTCACCCTAAGCCCAGATTGTCTACACAGAGAGGGCTATAATTAAAATAAGTTGGATTGCCAATTTAAAACATAGAAAAACACAGCAAAAACATTTGAGAATGTTAACAGATTTGAAATTGTATATTAATCTCAAGCAGAAGGAATATTTCATTGTGAACCTAAAAACTAAGCCAGCTATTCAGTTTCTAGTTTTCACTTCAAAATGCTTATTCTTCTGCTGAAATCTTTAGGACTATTAGCATTGGCACCACAACTGAGCTGCATCCTAATTCCTGATCAAAGACGAGAAAAATTAAGGTAGCTACATTAAAGCCGACAAAAAATAGAGAGTTAATGGACAAAAAGAAATCATAGACAAGCACCATAATAGCACAAACAACTTAGTATATATGTAGAATTTACTTAATCACATTTGTAAGGACATTGATTATAGACAAATTAACTGGCAACAAACAAGTATTACATAATATATTGGAGGCAAAGTGATGCAGTCAAGAATAGGGGATCAATTGAATGACAACCTTGTCCTTGAGCAAAACCCAAAATTCAATCAAAACATACAAATTCTGAGATAGTTAAAATACACGAATTCTGAGATTGAAGAAAATTGAGATTGGTTAAATACCTAATATGAAGATAACTACATTCAATTGTGAGTTAGCATCATTCTGTGATGTCCTAATGACAAATTGAGGCTCATCCCAGACTTACTAACACTCTGAATATTAGATTTATTAATTGCCAAGACTGAAATTAGCTAGCATTCCAATTACAAAAACATTCACACACAATTTTGCACGTCTTATAACGTCGTAGGTGCCTAAAATTACTTCCAGAGTTTGTTTGTTTCATTCTTGGAATACAAAACGACACGAGTAGACCTTAGGCTGCTTCAGTTATGCTCTGCGGGGCTGATTTTTATTCTCTTCCCAACTGAATCTCCTGAACTTTGAACCACAAATCAAATGTCAGAAAACCAATTTACGCTTGGTTTTCTTTTTGTGAAACCATTCTTGGCTTGACACCTCAAATTCCAATAGGGGGATCATAGTCTGTTCAAATAAACCTTTACTTCCTCGAGACCCTATGGATTCCCCAGAACCATCTGTTTCTTTCCAGCACATCATTATTGGGCAAGCATTTCCTGTGTCAATCATGGTCGTTACACCCCATTTGGCTAATGAAGGCTACTGACCTTATTAAAATGACCTTATTTAAATAAATGCCTGTGGACCAGATAATTCCTTATATTAAGTCTGTGGCCTTACATATGTTATTATATTCAGTTCGCAGCCTAATCTATATTTCCTTACCTTAAATCAACAACACACGGCCCCAACTCTATGTCATCCTGTCTAACGGCAAAGGAAAGCTTTCATCCCACCCCTTTTGGTTTGTCTAAGGGCCCCCAATCTACTGCCACATGGAGTATCAAACAATATGCAGACCATATTGACCCTGTCAAGACTTGTCAGTCTGTGGACCTCCAATATTCGTTTATTTTGCTCGCTTTGCTCTTCATCGAATGGTGTGGAAATCCGTAATGGTATTTGTTGCCAAAATGAGCCTCCTGCTCTATTTTGTGCAGCTGAACCACATTCCCCGTTTTTCTCACACTTTCGAATGCCTTCACAGACTCTTTTGGGGTGTCTCATGGTCTGTAGGGCTTCTAACGGTGTGAACTCTAATTTTGGGGCATTTTGAGCTCTTTTCAAGGCTTCACAGTCAGCTAGGGACATTCTTGGATTATTTGCAGGGTGTTTTATAGTTAGCTGTTGATAAAATTCTGCCTTTCTTTGTGCTGCAGCCAGATCTTAAGTGTTTGTGAGTGATTTCAGTGCCTTTGCAGTGTAGAGGGAAGAACCTTTGAGAGAGCTTTGTTTGCCCACAGTTCGCTAATTGTCCATTCAAGGCTCTAAATTTGGCAGCTGCCTTTGTTGTCACATTGGAGATTAATCCCACATGCACCAAGTAATGGACCACGGTGGTCTTTCTATAGAAAAACACTTCTATGATTATGTGGAGGAAAGGCTCTTCGTGCTTAGCTTTTGCACAAGCTCAAATTGACTAAGGCATTAAGAAAAGCCCAGAGGCTGGAAAGTCGGGATCACGCCACATCACACAATCCCATGTACTCGAGTCCCTGGGAGGTTGATTGAAAACAAAGAGGAAAATCGGCTAAGGCAGAGAAGACCCTGGAACCTGTAGCCAATGAAGCCACATGGTATCAATCGCGGGTGATCTGGCATCGGGCAAGGTTCAACTAAGCCGGGAACAGATCAAGGAATATCAACACCAGGAACCACAAAACAAAGCCACATGGCACCAACCAAGGCTTGCCATGTGGCCCAATCACAAAAGTATGGAGTCAGAAGGTCGAGGAGCTAACAGAGTGACAAGCGAAGCCCTGAAGCCCATAACCAATGATGGGTTGCCACATGGCACCAATGACAGGGGGTCAGGTCCTCGGATGGCAGAGATTAAGTGGAGAAGCAGCCAACAACATAAGAGGCAAGGACACATGGCACCAACTGACTAAAGATCTCGTAGCCAATGAGGAAGAGACAAGTGGCAGGGAAAACTGCTGGGGTAAATTTGATAGCCACATGGCCGCCATCTACATTTCTGCTTAAGACAGCCCATAAGTAATAAAGGCGGACACATGGCACCAATCAAAACCAAACATGTGGCACCAATCAAAACCAAACATGTGGCAAAAATCAAAACCGAACATGTGGCACCAGCCAAAAATCTGCCACGTGGCACCAATCAGAACCTGCCATGTGGCACCAATCAGAACCTGCCACGTGGCCCAATGAGAAAACGAAGCACTATAGTTCAAAAACCAAATTTGTCTCTAAGCTTTAATAGTATGGGCAACCGCATATCTCTGCGCCTTTGGCCATATCTTTTGATTAAGGCCACCAAATCGAGCAAGAGTGGATTCATTAGAAAGCTCTCGAAAAACGTTGTTGAATGAGACACATCTTAGGCCTTGGACCTTGTGTTTTTCGAGCAGTTAAGAGTCAAAACTCCTGCAGGCACTTTTTCGCATTAATACAGATCAGAGCAAATTCGGAGCTCAATAGGATTCATTGCTTAAGACCAACACCTTGTTTGAGCAAGCAGCCCTGCTTTCCATCAATACACCGCCCTTTTTCAGAATTTGAGATTTGACATTCCTTCTGGTAGAAGATTTTATAGTTGGGAGCTGGATTGGCCACATTCAATGTCTACAATCACTTTTGAGGAGGATTTTCGGGTTCCAAGGATTCAATTTTTCCTCTCCTCTCTTTTGCTCTTCTCTATTGTTATAAATGTAATGCTATCCATTGTAAAACGAATCATCTTGCTCGCATTCTCTAGCACTATGCTCTTTTAGACATAGGAGAATGTCATGTGCCCAAACCTCAGCCTCCACAATCTGTAATGCACCCAATGCCTCCCCCCCATGTTGTAAGCAGATTGTGCACCTTTAAAAGCAATGCAAAGATGTTGATTGTGGCTTTCTTTTTGTCCTTTAATGGTTGTGTGTTTGCCCTCCTTGCCTTCTAATTCATCATGGCATGTTGTGTGTGGGCTATATTTGCAGGTCCCTGGCTCTGTGTCACAAACAGGTTGAGGGAGAGTGTTCCCCTTCTGTTCTCGTGCATCAACTTTTTTGTTTCAGTTAGTTCTCCCCTTCTCCCTTTTCCCCTTGCAGTTTTTATAGCTTAGGAATTAGCTTAGTGTGGTGTAGGCATTGGAGTAGTTAAAATAGGAGCCAACTTTCTCCAGAGGGTTGCTTCCAGGAGCCCCGAGGTCCCCCACACCTTTGAAGCATTCCCATAATGTTGTTTGAGTTCCCAGGGTGCACATTTTTCAAACGAACAGTATTCAATTAGCATTCCAGAGGGCCTAAATATTAACTTTGTTCAGGGAAATACACCAAATCTGTTATCAAAAAATTGTCGCCCTTTTATATTCAATGAAAAGCCACAGCAAAATCTCCTTGTGTTCAATCCATCATTTTGAGCAAGCAAAACAGTCTACAGACCTTTTGAGTTTTAACCATAGCTAGAGCTTGTCTATCTATGAGCTCCCAATTTTCGTCCATTACCTACTAACAGAACGCTGCTTATACAAATCTGAAATGAGAGAAGATACAGCCTGCAAAGTTATTACACCGATAGGCATTCTATAATGAGAGTCGGGAGTGGTGGTGGTTGAATGTAATTTGTTATGACCTTGTATTTGCCATCCATTTGAGCCTCACTTTAAAGTTTTTCCTTTTTCTTAGAGAAAATTGAAAAATCGTAAAACCTTTGGACAAATGGAGATTGAAGAACATTTTTTTTGAGAAAGATTTTTTCGAGTCTCACACAGTGGTGAAGCTAGATTGATACCATTTGGCACCAATCAGTAGAAAATTTACAAAAAGGTAATAAAGTTATTAATAATTGTGGGGTGTGAAAATCCAAGATAAGAACCTTGATATTGATATCTCTTAGCATTTTTAGATAGATGCGAAACCATACACTTGTGGCCTCAGCCACTAGAGATTAAGCAAGTGGCTTCAAATACAATCCAAGGCTGGTTATATTATGGCCAAGGCTATTATAACATAGAACCAGAGCCTATAGGGAAATATTCAAAGGCGATGTCTTATCAAAAACATTAAGCTTAAGCTTGCAGGTTTCAAAAATTATCATCCAAGGCCGCTTAAAACAGTAAGCTTAAAGCCTTCAGGCTTGAATAATTAAAGACAGAGCCTTAGAGTACAGTTGCTAGTGGCCTCTATTTCCTTTGAAGGCAAGAATTGGGAATGTTTATGCAACCAGGCTTATAAATAAATACCTTCGGGGCAAGAAACAAATGCAACGAAAAAAAACCAAAAGATAGGAATTATTGTTGTTTGATGTAAGATTCCAGAGATGCTCATACATCACTAAAAAATAAAATATCAAAACATAATTGTTTATTGTTTGATAGGTGACTTCATGGTTAAAAGGATTCTTATAGATGCATTACTGGTTAATCTAATCTGAGCGTATCAAAGTAAATTCTCCACATACTACAAATTAAATTATCTTCCATCCTCTTCTTAAACCCTGACTGGGAATGTGCACAGACAAATTTGGTGATGAGGATTATCATAGATGCACTACTACTGAATCTGATTGAACGTATCATATGCATATTTTCCACCTGCTACAACTAAAATTATCTTTCCTGCTCTTCTTAAGCTCTGGCTTGGAATGTGCACAAACAACTTTAGCAAATGTAGGTTTTAGCAACTAACTAGATCATTAACAAACACTAAGCAAAATATTGGGTGCCATATGCCTAGATGAATCAAACCAAGAAGTTCATGGGATGGAAGTAGAAAAAATTGATGAGGGAGATGTCTGACTCAAAAGTTGGCAATAAAACATGCCAGCTAAAATTTCAGTTGAACATCCAATAAGCAAAGAGAAAAGCTTTAATTCACCCCATAAGAGAAAAAATTGCATAGATTTATAAAAGCATTGGCACTTTATGCTGCATTATATAAGTCGGTTCATATAATAAAATGTTGCTAGTTGAATTTGCTAAGAACATCCCTATATGATATGATAATCCCAAACACTCGCTAACAAAGTATCATACAAAACAACATAATGGGGACCAAATTACCATAAATACTTACATGGCATGGTTTTCTAAATTGAAACAAAAAATAATTTTCCAATAAACATTATCTAGAGTGCACCATTTTCTGACATAAAATTCTCTCATAAGAACTACTTGTAATTATAGTACCCAAATTTGGTCCTATGGCACTTGGCGATATAACTTTGGCATTTATCTTGACATTATCATATTTACCTATTTATTGACTAAACTTAAAGTTCCCTCCTCTATCCTAGACTTTGAGTCCACTAACTCATAACTTATTCTTCAGCTAAGAAAAAAAAGAATCACTCCACGGTATATAGAACACACCTTCAAACTATTTGGTCTTAGATCTAGTTCCAGCTTAAGCCTGGACGGGTTCATGGAACTAGGACAAGTTCGGCAAACAAATCTGTCTCTAGATTGACGAACCTATCCCCCAAGCCAACAAATTTGTCCCTTGTACTTGCAAGGGTCATCTTTTCAAATGCACAAATTACCTTGCTCAGCTTAGGGATGGTTGAGTAAAAAATCATTTGAATGAGTCATCTATATAAACACATGCACCTTTACCCATCAGGGGCATCTAGGGATCCCATATCAAAGGCACAATCTAAAATGGCAGGTCGTTGTGCACATTCATTAAAGCACCTCTCCCATAGAGCACACCACATCAAAGTTACTCAAATTTGATTGCATCCCTATTGCTGCTGTAATATCCCTGAAAATAATTTCTAACAAATCTGGATATTTTTGTTAAACCCTAGGGCAGTAGTATTAAAAATCTGACTTTTATAACAGCAGCAATAATCTGATTTTTTAATATAAAATCAGCAAACCATAATGTGTAAAAACAGTATTTTATTTATTGAATTTGAGCCAGTTACAATAAAAATACCAAGTGTCTTAATACAATTGTTTGGAGCTGAACTGGTGGAACACTTGCACCCTGAATTGTCACTACAACACCTGAAATGGGATTGCCCAGTTGAGAAGTGAGGGATTCTATCCTCAAATCTATGTGTAAAGGAGGGTTTCCGTCCTCTATTACGGAAGCTACTTGAAGACAGAAAATATTTGATGAATTTATAAGATGATTCCACAATGAACCCCAAACTTGCCTTTATAACTTCCAAACACTCTCCAAAGTGTGCGCCCCCCTTTAGACTTATATGCATAATCTTTGAACAATTAAAAATAATAAATCCCTCCTCCATGTTGGCGCCCAATCCTAAGAATAGGATTAAACACATTAAAAAATCCTTCATCCACCTCCTATCCTAAAAATAGGATTTTGGTATTCAGGCGACTCTCTTTAACTTTGGCATCCCCTTTATTTATTTATATATTAATTCTAACTTAGGTGCCCAATAATAGAAGTCAACCTTCTATTATTATTTTATTCTATTAATGCTTTTTGGATTAAAATATAATTTAAAAGTCCTTTTCCAATTAAAATATTAGAATATCCTTAGACCACTTAAATTAATTTATTTTCCTCTTTTAATTTCCCCTTAGCCTACGGAAAACAATAAAAATAGGCTTCAAAAGTGTTGAGCGTCAACTCAAGGCTTTGTCTTGTTTACTTTTTCTAACCTCCAAATCATCTTAGGATTTGGACAAATATGTGTGGCTTGATCCCTCTTTGAAGTATTGGTATGTAGTGCAATGATCATCACATCAGGGGGATGCGGTGAGGTTAGCCCAGTGCAAATGATGACTAGCTTCTTTTTAGGTCAATAAGCAAGACGACATATACAAACACAAAAGCATCATCACAGAGACCCAGATACAAGAAACAAGTCTAAAGACAAGGGCAAAGCAGGCACAAAAACCAAACTGTAGATCAAAAACCCTAATACGCACCACATCAAAGTTACTCAAATATGAATACATCTCTCTTGCTGCCCTAAATCAAACAAAGACTAGCTTCTTTTTAGGTCAGTAATCAAGACGACATAAAATATGAATACATCTCTCTTACTACCCTAAATCACACATCTTCGAACTACAATCAAACCAAACGACAATTGCCAAGTGTTGAGAGTCTAATCAAGGATCCATCTTGTTTACTTTTTCTAGCCTCCAAATCATCATAAGATTTGGAGAAATATGTGTGGCTTGATCACTCTTTGAAGTATTGATATGTAGTGCAATGCTCATCACATCGCAGGGGTGTGGTGAGGTTAGCCCAATGCAAATGATGACTAGCATCTTTTTAGGTCAATAAGCAAGACGACACATACAAACACAAAAACATCATCACAGAGACCCAAATACAAGAAACAAGTCTAAAGGCAAGGACGAAGCAGGTGCAAAAGCCAAACTGTAGATCAAAAACCTTAGAGGACACATATGTCGATGCTCATCACATCGTGGGGGTGTGGTGAGGTTAGCCGAGTGCAAATGATGACTAGCTTCTTTTTAGGTCAATAAGCAAGACGACATATACAAACACAAAAACATCATTGCAAAGACCCAAATACAAGAAACAAGTCTAAAGGCAAGGACGAAGCAGGTGCAAAAGCCAAACTGTAGATCAAAAACCTTAAGAGGACACATTCGTCGATCCCAGGACAAATTCAACCATGAATTTGTCCCTTGCCGAACAAACCTATCTTGCGCTCAGATCCAAATTCCCTATCCAATGTGAACTCGTTGTCATGCAATCTAAGCCCAAAGAATGGTAATATCTTTCTAAAACCCTAACCCTAATTATACTTTCACTATCCTATTCATAGTGTGTTAAGCAATTTGATTATGCTTACATAATTTAGTATTGTGATTTCAGTATTTACTATTCTAAATTATCGTAATACAACAAAGTAATATCTAAATTCGGCAAAACCCTAGAATTAATATTACAATAATGCACTCTTACTAATAGTGAGCAATATCGACAACGAGAAAAAAAAAGCAATATTTGGTGTTATCTTTCTTACACTAAAATATCGTCATAAATTAATATTGCAGATATAAATTGTCCACCTTTCAACGTTCCGAAAGCAATAAATTTGATCAACATTCAATTACCCAACATTCAACTTTTCTAATGTAATATGCTACAACATTTGTTCTTACCAACATGTTTGTTCTTCATTATAATGTCACTACATGCCATCCATTGAAAAGTTACTTGAACATTATCCTCAGGAAATGTGGGGTACAAATAGAGGTAGAGGTATGCATTTTCAATGTATGTATATATAAAGTTAGATTTTAAGAGACATTCTTATAAACATTTCAACCATCATGAAATATGAATATCAAGGGTGAGTTTCTAAATTTTATAGGCTTTTGTGCAGGCTAGATGTAGGGCTAATGTTCCATTAAGGATTTGGACAGCATAGGGCAAGTGTTACTCATAGTTCAAAAAGTCACACCCAGCAATTACTCGGCAACCCAACATTTTGACGCATGCTCAGGGCTCAACAATTTCTCGACAATTACTCGACAACTTTATCACTACTTCAAAAAAAACCATAAAATATCTAAAATGGCATGTAAAACACTATTAACAAGCATGATATATGCATGTAGAGAACACACGTTCTTTTTTTTAATTCTGAATTGCCCCCGCATTCCCTGAGACCCCTCAAGTCCCTATAAAGCTCAAACAAACCCCCGAGGTCTAGGCCTCTAAGGCCATCTTAAGGCTTACGAAGCCTTGAAAGAAATGCCACCAACAAGTAATTGAATATGACAATACTATAGGTAATAGATTGGTTATAACTTATACACTATACAGAAAAGAACGACCTTATTATACTAACTTAAAAAATATGTTAAAAGGACTTTAATATTATTACTGACTAAAAATTGTAAGGCTTACACAGAAATTAATAAAGAATTCCTAAATATAAGGAATATAATATTAGACTTCCACCGACTATAAAATTATAAATATCTTAGGCCCGCTATAAAACTTTGAACAAGGGTTTGTATGGTTTCAATTCGCCATTTGGAATCTCGTTCAAGCCACTACATAAAAGAAGACATAGGTGTTATGAGTTGGAAAATAAGAGAGAGCACATTACACACTAAATGGATCAAAGTAGTGATAATGTGCATTGTGCATCAAAGTAGTGATAATGTGCATTGTGCATCATAGTTTGTTTTCAAAACCACTGCTAAATCTTTCAATTTAACACACAGTTCATGAAAAGGCACAGATGAAATCACACGCAGCAAAGAAATAAATACCATAAAATCAAACTAAAGCACATAGAAAATCACAAAATCAAAGCGTTGGCCGAGTTTTTTCGGCGACTTTTTGAGTTTCAGGCAATGTTTCAACAAGTTTGTGTGATAGATCAGCAATTTTTCAGCAGACTAGGCTCACGAATCCTATACAAAGTTTTTGTTTAACAAGCAAGCGGCAGGTACTCACCAATTTTCACTAATTTTTTGAATGCCTCTGCCTCTTATTTGTTTTTAGGACAGGTTCCCTCTGTAGAAGTCTTGAGATGGCAGGACCCCGTTGGAGGTGTCTCAAAGAATTCCTCACACATCTCCAAGCATATCCAGTCATGATGCACCTCCACTTCCCCCTCACCAAGGCATCCTAGGGGTCAAGAGACACGCCTCATACTTATATTGCTTAAACAACTACATTGCACAGTTACATCCCCCCCCCCCCCACCAAACCCATACTGGCACATACCAAATGTTGTACAGATACACCCCCAGTACACTCAAGTACATCCCAAACATACCAAAGGTGTACCTATTGCATTTGGACCTTGCAATTACAAAATAATTATATTAAATTCATTGACTCGGTCATTGCAAACCCTAAAAACTCAGAAATTAATAAAAAATCAAATCCTAGACTCCTCTAAAACCTATAAAAAGGCACTCAAGCATTACCAAAACACACAAACAATTCATTGTTGGTTTTTACAAGTTACAAATTGAGGAGGTTTTATACACCTCATTTTTTACGCTTGCTAATCTTTTCCCTTGTGCAAAGCACTGTAAAGTGGGGAGTTAAGACACATCCCCCCTGAAAACCAGACATTCTAGGGGCAGTGGGATGGAGGTGAAACATCCCCCCCACATTTCCGTAAGGGCAGGAAAAAAGGGGATTCCCTGAATATCAGGTGATGGTTTTTTTTTTTACTTTTTAAAATAATTATTTTTTTAATTAATTTCTTTGTTGTTTTCTCTTTAAAAACACTTACCAGTTAACCATAACCTGATTGTATTGTATTACAAAGACATTAAGAATCAAGAGTGATATATGAATACACAAATTTTCGAGTACAAATGCACATGGACTATCACAACATGCTATGAAAACCAGTATCATACATATTAATGTTAAAAGTTATATGGACATATAGCATTAGTATAGCTATATGTATGCTGCTGGGTTTTTAATATGGACGTCTGGATGCGGACTGTATGCACATGGTGGACTGATATATAAATATGAACTGTTATTCATAAAAATTTTAAAATTTATCTGTATATTTTTAATATTTATAATTTTATATATTATTTTAATAGTTGTCCCCCGGTCGTCCCAAAATTTTGGAATTTTTTGTCATCCCGGAAACTCAATCCTTGCGTCCCACCGTCTTAGGTAACACTAGTGCAAAGGTTGTTAACATTATCCTCTTGAACCGTTGCCTCAAGGGGCCTATCAGGATTAAGGGTGATCGGACTTGGTCACATGGGCAAGACCACAACATTTGTAGAGATATCCCTATGTCATTCTTTATACCATTGTTACCCTATCCTCGCTTTGTTTCCTCTCTTGTTCGCATGTTACCATCATTATGTCCACATGTTTACACATTCTAGTCTTCCCATCACTTTCAGTCATCTTGGAACTTCGTCACACTTCCATTATTTAATTGCCCTCCATTCCTCATTGTTTTGCATCCTTAACCTTAGGCCTCTCCCCAAAGTCGACGCAATCGACCATGGTTGATCGTCTTGGCCATTGATCTTGTTTCCTCTATGGCCAACGAGATCAATCACATTGGGCATATTTCATATATATACACAACATCATTTTGGTATCAATCAATCAAATCATCACATCTTATTTACACATTGGACATTAGCACACATTTAAATCTACTTATTAGACTTGAGGTTTTGGAGCTTGCCCTTTTACATTTGGGTCACAATAGTGAGCTAGGACTGGAGGTCTTCTTCTTGAGCTTTCCCTTCTCCACCCATAGTGATTATCTCTCAGTATCATATTTGGAGGGAATCAATGCATTAGTGGTCACACCACTTGTAAGTATCTCTAACCCTTCTTTGTCCTTCATTTCATGTTTATTGTTGTGCGAACGGTTGATCATTCATTGCCATAGATTAGGGTGGATGTATGTTTGCTTTAATTTATTGCTTTGTCTTATTTCTGTTATGCCCTTTGGCTTTGTCCGCCTTTTGACCCATCTATCTTTCCGATCCTAATAGGATACCTCTATTTACTTCAAGTATAAGCCTTGAAAACTTATAGCTATCTTAGGATTAGGGTTGCTATAATCTAGAATTGTGACTCTTGCACTCCTTAAGCAGCTTTGGTATCTACATCTTGTGTGCAGACCTAGATTTGATCCTCAATAGTAAAAGAATAGGCATGAATCCATCTTAGCCCGTCATAAAGAGGCTGCCATTGCAAGGAGGACTTGTTTGGAGGCATTTGTAAGGTAGGATACTCCCCATGCTAAAACTAAATGCTGTAGTACAGACTCATAAAGAGGTGATAATCTATGGACAGTATAGATTTCAGGTCATATCATTAAGTTCATAAAGTTTGTGGTGCTATAGATTTTATGTCAAATCATTAATTTTATAAAGTTTGTGGACGCTATAGATTTTAGGTCAAATCATTGAGTTGTTAAAAGATAACGCAACCATCAAGCTGGTTATTGTATCAAAAAACCTAATAATGGTGATCTATAAGCAGACATAACAACAAAATTAACAATGTTCCCAGGATCCTACACAAAAAGGAATAAAATAAGATTAAGCATTTGTTTATTCCTGAAATTCTGAACCACTATTCATATAGAAGCTAAAGCTAAGTTTAGAAACATTCGAAGTATATTTATACTGATTCATTTAATCTACTTTAAAATAAAGGAATGAAATTCCAATCAGTCCCAAATACAAATTGAAGAAAATTACTAACAGGAAACAATTGAATGCCTCAGGCTCAAGTTATTTTCGTAGACAATCACTCAATAAAAACTTGACAGGAGTAGCTGAAATTGTACCGATAACAAAAAGATCCTAGTTTTGTTGATTTTCTTAAGCTTTAAATGTAACAGGGACCAATGAAGAACAATGATATAAGGATAAATGTTATAGTAAATATAAATAGTATATAAAACTATGTCATCAAAGTATTTGGGACAAGGAAGCTCTCCATTGCTCAGTTTTTTTTTTAAATTAGCACGCATTAGCAGCACAGACAATTACCACACTTCAAACATTATATGGTATGCCACATAATATTAGACAAAACAATCAAAGTGCGAGACTAAAACAGAAATCACACAATGTGATCGAAGGGTAAGTGTTTTTTAATTAATCAAGTTTAACAAAAACGTAGTAAATAAGAACCCTCTTACAGAAATTAGCTAAACAGTTAATTTCATTATTTTCTCCTTTTCAATTATTTTGGTTTGATTTGCATTTCTAAAGCATTTCTAGATTGCAAAGAGTTATAACCAACTATTTGCTGGATTTGACTGTTATTAGATTAATAAGCAATATATGGCATGACACATAATATTAGACAAAACCAGTAAAGCACAAGAGTAAAACAGAAATCACGCAAATGTGATCGAAGAGAAAGTGTTTTTCAATTAATCAAGTTTAACCCTCTTAAAAACCCTCTTACAAAAATTAGCTAAACAGTTAATTTTATTTTCTTCTCCCTTCTAGATTATTTTGGTTTGATTTATATTTTTCTATTGTATAGCATTTCTGGATTGCAAAAAGTCATAACAAACTAATTGCAGGATTTGACCAGTACCAGATTAATGTGTCTCAATAACACACAGTTTACAAGCCAGGTTAAAATGTGTTTGCAACGCATGTTATAGAGGTTTCTGGTAAGCAATGGCTCGCTCAAATGGAAAAAAACTTGCTAAGGAAAACATAAGGCAGAAACTTCAAATGGAAAGGGGACTCCACGCTAAATTTTTAAGCAATCAAAAAGGGGCAGTGCTATGACTCTAAAATAAACAAATAACGCTCGGGAAATTAAAGATGAAAAGTGAGAATTTCAAAATCTCATACCAGAATAGCAGGACAGGAAATACCATGGCAGATGCAGCAGCAAATTGGGAGGATGGAAAAGTTGGTCACAATGGTTTATACTCATCCTTTTCCTTCCAATATACTTGGCACTGAAGAAGACAGCTTTCCCTATGGGCAGTAATGGATATTCATAAAATTTGGATTTTGATATTAATGTCATATATTAGTTTTACCAGTTTGGTTAGTTAACCTCCACCAACTGGGGGTTGGCATCTCAGCCAACAATTTTCCCAGATCTACTTTCCCTTAACCTTAGGTACCTTTAACATAGGGAGAGAGAGAGAGGGAGAGAGGGAGGTGTTTCCACTACCATGGACAAAACAAAAGCTAAAAATGATTAGATGAAAACTATTGACATGAGGATCGACATAAAACAGAAAGAAGATGTCATTTTGTTAGAATGAGGGAAAGGGATAAATCTGAAAATAAATGTATAAAGGAACTTTTACAAATCACCAATCTCGATTTTCTTATACATATCCTAACCATTTAAAAGGAGGAGAAGCGACATAACAATTTGAAGGAAAAAATAGAAATTTTATCAGAATCTGGATTGTAGTAGAGACAAGCAAGGAAGGATAAATTTTAACATCTGATAGTCGGGTAAAACATCTGCATATTTAATTGTACTAGAAACCATTTAAATGTCAATTGAATTAGAAAGCCTATTAGGTCGAATGGGATCAGCTCAAGCAGAAAAACACCACGTACAACTTGCTGGGTGGTATGCCACAATGGATGGAAGCAAGTTGAGTCGAATTTTCTGGAAGACCTACCCCTCGGTCATGGAGCCTATGCCTACAGTTACTTAGAGAAAGCGAAATTTACCGAATCACAATATTTATAAATTTGAGATTTTTTCGCTCATCTTTGAGGTGCTCTGCGGTTTGCAAGAGAGAGAGGACTAAACAATATAAAATCAAGATAAAGAAGATTAAACAATATAAAATCAAGATAAGGAAGATTAAACAATATAAAATCTCACGCAACCTTCGCATTTTAGAAAGCCTGGCTGCAATATATTGCGTAAAAACTATTTCGGCTTAGACATGGGAACTAAAGAAAAAGAGTAAAGGCCGGCCTGATTTCATGCATTGCGGGCCTCTTTCAGAAAGAAGGATGACAGAACATAAAAACCTGATTGTGCTGTAACGGCCACCGTCAGCTATGGATCCTGTGAGCTTAAAAAAATGAAACAGAGCAAAAACCACATTGCAGACTTCACATCGCGGGCTATCTTACTACTAACGCCCTCACTATCTATTGCCCGTACAATATTTGGTCTTGGCCACAACCCCCCATTGAAATAAACGTTGGGCATCATATACAACATCCTTAACCAAAGTATATATTACAGAGAGTCGCTATTTGGAAAACGGTGTAAGGTCCACAATAATTCAGACCATCCTCCATCGATACTCGTATTTATAGATCCAACATTTGACGGCACACTAAATTTTGAGGTGTTCAATCCTGAACTATGTTAGATGAAAAAAAAAAACCTTGAATTCCACACATCCAGGGATTTCAACAATCCAAGGAAAATTTTCACAGCCACCTAACATTCGTCCATTTTACAATACGTCCCAGCACAGACCCAAAAAAAATCACCCAAATTGTGCACATCCAGAAAGGAAACTAGGGTTTCAATAAGGTTTGGTAGAGGGTTTGGATAAATTTCCAATCCACCGGCCACAATGGGCAAGAGTCATTTACAACAATGGGCAAAGGCATAAAATTTCCTGTTTTGAGAAACGAAATTGAAGAAGTGTAAATATTAAAAACGATTAACTTTGCGATTTGCGTCCCGTGAGAAAAGATGGAGAAAGATGGGTTAGGAAGACGACTTACAGAAATGAGGTCCGATGGGTAGCTGGAAGGAGAGAGAGAGAGAGAGAGGGAGGAAGAAACTGCAGATTTCCGAGCTTCCCTTCTCCTCTGGGTATTAGAACAAACAACGCTCGCAGGGGTAAGAATATAATTATAGGGGTGCTATCCAAGGAGGTGGTGGTGGTGGTGGTGGTGGTGGTGTTAAATGGGGATGATCTTGGTTGGTAAAGCACCCGATTATTTGACTAGTAATAAGAGGCGCGATGGTTCTTCCCAGATTCGATCGATCCCTTCCCTAATGCATTTGCCCCTTTTTAACAAACAAATTCCCCCACCCTCCGCACCTAGCAAACACGCAACCAAAATCCAAATCCAAGAAAAGAGATAATAAATGATAGGTAACTAAAAATAAAAATAATTGAAGCCCCTCTTGTTTCAATTTTTTCCCAAAAAAATTAGGAGTCTTATTTATGTCTGCGGTTTATGGGGTTAGGCCACATAATTTTATTTAGAAAAAGTATACTTGATAAAATTTAGGTGAGAAATTATAGGTATAAACATTATAACTATTCTATTCTATTTATAATGTAGAGTATGTTATATGAATAGAAAAATCTTAAATAATAGGGAGAAACTTCCAACCTCCTCTCCCAAACAATTTTTGAAAAATTTAAGAGTTGTTATTTTACAAATAAAAATTCTTTGTTTTTTAATAAGGAAAATATTTTATGGTATTTATGGCTATATTTACGACGTGAGGCGTTCTTGTTATGGGATGCGACCTGTATTTCCTGACAGGTTTTGGGCATCGGACGGCTCTCTTTCGAGGTCGTTGAAATCCAACGGCAGAGGAAGCCCTAGATTTCATTCGTGTGGAGGAAGCCTGCGTGGAGGAAGCCCTGGATTTCATTCACATGGAGGAAGCATTGGATTTTAGGTTGAAAGGGTTGTTGGAAGATTGCATGGGTCGTTAATGCCTACACTGCTTCGACGGTTGTTCATCATTGCACTTCATAGTAGGGGCTGGAATAGCTCTGGAATAAGCGCCTCTTCTTTGGCAATGGAAGGATTATGTTGTGCGTGGCAGAAATATGAGAGGGGGTTTACATGTCGAGAAGGTTTGGGTGCCTCTAAATGCCTGATGTTTGCATTCCTGAGGGTATCTTTTCATGTTGGTTTGGATTCGTCTTGCATTCTTCTAGTAGGTTGTCTCGGTTGTATCTTTTCACTAACAACCCGTCAAAGTTGTGTTTCACCTTTAACTTGCTTCCGAGGTCTTTCCCGTAGGTGGGTTCTTGCTTAAACAATGTATGGTGTGCTGTGTAGGTGGTTTTTGTGGGGGGCATATTCTCTGCAAGGTATTCGAAGGTATGTCATCTGTACATCTGCTATGTTTTATTCAGTTTTATCTTACCCATCCTAAGAATCCCATTCGTCAAAATATGCTATCACCGAAGGTATTTTTGGTCTATGTTTGCTTATAAATTTTAATGTGGTTCAATAGAACACTATGTAGCAATAGGAAATTAACTTATTTTAAGGGGGTTTATTTGTTATCAAGGAACTTCTTGGGAATATTAGTTTTTATCCTCTATTTTTGGTCCATAGAATATCATTGTTTGTATAGGCATTAAGGAATCGACTCTTTGAGAACAACCATGGATGCCTGACATATATTAATTCAAATGATTAAATATCAGTGTTGGAGGATATACCTTCTTTGCAATCATAGGAGTCTGTGAATTCAAATGACAATTGAGGTAAGAGGTATCTTTGCCAAACAATCATATGTACATGTATACCACTTGCCTCGTTTTACATATATATCTATCAAGGTGTTTTGCAACTTAAGACAGGGATAGGCAGAAAATCCCAAGTTCCATTATCAAGGCTTGTTACATTGTTGATACTAAGATTCTAAAGCCTGAATTGCATTTGTTTCAAATTTTTTAAAGCCTAATAGGAACAAAAGATTTGATGTTTTATTCCTTGAAAGGCTGTTACAATAAGGTCTTTGGTGACAGTCCCTTTTTAAGAATGTAGTGTCATGGCCTGAAATTATCAAGGAACAAGGACTTATTTTAAGGGGTGTTTAGAGTTATCAAGGACCAGGGGATTTAGAGGTTATAGAGAGTTATTTTTTGCTAGATGGTGATGTTTGCAGGTGATACAGTGAAATTTGGTCATTGAGAACAACCTAAGGATGCCTACATATTTAATTGTTAAAAAGATTTTCAGGGTTGAGGCATTTCATTTTTTACTGTTCATGACAGAGCTTCTGGAATGGAATGACAGTTGAGGTGAGAGGTACTCTAGTTGCCACGAGAGTTGCTATTGGAGTTGATAACTTCCAGTAGGTAATTCAATACCTTTAAAAGCGATTGGCTGTCAGGGTCTGTTATCAAGGAAAGTGAATTGTTGAAAGTACTAAGATTCTATCAGTGAAGCATCTCCAAATTAACAAGGATAATGATAGTCGAGGTTAGAGATTAAGTGCCTATTCCTTGAAAGCTAGTTAGGGTGAATTTTGTAATTGGAGATTTTGCAACCCTTAGGAAGTCACTTTGTAATTTCGGTGAAACAAAAGAGCTAGAAGAGTATCATAAATGGGTTGGATTTAGAGTAAAGCACTAGAATATTTAAGGGAAAAATTAGTCCACAGATATCATTGTAACTATAGGCATTATGAAATTTGTTTGAAACAAGGGATTTTACCCTTACCCTGAGATGTTATAGAAGATGTTGAAAGCTTCTTTCAACCTTTTACTTCATTGTTTTGTGTTATCAGAGTTGGAAGGTAAGTTGGTTTACCTCACTCGAGTGACTTACACCCTGTCAGGCATTTTTGAAGCTGATAACTTCTAGAGGTAAATAATAACCTTTTCAAAAAATGTGTACTTAGGTCATTTCATTAGTGAGGAAAGTGTTATTGCAGAAGCCTTCCAAACCTCTTTTACAAGAATATGGGCTATCCTTTTAATAATTTTTATCTGCAAATTATCTGGCTATTAGGAACATTTACAGTCTTGGTTAGAAACAACTTAAGTACCTTCCCCTCACTTTAAAGAAGGAGGGTGAATTTTGACATTTCATATTTTGCAAAGAATGTGGACTTTGAAATTTTGCATGTGTGAAAGTGATGAAGAGCTGAAAAGATTACTGTATCTTAAATTGTGGATCCTTGCCAGAGTTCGTGGGCGCAACCCTAGATTTTTTTTTTTAGGCAAAAATTTAGTGGCCTCAGAATAATTGTAACTAAATAGGCGGGAAATGGCTTTGTCTCATGATGGGCTGATTACTTACTGGTTTTTACAAAATGGTTTTGTAAAACTGCTTTCAAGCAGTTGTCATTTATATGTTTTATGTTTTGATAGATTATGAAGAACATTGGAAGGTATGTTGGTTTACCTCATTCAGTGTTGTGACATTCTGTGAGTTATTTGAATAGAACTTCAAATGGATTGGGTAACCTTGTTCATTGAGAATGTGGCTTGTAATAAAATCTTTCAGCAGTGATTCTTGTTGCCAACGTAGCCAAAATTGGGTGAACCACGTTAGAATATGGGCTATCCTTTGTAAAGTTGTTTATTTTACAATTCTGTAATTTTATTTCAGATCTGATAATAATTTTCTGCATATTAGTTTCAACCTGTTGCGAGTCTGTCCCCTGGACTTATTCCAGAATATTTGAATCTCTTAGCTTCCTAACATCCTTTTACTACTATTCATGACAGAGTTGGTGTTAGATAGTTAGGAGAGAGACTTAGAAGAAGAGAGGACTTTTGGAGTTGATACACTTCCAGAGGGAGATAATGCCTCAAAATTGGTACTGTAGGTTTGTAATAGGATGAGGAAAGTGAATTCAAAAGAAAGTCTGCAAGAACTATCAATAAATCTCAAATTTTTGGCAAAGGAACAACTATAGTCGTGGTTAGGAGCCTTAAGGCCTAATTTGAAGCTAGGAGGGTGAATTTTGAAGGAGATTTTACAAAGAATATCACTTTGAAATTTTCATGAAGGATAAAGAGCCAAAAGAGTATCTTAAATGGTGGATGGCTTGCAGATTAAAGCACTAGAATAAAATTTAAAGAAAAAAATACAGTCCACAAAATATCATTGTAACTATAGGCATTAGGAAACGGTTTGTTTGACAAAGGTTTTTTACTTACTTGAGATTTACAAAATGTTCCCCCTCTCTTTCAACACATGTGTTCGTTGTTTTGTAGTTATCAAATTGGAAGGTAAGTTGGTTTACCTCACTCAGTGATTTACACCCTGTGGCATTATTTGAAGTTGAACTTCAACTGGATTATAACCTTTTCAAAAAATGTGTTTCATTATCATTTCATTAGTGAAATTTGTTATTGCCAAGCCTTCCAAAGCCTCTGTTACAAGAATATGGGCTATCCGTTTAAAGGTGTTTATCTGTAATTGTCTGTTATTAGTTGATATTTTTCTTTGTACAAAAATCTACATTTTTCTATACACATGACTATATCTTCCCTTTTCCTGCATAAAATAGTTCATTACAGATCTTGAGAAAACAAGCATATAACATATACTTAGTGAAAGAAAGAAGTGTATCCTAAACCAAATACACAAAATGGAATTTTTTTTCTTTTCAAATTGTTTAGGTTGATTAATTTTTAGATATTTCTATTTTTAAAAAATCCTTAGAATAATGTTTTCAAATTTTATACTTGCTGGAAAAAGTATGTTCTATATTGTTTTTGCTTGAATTCTTTTTTATTCTGTCAAGAATAATAGTATGAATTTTGTAAAGATTATATAAAGTACCATGCCTTGTAGTTTTGTTAAACCTAGATGGACATGTAGGGGCATGTGCCCTACCGAAGTCAGGAATTGGAGTGTGCTGAGAGATTCTATTTCTCTGGGAGGCCACTTCAATACGCCCCATGTAGGGCGTTAGACTGCGCTTTGGTAGGGCTATTTAAGCTGCCTGTCTTCAGTATTTTTAACCTCCTTTGCTTGCCATTACGGCACCTAACGTTTTATTGTTTCCTCTTAGATTGCATTAATGAAAACACGAAGTCAAATTTACATCCCCCCTGTTGGTATTACTGTCACAACACCACAACTACACAGACATGAAGAATTTAAAAGAACTCAGTTTGTAGTCAATGTGTTCCATCCTAAACAATCGCACCCTAAAAAACCACAGATTATAGAAATTGTGAAGGCACGCCTTCACTTACCAGTGGAATCTGTCATCTATCTTTCAAATTTTCAGACAGTGGATTCATTATCAAAAGGTTTTGGGTTGGCGTACGACACAGTTGCTGATGCAGAGAAGTATGAGCCCCTTAAAGAAGATGGGTGTCTTTGTTAAGAAGGAGAAAACAACATTTAAAAAAGATGACCGTGCTAAGAAAATCCCCTATGTGCAGTAGAAAGCTTTTCAGAAAAAAAAATGATGTTATGCATTGGGCATGTTCCTTTTTTACTTTGAAAATACTTGATATATATATCATGTTGTAATTAAAGCTTATGTTTTGCATTGTGCATGTTATTTTTGTGCTTCGAAATTACTTTATATAAATATCATACTCTACGTTGGTTAGTTTTTTGGCAAGTTGGAAATACACAATGCAAACAGTGTGCCGTAGTTTGCATTTCTTCATTATTTGCTTACCTATATAATATTTCAAATTTTAAGTGAAGTTTTCCAGCATAAATATATTGCTTTTTACATTTCTATTTCCATTCATATATTATCAATTTTAAAGCAAAAACACAATGTTCTGCCTCTTTGAAATTTAACCTACTATAGTATGTTTCCATTCATGTGCACATTGTTTAGATTCATATATCATAAAGTTTAAAGGAAGAGCACAATGTTCTGCCTTTGTGAAATTTAACCTACTATAGTATGTTTTGATTCATGTGCACACTGTTTAGACATCAAGAGTATATGTGGTTTTATATTAACACAAGAATATCCCTGTTTTAAAATGAAATGTAAACTACGCTTTTATCATTTTTACTATAAAAATTGCTAATTTAACTCTTATAATGTGAAAAACAAGCCAAAATTACAATATCTCAACTAACTTGCATGCTGAAATGGGTTTTTGTGCATTGCAATATACTTATGTTGTCAAAAAATCTATTGAACCTCCAGGTTTAGTCTAAATATTGCTGCAGTCAACAATAAAAAATAATAGAAACAACATTTAGTATTGCTCACATTCCCACGAAGATAACGTATATGTTTCTCACTTAATTCTTACTTCATTATGAAGTCTTTGCATGTTGGTACAATTGCTTACCATGAAAGTAAACTCCATCTAAAGTTTCAGAAGTGTCCCCATTTGACAGCATTGTACGCTATTGGAGGTTGGCCTTGTTAGTAGAGAATAGATTTCTCGAAGCTAAGAGAAGCAATTTTTTGATAAATTATATGTTAATAATAATGCATTTAACTTCAATTAAGTTTGAAATAAAAATTATCTAATGATCAAATTTTTGTTTTGATTGAACTATGATCAATGTTTTTAGGATATAAATGTTTTTTAATTGTTGGGATTTAAAATTATCAGGATGATTATGATTTTGATGGTTGAAAAATACAATCAATTTTTTTAAAATAAATTATTCCATAATAGATAAGTTTAGTTGTGATGATTGTTTTTATTTGTTAGGATTGTGATGGTTGAAAAATACAATCAATTTTTTTAAAATAAATTATTCCATAATAGATAAGTTTTGTTGTGATGATTGTTTTTATTTGTTAGGATTATTAAGAGTACAAGGAAAATGCAATTAAATGGTTAAATACGATATGTAAGTAAACTCAATTATTTGTTTTTAAGATATGTTAGTAAAAACAACAGTGTGATACAACAGTGCTTGCTAGTCCAGTATTCTGAATTGATTTGGGGGAATTTTATTTTGTTTCCATATGGGGTTGTAGGAGTTTGCATTTTTGCATACCCAACTCCTTAAATGGTTAAATACAATCACGTATGTAAACTCATTTTGTTTTTAAGATTTGTTAGTAAAAACAACAGTGTGACTTGATTTGGGGGAATTAATTTTCCCATTCCCTTGAATACTCAAAACATAACCAGCCCAGTATTCCGACTTGATTTGGGGTAATTTTATTTTGTTTCCATATGGGGTTGTATGAGTTTGTATTTGTTGCATACCCAAATCACAACTCCCAAATAAATGGTTAAATACAATCATGTATGTAAACTCAATTAATTGTTTTTAAGATATGTTAGTAAAAACAACATTGTGATACAATAGTGTTTGCTAGCTCAATATAGGGAATTGATTTTCCCATTCCTTGCATACCCAAAACATCACTTGCTAGCCCAATATGCCGACTTGATTTGGGGGCATTTTATTTTGTTTCCATGTGGGGCTGTAGGAGTTTGCATTTGTTGCATACCCAAATCACAACGCCCAAGAATTCTATAATGTGGGTTGCTGGTTTAGTTGTTTCTTTTTTCCAGTTGGTTTAGTATAGCTGTTGAATATTCTGTGGATGTTTTCATTTACACATGTATTACTTGGCAAAATCTTGCATACGGCTTAAATTGTTTTTAAAAATTGAAAAAGTTATCGAATATAATTGAAAAAGTTAAGCATTTAATTGTTTTTAAGATATGTTAGTAAAAACAACAGTGTGATACAACAGTGTTTGCTAGCTCAATACAAGGAGATTGATTTTCCATATTCCATTGGAAGCTACCCAAAACATCACTTGCTAGCCCAGTTTGCCGACTTGATCTTGGGGGCATTTTATTTTGTTTCCATGTGGGGCTGTAATTCTTTACAGTTTGCATTCATTGCACACCCAAATCACAACTCCCTAACACTTAAATGGTTAAATACAATCATGTATGTATCTTTACTCAATTATTTGTTTTTAAGATATGTTGAGTAATGAATCACTACAAAAAAATTTTTATCTGCACAACAATGTTTGCTATGCTTCTATTTTGGACATTGATTTTCCCATTCCTTACATACCCAAAACATCACTTGCAAGAAAAGGACATTCATTGGATAATATATGGTTGGTGCCATTTGACCTATACCAACTCTGATATGCAGCTTCATGAACTGTGTGTTGCAGTTTTATACTGCGAAAACAATTGTTGATGCTAATCTGATGACAAGGATTTAGTCTACAAATTCTTGACAGGCTTTGGCCATGTTCAAATTGTTTTCATTACCTTGCCTTGATTTTCCCTTTTAATAAAGCTGCTACACTTCATTATAGCAACAATTCGGCTAACACTTCTCAGGGGAGCTTCAGCAATATGTTTCAGGTCTTTCTCAAAATAGTCAACCAAAATAGTTACCAATCAGCGGTTGTGTCATCTTTACTCTTGGGAACTTAACATTCTACATACTGCATAGAATGGTAGAAAGTCTCCTTGAATTGGAAAGGAGGAAACAAAGTGCTGATATGTATATGACATCACTAGAACAATTTTTTTATATGCAACACCAAAACCAATAGAGGTTCAAGAAGTGAAAAAAAAAATTTCAAGGCAAGTGCTTCTATTTTGGACATCCGGTACATGTTGCCTTGAATTGCAGAATAAGGACTACAGACCCATTGAAGGAAGAATGGTAGATCTCATGGTGAAGGAAACGTTGTAAAAAGTAGCAACAATTGAGGGTTCAAGCAAAATATGAATGCATGGAAGGAACAATGCATCAATAGATAAGGTAAGATGAAGATGCTTCACAATCCTCTAAATGGAAGAAATTTTATCTTTGGTGAATCGGCAGTGATGAACAATCAATATAATAAATATTTCTAGCAAACTTCCTCCAATATTGACAAGAAAAAGACAACAACTCTTCAAAACATCCTTTGCAAGTTCAATACTATAGAAGAAAATGAGCTTGAAATAGGCTTCGGTTCTCAAGGAATTCATATACTAATATTCTCTCTTTTTTCTTCACACGACAACCTTTTAATACAACAAGGTTTTGATGTTGCACATTACTAATGAAAGCAATCTCGTTGAAAAATTTATGGTTTCCTTGAACTGATTTGGGAGATAGTTTGTTTACTACCACTTCGGTGCCATCAGGAAGGACTCCCTACATTGAATAGATAAGGAGAAACATGAATAAGGCATCAAACGGTACTTCCAATAGCTGGTAATGAAATTGGTATTGGGGGCTGGAAACATAACATACAAGTTCTGAAGAGAAATTCAAGAGAACCATTATGAAATTATCTACCCAAAGATTTTTTTATCAGAACTAAAAGTATTTTCTTGTGTCAGTTTTAAGCTAGGCTAAAGGAGCCCATCCATATAAAAAGATGACAACTCCATGATGATCAAAATCAGGATAGTTAAAAGTTTTAATCATTACATCCTCTTTACTAAATCATCACATTCTTACAACCCAGTTTTAAATTCCTTTCACCAACAGTTGTGGGAATGATGGATCAGCATCCCCAAAAATTGCCACAATATATTACTAATGAAGTAACAGGATTCCCCTGTTTTGATCCATCTTGAACAAAGTACTAGGGTTCCCCTGTAATGATCAATTGGAGTTATTTGTTAATATTGAGACTTTGATTAAGACGGTTGAGACCAGAGTCATAGAGCTAGATTATGGGGAGAGATTCAAGTTGCCTTGCTTGATAGTTCAGATAATGTCTTAGGATTTCCAGAGCAGATCTAAGTATTTTTAAAACCTTGAAATATTTAGGTAATGGTTTATCAAGGATTTTTTCAATGCTTTCTGCTGAAAAATATATGATTCCTTGAATATTACGTTATACCAGAAAAAGGATGCATTTTTTTTCAAAACAGAACATAAATTTAACTCTGGAAAAGTTGCTTAAGCCCAATTAAGATTTCTTAAATGTACTTACACTACAAGGATTCATAACTGTCATTAGAATTCCCCTTATACAACAGGTGATATGAAAACCCAACTTACAGACCATAAAGTGCACATGTCAACATATGTTGTCGCCAAGGTATCCTCTAAGTCATCATACTTCTGAAGGTCATAGTCTGAGTTATGTGGAACAATCAATAGCGAAAAGAAGCATCCAAACCTTAGAACCATCAAAAGCTTTTGCATTTTCCTCTCCCACGAGTGTGCTATGTAGCCATCCTTCAACTACGCATTGCTCAGAGCACATTCCACCCTTGCATCTCTACACTCTGATAGAAAAAAATCAAAACAATTTAAATTTAGGGGCACAAAGCCTTTGGCTCAAATATCAACACTTTAAGGTATATATTCTGTCAAATTCATCTATAACTTGTAGTAAATTGAATACAAAATATTTCTCAAATTTACACCTAAAAGATTTCTGAAATGCTTCTATTTATTTCCTTAGGAAATCTACTTCACAAAATTCTCTCAATGGCTTCCAAGGTTATATCCACACATTGCCAAGATTGCATTTCTTTATGTTCTTTGAGATTCCATGTGTTATACTACTAGATAAATTCCATTTTAGTTATATTATACTGCCAACGTATATGGGTTGGTTTCCAAAAACAAGGTATGGCAGTTAAAATTTATATGAAACAACATGTATTTGGTCTTTCTTTTGAGGATGCCCTGCATTTGAATTGAAAATCGTTGGACTCACATTTTTTAGTGAAAATGTTATTCTAACAATTAAAAGTTTAGTATATTTTTTTGGCATAACAAATCTATTCAAACAACTGCATTAAAGGATTTTAATTACCTAGATGTTTTATAGCCGAGGCTTTCAATTGCCAATTCATTTATTCATTAGAAACCAAAGACAACTTACTATCCCTTTGTTATTATAGTTTATTCTTTTATTCTTACTATTATATTCATTATCTTATTTTAAGAGTTCACCCGCAATTCAATAACGTATTTACAAGTTAAAGTTTATTGCAAAACCTCGATTTCTTGCTTGCGATACATGCTTTTTTCCTTGTGCCATTCTGGATTTGTATGCGTATAGCTAATTCTATTTTAATTTTAAAAAGGAATCCTAAATGTTTTATTTTTGCATTTTTAAAGTTTAAGGCACAAAAAACTCATCTAATATTTAGCAAGTTTTTCTCGCAGAAACAATTGTTGCGTAGGTTGTTTCATTGATGATAGTAGCTGCTACAAAAGTAATTGAAGTGGATCTATTACGTCATTGTCCTAGATTGAGGTAATTTAAATTTTTTGAGGATTTATAACTACATCGACCTGTGCGTTATATCGTCTACATTGTTCTCTACCTCAATACATATAATGTAACTCAAACTTTGCAAATCCTGAAGAAAAAACATTAACGACTTATGTTAATTACATTTGTTGGTTGCAGTGCCTGCATAATACATCTTTGATTGGGCCAAACACTACTTCATTTATTCTCAAATCACTTGCACTTTGCAAAAAGGTAACTTTCTAAGGTTATGAAACGTCACATCATCTTCTAAGGTCATTAAAGGTAGTTTATGTTTTCATCCCATTTTGTCGTTGAATTATAACGGGCCCCCATATTTCAAATTCCTAGGAAAGCTCAAACTTGCATTTAACAAAATAGAACTCTCCATTTCTTTTCGATATATATTCCATTAGTGTCCATTACATAACTATAGTGAAGATAATAGTAAAAAATATGTACCAAATAATACTAAAATGCACATTGATTAAAATTAAATACTCTAGACAAATAAACTGAAAAGCCATATGACAACATCAAAAAAAGGGACTGAGAATAGATCAACAAATTTTCAAATAGGATTGCAACATTTCCGAAAAGCTAAACAGTCTTACACATAATGGAGATAAAATTGACTGAAGGAGGTGTACTGAGTATCATTAAAGAATCCCCCCATAATGGCTTGACACTACAACTACTAAACTTGTCATTGTTACGTTCATCGTTCAACTCTGCAGTTCAACACCAAGTGGACCTGTCAGATGGAAATCATATTCACCCTGCCCTGCTTCCCTGTAAGTTTACAGGCCATGTACTCGACAAAATATTGCAGGAAGGGTCCATTGTGTTGCTCTGAAAATATGTCTGCAGAAATTATAATAAAGATCTGTAAGTTGCATCTTCATCATTGTTTGAGTTTTGTAAAGTCTTATTTTATAATTTTGTAATGTTGACTATTCTATCCCTGTGTTATAGGATGGTTCTTATTACTAACATGGACAATATTGTCTCCACTTGGCCAAGGCAAGGAACACCTGTTCCCATCCCTGAACATATTTTATGAGGGAAAGAAACAATATGTGAATCAAATCCCCCTACACACACTCAGCTGTCTCCAAACACACCCGCCTGTGATAGATACACTACTGCAAACAGTGAAAACAATTGCACAGACATTTCTGGTTTGACTTTAACGTCAAGGATATGGACTATAGAAGGCAGGGCTCTTGCTAAAACAACTCTCAGAGAGTACCGAAATACAAGAGCCAGTGGCATCATCTTCGCCTTTGATTTCGTGGACAAAAAGGTGGAGAAATAAGAATCACTTCTTTCAATGACGTTGCAAAAAAATTCTATACACAAATAGAAAATGCAGGACTATACAGTATATCTAATGGCAGAGTGGGTAAAGCAAATCGTTCTTACAACCATTTAAATAACGAATTAAAAATTTTCTTGCTTCCCTCGTCTACTGTCACTCCTGTAATTGAACTACAAAATGATGTTCCCCTCCATCACTTCCACTTCAAAGACATAAAAGATATACCATCCATGACTACATGCTCAATGGTGGACTTAATTGGTGTTGTGATGGCCATTTCTCCTTGCTCGACCATTTGTCGCAGAGATAATTCTGAGGCTATAAGGAGAACACTGTTAATGCGAGATATGTCCAGCTTCCGTATCTCCATAACCTTGTGGGGCCAACATTTACACGATCTTTGCGAAGAGTTATTAGAGATACTCTCAGTTCCATATTTTCCAATCTTGGCAATAAAATATGGCTGTGTTTCAGATTTCAATGACACAATTGTTGACACCATTTCTGCTTCAAAATGCTACATCAACCCTCCGATTTCTGAAACACAAGCTCTTCGCGATTGGATATTGTCACTAAATTCACATGTTCCATGCCCATCTGTCACCAGCAAAGATGGGCCTCCACAATCTATGGTTGCTAATGCTACTTTGTTACAAATTTTAGAGATGGAAAATCTTGAAACCAATGAGTGGGTAACTATTGAAGCTGAAGTATCGAATCATCAACATGGATAATTTCTTCTACATGGCTTGCCCAACAACAGTCAATGACAAACAATGTAGAAAAAAGGTTCAGCAGCAAACAAATGGTAAATGATTTTACAAAAAATGCAATATTCATGTTCAAAATTGTAATTACAAGTACGCTCTATGTATGGATTTGAAAGATGCTACAGGAGAATTGAAAGGGGTTACTGCTTTTGATGACACTGCATAAATGATAATGGGGATTTTAGCTGCAGACTTGCAATTTCTATGCATTGATGATGATGCAACACATGAGATTTTTGATCATGTCATTGGACATGCTTTCCTCTTCACTCTTTCTCTTAAAAAGGAAACATACAATGGAAAAACACAATTAAAATGTGTTATTCTTAAGTCGAAGACAACATGACATATCCTACAAATTCCATTGTATGGGTGTTCTACATTTTGTTAATGCGCAAATCCTCCCTTTGCAACAATGCTCTTTTTACATTCCTTTTTTCCCGTAATACCTTTTCCAAGTTCATCTTTTTAAAAAGAATATTGTAACTTGAATACTATATGTATCCCGACAATATAAAAAGATAATATTTTTTACATAAATCAACTACGGTCGTCCACTAAATTGTAATTCCTTTGCAATATTTGTCATATCTCCATCACATATGATTATGGATGGAATTATTTCACGTTGCTTTTCTACAAAATCAATTGTTTGTTATCATTTCCCATGTGTATAGTTGCATTTATTACTATCTTCTTGACCAAAATTTAATGTTTACATCTTATCATGCATGCACATTTATATTTACATTTCAATAATTAGTTATACACTAATTACTTATTGCTTTTCAAATTTCTTGCAAAAAACTCCAACATTCAATTTCAGAACATCTAAATGTCTCCTCCTCAAACAAGGGAGCGTACATGAGTGTATTACGCAAGAAATAGGTTACATAGCACTGAGCAGCAACGTCGCAGATACCACGCTCGCAGGCTGGCAGGTGCCCCTCAAACCTCCCTTCCTTCACACCAACCACAAATTCAAGCAACCCTACCAAGAATTTCTGCTTCCACTTCCTATTCTAGCCCGCCTTGCCCCATTCTACATCGCATAAATGATTTGGACGCCAGTTGTAGTTCCCGTCCACAATCTTCCTCGTGCTACACCTCCACTTCCACTTCAACCACCAACATTTCTACATATACTTCCTCGCCTTCTAACACACCCAAAATACCATTGGCACTTCCTTCTTTTAAGCAAGCACAATGATCTTTCCATAAAAGAATAAATACCTTTGCAAACATGGATACTTTCTCTGTTTATATGAAAATCTACCTAGGAATCGCCAAGAAAATGAGAGAGTAGAAATACGTATGCAATAGATGCTTCGTCGAGAAAAATGGTCATCGCTTCTCTACATGGAACAACATGAATCCAGGCCATCAACCTGCAATTCTTAAATGCCTTACACAAGTGGAGGAAATGCTCATTGCAAGAGTCAATCCAATCTTACAAGTTAGCCAAGTTCATGGGGGACAATACAAATACATTGGCCACACTATTAGTTTCCCACAAAATATTGAATCTATTGTTAAATACCTTCCACGATGTCTAAACGAAGTGGACATCTTGCTTTTATGAAGAAAAGGACATAACTAAACAAACTATGATTTCTATGTCAGCAGATCACGTGTTTGAGATGCTCTCCAGTTCAAAATTGCAAATGACCCTTACTACAAAGATATTTTGATCGACTACGACGCCTTGTCCTCTTTACCAATCGAACCAACCAATGTTTCTTCCAACTTGCAAACTGTTGAAATAAATAATCCCCCCCATCAAGATGAAATTTCCCTTGTATCTGATCCTGACGATTTTACATCAACCAATAGTCAATCCCTTCCATCATCCTTTGTCCCAGTTTTCCCTAATTCAGGTACTGGAGAGGAAGAAATTCAACGGTTCTTATTTGGTTCAACAAATGGCTCACCATTATCATTTCTTTGGCCTAAAATCGGCCTTTCCCCAATAAATGAATATAACACAGAAGGCTTGTTTTCCATGGCTTTCCCAACCTTGTTTCCCATAGGTTCAGCCATGTTTAAACAACCTCGCATGAAAGAAGTGCAACTTCATGAATATGCATTACACCTACTCTGTTACTTTGACAACCACTTTGGAGCGCACCCCAGGTTTAGGTACTATTTTCTCAACCTCATCATGCGTCATCGTAGCCAAGCAACAACTTCTGTCTTCATGAGACAAGATATCCTTCAAAACATTCCAACAACTATAAGTGACCTGCGACAACGCCTTCAGGCTAATCCAAATGATGCACTCCCACAAAATTTCATGCGGTTTAGCATGACACTTCGCGAAACTAAGTCTTTTTGGTTGAAAAGCAGAGGTGAACTTTCTGATATGATTGAACAACTAGCAACACTGACTTTGTTCTTCACTTCAAGTGCTGCTGACACCAAATGGCCGAACCTCCATAGTGTGATGCCTAACACTAGCCCTATAGATCCTCGCAAAGCACAACAATGGAGGAACCATAACATTATCTCTAACCCCCATCGAGTTTCTACATACTTACACCAAAGATTCACAGTATTCCGTGAAGAGGTCTTGCAAAAATACTTAGGAGCAATAGACTACTGGTATAGGTAAAAAATGTCTCTTCCTTTATTTCCTCTTCCACAAAGCTTCCTTATATTTGTTCATCTCTTTCCATGTATGAATGGCATCATAACCCTTCCTCTTACTTATTCATCTCTTTCCAAGTACGAGTGGCAACATAGAGGATCCACACATGTCCATGGGTTCCTTTGGCTTCCAGAAGCGCCAAATGTGGAGACAATTGACTGGAGTAACATGTCTGCTGTCAACCAAGTTAGAGAGTACTTCGATAAACTTGTTTCCGCATGGAATCCCCATTCAATTTCATGTAGATCAGAATACATTCACCATCCACTCCAAGATGATCCATGCTTATTAAAGACATCTGAAATATTGGCAACCGACCCTCTTTAAGACTTAGAAGAAATTCTAAATCGAGTGCAAAGGCATACCAAATGCTCTAAATGTACGTGCCTACGAAAAAAATGGCATGGAATGCAGGTACAAAGCACCTTGGGAACTACTTCAACAATCAACACCAGCAGTCAATGACACACACAAAGTCCAATACATGCCAGCCAAAAATGATGACAAATTGAATATCCACAACCCCGCCATGCTGTCCATCTGGAGAGCCAATGTTGATTGCCAACCTGTACTCTCTAAGCATGCAGTCCTAAAGTATATTGCAAAATATGCTTCCAAAGCTGAGCAACATTCTGAATCATACCACCAAATTCTCTCAAGAATATCTTCAACAACTGATCCCCATCAACCAGCCAAGGTTGCCTTTCTAAAAATGCTTACAGATAGTGTTGTTGATCATGACATAAGCACCCAAGAAACATGCCGCATGCTGCAAAAGTTACCTCTTGTTCTTTGTAGCCGATCCTTTGTTTCACTGAATGTTGGAAAGAAAATTTTGTGTCGCATCTCTCAAATCAATCATCTAGACTCTGAGCCAACAAACTTCATACATGCATACATAAAACACCCTGCCCATATGGAATCAATTACACTTATCGAAACAACCAAAAGCTGGTCTCACAACAAGCTACGAGCAGGTGAAAAATGGAAGTAACGGTAAACATATGCTATTGTACGCGTCTCCCCTAGATTTTACTCCACCCCCAATGACCATTCCTTTTCCTTTGAACTCTTCTGTTGGAGTGAACTTCTTCTCTACAAACCTTTTTGTAACATCCCCACAAACACTGGAACCACATCAGAGCAAGTCATTTCCAACTAGCTATTACTTAAAGACTTCTATCATCCTTGGCATGTCAAACGCATATCCATATCAAATGATTCCTCTTCCTTTGATGAATCCCCTTTAGATTCTTAAAACTTAGGTCCCACTCCACTACATGTTGAATGGGAAATTTTATCCCAATTATATTCAAATACTTCCATGTGCCTTGACAAGTTCAACATGCTAGGCCTTCGAGACTTTGACTTGCATCACAATTGGCTCCAAAATGGCGTACCACTTCATTTACATGACATTTCCCGGTCATTCATCAATATGTCCAAAAACACTACACCAATCCCTTTCCACATGCAAAATTCCACATCCAGCACAACACTTTTCTCTCCAGAACAACACCAAGCTTTCAATACTATAGTCAACCATTACAAACAAGGAACTATTTCACCCCCTCTAAAAATGATTATACAAGGTACTACAGGCACAGGTAAATCTTATCTCATAAACAAAATCCACAATTCATTATCCTCAACATGCCTGCAACAACCATCTCCTCTCCTAGTCATCGCACCTACAGGAGTGGCCACATTCAACATTTCTGCATTAACCATACATGTTGCGTTATGCATTCCAATAAAAGAAATAAAACCACTCGAAGGCATGTCACTTTCCACTCTCCAACAATCCCTACAACATGTTCATTACATTATCATTGACGAAATGATCTTCATAGGCCCAACACTCCTTGTAAAAATTGATTTTCGTCTTCGTGAAGCCTTCCCCCACTTCAAATCCACCGCTTTTGGAAACATATCCATCATTCTCGTTGGTGACCTTGGCCAACAACCCCCTGTCAATGACGTTCCACTTTACATCGGCCACACCTACGGAACTAACCTATGGTTTAGCTTCATAACATGCATCACACTCACAACAATCTTTAGGCAATATGGTTCAAATGATGCCCAAATTTCCTTTCGACAACTACTACTAAATATCAAAGATGGAATCCCACTCCTCCATGACTGGAAAACACTTATCCAATGAACAAACTCCCAGATACCTGTTGCCAACATAGCACCTTTCCTTCTAGCTCCAATTTGTTTGCAACAAACAACCTTGTCGACCAACACAACCTCAACATGCTAAAATCCCTCAATTCACCAATCGCACGCTCTAACGCTGAACAAACAAGGCCCAACTACTTAGAGGAACATGATGAGGATCAACTTGAACCTATTATCCTCTGTAAGCAACAAAAGGTTATGCTCACCTCAAATTTGTGGGTTGAAGCTAGCCTTGTGAATGGCTCAATCGGCCCCATTATCGACATTGTCTACACCCCATCATCATCCCCTCAAGCTCTTCCACTTTTCATTATAATCGACTTCAACAAATACAATGGCCCTCCTTGGAATCCACATTTCCCCACCCATGTCCCTGTACCCCCAATCTCGAGAGGAAACCGCAGGCAACTTCCTTTAAAAATGGCCTGGGCACTTACAATCCATAAATCGCAAGGGCTTACTTTACATAAAGCAACTATGGATATAGGTTCTTCAGAATGACCAGGGCTTACTTTCACTGCATTTTTTAGAGTCCCCTCCTTAAAAGACCTGCGCATTTCACCCCCTTCTCTTTTGAACGCTACTCCAAAACATCCCTTTCCCGACACCTCCTTCAAAGAAAGGAGGAGGAATCAAGACTACAAAATCTTCATTTCACCACATCCATACCATAATCCACCCCAACCCATCCCCCCCCCCCCCCACCACATTTAATAACATTGTCACTCCCAAATGCCCTGCTTCCACTCTCAAACAAGTAAGTAAACAACCCAAAACAAATTGGTGTCGATTACAATTTTTTTTAAAATTAGAATACATTACATTACGCTTTACTTAACAACTGTGCAATGATGCCTACAAGTTAGGGCATGTGTGCATGTATACTTTGCTTAATGCTAAATCAAATGAAGCAAGAACTACCACCTAAAATAGTTCTACAATTTAGTTAAAACAAAGCATAAACACCATCATGATAAGAATTAAACAAGGGTTAGATGCTAGCATTCATAAATACAAACTTTGAAACTAACAATGCTAAATATCTAACCTCCTCTATTCTCTAACAACAAATAAATGAATGGACCTAAGTAAGCTCCATGGCTATCAAAATAGTTGTCCTTAATGTTCCAAGAACCTAGGAATGGGGGCTAATCAAAGTTGGGCTACAAGACCCTTTTGACACCTCCCATATGACCCAAGCACTTTAAGAAAGAGGCTTAACTTTTCAAGATGATGAACTCTCAAAAGGGTAAAAGGCAAGCTCTTAGTCTTTGCTATATGCTTTGCATTCACTCTCTTAGAAAGTTTAGGTGTGAGTAAAAAGGTAGGTGGAGGGCTCTTTATATAGCCCAAAGGATAAAGGATTCAACACATTCTCATGGATGTGGGATAAAGGTAAAACATGATTAGGAATGGATAAGGTTGTTTTATTAAATGTAACCTTACTTTAGAAGGGTTTAATTTATGCTTAGCAAGTCATGGGAGTTGAGGGGTATTTTAATTAATCAAAGGTGATTAACTAATAGGTAGATGTAAGCTTATAGAAGCTAATTAGAGGAATATTAGTACGATTTAGGCTATTAGAAGGAGATTAAATCAATTAAACATTGATTTACTAGTTAAATGAAGGGGAAGACTAATTAATTACTAATAATTAATTAATCTAGATAGAAGAGGTGATTTATTAATGGAAGGTCGTTAATTAGGGTATTTGTTGGATATGAAACTTAATTAATTAGCTTAGTGTAATTAATTAATGATGATATGAGGGAAAATGAGTGCTTTTGACGATATGTCGTTGATTTGCGAGAAAGGGGATAATTAGCGCAATTTAAGTATTTAAATTGCTTGGGCATAATTATAGGTGTCTACATTTGCCCCTCTTTGGGGTGGCGTAAGTGATGCTACTTCAAAGATAGTAGACAAAAGAGATTTTGAAGGGATAGAAGAAAAATTAGTAGGAGGGAGAGATGCCCCCTCGAGTGTCGATGGGGGTGATGAAGGAAGCCGATCGACGATCGAAAAAGATGAGAAGTAGGCAGAAGAATGGGGACGAGGTAGGATGCCTCGAGGAGAGGGAGAATTAGGGGGTGAAAGGGAAGTGGTGTAGAAGAAATATGGATGAGAGGAGAGAAGAGCTTAACCTCTAGCCACTTATTTGTTTGGAACAAATTTGATGTCATCATATTGCCATGGGAACTACATCATCGGTCCTTATGAAAAATATAAGCATACGACAAAGGTAGAATGACATGAAAAGTCATACTACGAATGATTGTCCATTGCTGAAAACACCAACTCCATACAACATACAAAATGCAATGCAATACGAGAAAGTGAAAGATGCCTAACTCCATGCAACATACAAAATGTAATGCAATACGAGAAAGTAAACAAGCCAAATTAACAGAGAAACATAATATAATGTTTTTATTATCGAGCTTTAGTTACGACCTATGTAAATTAACGACAAGGGTTGATGATGGTGCCCCAAGCAAGGATACATGCGAGGGGAATAACGGAGGACACTTGGGTCTGATGGAAAAGTAATGTGCACCACGAAACAGTACCAGGCAACTCGTTGTGCCCTAGAGTATGGATGAAATAAGCAACCTAGCTTTTGTTGACGGAGGTAGATCAAGATGATCCGCAAGTCGCACACATGAACAAGTGAGAACCAAAGAGTGACATTTTGTAGGATGATTTTCAATTTATAGAAGTTTTTTGAAACATATTTGAATGTTTTTGATGATTTTTTTAACATATTTGAATGTTTTTAATGATGTTTTTAACATATTTGAATGTTTTGGTTGATTTTGATAGTTTTATGAAACTATGTACAAGAATATAAGGAAACGTGGATGCCCCTAGCGATAGATGGGATGTATAAGGGCATAAGGCCACGTGCATACCAGAAAGGTGAAGATGCAAAAATTCCCCAACAATTAGGTGGGAGTATTCAAAGGTAAACTCTTCACAGGTAGAAATGGGACCCAAGGCCATTATGGATAGGTTCAACATGATGGTGAACGTAAACCCATGAAGTGCTGGGAAGAAGCAAGGATGCCCCTAGTGTAAGTTGGCCTAAGAGCATGTGATAGAAAGGAAGGAGAAGATTATTTTTGTGGAAGGGGACAAAGGTGTCTGCAAACATGGAAAACAAGTAACCTTATACACATGAATGTTCTGAACGAAGTAGAAGAACGATGTGAATGATATGAATGTAGCTTAGAAGCCTCGCGATGAAGAAGTGATTAGCCAAAGGCATAAATCGTGAGACGAGATATGGACTAGAGTAAGAGTCTGAACAAGGTCCAAAAAAGACACTTGGTAACATACTAATCCTGTGTACTCATAGAGATCCAGTGTGTGCACACGGATTTTATTACCTCTTGAAGTGAATATTTAATAGACAACAAGTGAAGAGACCCTAGCCAATGTGTAGGAATGATTTATTTTGATAAGTGATTTTGTGAATGGAGGGTGAAAAGATAGCCGTACATTGCTCTGCTGCCAGCTAGGCGTCCATAGCCTCGATGGAGATGTATTTGATTCTAATCACAACATTGCTCTATTACCAGTCAGACGTCCATAGCCCTGATAGAGATTATTGGAAATACCCCAAGAGAGAGTTATATATTAGTTTGCTTTTGCTTTGTAGCTTTTAGCTTTTGAGTTTTGATTGATTTTGATTCTTTTGCTTTCTGAAAACTTATTTTAGCTCTCTTGTTTGACAAGGGGTTAAGAACCATTGATGGCTTGATGGAAGGAGGTGGAAGTGCTTACAATGACGACATTGGCTAGTGTCAACAAATATGTCCAAAAGTTCTTTGCAACAAGTTTATTAGATGTTGAATGTGATAGGATCTTTAAGAGGTCAGTCGTTCTTTAATTTACCAAGGTGATAAAAGACCAAGGTCAAATAGATACCATAGAGATAAATGTCACAAAATGCATGCGAATAAGCTAACCAAAATCTCACCGAAGGGATGAAATGACAGGAAGACTTACAGAAGAATAACAAGAAAGGGAAGAAATAAATATTCATGTGTACGCAACACCTGATTGTAATGTTTGATTTTTATACCTTCGATTTTATTTTTTTATTTTTTTATTTATTTTATTTTTTTTTGTATTTTTGCATCGTTTTTTATTTTTAGATTTTTGATATATATATATTGAACCGTTGTTACTAACAAAGTCACTCTATGTGATAAGATCCAACAACGATGTTTGCGACTTCCTTGATAAGGGAGACTAAGCATGTTTGTTTATCAAGAGTCATGTTTTCCCCAATCTTGATGATCGTGGTGAGTTCACACTCAACAAAGGACTGTGATTTATCCTGAAACATGGATTTTCTATGTGGGAACTTGAGTTCCCTATCAAGAGGTTTATGTACTTTGTGCCATACTTGATGGTTATGTTGATGTGCGTTCTTGAATCGTGCTTGATTTACAACTTTGAGATTGTTCCAGTTGTTGGGGGATTTTGAGCTCTTAGAAGTTTTGACCTGAGCTTGATAATGAACCTGTTTGGGTTTCTTATAAGCTGACGCTTGAATTTTCTGACCTTGAGAAGGAGAAGAATGCGAACATTTATGATTGATGATAGAAACGATAGAAATGGTAGTGGGCTTGCCATAACCATTGATAGAAGAAATATGTGATAGATGAAAAGGATACAGTCCAAGAATTGAAGAGGATGGGCTACCAGGAGGTGAGCCATGGATAGAAGGTGAAAGGCTACTAAGATGTGGCCCAAGAATAGAAGAAGAAGGGCTACTAGGACGTGACCCATAAATAGAAGATGAACGGCTACTAGGATATGGCCCAAGAATAGAAGAAGAAGGGCTACTAGGACTTAACCCATAGATGTAAGATAATGGGCTGCTAGGATGTGGCCCAAGAATAGAAGATGATGGACTACACGGGGGTGATCCATACCTAGAAGACAAGGGGCTAGTTGGACATGCCCCAAGAATAGAAGATAGTGGGCTACTCGAAAATGTCCCACAAATAACAGAGGGAGGGCTATTAGAATGTGACCCACAGCTAGATGAAGATGAAGGGCTGCTTGGCGTTGACCCTAGAAGAGATTGTGATTGAGGAATTATGATAGACAAAGAGTTATTGGGTGATGAGAAGATAGGCCATGGATCTATGCAAGACCAAGGAGTTTCATCACATAATGAAGAATGTGAAGATGGAAGAATAAGAGGAGGATCAAGTTGCATGATTTGAGGCTCTTCCTCCGTTTCTTGATCAAAGGAATCAACCTTTTCCTCACAATATGGAGATGCATCAAAGTCTAAAGAGAATCCTTTTTTGTAATCTACTAAAGGAATATCTTCATATGCCCCTATAAATGCCCTGATTGTTTCTTCATTCTGAAAGAGATCATTCGGTACGAGTTGTTGATCGATCCCTAGGGGTTTATTGGAAGAAATAGGTTCACTTGGCGTGGAAGACTTAGAAGATGTTTGATGATTATTGATAGAAGAAGATGGTGTGGGGGTCGAAGAATAAGTGTAGCTAGATGTCTCAGGAGTAGAAGAAGGTGGTGTGGACCTACCTATACAATGGTATGTCGTATGTAAAATAGTAGGATTAAGTCCAAAGTCTGTAGATTGCGGTGCATGGGTCGATTCAGATGTTTGTCTCGAGGGATTTTGAGTCACACAAATCTTCACAGAAGGAAGATTTCGTGGGGGTGATTGATGAAGAAGGTCCTGCAAAGAAGGGTAGGACTGTGATTCAAGCATCACATTAGATGAATGACCTACGAAGGAAGAGAGGACTGCGATTCAAGAATTGTATTATACTTCTGATTGGAGGGATTTGGAGTCGCATGTATCTTCAAAGGAAGAAGACATCGTTGGGGCAACTGATAAAAGGGGTCCTGCGAAGAAAGGGAGGACTGTGACATAAGAGTCACATTAGATGATTGATGAAGAGGATCCTACAAAGAAAGGGAGGACCATGACTTAGGAGTCACATTAGATGACTTAGGAGTCGAATTAGATGAATCCAAATAGTAGTTTGGATCTGAATCCTTAGAAGAGTCAGAGGAAATATTTGGATTGGAATCCTCAGAAGAAGAGGAAAGGTTTGGATTAGAATTAGAAGAAAAGTGGGGGGAACTCGAATAATAATTTGGATCAGATGTGTCCAAATCATACCATCGATTATGAGATGAAGGTGGGGAACTAGTTACCCGTATGGGCTCTTTAGCACGAAGAACTAAACGAAGTTTAGTTGTGATGGGAATCCTATGATTTGAATTACCGAACCTAGGTTTTGTATTTTGTAAGTATGGGGAACCGCACGATAGTTAGTCGTTTTTGGCGTTGTTTTAAGCACAAATGTCTAGATCTAGATAGTGTGATGGAACTCCTTCAAAGGGAAGGAAGTGACATGTCAATTTGGGTAGCATAAGGACAACCAACCAGATATTGTGTAAGTATGGGGATGCGTGCATGATTTTTTGAAGAAGGTCTAAGGAAAATAGACATCATGATGACGTAATATCGATGAGGTAAAAAGGGATTGCCCTAGAAAATAAGTTTTCTGAATGAATAATCACAAGGAACAATCATGCGAGTGTGAAACCCAAAGCCAATCAACAAGGAAATACACCATATGAAAATGCGATGCAAAGATTATCAACAAGATGTTTTCACTTATGCCAAGTTCAAGGAAATGAACGAAACGTAAGTAAAAACAAGAAGTCAATGTGATCTCCCAATCAAGATATACGATAAGCGAGCTCAAACTTGATTAAGACCTATATCTCAAAAAGTGCCAATTATAATTTGCGAATGACACAACAATATCACCAAGATAGTTAACCCACTTTGCGAGAAAGTGAAGTATTGATATCGAGGTGTTATTGATATAACACGCACAAATAGTAACACCTAGCACTCTTTGAAATCGAGGTAATAATAGAACCGAACTAAAAATCTCAAAGTATAGCTAGGAATAGTTAAACATGTGTACAACATAACCATAAAATATAGGTATTTATGTCGAGTTTACAAGAAACAAGACGTAAATATCAAAATTGTAGTGATACGATATAAACAAGCTAACTCTTCTAAGGAAGTCTGCGGTGATAAACCACGCCTAACTACAATGACGACCTTGACATGGGTATCAAGATTACAATGGCTACCAATGACGTGAAAACGCCTCCACACACTTTAGACATTTAACTAACCCAACTGCAAACATGGATGGGCGTAAATAGACATAAAAGTGAGAGAAACAGTCGATTGGTAACACAAAGGTATTCACCATTCTTTTGCTCAACAAAGTGTCAAAAGAATGTGAAGGAAGTAAATAAAAAAAAGATGAAAATTGTTAGCCTCACTTCGACAGAGTTTCGCCTCGCCCTAAGGCAAGTAAAAACTAGGCAAAAGTAATACGTCACACGTTTCTCAAAAAGAAGGTTCACAACTCAACACTGTTTTAAAATGGTCAAAGTGGGCTTCTGGCCAAAGTATATTCTCCTACGTGGTTCTCTCACCCTAGGTGTTACAAAGTTGCCACGAGCGAGCGCGATTTACCCAAAAAGTCACACTGACTAGTTTGGGAGTATCTCGGCTTTACTTTACCCCCTTCAAGAACAGTAGGCAACTAGTGCGTCTACGTGTACTATCACTGGGGTCGCCACAATGGACAACTTGTAACGCTATCTCACAAAGGAATCACTAGTCAAGTAGGTAGTGCGGAGCGCTTCCCGTTTCGTCCACAAGGTTCTCTCTTGCGTGGACTACTTTGGGGTTCCTGGAACCACCCCCATTGTTGTAGCTTAAGGCGTTATGCCAAAGGGGTTATGTTCTAGTTGAGCGGAGAGGGACGTACCCTTTTTTGAAACTTGCAATACAGTGTTTTGAATATGTTGTTCTTTTTATCTTGTTTAATTAGGTGTGGTTTGCTTGAAATTTTTTTGGCAACCTCTATAACAACTGTATTAGTAGTTTTTGATTTTGGTTCCTCCTTTCTTTGACAAGCGTTAGTAGTTCTCCAAGAAAATCACATTATTTAAAAGAGGATTAAAAGTTGCTTTTGATTCTCAAGATCATCCAAGGATGCAAGATAAAAGCATACACAACAAATAATCCAACTAAAAAGTAAAGAAAATCTTTTCAATCAATGAACCATAAAAAATTCTTGATAAATGTTCATTCCCTTAAATCAAAAGTGAAAGATGAAGTTTCTAATTTACCAAATGTTATAAAATGAAGACTAAAGTTACTTTTGATTCTCAAGATCACCCTAAGGTGCAAGAGAAGAGCATACACAAACTTTATCCCAACTATATAGAAATGGAAAACTTCAAATCAAAGGGACCATTGAAAAATTCTTTGTAAAAGGTTCATTCCCTTAAGCAAAATGAATAATCAAGTTTCCAAGTTTAATCCCAATGTTAACAAGATAGAGATAAAAGTTGTTTTTGATTCTCAAGATCACCAAAAGGTGCAAGAGAAGAGCATACACACACTTTGGTCTAAATCGAGTAAGCATGGAAATACAACATTCATCAAAACATTAGACATGTTAGAAAATGACCAGTTTTAAAATAATAGAAAAACCTGTAACTTTTGTAAGTATAAATCTTGAATTTATGTTTTTATTGCATAGTTAACTTCAATACCTTTCCAACGCAAAAAAATGGAGTCATTTCGAGTTCGGGAGTAAAAGTTATGGCATTCAGAAGATGGGTTACACATATGCTCTTATGCTCGTGGGTATGCACTTGACATGCACTCAAAAAATGTCAAAAAAACGTCCCTTAATCTGTAAAATGGACAAATTTTTCCAAGCAAGATTCAATTTTGACAACAATCCATCACATTAATATATGAATAGAAGACTCAACGCTATCAAACATTAACATACATGCTCAAGAATTTAAGATTTTAAAGAAATTGACAAAGCTAGCATGTAGAATGATGAAAAAGTAAGCTCTAAAAATGAAAACATGATGAAATCTTGAAATTTTCTCACCAAGATTAAATTTTGACAGCAACCCACCACATTAATATGTAAATAGAAAACTCAGCACTATCAAACACTAACCTACATACTTAAGAATTGAAAAATTTCAAGAAATTGAAAAACTAACATGTAAAATGTTGAAAAAGTAAGCTCTAAAAATGAAAACATGATGAAATCTTAAAATTTTCCCATCAATTCCAATTTTGATAGCACTTCACCTCCTTCATACCTACAAGGAATACCCAACACATGCAAACTCAACAAAACAAGTTAAAAAAACAAGTTAGATCAACATGTGTAAAAGAGGGTTAGTAACCAAAAATAAAACTTAACTACAAAAACTTGAAATTAAGTGCAAAGGACAATGGAGTAAGTCCCACCGGGCGTGCCAAATATGTGCATGTATACTTTGTTTAATGCCAAATCAAATGAAGCAAGAACTACCACCTAAAATAGTTCTACAATTTAGCTAAAACAAAGCATAAATACCATCATGATAAGAATTAAACAAGGGTTAGATGCTAGCATTCATAAATACAAACTTTGAAACTAATAATGCTAAATATCTAAACTCCTCTATTTTCTAACAACAAATAAATGAATGGACCTAAGTAAGCTCCATGGCTATCAAAATAGTTGTCCTTAATGTTCCAAGAACCTAGGAATGGGGGCTAATCAAAGTTGGGCTACAAGACCCTTTTGACACCTCCCATATGACCCAAGCACTTTGAGAAAGAGGCTTAACTTTTCAAGATGATGAACTCTCAAAAGGGTAAAAGGCAAGCTCTTAGTCTTTGCTATATGCTTTGCATTCACTCTCTTAGAAAGTTTAGGTGTGAGCAAAAGGTAGGTGGAGGGCTATTTATATAGCCCAAAGGATAAATGATTCAACACATTCTCATGAATGTGGGATAAAGGTAAAACATGATTAGGAATGGATAAGGTTGTTTTATTAAAGGTAACCTTACTTTAGAAGGGTTTAATTTATGCTTAGCAAGTCATGGGAGTTGAGGGGTATTTTAATTAATCAAAGGTGATTAACTAATAGGTAGATGTAAGCTTATAGAAGCTAATTAGAGGAATATTAGTACGATTTAGGCTATTAGAAGGGGATTAAATCAATTAAACATTGATTTATTAGTTAAATGAAGGGGAAGACTAATTAATTAATAATAATTAATTAATCTAGATAGAAGAGGTGATTTATTAACGGAAGGTCGTTAATTAGGGTATTTGTTGGATATGAAACTTAATTAATTAGCTTAATGTAATTAATTAATAATGATATGGGGGAAAATGAGTGCTTTTAACGATATGTCGTTGATTTGCGAGAAAGGGAATAATTAGCGTAATTTAAGTATTTAAATTGCTTGGGCGTAATTATAGGTGTCTACAGGGCCGACTGGTGCAGACGGTAAAGGCTATGGAGATGACTTGCAAAAAAAATAAAACGATAAATGTCAACACCTTTCTTATTTTCCTTTCTATAAATTATCTTTCTTACGCATGTACAACTTTCTCCCAATCTATAAACAATCCACTATGTAAAAACCATGTTGTTATAAATGAGAGACCAATTACTTAACATTGTAAATAGAAAAAACGCAAAAAAACGTCTAAAACAACATATATTTCAGAACTTAAGGATTTTCAATACATTCGTAAAAACCACATGCACATTAGTCAACCCAAAAAACAACTGCATAAACTTAATACTGCAATTCCTAGTTGCATCATGCTACACACCCGACCTAAGAATAACCCGCATTTTGGAAAAAAACACACACCCATCCCTTACGGCGTCAACATTGCATGCTTCATCGTGCGATTGCGAGTATTTATTTATTTTTAGCAACACCACCTCCATAAGACTACACCTTAAGTAATCTATAGTCTCCATAAAGCTACAACTAAAGTAATCTATAATCTCCATTGACCCATAAATATTAATATGATGAGAGGAATTTATTGTTAACTATTAATTATTGCAAATAAATCTTTATAGAAAGTGAATTGATACTTAATCTTTATTATTTTATTTAATATTTTTAAGTATATTTCTAAATTATAAAATATTTAATATAATATATATAGCAAAAAATAATAATTCATAGTTTCACAAAAAATCTCAATTAATTTTATTTAATGGAGAAAAAAATATTCAGTTATAAAATAATAAACATTCAAAAATTTACACAAAATATAATAATAATAAAAGAAGATTTCAATAAAATTTAATTTTCTATTAAATTTTCAAAAACAAAATAAATATCTAGAAACATTTCCCACTTAAATTCTAAAATCTATAAACATTGTTCACATTAATTGTGACAAAATTTGGTCTTGAATTTGTAAGTTTATGTTCCCCCCCCTCTAAATAGTTTATCTATTAAACTTGAAAATTATAAGTTATTCTAAAGGAGTGGTCTCCTCTCGAGGCAAATGCATAATTTTTTAACAACTCCAAAGAATTTATGGGAGAAATTGGTAGCCATGTGGTCAATGTTCTTCCAATTTATTTTGGAGAATTTTATGTATTTATATCATAATTTAAAATCATCATAATTATAATTAAAAATACAACCAACAACTATATAATGTGTATGATAACAAAAATTAAATTCATAAGTCTATGTACAAAAATTTACATTCAGGGGACACACAATAAATTTTACAGGAATTCTCGTGAGGCCTTAATTTTCAACAAGTGCATTTAAAGTTCAAATTATTCATTTTAGAAAAAAATCATAAGAGGAGCTTCCAACAGTCTGCCATGAATGCATATAAAGAATAACATTTTTTTTTATGAAATAAACTATATTACTTAATAAAAATATTATAGCTATCCATAAAAAATATGGGTGGGTAAAGGGCACACCCCACATTCAAACTAGTCGAGGCTAGGAGTCCAAAGTATCAAAAGGCAACAATGCTGCAAAACAAAAGGAAAAAAACTAAGCTTCCGCAACAAACATAACAGTAGGGGGCGGTGGTGGGGGCCCTTTGTCCTCCAGGTTACCACCTGGAAGATCATTTCCATCCGGAAGGGGTGGCCAGTCAGTGCCAACTTCTTTTTCTTCTTCTTTTTCCTGTAAATTAGGCGATATGGCGAGAGCTAGCCGAGGGACTTTGTCAGAATCCCATCCATCCCATTGCGCAAGAGGTAGGGAGTGGTGGCAGGAGCCCCAACCACTGTGATGCGCGGGCCACTGCGGGGACCCCCAAACACCCCGATTAACAGGGCTCCGCCAATGATCTGGTTGCTGCCTGGGAGAGCGATGACGGTGGGTACGTTCATTCGACCAGCCACATCTACCGCGACCTCTTGAACAAACACTTCCAGAAGGGGAAGTGGGGGGCTCCCATGCCACAGTGCAAGGAGCATTGGCCTAGTGATCCAGGAGGGTATGGAGGTGCCGCACTTCTAGCTCAACATTGCGGGCCTGATCCTGGATCTGTAAGAACACATTCGAGATAAGCAAGGCCTTATCATAATGCGAAAGAAAGCAAGAAACTGTGGAATTAGCAAAAATAGCAGAATTGCGTTCTTTCCATATAAAAAAAAGGATCTCCACTCTAAAAGTATCCCACACTTACGCAAAAGCATGGGGAATGGAAATAGAATCCCCAAGCAAAATGTGTTACCAAAGAAAAGGCGCTATGTGAAACGGCCGAAAAAAATCGTGGATCCAGACCCTAATAGCCTGAGCTTTTGGGAAAAACTAGAACAAATGCTTAAGCGTCTCAATATGCCCACAAAAAGGGCAAAGTCGAGGAGCAATCCCATAATGAGCTAATCTGCGCCCAATAGGGAGGCCTTGAAAGAGCAGGCACCAAGCAAAACAGGCTAGCTTGGGCTGAAGGATGGCCTTCCAAACTGTGTGAAATCTAGCTTCCCAGGAGGACCATCTAGAGTTGAGGCACCACCTGGAATTTAGCAAAGCCACCATTGGCAGCCTGGAGGTGAGAAGAGCATACCCTTTGTGTTTCACCTGATTCTATATGTGTTTCTTTGAATGTTGATGAAACAAATAAGGGTAAAGGGCTAGGAGGAATCCCTGTTGAGATGCTGGTTGTAGGGTGTTGCACACGTATGACTTATGAATCCACAACTAATCATGAGAGCTTCCTTTTTGCTTGGAGAAACTACCTAAAATGGAAAACAATACCACCAAATAAAAGTTAAACAATATATGCAGTGGACTGCCTAGCGTATGCTAGATCCGGGAAGCGTGATACTTCCTAGATGGTTGTCAATCCACTGTTTAAAACAACTTAATGCTAACAATAAAGGAAATCCTATTGTAATTAAACTGATTCAGGTATCTCATCCGTCTACAATAAGCAAATTCGTTCACAACAGGCTAAGCTATGACTAAATCTGAAGGTCAAGGTCTCTTTCAGGATATTGGTATTGGTCAGGGTAAAGTTCTGGTCTGTTTTAGGTATTTGATGGAGGTTTTAAGCTCTGATATGGGTTATTGGTAAAAGACATAGAGACCGACGTCGGTTTAGTATGACCGGTGTCGGTTTAGGTTAACCGACGGCGGTTTGTTAGGATAAATTAATTATGCATTATATGATTAATTATTTAATTAATTTTATTAATTAAATAATAATATTATATGGTTATATTATAAACCATATTATAATTGTATGTTGTTATATGGTTTTAAACCATATTTGTCTTTTTGTTTCACAGGGATAATTGTTACAATTATTATAACAATTTATATGCTTCTCAGATGTATTATTGGAAGTAGTTGTGAGTATGGTTTTACCTGTGTAACATATTTCTTTGTCTGCACATGACTGTACAATACCTTTAAGTATTGCAGTCATGTTATTGTAAACTGGTTGATTAAGTTTATAAATATTATCAGGCTTCCGCCCCTGTTGCTCAATTTACATTTGGTACCAGAGCGAGATTCTGGACTTGTGAAGTTGTGGAGGAGTGGAAAGAGAGAGCAGCTGAGATAAAGGAGTTTTGGAGAAGTGTTTGCAGCATCAGAGAGCCTGTGCAACCTCTTGCAACCTCCCAGCCCCATCCCTTCCTCCTCACATCCTCCTGTTCCTTCCAGGTGTTTGGAAGGTAATTTTTTTTTTACACAAATGCACCCAACACCAGGTAAAATTTGCTGCAGGAATAGAAAATTTATAAAAAAAAAATATTATATTTTTCCCCATTAGGGGTTTAGTCACTAAAATTGGTGGCAGTGTTAGTTGTAACTAACACTAGCTGCAACACCAAATCTGGAGGTCTCTGCCCCTAGCCACCGAGTTGAAAAATCTCCTGACTGAGTTGTGCATTGGCGTTTGCATTGATAGAAAGGGAGCACAATTCCAAACGGTAAGCCATTCATTGCATATGAATTTGGTATTTTTATTTTTTTCTGGATGACTGGGCTATCCACAGTGATCCCACCTACAATGAAATAAAACGGTGGAGAATCCAAAGAAGTCTTTGATAGCTAGGGATGTTTAATCCAAGCAGTGCGACTTGCACCCAATAGCTGCAGGAAAACAATTGGATACATAGATCAATAAAAAAAATCAAAGAAATCATTCATTTATTCAAAGCGACCAACTCCTGTAGCACAACCTGCAGCAAGCAAACAACTCTGAACCTGCATAAAGCCAAAAACATGGCTTCAATCTCCAACACAGGACCTACAACCTGCAGCAAGCAAAGCAATATCAGCGGCAAAAGAAAATAAAATGCGTCCTGTAGAAAGTAACAGTTAAAAAGAGGCAGCGTATCAATAAAAATTGGGGATAAACAAATAAAAGGAGGTGGAGATCAATAGAAAGGTGCGTGAAAAGTGGTGGAGATCCATTTTTTAATGCAAATAACCCTAAACTGCCTTCAAACTCGCTGCCACGCAGGTCTCTCCTCAGCCACGTCACCCTCCACGTGGACTCCAACTCAGCCAAGTCGGATTTTACAAAGGCAAGTCATTTTTACCTTTCATTAAATCCAATTTTGTTCATTTCTATGTCAAGCGCTCATAAGAGCCAAGGCGGTTAGAGAGAAAGCCTTAGAAGTGGGAGGTGCATGGTTTAAATCCCACCCCCAACTTACTTTTTCGAATTTGGCAGAATATTTGGCGAACCCGCTAAATTTAACAAAAAATTCAAATTTAGTTATAACTAACTAAATTTAGCGAGGAAATCCCTAATTTAGGGTTTAAAAAAAGTCTCCATTTAGCTTGTTTTTTCATTATGGACAACATTTTGCAAAGGAGGATCACCCAAAAACTTCATCTCGGGCATTGTTTTAACAATTTTTGGCATTTTGGGTCATTTTGGCCTCTGGAGGCCACTAGGGCCCGCAAAACAAAATTTTTTATCTGTCATTCAATTTTTCCATATTTTTGAATGTAATTTGTATACTGCATTATATTGTACAAATTTGCAGGTTGCCATAGTGTTATCAGCCAATTTTGACTGCGCAAAATTGTCAAAAAACAATTAAATAATTAAAAATTAGAAAATTTTGAAAAGTATTACTTTGCGTGGTTCATTGGACTCCTTGCGATCGTCTTATTTTTGTGATCGTTTCGGTCTTCGTTTCGTGATTTTCGGGCAAGAACTCTTCCCGCCAGGCTATAAAACGCATTAAAATACATTAAAATAATTAATTAATATTTAATTAATTAATTGCTCCTTGTTTGATTAAATTAATTTTTAAAAAATCACTTAAGGAGTATTTAATTAAATAAATATAAATTAAGGTTCATCCGACAAGTTTTAGTGCCGGGGAAGTAAGCTTTTGTTTCCAACTGCCGGGTTGGCTTCCCGAACCCGGATTTCCACTTTCCTGGCAATTTCCTTCAAATTTCCCGTACACGTGGGTTTTCCTCTGCCAATTGCCAAATCATGGATTGGCAAACGGGCATAAAATTCCCCAATTTCCCACATGGGGAAATTGGACAGGGGATTGCCAACCCATTTTGCCATTCCCGTTGGCAATTGCCCGTTACTTTTCCCATTTCCCCCTGGCACTTAAGCCACTACCCGGGATGAGAGGAAGTTGAATTAATCCTCGTAACTTCCTCCATCAAACCCGGTGGAAAAATTCAGAAGCTTCTTTTTCTTCAGGAAGACATAATATTTTGTTAACATTATGCAAGAGAAACCCACGCCATTGTGAGCAAAAGAAATTAATCACAGCAAAAAGACTAAAGGCAAATACATGCGCATTGGTTGAAGGAAAAGACAGGAAGAGATAAAGAACAGTTTTAAAAGGCCACGCCTGGCAATGAGAAAGGAACAGTTTTTAAAACACAGGAAATAAATACAGTCCAAACGTTTTTGAGGGGGCGCCTGATATATGTGGACAGTTTTTAATAAAAAGGAGCTTTGTTTTCAGCCGCCCAGCATTGGAGAAACCCACGCATTTGTTTTAACCTATGTTCCAGCCAGCAAACAAAAACATACGCTTGCCATACATCTGTTGCAGCATTTGATGGAGCGCAGACAAGCATTCATGATTTTGGGTGAAGTTTAGGAAGCATACAGAACAGTGCGCGGTGAAGTTTAGGAAGCATACGAAACAGTGCACGGTGAAGTTTAGGAAGCATACGGAACAGTGCGCGACGGCCTTTAGGAAGCATACGAAACAGTGCGCAATCCATACTCTGGAGAACATCATCGATTGATCCTGCGCCAATACTGTCAATACTGTTTGCATTATTATAGGATTGCCTGTAGCTTTTTTTTTTTAAAGATAAATAAATAAAAAGAAGCGAGCATAGGCAAGCATGGCGATGGGCAAGAATGTTTAAAAAAAAAACTGAATTGTTTTTGTGACTTGTTATATTCTGCCTTCAGGAAGAATTGATTCAGAAAATCGGGTAAAATACATCAAGCCAGAGGTAAAATACATCAAGCCAAAGCCCACACAAGACAAGAAAACCACGCATTCTTTTGGAGGAGACGCCCAGCCAAGGAAGACAGTAATAGACAACCAGAGAACAAATTTGTTTTATTTGCCTAAAGCCAGAAGAAACGCTGAAGAAAGGAAACTCCATTCACGTAAATATTAAGATCAGGGGATTTTAATTGTTATTGTCAGAGTTAGAATTCGAGCTTGGTCTCGATTTGTTTTTATTAACATACTAAAAGTTGTAATTCGAGACAATTATTATTATCATTTTTAAAATAATAATAATAATAATAATATATAACGGGAATATTTTTCTTACATCGACGGGGTGTTGGAGACTGAGACCCAGCCCCATTTACGTTGTTTGGCGTGCTTGAGTCACCTTTTGATTAAATTCATAATGGCCGAAAGATCCAAATCTGCAGGGAGATCGAGGAAGCCAGTGGAAAGATCTAATAAATCTGCCCTGAAATATGAATTCCAAGGAATTATTCCTCCCAGCTCCATTAAGTCGGCGTATGACAACATCACCGATACAAATCTGGGTCACATCAACGTGCAACAGTTTTGCGAGCGAGTGAAAACTGAAGGCAAAACCATTTTCTCTGATAGGCTTTACCACAGTGGCCTACCTCAAGCAGCAACATTCCCTGTCTCGGTGCAGTGTCTGGAATTGGTGATTGCTTGTGCAGAGCATTATGATCCTGAGAGAAGAGGAATTTATAAAGACAATCGCGAGCCTTTCCTCTTAATCACACCTGAACACATTGAGGATTTTCTCGGGATACCTGACTTTCCTGAGAATGCAAATATCACTCGCCAGTCTGCGTAAGATTTCTGGGACGAAGAACCCCTAAGATGGAGCAAAATGGTTAACAACAATTGGCTGGTAACCAAGAGACCTCGGATTGATAGGCTCCCTAAAGAACTGTACCGCGTTGAGTTCGTGGAAGAGATTGGAGACATGATCACTCTCCTAAGTCGAGTTTTTGGTTTACCTTCTGCAAGGGTCTTCCACCCATGGATGTACCAGTTTATCTGTATCATCCTAGCCAAGAAGGAGTTTGTGGACTGGGCCACCATCATCAGCAACACCATTCACAAGCAATTGATAGAAGTCAAAATGACTGGATGCTTCTACATGACCTCATATCTGACCTATGCAGTAGCACGAAGAAAGCTATTTTCGGGACTTGAAACGAGAGGAGTCCTGGGGTCATCAAACAACGTTTTTCACTATTACCCTCAGCTCAGCTTCAAAAATAGTTCTCACCATTTTAGAAGAGTCAACGATGCATTCACCTTCCGCGTGATCCGGAACTTGAATCGAAATACCGAGGAAAGGTTTTCCAAAGAAGCCATGAGTGTCATTTCCCAATGGGGAACCTGGTTTATACAATTTTCATCTTTTTCCTACATTCACGTGAGTGGCTTTGCTGGGACCCCCCGTGGAAACTTCCCAAGTACGTCAGTGATAAGTGGGCGTTAATGGAGTTGGCGCGACAATTGTTCCAAGTTAACTGCTTACTTAGTGACAAGCACCGTCCAGGAATTCATTTCCCGATCCAAATCGGGGAATACCAATGCCCAAATTTATTCAGTGCACAACTAATGGAAAAGGAGTTTTCTCTCATAACCATCCATCCATATGTGAAGAGATCCCAGTTCGATATCAATGGTTATATGCAAACGATTATGGGAGCGAAGTATCAACATAATCCTACCATGGAGGATTTTTGGGCCGCTTGCTCGGATGAACATGAGGTAAGGAGATGGGAGTACTCTCGCCTAACACTTGCTCAGATCAAGGCCTTCCACATCCGGAGTCCTCCCAATTCATTCATAACCGATGATGAGGATGTCGTCGATCCCTCGTATGATGCCATTGCCTTCACACCGTTGCCTCGAATCGACTGGACCAAAAGAGATGAATTTTCTCTCGATGGCAAGAACCAACCAATTATCGAAAGAAGCATATCTTGGTATGATAGGGAGCTTGCCAAATTTCAATCAATTCCGGATCACGTTTCAGAATCACAAAAATTGCCTATATCAGGACACCTCCATTCGACCAAGGTTTCTTCTCGATCAACTTCGTTACCATCCAATCATACACGACATACAAGAAAAGAATGGTTGCCAAAATCCACTTCGCCGAGCAACGTGTCACAAGGAGAGAGATCCAAAGATCCAAACCCTGAAGAAGGAAAGGAGCGTGTGTCTGGATTTTCTACCTCGAGTAGATATTCTTCCACTCACATCATTAATAGCACTCATACGCTGGTAGCAAATGATCCTCAGCCATGCTTCGAACAAACACCCACTCAAGTGCAAGTAATTCAAATATCAAATACTTCGGAGCACGTAGTTCATGAAGGGATTTCCCAAAATCTCCCGAATGATCAGGAAGTGGACATTGAGGTTGTGTCTCCTCAAATCGAGGCCGTTGATAGGATTCATGAAGGATCTCATGATGTCAGGGATAATGAGGATATTGATTCGAGCTCCAGGATTCTATATGCTGAGATAGTAAATGAAACTCCTTCTTGGGTTGATTCTGAAGTGAAGAAAAGGAAGAGAGTTGTCAAGCCAATCGACATTGATTTTGATGCCCTTTTCAAACTATCGAATGACGCCATTCCTAAGAAGCCTAAGGTACTTTCTCGAATAATGGTGGATAATGATGGAAACAAGTTTGCAGACCTTGCCATTCCACGAGTGGATAAAGAGCGTAATGCTATGACGCCAGCCGACTATGAAGTTTCCAGACTAGGACTTGGGAGATCCACGTTAGAAAGTGACATGGCGATGGCTCGAGATTCAATTGATATCGTGCTAAAAAGATTGGAGAAATACAAGTCCCAAAATTCTCGGCTCAAGGCTGAAAAGAGTCAATTGGTGGAGTATGTTCAGCATTTGATAAATCCCATATCATCCACCTTCCCAGTACCTGATGCGGTGGCTGCCCCAGATGAAGAGACTCTTAATTTGTCAAAGGAAATAAACACGTTGGGCCATGTCACTAAAACTTGGCTTTCGGAGATTCTCGTTTTGGGCCAGGGAGCGATCAAGACTGCAGTTAAGCTTCATGAAGATATCAGTGTATATCTGGATCCAATTCTTTCTTTCAAAGAAACTTTTGTTTCTACTATATCAAATTTGGATGAGATATTGCCCAGTCTGCAGGAGATGACAAGTATGGAATCTTCAGTGTTGGCTATTGAAGGGATTCTCGAATTTGAACATCGAGGGACACGTTTTCTCTGGTGTCTACATCTCAAATCGAGAAAGACGCTTCTTGTGGATTCTATGATCCATTATGACAACATGTGCAATGAAGTTTTCGCTTCACTTTCCTTGATCCAGGATTTCATAGCTGAGATTCCTTGCAACCTAGTAAATGAGCATAATCAAAGGTGTTCATCGGAGCAGGTGGAAGAACAATTTTCATGATTGTTCAAAGACATGTACACTCCTGCCAACAATTTCTCGTCGGTTTCCATGGAACGGTGTATCAAATTGAAGAACTTGTTTGAGAATGCTCAGTCTAAAATTGTTAATTTTAATGATATGCCAAGTAGAATTCTTGAATTGCAGGTATTTTGTGAGGCTATTCTTCCGCCAAGTGAACCTCCAGAAGAAGAAAAGATGTTTGAAACTTTGGGAAGGTTTAGATCCTTTCAATTATCAAAAGCAACAGATCCTAATCTCACCAGCAGTGTAGGGAGTTGATTTTCTTGTTATCTAGTGAATTGGGAGAGTCCATTTCTCATACGTTTGAGATAGGCGGACCCCGTTTCAATGGATAAGGCACTGGTTATTATTGTATATTTTAAAAGGTGTTGTTATTTGGGAAACATTGGATATTTTAAGTAATTTCTATTTTTGGGTTGTATTTAATAAAGTTGGTTAGAAAAAGTCAAAGGTCACTTAAGTGCCCTATTTAATGATGCATTTAAAACCCTAACTACTTCATAACCAACTTTTGGGTTATAAAAGGAAGTGAGGGGCTCATTTGTAAAGGGTGACTTTGAGAGACGAGAAGAAAACACTTTTTTGCAAGCTTTGTTTCAAGAAGAAACTTTGTGTTCTTTGTGAAAAACATTTTGGAGTTAATGGAATAAGAACTTTGTGTCTCATCCATTGTCTCTAGTAACATTTGGTGTTCTTATGTTCATTAGATGTTAGGTGTTTAAATCTTGCATGCAAATATTATCTTTGATCTTATTTTCAACATTAGTAATCAGTTGTTCTAGTTCACAGTGATCAAGCTCTGACTATCTACTTGCTCATGTGTGTTCCCTTTTGCATGTTCTTGTTTGGCTAACTCAAACTCCGTTTTATTTGTATTGGTTATTCATCTTTCCTCTTCATGCAATATTAGGCTCTGTTTTTACCCAACTCTTGCAATGTTCTTTCAGTCCATTCCATTCCACTCCTTTCCTTCATTTCTATTCTATTTTCTTCATTCACTTTTCTTCCATTGATGTTCAAAAACACCCCCCCACATACAATTTTGAATGTACAGATGTAAATACAGTATTGGTTTTCAATAAAGACAGCCTCACCTTCATTGAGGAGGGACTTTGTTCCCACACTGTTTCATGTCATTTGCATGCGTGCAAATCCATATGCTAACACGTCCCTATTTTCTAAAACTACATTTGGTACCAGAGTGAGAATCTGGCCTGTGAAGCAGCAAAGGGTTGAAGAGAGGTTGCAGTAGGAAGAGAAGAGTCTTGGAGAAGAATTTGCTTTCCAGGAGAGCCTATGTTACCTCCAGAAACTTCCTAGACATCCCTGTATCTCCACAACCCCCTCTTCTGTTCCAAGTGTTTGGAACGCAATTTTTTTGCACTGGTGCACCCAGCACCAGGCAAAATTTGTTGCAAGTATAGAATTTAAAAAAACAAATTCCCCCGTCAAGGGTTTTGTCTTTAAATTGTTGAGTTACAGATAAATTATTTATACTATCAAATTTGGAGGGGTTGTTGATGGCATAGCTCCCATGGATAGTTTTTAGAGCTTCCCACCAAGCCCATGATTGGGCTCTACCGTTACAGCGGGTCACTGGTTGTTTTGACCAAGCTATTCTTCATCAAACGCTGAGCCCCTCATATTGCAAGCTCCCTGCAAAAATACACAAGTGGATTAATAAAAAAAAGAGATACCGCATTATATTAGCAAGTTAGAGGCAATGTTGGGTATTTTTCCTTTACAAGTGTCCCACAAAGGGCCTTCAAAGCCGTCCTTGTATATCAGATTTGCATGAAGTATAGAATCAGGTACCTCAAAGGGCGTTTAAAGCCGTCACTTGCTTCCTGAGCAAAATGAAGATTGAAAGCCCTCCATAACTCACGCTTCCTGCAGTGGCAACCTCCAACGTTGTCCCTGTGCACCGTTCCAGATAAGCCACAAGTTGTCCTCCCTCCACACGGACTTGCACAAACAATACAAGGTGGTCTAGCATGCAAAAGGCGTTTTAAATCAAATAAGGTGATAACAAATAAAACATTACCATCGACTTTCAAAATGAGGAGGAAAATAATACAAATGACCATATATACTATAATATATATATATATATGGCAGTATCGATGAAGGAGAGATAGAATGCTTCTGATCCATTTTCTAATCTTGGAAAACCCTAAATCAACCTCAAGTCGCAGTCACGTGGAGCCCTATCCTCTGCCAAGTCACCATTTTAAAAGGTGAGTCAAATTTATCTTCTTTATATACAATTTTGTTCATTTTATCTCACACGTGTACAAGCGGCCAAGGTGGATAGACCAAATGACTTAGAAGAGGGAGGTGTGGGGTTCAAAATCCCACCCCCAACTTGTTTTTTTGAATTTGGCGGAACCACTAACTTTAGCGGAAAATTCAAATTTAGTTATAATTAACTAAATTTAGCGAGGAAATCCCTAATTTAGGGTAAATTTTTTTTCCCCATTCAGCCTGTTTTTTCATTTTGGACATTTTTTGCTAAAGGAGGCCTATCTAGAAATTGCATTTTCAGCTATATTTTTGTAATTTTTTGGCATAGTGGGTCATTTTGGGCTCTGGAGGCCACTAAGGCCCGCAAAACAATTTTTTTTTGCCTGCCATTCAATTTTTTCCAAATTTTTGAATGTAATTGCATATTGCAATATGTTGTACTAATTTGCAAGTTGCCATAAGTCAACTGCAAACTTTGTAACTGATCAGAAACTAGCAGAATTGTAATAAAATAAAAATAAAAATTGGTTCTATAAAACTCACAAGATCCTAGACCTCATTCGCAGCGTTTGGTATATACGGTGCCTCTGGGAAGCACTTACGGGTAAAGTCGTCGCGACTACTACTGCACTTAACGCCTAATATAGCTACAACAACACCGTCTGGGCATCGTCCCTATAAATCGACATGGAGTAATAAGGTCACAGTGCACACACTATGAGCCATCCCATCCGTCTATGAATGATTACATGACATAAATCCAGACAGATAAATTATCCAAGTATATAGCGAAGTTACGCGCACGTATGAGGATATTTCTTTAAGCCAGATGTCAATAATCACACAGACCCCTTTCAGTACTATCTTGGTACCACATATTGAATTCTTTCACGTACGTTAACACCTCTTTCACGTACCACTAGGTATATAGAAAGGGTGAGCTTCTTCCACGTACCACCGGGTATATCGAAAGGTCGCGTATATAGAAAGGTTCAGTATATCAAATTAACGGTATATAGATTGGGAGACCTTATACCTTGAGTGATAAGAGCCAAACCTTGTCAGTGATCTTTGCAAAATGGGCACCAATGCCCCCAAATTTTTTCTTTCGGATTCACAATTACTCAGAGGAAACAACCATGGAAGACAAAAAGTAAGACACAACTTGAGTTTGAAGAGATCCTGCATGCTGTGAATGGTACTCTGACCAGATCAACTACTGATACAACACAACAACGATAGTTTGATAAAGCAGATCAAAAGGCCAAACTCATCATCTTGTTTGGAGTGTCTGATGATGTGTAACCCCACATTCGAGATGCCAAAATAGCTAAAGAAGCTCATGGGATAAGCTGAGCACAGTATACGAGGCCAAGAACAAGAATGTTATACTGAATTTACAGAGTCAGTTACACACATTAAAGTTCAAGCAAAATGAAAAAATAGAAGCTTTCCTAAGAAGAGTTGAAGAATTGAGGGCTTCACTTCTAGCCCTGGGAGAAGCGGTCTCAGATGATGCTCTTGTTCCCATTGTTTTGAGAGAACTCCCCTCTTCTTACCGCATTTTTGTAACAACAATAAACTTGTCAAATATGATAGTTAGTTTTGATAAATTGGTAAACTTACTGTAACAAGAGGAAGTAATGCACAATAAGGATAATGAAGAAGAACATGCACTTTCTTCACATCAAAAATGGAAAGGAAAAGGTAAAGGAAAACCTAATTCCTATCAAAAGTCCCAAAATCAAAATCAATATCAAGGGGATAGACAACAAAAGAAGCAATTTCCAATCTACAAAAGAGGACATAACCTACAAAATTGTTGGTATAATACTTATAAGAAAGGTTCATCAAGTAACTCTAGACCTCCACAACAATCTAACAAGGGACAGTCTAACAACAATAACGGGTAGAAAAAGGGGAACTGGAAAAGAAGACCCCATCAGCAAGGTAATATTGCCGAGCAAAAAGAACAACCAAACAATGAAGACTACTTGTTCATTACTCGATCAAGTGAACCATTCACGTCATCTAGTGATGTTTGGTATGTTGATTCGGGGGCCACTCAACACATGACCTGCCACAAAGACTGGTTTATTTCAATGAGGGACACGCCATCAAAAAATCATGTTTCGTTGGGAGATGATTCTTCATATACAGTTCAGGGGATTGGGAACATTTCTCTACCGCTTGGTTCACGCAATTGTAGACTTTTAGATGTATTATATGTCCCTGGGTTTACAAAGAATATGCTTTTAGTTAGTTAACTCCTTGATCACAACCTAAAAATTAACTTTGATAGTCATTCCAGAAAGAAAACATGTTTAATTCAAGATAAATCACGAGGCTCGAAACATTTGCAAAAGGTAACCTGGGGCACGTTCACGTCACCAACTGTTCCAACTTAATATTGTTCACAATTTGATGATTTAATCGCTTATGGCTAAATTTAACTTCATCTCAGCACAGTCTGTACCCATCAGAAACTTAAATCATGTAAATATTCAAGTATCTCGAGACACTTCTTCCCGATGCATCTATGGTATCACTTATCTACCATCTCAAATTAGAAGGATTCTACCCATGTATCACAGTGTCCTCACTGCCTAAAGGAAAATCCCAACGGGATAGAGCTTCCCGTGGTCCAGAATAAGTGCTTGTCGAGCTTTCGAATCAATCAATTGACCTGGTTCATACTCGGGAGTCTTCTACGGTCCTGATCGGCAACCAAGTCCATTCTAGGTTCCAGTGCCATGATTTTATAGGAGTGATGACGATTATAATAAGCAGGTCCATGGCTCAGTTCGAAGGACTTCAAAGAAGATTGAAGCTTTTGAAAGCACTTTTGCAGAACAGAGAGCGAGAAAGATAGCAGGTTGCAAGAAAGAGACTAGTCTTTTTATCATAAATTGTCTCAGTTGAGGGCAGAGCCTGTCCTAATCAATAATGAGAAAGACTACCGTTACAAACTCACGGGATTATCATATCAACATGCCTACACCACACTATCACCTAGCAACAAAATGGTGTTGTTGAGAGAAGAAATCTACTCCATCATGGAAATGGTTGATGCAGACTACATGACCTCTAGAATTGCCCGACATCTCATCGCACAGTAGAAGCAGCAAAGGTCAGTCTGTATTTGTTGGACACTGATGCCCACATCCAGTCTTGAAGGATAACAGTCCACAAGAAGCATGCAAATCACCATCTATCGCACACCTTAGAGTATCCAGTCGTAAAGCCGAAGCACTGCACATACCCAGGTAAAAGGTCACAGGTAACACAAATCTAGACATTATTTCGTCACATAAACCATCTTAATTCTGTACAGTTCTGTCTGACTCTTCAGGTTTCAGTTTTATTACTGGAATCAGAATATCTAGTCTTTTCTTACACCAACTTTTATCATGTATGCTTCTTTTTTTAGAAGAAAAGCAAAGACTCATCCGTCGAGGAAGACTCACTAGATTAGATTTTTCTCCGCTTCTTGGGCATCCAAGCTATGTCTCAGAAGATGAAAGTGGTCTGATGGGGATGCATCGGTGTTGATGCAGATAGAACCATTCGGAGCTATTGTGAACATTGCTCGTATGCGCCCAAGTCTTGTACTAGCATCATTCCTGAGATGCAAGTCTACATGCTCCATCAGGTATACGATTTCACCCCTGGAGTTTTTCAGGGTTTTTGTGTAAAGCAAGAGAATAAGTTAACTTTGGACAGGTAACAAACGCGAAATTCTTGATCTACATGAGCCCTCTACAGTCCAGGAAGCCCTACAGTCAAAATCTTGGAAAGATGCCATGGATTTTGAATATCAATCAGTGATGAAAAATAACACTTGGCAACTTGTCGATCTTCCACCAAGGAAGAAACCCATTGGATGTAGATGGATATTTAAAACAAAGTACAAATTAGATGGGACAATGGACAAGTATAAAGCGAGACTAGTAGCAAAGGGGTATGCACAAAAAGAAGGCATAGACTACAAGGAGACATTTGCTCCCACAGCTAAGATCAAAACAATCAGAATGATCTTTGCTCTAGCTGCACAGTTTGGCTGGAAAGTCCACCAGATGGACGTAAAAAGTGCCTTCCTAAATGGATATTTACAAGAAGAAGTCTACATGGCTCAACCTGAGGGATATGTAGTACCTGGTCAAGAAGTAAAGGTATGCAGACTCAAGAAATCTCTATATGGCCTTAAACAGGCACCCCGGGCATGGTACATCAAGATTGATGAGCATCTCGTACAACATGGATTTGTTAGAAATCCATACGATCCCAATCTTTACCTCAAAAAGCAAGGGGGGGAGATTGTGATTGTCATTGTCTATGTTGACGATCTATTCATCACTGGTAGTTCAGTGAGGATGATCGATGCAACGAAGAAAGATCTTAATCAATCGTTCGACATGACCGATCTCGGGCTGATGCACTATTGTCTTGGATTGGAAGTATGGTAGAAAGAGAATCATATTTTTGTTTCTCAGATGAAATATACCAAGACTACGCTTGAGAAATTTAGGATGATGGATTGCACACCAATTGCTACACCCATGGAGAATAGATTACAGTTATCTCATTCAGATCCATCTCCTGAGGTAAGTGCCACTCTCTATCGGCAGTTGATCGGGAGTCTCATTTACCTGACCTACACTAGACCAGATATCAGCTTTACAGTGAGCTATCTATCCAGGTTCATGCAGGAACCCAAATTTTGTCATTGGAAAGCAGCAAGGCACATTTTGAGATATCTCAAAGGATCAGTGGATCTTGGTCTAGAATACAAGAAGAATGACAACTTCTTCTTGACTGGATATTCAGATTCAGATCATGCAGGTAACATTGATGATAGAAAATCCACTTCTGGATTTGTATTCTTTATGGGATCTGGACCAATATCATGGGGAAGCAAGAAACAACACTTCATTTCTCTCTCTTCCACAGAAGTTGAGTATCGTTCTGCAGGAGAAGTTGTCTGTGAAGTGATTTGGCTACGTCTCATACTAGAAGGACTTGGAATACCACAGGACAAACCGACCACCATGTATGTTGACAATGAAGGTGTTCTCAAACTTGTTCGCAATCCAATTTTTCATGAGAGAACAAAGCACATTGAGGTACAAGTTCATTTCATACGCGAGCATGTGTTGAAGCACAACATCCAGCTTCAATTTTGTCCAACAGCTGAACAACGGGCAGATATCTTCACAAGTCACTTGCACGTGACAAGTTCGAGTTGTTCAAAGAATTCCTCTCCTCATCCCTTGAGACAATGCACAATTAAGGGGGGGAATGTTAGGATAAATTAATTATACATTATATGATTAATTATTTAATTAATTTTATTAATTAAATAATAATATTATATGGTTATATTATAAACCATATTATAATTGTATGTTGTTATATGGTTTTAAACCATATTTGTCTTTTTGTTTCACAGGGATAATTGTTACAATTATTATAACAATTTATATGCTTCCCGGATGTATTATTGGAAGCAGTTGTGAGTATGGTTTTACCTATGCAACATATTTCTTTGTCTGCACATGACTGTGCAATACCTATAAGTATTGCAGTCCTGCTATTGTAAACTGGTTGATTGAGTTTAATAAATATTATTAGGCTTCCATCCCTGTTGCTCAACTTACACGGTTGTGGGTAACCGATGTCAGTATGGTCATGGTACAGGAAATTCAATAAAACTCGAGGTAAGGGTAGATCTAAGGCTAGATGAAGATGGAAGGGCGATGACAAGATTTATGTGGGTATTAGGTGTGTACAGGAATGATTAAGATTTGAATATGGCCAATTCAGGGGGTATGGGTAAAAGGATGGTCAAGCTTGCATGGAGGTAAAATGGTGGTGGAATGAAAATGAGGGCAGAAACTAGTAACAATAGCAAAAGGATCTACCCAATGATAAATGGACAAATGTTGGTTACCAAAAACACTTACCGCTTGTACGAGCTTGATGTCTAGTTGGTAATGGTAGGTGATCAAATGGAATGAACCTGATATGGTGCTGGCGCTTCCCCGGATGCTCTCGTGAAGGAAGATGGCTATGTGATTACTTCTAATGCTGGCTATGGATGCTCTGATGTGTGTACTAATGCTGGTTTTGCTTGCATGCAACTCTGGTTTTCTCACTTGTTCTCAAAAGATGTGATTATCTCTCAGAAATGTGTCAACCTCGAAATAAGGTTGTTTTGGGGGTTAAATGGTAACCAACGGTGGTTCCAGCTTAACCGGAGGTGGTTTAGGGTAACCGGCGTTGGTTAGGGTAGGATTTTCTAGGTTTACTAAACTAGGCAGATCCCCTTGATTTTCTGGGATCTTGTTTCGTTTACTCCGTGGATTAGCATGGAAGCTTCCTTCTAACACGTGGGAATGTGGTTAGAGGGAATGTAGGAATTGATTTTTAGGGTTTGGGTAGGTCTTAGTTAGTTATGGCAACTTACTAAGAATAGGTCTTAGGGTGAGGTGGCTAGATGAGGTGGATATGTGGCATTATCCCAATTAGGATATTTAAATAATAAATATTGTGAGGATAATGAATTAATTTAATTAAATTAAATTAATTTAGAGTGGGATGAAATGGGCCATGGTTAGGTGAATGTGTTCAAGGTGTTTATTTGACGGGGGACCAAGGGGAGTATGACCTAATTTTAGTGTCTACATTTTTCCCCTTTTTGTTGCGTAGCTTGTATCTATAAGTGACGCTGACAAAAATAAGATGTGGTTGCCCCATGTGTGGGTGAAGGTGATCCCCCTCAAACCAGGAACTGATGAGGCAGAAGGAAGAATTGGTGAGTGGTTTGATAAAAGGTGAATGTGATGAAGAAGAAGGTGGGTAATGGGGGTAAAGAAAGGAAAAAGGTCCACTTAGGTAATCTAGGTAATGGGTTAGGGTCAAAGGTAGTGACAGTCAAACACACGCACGTGTATAAACTGCAACACGATACTAGGTTGAAGAGCAGGCAAACTCGACATTGTCTAAGGTCGATAGGTTTATCCTAAACAATGTTGAGGTGAGGTCTGGTATCCAAGGTATATGATATGGTCTGGAAACATGACGCAGGTTAGGTGCAGGAATGCTTAGGTATGTTCCAGTACATCGAGGGTTGGGTGGGTTGGGTTAGGATAAACGGTCATGACAAGAGGCAAGGTAAGGTCATTAGGTCAACCATGTAGGTAACAATGTTGTAAGGTATAGTGGGCACATGAGGTCAAAGGTCACTAGTGATGGTCCAGGTCCAAATATCTAGGTCACGACATGGGCAGGGCCGAGGTATGGGTAAAATAACGAGTCCCTGAAAGAGGACAAGGGGAGGTAGTAAATGATAAGGTAAATGATAAGTTTTATTTGGGTAAAGGTCACGGCTGAAGGCAAGGTAAGGTTGTAAGGCTAATCATCACGGTAACATCATCACAAGGTAGAGCGAGTGTGTAAGGTCGATGGTCACCCCAAGGGGGCTGGTGTGGGTAGATGGGTATGGCGTAGGTAAAGCCACGGGAGAGGTAGAAATATGCCCCACCCGGTGGTAAGAGTGAGTGATGAATGATGAGGTGAGGAGGGTGAGGTGAATGGTCAGGGTAAGCGTTGGGTGAGGGAAAAAAGAGTGACGGGTAGGGTAATAGGGTGAAATTATGGGCAATGTGGAAGAGAGGGTGACCGATGCTAGTCAAGGGTAACCGATGCCAGTATAGGGTAACTGACCATGGTAAGGTAGGGCACGTGACTGATGTCGGTGAAGGTAAAACCAACGTCAGTTAGGTCAGGGATGTTATAAAATAAATAAATTCCGATGTTTTTTGAATCATTTGTCCCATGTGAAATAGAGGAAAATGACACGAGAGAGAGGGAAAGTTGGAAAGTGTCCAGACGGAATGGAAAGCTGAGTTGGCGAGCCAAACAACAGGTGATTGGTAGTTGAGAGGTGGGTCCACGAGATCAGATTGTTGGATTTGTGTGGTTGGAGGTGAGGTGACCGATTGGTGATGGCAGAGGCCGGAGAGGGATCGGGCAGGCCACCGGTGCAGTGGCCAGATGTGCCACCACAACAATAACAATGTGATGAGGTAAGTGTCAAACCCTTTCGATGTTTTGTGAGATAGATTAGGTGATAGGTCAGGTTTTGAAATATTGGGTGTGTGGGGGGAAAATGAAATTTGAAATGTGGGAGGGTAAATTGGGTAGAATAGGAATGGGGAGAGAGGTAAGTGGGTGAATGAGGGGTGGGATGGGGTTGAGGGGAAGTGTAGGGGAGAATGGGTGGGTAGAAGGGTTAGGAGAGGGAGTTTTTTGAGAGGGGAGGGTTTGGGGGTCACGGGTTTCGCCGCGATAGTGACCGGCATCAGTTGTGGTTAGCCAGCGTCGGTAGGGTCAAACCAGTATCAGTCACGAAATAGGTGACCCATGCTAGTTTAGGGGTGACTGGGGTCAGTTAGAGATAACTGGCACCAGTCAGGTTTTGGAGAAAAAGGGGCCGAAAGGGCCCCAGGTTGAGTGGGTGAGAGAGGTAGGGGGAAAAGAAGGTGTTTTGGTGTAAAATATGGCATAGGTGGGGGGTGAAACGGGCATGGGTAGATGATAGTGAGTGAGAGTGGCGGTGGGGGTATGATGAAGGTAGGTTGGGGACCCTTAACAAGATGGGGCACAGGTTAGGTGAGGTGCATGAGTTGGGTATGATGAAGGTGTAGATTAGATGTTTGTGTTGGATGCAGGTAGGAACAGGGTGCCACCCCTACTCTTGAGAGGTGAGGCCCAGTTCACAGGGAACGGGCGAGAGGGTGGCACAGGAGGAGGTAGGAGGCCTATTGGGGCCACCACAGACTGTGCAAAATATGGCATATATTGGGTTATTGATACTGCATGCAAGTAACTCGATGGCATTGGCAGGAGTGGTAGCTGGAGGAAGGTTGATAGATTGGGGTCTACCAGGATTATTGATAGATGGGATAGCCATTTTCTGATGGTTATTTCCATGGAGATGTTCAGGGCCAACACTGCCTATCGAGTGAGATGACAGTCACCCTAGAGGACGTGTTTAGGATCCTGCGGTTACCGATACTGGGAGAGGCAGGTGTACTCGATCTCCTCCAGAGGCCTCAGAGGAGTTGATGGTAATAGTGTTTGGGGAGGGACTGGATACCATGCCATTCAGATAGTTCCAGGAGGAGTTACTGGGGACTGACATGGAGGATGTCTGGCAGGATAGACTTGATGCCCATTTATATTTTATGTATTGTAGTCATTTTTTTGGCCTGCGCCGAAGATGGTGAGGATGTACTAGAGTTTTGTATATTTTGATCATATACTGACCTGTGTGCCAAAGATGGTGAGGCTGTATATGAGAGTTTTGAGAGACTAGATTATATACACCGGCCTATGTGTGCCGAAGACATTTGACAGTTATGTATATGGATACACATGTTTGGATATTGTATTTATATAGATGATGATGATTATGGGCATTATGTGTTTGTGTTGATAACATTTTATTATTATGCATAGATGGACTTATGGTAGGTGTGTTAGGCATGGATTGAGTCAGGTCATGGATTTAGGCATGATGGAGTTAGGTCATGGTTTTAGGCATGGATTGAGTTAGGTTTTGGTTTAGGCATGGATTGAGTCAGGTTGGATTGGTTATTAGGCATGGATTGAGTTAGGTTTTGGTTTAGGCATGGATTGAGTTAGGTCATGGATTTAGGCATGGATTGAGTCAGGTCATGGATTTAGGCATGGATTGAGTTAGGTCATGGTTTTAGGCATGGATTGAGTCAGGTTGTGGAGGTTATAATTCATTAATTTTTGCAATGAATGATGATATGGGTCATGTTTAAGATGTTTTATAAGACATGCATGACGTTGGTAAAGAAATGGTAATCAAAATAAATGTATGTTTTGATGATGAGAAAAATGTGAAGCAATTTGTCATTTGTTTGGTTTAATTTCCAATTTTTGATATAAAAAGGAAATGAAGTAGGGTAGAATGTGATTTAGGAAAATAAAAGATGAATTGGTTAGGGTAGAGAGTGGCTGAGCTAACCTCCAAGGGCCCCATGCCCATAGAGTGCTGCCTACATAGTCCCAGCGAAAAGGGACCTCAGGTTGATGTAGTTCTCCCATAAGCTAGGGAAGAATATGAGGAGGTATGAGAATGAGTTGGTAGGTTTTAGGCATGATTTGGGTTTAGGTCTGTTAGGTGTGGGTGAGTTGTGGGCAACTTGGTATAGGTGATTTCGATTGTGGTAGAAGAAGAAGATTACCCAAAGGTAAGCGTTGAGGACCAAGTCCTGTATAAGGTAATCAATACATAATAAAGAAGGTTAAAAGATAAGAGGGGGCAAGAAAGCCACCTGATTGGTGAGGATCATAACTGGTGGACCATACCGTAGGTAGGCTAGTGAACATAAGACCCTAAAGACTTTGCATGAGTGATTATCCTAAAGGTGAATAATAGTCACATGATCACCAAATGTCATAGTTCCAAGAGGTCCCTTGAGGTGGTAGGAAATGGGAGTGTGAATGGTGAGAGGGATGAAAGGTGGTTAATTTTTATATGGTACAAGGTAGCATGCCTTTGTAGTAAGAGATCCAAGGTCACAATGGGAAAGTCCATGACTAAAAGGTTGTTTGTTTTAACTGATGTTTGAGATAGACTGATTGATGTGGGAAGTCCATATGGGATGAAGAAATTAACTCCTTGAGGTCTTCGTGAAGCTGATCGATGCAAGAAGCTTCAGATTCTCTCTCTTCTTTTTTTTTTGAAAAGAGCTTTATATAGTTGTCCTTCGAGGGAGCAGTCTATTTATAGCAGTGATTGTAGAGAGAAAGATGTCCTTTTGAGGGAGTCATCTTTTTATTTGAAGTGTGACTCAAGGAGTTGGATCCCATGTGAGGGCCTTTAAGTCATGGACAAGACTAAGGTGAAGAATAAGATTCTTGTTCAGAAAGCAGGGTGAAACGACCATGGGATCTCATCTAAAGGTAGACAAAAAGTATCCATGAGAATCATGCTATGTGCAGTGCCATGGTACACATATTTAAGAGAAGATAAAAAGTGATGGGTACACACATGATTCTTATTTAATCATTAGTGATGGCATAGGAAGTGGATAGCGCTCAAGGGACGAGCATGGAAAGAGGAAAAAAGTGAGGTAGGACTAAAAGTCAATAGTAGAATGGTCAAAGATGCAAGGCATTAAGGGGCTCAGGTTTGGGTTTACCATCGAGTGAAGATAAATGATAAGCACCTGATCCATAAGTATGGGTCATGATGTATGGTCCAAGCCAATTAGGAGCAAATTTTCCCCGTTTACTTTTTTCTACTTTAGTTACATGTTGATTTTCTTTCAGGACAAGGTCATCGACTTGGAAGGTTCATTCATGGACACATTTATCATAGGCACGTTTGATACGTTTTTGGTAAACTTGAAGGTGGTCAAGAGCGTTAAGATGACATTTCATCTAATAACTCAAGTTGTGCTAAACGGTCCTGATGAAAAGTCATCATCATTGAGCATGTCATGGAGAGAAATGCAGAGTGAGGGAATCTAGACTTCGAGAGGCAGAATAACCTCTATACCATAGACCAGAGAAAAGGGTGTGGCAGTAGTGGAAGTACAGATACTAGTGCGGTATGCCCATAGGGCAAAAGGAATGTGCTTATGCCAGTCCTTCCCAGTATCGTTAACCACTTTCATGAGAATTTTGTTCAGGGTTTTGTTGGTGGATTCAGCTTGGCCATTGGTCTGTGGGTAATAAGGTGACGAGAAACTTAGCTGAATGCCGAAGGCGTCACAAAGTTTTCACAATGTTTTATTTTTGAATTGTTTTCCGTTATCAGTGATGAGGTGATGAGGAACACCAAAGTGACAAATGATGTGATGATTGATGAACTCACATATTTTCTCAGATTTTGTGGAGATGAGTGGTATGGCTTCAACCCATTTTGTGTAGTATTTGGTAGTGGTGATGATCCATTGATGGCATTGGGAAGAATGGGGATTGATCTCTCCGACAAGATCCAAACCCCATTGAGAGAAGGGCCAAAGGTCACGGGTGACCTGTAAGGCATGACTGGGTGTATGATGAAGGTTGGCATGTTGTTGGAATTTTACACAATGTTTGACATAGTCACAACAATCATGGTTAAGGGTCGGCCAGTAATAGCCTAGGCAAAGAATACACTTAGCAACAACAAGGCCACTGAAGTGACCTCCACATATGCCATCATGAACTTCCTTGATGGTATAAGGAATTTCAGAACTCGTGAGGCATCGTAAGAGAATACCATCAAATCATGCTTATAGAGGAGGCCCCCCATGATGACATAACAAGAGACATTTTTAATACAAGCACATTGTCCATTACGAGTGAGGTCGGGAGGTAAGACGGAGAGAGAAAGATAGTCAGAGTATTGTTTATACCAAAGGTCACTCAGGTCAGGGGCAAAGGTTCCGATAGAGTAAACATCGCGAGGTAAATAAGAGGGTGATTGGAGTCATTGTATGGTGACAAAGATTTTAGAATCGGCAGGCGAAGTGGGTATTTGAGAAGCCAAGCAGGCCATGGTATCTACAAATTTGTTGGTTGAACAGGGGATGGTTTGAAGGGCGTAGCAGTCGAAGGTGGTCAAAAGTATGTCTACGTGATGTTTGTACTTTTGAAGTGTCTCATTACGACATTGGTATATACCATTGACTTGGTTTACAACCAATTGGGAATCACCAAAGATGTTGATGGATTTGACATCCAAGGCATAGGCAGCTTGGAGACCTAATACGAGCACTTCGTATTTGGAAATATTGTTTATACAATCAAAATCTAGTTTTAAAGACAAAGGCATGGGTTCACCATCAAGTGAATGAGGATAACACCAGCCCCACCCCCACACTGACACTTGGAACCATCGAAGAAGAGTGTCATTTGGTAAGTGGGTTCGTCTAGGGAAAGGGTAGCGAATTGACTCATCTGGAAATTCAAAGTTAGAGGGTTGATCCCTGGAAATAGGTGCGTCAGCCAATTGGTCGGTGATAGCTTGGCCCTTGATGGAATTTTGATGGATGAATTCAAGGTCGAGGTTAGCCAGAAGCATAAGCCAGTGTGTGGCACGTTGATTTTGGTAAGGTTTAGCATACATGAAGTGTAAGGGGTCAGTGTTGGTCACAACATAGGTTTTGTGGTTGAGTAGGTAATGGCAGAGTTTTGTGGCAACGAAAACTAAGGCTAAGAAAAGTTTTTCGGGATGGGTGTATCAGGTTTCATAGTCCAAAAGAGTACGGCTTATGTAATAAACCACCTGCTCCCTGTGTTGTTCATCACGATGAGCGAGCATGGCCCCCAAGGAGTGATTGGTAGCTGAGATGTATAGGTAGAAGGGTTGATCATCTTTAGGTGGAATGAGTACGGGTGGTTGAAGAAGGTATTGTTTTAAGGCCTCAAAATATTTGTGGCAGTCATCATCCCATTTAAAGGAGACATCCTTCTTGAGAAGGTGATGAAATGGTTGACACCGATCAGACAATTGTGAAATGAAACATCAAATAGACTGCAACTTACCTTGCAGGCTACGGAGTTTCCTAAGGTTGGTGGGTGGAGGCATTTCAAGAATGGCCTTGACTTTAGCAGGGTCAACTTCTATACCACGTAAGGAAATGATAAATCCCAGGAGCTTTCCTGAGAGAACCGCAAAGACACACTTCTTGGGTTGAAGGCGGACACAATATTTAATAAGGTGGTCAAAGATGGTTTTTAGGATGGCTGAGGTGCTCGGAGCGGCATTTAGATTTGGCCAGGAGATCGTCCACGTAATCTTCCAATATACGATGCATGATGTCATGGAAGATATAAGTCATAGCCCATTGATATGTGGCACCAGCATTTTTAAGGCCAAAAGGCATGACTCGATAGCAGAAGGTCCCCCAAGGGGTGATGAATGTGGTTTTGTGTTGATCTGCTGGGGCAAGCAAGATTTGGTTATAACCCGAGAAGCCATCCATGAGTGATAGCATCTCATGACTAGTGGTAAGGTCAACCAGCTGGTCAATACCAGGTAGAGGAAAGTCATCTTTTGGGCAAGCTAGATTGAGGTCACAGAAATCCATGTAAATGTGGAGTCCCCCTATCGCCTTAGTGATAGGGACAATGTTAGAAATCCAATGAGGATAATCAATGGGTAAGATGAAGGAAACGGAAAGAAGGCATTGAAGTTCTTCTTTGATGAGAAGGGCAATGCGAGGGTGCATTTTCCTCAGCTTTTGTTTGATGGGTTTGGCATCGGGAATGGTTACGATATTGTGGACCACTATGGTGGGGTCAATACCGGGCATGTCTATGTAAGACCAAGCAAAAACATGGTTATGATCTTTGAGAAAAGAAGTGATGGCTTCCTGTTCAGCAACATCTAAAGATTGACCGATCTTTAGGATGTGCGGGTTGTCTTGAGTATGAATGTTGATTTCGATAGTCGATTCATTCAACATGGTTTGTGTCTCAGATGGTAACGACTGATGAATATATGAGTCTTCTGCACCAAGGTAGGTGAGTATAGATTCATCATCCTGACATTGAATGATGTTAATCGAAGGTGTATCATCATCGATCATTTTAGGGTACAGGAAGGGAAGAGAGAAGGGAGCCTCACCCTCATGTTGATAAGTCAGAGGCCCCAAGGAGATGGTGTTTATGAAAAAAAAATTAGGAGGAATGGATTCTAGATCCATCGACTCTGTCGATGAAGATGGTGATGGGGGTGATGAAGGTGGAGAAGGGCTGATGTCTTCAATGAGTTCAACACGGGCCTTCTTGGTAGGTGGTTCAGCAAAGCTGATACCACTACGGTCGTTATGCTTGTGAGTAGTACATGGAATAACAGTATGGTGGCCTTGCTCATAAAATCCAAAACCAAAACCCTTCCATGCACATCGGTGCAGGAAGGTGTGGGTGAAATGACAATTGGTGAGTGACTGGAGGTCAACAAAAAATGGGCGGGTTTGTGATGGTGGTTCAGGTGTGTAAGTTGTAGTATCAAGTCCCCCATAGGTGAGATTGGTACGAAGGTGGGGAGGACCATAAAGGAGGCATTCTCCTATACGGTGATCATAACAAGGGTGTTGGTGAAGACTTCCATATTCTTGTGGAGTAAGGAATGTGTTGACACTATATAGGCGATACTCCCCCAGAGTGAGGCATTGAAAAATTCCCTCCAAGGGATTGGTGGTTGGTATGTGGGTAGCTGGAATAGATGATGTGTTAGAGGTCAGATCGGGGGTGGAGCTAATGAATTGGGAGGCCGATGGTTCGGCTGTGGAGGTTGTGGCAGCGGTAGGAATGGAGGATGTAGGTGTGGTTAAGGTAGCGGCTGCACTGGTGAGGGGAGGTGTAGGTGACATGGTAGTGGTTGTGGAGGTAGATGCTTTGATGGGTATGAGCACGTCATTGGGTCGGTAAAGCATGTTGCAAGTTTTGAAAGGTGATGGGTCAGCTAGAATGGTATAGGTGTGTCCTTCATGCTCGAACTTCACACAATGATGCAAAGTGGAAGGGACACAACCCATGACATGAATCCAGGGTCTACCAAGCAACAGGTTATATTGAAATTCCCCCTCCAAGATGTAAAATAACTCTAGAATAGTGTGGGGGCCCACACAAATGTGGAGGATGACAGTGCCTAGTGTAGAGGTGATAGCGTCATTGAATGAACACAACATGACAGGATGTTTATGCATGTAATTGTCAGGTATGCACATTTGATCGAATGCATGGGATGAAATGATATTAATGCTAGTGCCCCCATCGATCATGACATGTCATACACGTATATCATCGATGTGGACAGAGATGAAGAGAGATGGGTCTGGGTCATCTGTTTGGTGTGGTGTGATCTCTTCCTCTAAGAAGCTAAGGGAGGCTACTTGGTGAGTAGGTTGAGGTGTGGATAAAGGTGGAAATTTGGTGAGAGAGGCTACATGATGGGGTGTGATAATGGAGGCTACGGGTGTAGGGTCATTGGGTAAAACCTCAATAGATTGTAGGACCTCCATGAGAGCTTGACGATGGGATTCTGAGGTTTGGATGAGGTCATATAAGGACATTTTGAGGGGGGATTGGTGTAGTTGTTTGAGCATCGTGCGGTGTGTGACCCCATTAGAAATAGGATATGTGGGGCCACGGATAGTGATTTTAGGTGTGGGTGCAGATGGTATGTTGGGTATAGGATTGGTTGGTGAGTCAGTTTCCTTTTCCTTTCCTTTGTCCTTCTGAGCATGGGTAGCAACGTGGATCATGTTGATCTAAGGTGGGGAGGTAGGTGAGGTAGGTGAGCCATGAAAGGTATAGTGACATGAAGGGAAAAATCCTAGTGGTGGGAAGGAACTTTGTGAGATGAGCTGGGCACATCGACATTTGGGTGGAGGTTTGGCAAGGTCGTTGATGCAAACCATGTTAATTTCAAACCTTGGAGGTGGTTCTAAGAGTTGTGGGGGTAAAGGTCTGGGTCATTGAGTAGGCAGTGAGGGAAGAGCTGTGGGAATGGGTGTTGGTGAAATGGGGTCCTCATCAAGAAGGTCATCATCGTCAAAGTTTTCTTTGGGAGGACACAACTAGAAAAGAACAATTTTTAAAGCTTTGTAGTTCTCTACATTGTGCCCTGGCACACGATGGTAGGCACAAATTTTGGTGTCATCAAACCCCTTTGGTTTGGGTTTGAGAGGGTCATAAGGTCTGAGAGGTGGTAATGTGATGACAGAAGTTTCAAGGAGGTTGGTTAAAATTTTGGCATAGGATCCCTGCTAGTGGGTCACAATGGGAAGTGAAAGTGGGTTTGGGTGTAGGCATGGCTGACTGTAGAGGAATGGTCTTTACACGAGGGGGAGTAGGTCGAGCTATGGTTTTAGGTGTTGGTGTGATCTTAGGCATTGGTCATGTTTGTTTGGGTAGGGGTATGGTAGATGAACTGGTAGGAGAGTGTGTGGTTGTTTTGACTACCTTATTGGAGGGTAGCAGATTTTTGTCCTTAGGTTGTACCTTCTTGGGTAAAGGTGATACAGGCACACAAGATCTAGAGGGAAAGGTGGATGGTGGAAGAGGGCACATTACCCACGGGGATAACGGAGGTGCTGTGAAGGTAGATGGTGTAGGTCATGCCGGAGGTGTGAGGGAAAGAGACTGAAGTGTCGTGGGTAGTGAAGGGGTGATCGATGGTATTAGAGGTATGGGTGGTAAAGATGTTGCAGATGTGGGTGGAAGTCATGGCGGGTGCTTGGGTATGTTTGAGGTTTGCAATGGTGGAATGGGCTGCTGTGTTTTTAGTTTACCAGTGGGTGGAGGTTTCTTAACCATGTTAGAAGGGCGAGGTCCTAAGACAGATGAAGAGGGTGAAGGTGATGAAGGTGTGATCGGTGAGGTTGGAGTATGAGATTTATGGGGTTGGATTTTCTGTTTGGGTGTTGGAGTAGGTTTGGTATTGGCCTTGGAGGATGTAGCTAAATCTAATTTGATGGGTGGATGAGTAAGGCTGGTGGTTGGGATGACCCCTAAGGTAGTGTTGGGTTTAGGCAAAGAAGATGATGTAAGTGTAGGCTTGGGTGTAGATGCATGTTGGGTTATGGGTAGGGGTGTGGTTTGAGCCATGAGGGGTATCATGGAAGAAGTTGTGATAGAGGTGGTTGTGCTTGGTTCAATTGGCCGAAATATTTTTGGGTAGATAGTGGAAGTGTCAGTAAGTGACATCTGCATTTGCATTGAGACAGGAAGTAGAAGATGCCCCCAAAGTAAGGCTCTATCCACATAATCTAAGTGATTGGCTAAGCGTGAGAATGACACATGTTGTAGGTGAGGTTGATGAGGACCTAATGGAAATTCCCATAAAATTTGTCTTAGAGACGGGGAATTTGCTAGCTTCGGCTTCCGTGGGTAAGAGAGCCAAAAGTAAGTCTGCATGATCTTGGGTAGCTGATGGAGAATGATCACCTAGAGGCAAAGGTATCTCTACTGGATCCTTGATAGGTGGAGGAGAAAATGGGTGCTCCTTTATAGGTGGAGGAGATGATGGGTGCTTCTCTATGGGTGGATGAGATAAACAAGTATCCTTTATGGCCTGAAGAAGTACTGTGGGTGACGGTTCCCTAGGTGGAGAAGCCAAAGGTGAAATAGTTTTGATATTAACGGAAGGCTCCTCCATGGGTGAGGAAGGAGGTGAAAGGTGTTCCTCTATGGGTGGAGGAATAGGTGAGGTGGATTCAAGTGTAGGTGGAGGACTTCGGGCTAGGATTTCCTCGATGGAAGGAATATGAGGTAATTGGGCAGTAGTGGGTGTATCGCTGAAAATAGCATGGACCTCGCGGGTATGACTATCATGAGTTGAGGTCTCTCCCATTTGATCAGAAGAAGGGGCATGATTAGGAAAAGGTTTCTTGAAGATATGTAGGTTTTGATTGGTAGGTGCGTTAGGATTATCCAAGGTTAGCTCACCTTTCTCAGAGCATTTATTGGACAATGTTTTTGAAAGTGATGCAATTTCTATCACTATGACCCTTTACTCGATGATAATTGTAGAAATCATGCTCTTTATACTATGCGGGTGTGGGGTGAGTAGGGTCAAAACCGGTGTGTGGTTTCATGGGAGGAAGGGTGATGGCCCCAACTTTGATGAGCTTCTCTAAGACAGAAGAATAAGGTTCCCCAATTGGGGTATACTTCTGTTGTTCCCATCTAAATTGAAAAGTCTGAATGGGTGAGAGATTAGATGAGGGGCTAGCCTAATTTGATGGATGAGTTGGGCTGGCTTTGAGTACCACTGCGTTAGCGGTCCCCTTGGCCTTTGAATAATTGTTCTGTGGTTTTGAAGAAGAAGAGGTATCATTTGACTTGAATGCCAAGTTCTTATTGCGTAATTGGATTTTCTTCTCTTCAATGGCCTAAATCTCAAGCTTTCGTGCCATGGTGAATGCTTCATCAAAGGTTTGGAAGGTTTGGACCTGCAGAGTTGGTGAGATATGCCTAGCACAAGCCCGCATGAAGAGTTTGATGAGTTTGGTTTGTGGTAGTTGGAATGTGAGTTGATTGATCAGGCTATGCCAATGAGCAACAAAATCTATGATGGATTCATCATCATATTGATGTGTAGAGTAGAGGTCATTCATGGTAACCTTCTTAACAGACATTAATGGAGAAGTGATCAAAGAAGGCTTGGGCTACTAGTGATTTAAATGAGAATATAGAGTGTCTAGGTAACCCACTATACCAATCTAACACGGGTCCAGTGGAGATATGGGAAAGGTCCTCAAGAACAAAGCATCGTTGATGCGATTAGATAACACCTGTGTTTGAACAGACCACAAATGTTGTTGTAAGATTTCTTTTCTATTGAAATGGTTGAATTTAGAAATTTCAATGCATGGGATATAGATAAGCTAAGACGGATGGTTGAATATGACTCATTAAAATGTTCATAAGTGAGAGTGTTGCGACAGCCAGGCTGCCTCCTGTTGCATCTTATCCATCGGTTAAATTGATTAGGCATTGGTAACTGTACCAGGGTGACTCGTGGATGAAGTAGGACATGTTGGGTTAAGGCATATAACAGGGGTGGCATTAGGCCAAATTGGTGCCATATTGCATAATGATAATTGAGAAGAAGGTACCAAGAAATGGATATGATAAGAGTGACAGAGACTCTAAACCGGGACTAACGATATAGGGGAATAGGTGTGATTTTTGGGTTGGTTAACAAAAAGAATAGTGAACCGATGTCGGTTGGGTAGGGGTTAACCAATGACCGGTTAGAGTGGTAATGTCGACGATGGTCGCTGGACCGACACTGGTTACTAGGTTAATTGAAACATCGATGAAGTGAAATGTGGTTGTGAGTTAAAAATAAATGTAGAATCAAACCCAGAAATTTGCCTGAGAATAATGATAATGGAGGTCTAGGAAGGTAGTCAGATGAAGCTGGAATACACCAAATGGGAATGAGGAGCATGCAAGGGGATAGATAAGAAAAATGTTTATCAACATGACCTCTCACCTCAAAACACAAGCCATCGAGCTAAAAGGTTAAGAAAAATTGGATGATCATAAGAGTGCTTTTTCTAGGTTATGTTTGTTTAGCTTATGCTATTTAAGGACTGACTCATGAACTTTAGAATAGAATTTTTGGTGAGAATGGCTTCCTACGAAGAATGAGATCTATAAGGAGATGGTTTCAGGTATGTTATGGTGGGGGCACGGCCGTCCTCTGATGGGGTACTGGAGAGAGATAACCAGTGGGGTGCCCACTATGTCCATGATTGTGTGATCACCTACAACTTCTTCTAGGTGAGATGTTGTTTAAGAATGTGTATATATTTTAAATTTGTGATGTTTGGGTAAGACTCAGAGAGAGAAAAAGGAAAGGAAGTGTTTTTCTATGATTTGTTTGTCAACCATCAGTCTGGGAATGACTTCCAGTGTATAGGTTGCCCTCAATTAATGTGAGCTAATGCAAAAAAGTAGAATGAAATGAAATAATTTTTAAACCTAAATTGAAATGTAGAATTCGATGCCACAAATAGATGAACATGAGAAAACCATGCTCTTTCACTAATGTGATACTAATGAAAGGGAAGAAATGTTTGTTTTAAATGCACCAAAATAATATTGCTTTTAGAGAATAGAAGAGAAGAAGGTTCCATGGCGAGAAATTTTAATGTAATAAATTCTTAGAAAAGAAACAAACATACAACGTTTTTACCTAGAAATGAAAGAATGCAAAAAACCTCGAATGGGTCCCACTGGGCATGCCAAAATGTTTCACTTGATTATAGATGTGTTTCTTTGAATGTTGATGAAACAGATAAGGGTAATGGGCTAGGAGGAATACCTGTTGAGATGTTGGTTGTAGGTTGTTGCGCACGTATGACTTCTAAATCCACAGCTAATTGTGAGAGCTTCCTTTTTACTTGGAGGAACTACCTGAAATGGAAAACAATACCACCAAATAAAAGTTAAACAATATATGCAGTGGACTACCTAGCGTGTGCTAGATCTAGGAAGCGTGATACTTCCTAGATGGTCTATCAATCCACTATTTAAAACAACTTAATGCTAACAATAAAGGAAATCCTACTGTATTTAAAATGATTTAGGTATCTCATTCATCTACAATAAGAAAATTCATTCACAATAGGCTAAGCTATGATTTAATCTAAAGTTCAAGGTCTATTTCAAGATACTGGTATTGGTCAGGGTAAAGGTTCTAGTGGAATGTTTTGGGTATTTGATGGAGGTTTTAAGCTCTAATATGGGTTTTTGGTAAAATACACAGAGATCGACATCGGTTTAGTATGACCAGTGTCGGTTTAGGCTAACCAATGATGGTTGTGGGTAACCGATGTCAGTATGGTCATGGTACATGAAATTCAATAAAACTCGAGGCGAGGGTAGATCTAAGACTAGATGAAGATGGAAGGGCGATGACAAGATTTGAAAGGAAATAAGAGATAAAATATGTGGAATAATCCCTTACAGAATCGCAACAGTAGAAACTAATATGCAGAAAATATTACAGATCTCAAATAAAAGTGCAGAATAAATAAAACAACATAGAAAGATAGTATTTAACATGGTTCACCCAATTTGGGCTACGTCCACCAAGAATCACTTGCTCAGATTTTATTACAAGCCTCCATTCTCTCTTTATACAATACACATACCCTTTTGGAGCTATGCTCAAAAAACCCTATAGAATTCACACCTGAATTCAAAGCACATCTACAATAGATTTTCTTGTCTATCTATCATATGCATAAGACCATATAAATAGAAAATTTCTTAAGTAGTTTGATACAAAACCGATGGGTATCAAAACAATGGGAAAAAAAACCATGTGTATCAAAAACAATGGGTACCGAAAAACCATGGGCCCAAAAACAGCCCATAACGGTTACCCATTAACCGTGGGTTAATAAACCACCCATGAAAATTTGCTTCGGGGGCACCGCCCCCGAGCCCCCATCAATTGGGGGGGCTTCACCCCCCCGAACCCCCCCTTGACCCGCTCACCGAGCAATCGGGACCGCCATAAAAATACCTGACTATAACACATATAAGGTGTACCACACTCTAACATGAAAATAGGCTCCACAAACATAACAATCTCCCACTTGGAGACTGATTTCCACTAAACAAACTTCTCAACCCTTCACTGTCATCCACGAAGGCCAACCAAAGCTGAACATAGCTTTAGTTTATCCCTTGTGACCACCTTGGTCATCATGTCTGTAGGATTCTGACTGGTATGAATCTTCTCCAACTTCAACTTATCTTCCTCTAAAGCCATCCTAATGAAGTGATATCTCAACTGTATATGCTTCGTCCTAGAGTGGAAATTTCTTAGCTAGGTGTATAGCACTTTGACTATCACTATGCAGCTTACATTCCTCCAGCTTATGCCCTAACTCCTCAAGTAATTGTTGTACACAAAATCATCTCTTTGCTTGCCTCTATGGCAACAAAAAACTCAACCTCCGTGGTTGATAAAGCCACCAGCTTCTGTAGTCGTGAAATCCAGCTTACTGTTGTCCCACCTACAGTGTAAATATAACCTATCGTGCTCCTCCTGTTGTCTACATCTCCAGCCATGTCTGAATCTACATAACACTACGTAAAGTGGTGTTTGATCCATTGTAGCATAAAACTGTCCCCATGGTCCCTCTCAAATACCGAAGGATCCACTTTACTGCTCGCTAATGCTCTTTACCTAGGATCACTCATAAATCTACTCATATTTCCTACTGCATGGGCAATATCAGGCCTAGTGCATACCATAACATACATCAAATTGCCAACCGCTGATGAGTAAGGTACCTTGGACATATGGTTTCTTTCCTATTCTGTCTTGGGACACTGATCCTTCTTTGATAACTTAAAATGGCCTACCAAAGGAGTCCCAACCGGTTTAGCATCCTGCATATTAAACCTATCCAATACCTTCTTAATGTACTCTTCCTGAGATAAAGTCAGCTTCCGTTCCTTCCTATCACGAGTTATCCTCGTACCAAGGATTTGTCTGACAACCTCCAGATCCTTCATATCAAAGGATTCACTTAGTTGTTTCTTGAGTACTTTTATTTCCAGCATGTTTTTGCCTACAATCAACATGTCATCAACATACAAACACTAGATAATATAACTTCCATCCTCAAATTTCTTTGTATACACGTAATGGTCAGAATGACATCTGATATAACCTTGCTCCATCATGAAGCTATCAAACTTCTTATACCATTGACATGGAGCTTGTTTCAGGCCATACAAGCTCTTCTTCAGTTTTCACACCATCTCCTCTTTACCTTTGACTTCATATCCTTCTGGCTTCTGCATATATAGCTCCTCCTCCAAATCACCATGGAGAAACGTAGTCTTTACATCTAATTGTTCTAAGTGCAAGTCTTCTACTGCCACTATTCCAAGAACAGTTCTAATAGAAGTCATTTTTACTACAGGAGAAAAGATCTCATTAAAATCTATACCTTGTTTCTGTGCAAACCCCTTGACCACCAACCAGGCCTTATATTTTTTCTTTCCTCCTTCTTCGTCTTTAACTCTGTACACCCACTTGTTCTGCAATGCTCTTTTACCTTCTTGTAGCTTCACCAAATCTCAAGTCTGGTTCTCCATGAGAGACTTATGCTCCTCATTCATGGCTTTCTCCCACTTCTTATTGGCATCTACCTGCATTGCTTCATCAAAGCTCTCTAGCTCTCCACTATCAGTGAGTAATAAATAATAAAGAGAAGGAGAAAAATATTCAGGTTCTTTTCTTACCCTGGAAGACCTCCTCATTGTAGGAGTTTGGGGTTCCTATTGAGGGGGTTCCTGAACTGATTCATGGGTCACTTTCCCATCTGGAAGATCCTCTACCACTGCATATTATTTCTTGGATTCTTCCCTATTTTCCTGCAACTGTTGCTTATACATGACTTTCTCATTAAAGACCACATCCCTAGACCGAATGATTTTCTTGTCCTTAATACTCCAACATTTAAATCCAAAGTCATCACCACCATAACCAATGAAAGTACATTTTTCTGATTTAGCCTCTAGCTTGGTCCTATCATCCTTGTCTAATATGAACAAACACCTCACATCCAAAGACTCTAAGAAATGAATAATCAACTTTCTTACCATACCAAGCCTCCTCAGGTATGCCTCCATCTAAGGCACTTGAGGGTCCTCTGTTTATCAAGTACACAGTTGTGCTCACCGCTTCTACCCAAAAAGAAAGAGGCAGTCCTCCATGTAACCTCATGCTCCTAGCATGTTCCATTATTGTTCTATTCATCCTTTCTGACACCCCATTCTGCTGTGGAGTTCCTGGAACCATCTTTTGCCTGCGGATTCCATTCTTAGAACAATAATCATCAAATTCATTGCTGCAATACTCCCCTCCATTATCTGACCTAAGACATTTTAGCTTAAGACCTGTTTCATTCTCTACCAAGGCTTTCCATTTAACAAAAGTGTCAAATACATTAGATTTGTTTCTAATACAATAAACCCAAACTTTCCTTGTTGCATCATCAATAAAAGTAACATAATAACTTGAACCCCCAAGAGATGATACCTGAGCTGGCCCCCACACATCAGAATGTACCAACTCTAACTTACTCTCTTTCTTCGTAGGTCCAACCTTGAGAAACCTTACTCGCTTCTGTTTCCCATATATGCAGTTCTCACAGAAATCCAAACCTGTTTCTGTATATCCAGGAAAATTCTTCTTTATGATGTCCATGCCCTTATGGCTCATATGACCGAGCCTATAGTGCCATAATGTTGTATCTGCATCTGAAGCCACAAGATTACAATCATTAGTACTATCAGTGGTTAAATACAAGGTTCCAACCTTCTTACCTCTTGCCACCACAAGAGCACCCTTGGTAACCTTCCAAGAGTCAGCTGTAAATATCACAGTACAACCATCACTTCCCAATTGCCCTACCGATATCAAATTTCTCCTTAATGTAGGCACATGTCTGACATCCTTCAATAGCCATGTATTCCCATTCTGCATCTTAACCTGAACAGAACCTTTTCCAACTATACTGCAAGGCTCATCATCACCAAGAAAAACATGCCCAAAATCCCCTTGAACATAATCAACAAAATAATGCCTATGTGGAGTAGCATGAAAAGAAGCCCCTGAATCTAAAACCCAAGATTCAGTAATATTGTGCAAAGAAAGAATCAAAGCATCCTGACATACATTACCCGATGCCACATTTGCCTCCTTGTTTTCTTCTTGTTGTTTCTTCTTGTCCCGAAGCTCCCAACAGTCCTTCTTTGCATGCCTAGACTTTCCACAGTTCCAACATACAATCTTGCTCTTGGATTTTGACCTTGCCCGATCTTTCGATTTTCCACGGTTTCCTCTATTCTTCTGTCTCCCTCTAGTTTCCACTGTCAAAGCATTCCCTGAAGTAGAAGATTCCCCAGAGATTTTTCTTCGCATTTCCTCACTTAGAATCACCCCTACAACATCCTCAAACTTCAACTTCGAGTTAGCTGGAACCGAGTTGCTTACCGCCATTACCAGGCTATTCCAACTTTCAGGTAAAGAGCACAGAATTAATAAAGCCCTAACTTCTTCATCAAATTCTATTGTAACTGAAGCTAGCATATTCACAACCGTATTGAAATCATTTAAATGATCTGCTACTGAACTATTCTCAGACATCTTCATATTAAACAACTTTTTCATTAAAAATATCTTGTTAGAGGCAGAGGGTTTTTCATACAACTTCCCTAATGCATCCATTAGATCTTTTGTAGTCTTTTCCTTTGAAACATTAAATAATACCGAAGATGCAAGACACAGTCGAATCGTTCCAAGTGCCTTCCGATCCAACAAATCCCATTCCGCATCTGTCATACTCAAGGGTTTGTTCACCTTCTCAGACAACGGAGTATAAAGATCCTTCTGATAAAGGTAATCTTCCATCTGCATCTTCCAAAGACTAAAATTCTACCCGTTGAATTTATCAACCCTAGATCTTCCATCATCTGCCATAGCTCCCACTCAAGATAAAACTTTCCCTGTGATTCAACACTTCAGCAAACCAAAACTCAGGCTCTGATACCAATTGTTAGGAAATAAGAGATAAAATATGCGGAATAATCCCTCACAGAATCGCAACAGTAGAAACTAATATGCAAAAATTATTACAGATCTGAAATAAAAGTGTAGAATAAATAACACAACACAGAAAGATAGTGTTTAACGTGGTTCACCCAATTTGGGCTACGTCCACCAAGAATCACTTGCTCAAATTTTATTACAAGCCACTACTCTCTCAATACAATACCCAGATCCGTTTGGAGTTATACTCAACAAACTCTACAGAATTCACACTTGAATTCAAAACACATCTGCAATACATTTTCTTGTACATCTATCATATGCATAAGACCATATAAATAGACAATTGCTTAAGCAGTTTGATACAAAACCGTGGGTATCAAAACCATGGGCAAAAATCCAAGGGTCCCATAAACCTATGGGTCAAAAAACCGGTGGGTATCAAAACAATGGGTACTGAGAAACCATAGACCCAAAAACAACCCATAATGGTCGGGTGCATTTTTCATGAGGCCAATAAACTTTTACGCCATAAAAAAAAATCTTTGGGGCCTTCGCCTCCGAACCCCCTTGGGACCCCCGTAAAAGTACCCGAGTGTAACACATAGAAGGTGTACCACACTCTAACATGAAAATAGGCTCCACAAACATAACAAAGTTCACGTGGGTATTAGGTGTGTACAAGAATGATTAAGATCTAGATATGAACAAATTAGGGGGGTCCACAACCTAACAGGATGGTCAAACTTGCCTCTTGGAAGTAGCAATGACGATGAGCATGGAATGAACCAACTGAGCCTCAGCCACGAGTAACAACAACGAAAAGGATCTACCCAATGATAAATGGAGAGGTAGGGGGTTACAAAAAACACTTACCGCTTGTACGAGCTTGATGTCTGGTTGGTAATGGTAGGTGATCCAATGGAATGAACCTGATATGGTGCTGACACTTCCTTGGATGCTCCTATGAAGGCAGATGGCTATGTGATTACTTCCAGTGCTGGATATGGATGCTCTGATGTGTGTACTAATGTTAGTTCTGCTTGCATGTAGCTCTGGTTTTCTCACTTGTTGTCAAAAGATGTGATTATCTCTCATAAATGTGCCAACCCTGAAATAAGGTTGTTTTGGGGGTTAAATGGTAGCCGACAGTGGTTCCAGCTTAACCGGCGGTGGTTTTAGCCAAACCAACATCGGTTAGGGTGGGATTTTCTAAATTTACTGAAAGAAATCATGGACCCAAGCCCAAATTTTCTTGGAGCTCGTTTGGTTTAGTACACAGAACATATGTATGAGAGCTCTCAATGTGCCCAAAAAAAAGGCAAAGCCGTTAGAGAGAAATCATGTAATGAGCTAATCTGATTTTTTAGGGTTTGGGTAGGTCTTAGTTAGTTATGATAACTTCCTAAGAATAGGTCTTAGGGTGAGATGGCTAGATGAGGTGTATATGTGGGCATTATCCCAATTATGATATTTAAATAATAAATATTATGAGGATAATGAATTAATTTAATTTAATTAATTAAATTAATATTAGAGTGGGATGAAAGGGGCCATGGTAGAGTTAATGTGTTCAAGGCCACCATTTGACGGTAGGACCGAGGGTGAGCATGAGCTAATTTTAGTGTTTACACTTTGTTTGGAGAGTAATTTAAGAATGGGGTATCTAAAAACCATTTCCAATCCTTCCACTAAGGCCTGAGAGATACAATACCCACTTTGTGAAGCATCTCAACAGGAATGAAATCAAGAACTTCCTGATAAGACTCTCTGCCGGCTGAAGCAAGCCGAAACTTGGCTTTAGCTTGAGGCCAAGTGAGAAGCAGTCTGGACTGCCTGCAAAAGATGTCTTTAAGAGTGCACAAGCCTCAATGATATAAATTAAGAGCATGAACCCAAGGTACTTTGGGCAAACAACACATCATGAAAATTGATGAGAGGAGACCACTAGATGATGTGGTCATTAATGGATAGCCCATTTCAGAAACCATCCCCTTCCCAGATTAAAAAGGGTTTGAGAAATTCCCAAGCTTTCCATATTCTTTTGACAACAAAGGTGCCCACAATCTTAACCGGGGCTTTGAGAATGATTAGACTGTGAAAATCCATCCCTTGCCAAATTTTGCAGCCTTGAGGGGAGCCTTTGAAAAATACAGTTACGAATCGATCACTTTCCAAGATTCGTTGTCCAGTGCAGGCCCGAATGATCCACTTGGCTAGCCAGCGCAGTCCCCTGACGGCCAATGTCGGTTAGACCAAGACCACTAGAATCCCTAAGTAGGAAACAATATTCCCAGGTAACTCTGTGGAAAGCCTTTGCCAAGCTCTGAGCTAGCCTAAAGGAAATCTTTGATAAGTTTCTCCAATTTCTTGTAAGAGGCTTTAGCTGGCACCCAACACGAAGAATAACAAACATGTGTGGCAGCCAATATCTTGGAGCAAATCTGAAATTTTCCTGCCAGTGAAAGGGGTTTAGTAATCCAGTACTCCAACTTGCAGGAGACCCTGTCAATAACATACTGCCAAAGTTGATTGGGAGTCAACATCAAAAGTAAAGGGGATACCCAAGAAATTTAAAAATTTCTCTATGCTGGATGTACTTTCCAGTCATAACGATTCAAGCCAACCAGGCTTGGGGAGAAAATATTTCCTGAAGCACTGGGTCTTTCTGCCATTGGATACTGGAACCCGAAGCTAAACAATATATGTCCAAACATTGCATGGCATTGTTGATATTTGCTGTCTTCCTCCAGGAGCATGAGGAAGGAGTCATCTGCAAAAAATGCCCATTAACAAGCTGAAGGGGAGTCATGGAAGGGAGTTGAATACCTCTCACAAGCCCTTGATCCCAAGCATGGGCAATGAGAAACCCAAAACCTTCAGCGGCTAAGCACATAAAGAGCATAGGTGCTAAAGGACAACCTTGCCTAATAGAGCGAAAAATCCCAAACTGCTCAAAAGTATGACCATTAACAGATAAGGGAGGTTGTGGCATCAAAAAAAAGCATTTTGATAGAGGCTATGAAAATTGAATCGAAGCCCAACACTTTAAGCATCACCAGAATGAAATGCCATTTAATCTTGTCATAAGCTTTTTCAAAGTCAATTTTGACAAACATGGCTAGCTGTCTTAGAGGTTCTTGCCCACTCCATACCTTCCCAAACAGCCAAAATATTATCCAGAATGTACCTTCTTTGTATAAAACATGTCTGCTCAGGACTAATGATAACTGACAAGATGGGCCGAAGCTGAAGAGCTAAATCCGTAGCGATGATCTTATATGAGATATTGAGCAAGGTAATCAACCTCCAATTGCATATGAGCTCTAGGTCTCCCGCTTTAGGGATGAACTTTATGTGACCCCAATTAATTAGGGCACCAAGGGACCCTGAGTGGAGAGCCTCGAGGTGGACTTGCAAGTAGATCCTAGACCAATCATGTCCTAAAGGGCTTTGTAGAAATCACAAGGAAAGCCATCCATTCCAGAGAGCTTTATCATTGGCCATAAGGGAGGAACAGCTTCATATACAGTCCTCTAAGAGTAAGCAATTTGTCACAGACAACTATGCTGTGTCACTCGAAAGTTTGCAAGGAACTATCGAGAGGCATTCAGCGAGCGCAACTTTTCACCCAGGAGACTCCTCCTACGCTTTGAAAACTTGAACATAGTGCCTAACAAAGGATTGGACCATCTGAGGAGTGTCTGAAATCCGAACACCATCATCAATAATAGCAGAAATTTGTCGGTTCATGTGCTTGGCTTTGAGCCACTGGTAAAACTCTTTGGTGTTACGGTCTCCAATTTTAAGCCAGTGCAACCGAGCTTTGATCTGGGCACGTCGTGCGTTGTGTAATCATCAGCAATGCAAATTTTTTTTTCCTGCAATTTAACAACTTGGAGTTGCAGAGCCACATTGAAAGGAGCCTGTTCGAACACCACCGTCGAGCAGCTTAGCTTGGCGGAGGTGATGGAATAAGCCTGCTGCCGAAAATTAGCAAGCTGGACACCATACATCCGGAGGAATTTAGTGAGCCGAATTATAGCGTCCTTCCACCAGCTTATCCAACCCACCTTACCAAGAGGGCAAGGTGCTAGGTTCCAAATTTGGCGAATGTGTGCCAAAGTGGGGTCATGATGCAATAAAGCAGTATTTAAATAAAATTACGTCTTTTTAATCTTTGGCAGTTGAAAACTCCATTCAATACGGAAGAGAATCAGAATGTCGTCGGAAAGAACAACGACTAGAAACGCTTCCACCAAAAGAGAATAACAGCTAGCAAATTTAAAGAAAGGTTGTAAGGAGATCATGGCACGATCCAGCCTTTTAAAAACCTGATCTTGGTCGTTTCTAATATTAAACCAAGTGTATCATGACAACGTGTTGGTGTGGCGTGAATAATTAGGGTCATAAAACCCAAATTTATTACACATGTAAAACCAAGCCTCTCTTTCGCCAGCTGGCCACCTCATGGGTAAAAGGCCCAATTTATCATTGGGTTGCTCCACCATATTAAAATTCCCATTGATTAGCTAGTGCACATTTGGAAGGTCATCAGCCACCCACCCCCAAAGCGACTATCCTTTTTGATGCGTCATTAGGCGCATAAAAATTGATAATCCCAAAGGAGAGATTTTCAATATTCAACAGCACCCAGAGAATACAGTTGTCAAGGTCACATCCATGATTGACGTAATGCAGCTGCCATTTCAAATAAATAAATGTGATCATTCCACCTCTGCCAACAGCATGGTTGCTAGAGATAGCTAAACTGTCAGGCCAAATAGTCTTGGTGACATAATCAATTAAAAAACTTGAAACTTTGATTTCTTGTAAACATAGAATATCCATATCTGGGAAGCTTTTCCTAAAATCTCACACTATGTATTGGCGAGTGGAGTCTGTGAGACCTCGAACATTCCATGAGTAGCAATTCATGAGGAAACATTGTCCAGATGCATTTCTGAGTCTAGCTCACTCAAACCATCAAGGGCCCCCGAAACTATTCTGTAAAAACCTTTGCTAGTTAACTAAAAAAAATCAGATAGTTGAGTATCCCGTCGGCTGTTAGGGCTATACTCCCCTTCCTCGCGCTCGTGAGGAGGGCTGCGAGAACGACAAACTATGTACTTTCATAAAGAAACCACTTTTTTCGAAACGAGTAATGGTTGAAAACCACCCTCATGCTGCAAAAGTAGCAGGCTGAGTGTTTGAGACCAAAGGTGCCAATTTGCTTGAAGAACCAACCATACTGCCAACCAATACCTTCATATGAACCAGAGTCAACTTGGTATATGAAGGTTGCTTTGCAACTAAGCTGGAAGACATTTTGAAGGAACCTTTTTAGCTTGAGTAGTTGAACCATGTTGCAAAGGCCTGATATGAGCGGCCTTGATCTTGTTGGTTTTACGGCCACCCATAATGTGCCAGCCCTCCAAGAATAGTATATTGACTGGTCTAACATTATTTTTCCTCGCTCTAGAGATAGATTTCAAATCTTATTTTTTATGTTAAAATTAAGCAAGAAAATGTTATAAGATCAATCCTATGTACCAAATATAATACAGGATTTGAAATCAAACATGTAATTTGTCAGAGAAGATGGGCATACATAGATACCCAAATTTAACATAAATAGACAATTTTCTACCAGATTACTTGTAGTATTGATCATTTTAAATAGTAATATTGGTCTTTCTTTGAAATGAAATGCATTTAATTGATGCCCATTAAAACCAATTTGACCATTTAAGACATTAAAGACCTGGAATCCCTAGAAGTTGATTGAAAAATCTATCTGTGAGACCTTGAAAGTTATAGTAACGATGAAATCCAATAGAAAAATTAATCTAGGGTATGTTTGTGTGGTGAGATTCCATAAAAAAATGTACATTAGGGAATTGTTTATCGTCACATGTTGCAAAAACCTTAACAAATTCTATATAGAAGATAATATTGAGGGTAAGTATTTAGGGGGAAACTTCCCTTCTGAAGGAGTTTTTAATTCAAAATCACACAATATTGGAGAATATCTTCTAAAGCTTAAACAAATAATAAGCATTGACCAAAGTAGAATAGTTAAAAATAAAGGAAAAGAAGCTTATGCTAAGTGGGTTTAGACTTTATGCAATAATTTAGGCATTGCAATTGTTCCATTGGTGGGTGGTTGATTTCCTCAAGCTTAGGTGTAGCCATGGTAGTTACTTTTTACTCCTCTCTAAACAAACCAACTATGCTCTGAGAAGCCCAAAAATCTTAAAGGAATATAGTCACTCCAAGTATTAAAACCCAAATTCCAAAAACTCTTATAGGTTCAAAAATGCAATGTATCCCTATTCATATAACCAATCCAAAGAACTAAGAGAAAGAAATAAGAGATTTGAAACAAAATGCTCTCCAATTTACCTCTCCAACCCAATTCATGCATTAATTTGAACAAAAGAAAAGAAACTATCAAACCACCTCCAACTTACAAATATCAAATAAACAATTTTCTCAACCCATAAATAAAATATCGAATTCACATATTGTAAGCCATGAATTACCCCATTTAAAAATATATGAAGTTAGCTTTATAAACATTTTTCTATCATTAAAGCAACAAAAAATATCATCTTACTAACTTCTTGTTTATTCCAAAGAATGTTCAGAACCTAACCAAAACAACAAAACCGTGTTTAACAATGTTGGTTCTAGTTGCAAAATAAAATTGTGTTGAAGTTGTACAATAGTGACAATCACTACACAGAAAAATTGTGTTTACTACTAAAATATATCTGAAGTATCTCTTGTAACATACTACAACTAGCATACTATTACTAATACTAACATATATGAGTTAGGGACACATTAACCATGCAACTAATTGAGTTATGCCATTCCTTCCATTGACAAATTCCTTTAAATCCACTTAAGATTGTGTTGCAATGGGATCACCTAGAGAACCTCTTCAATATTTGACACATTATATTCATTCTCATCGATGTCAATTAGATGAATGCAACCCTCATCAAATGCCAACAACATATTATGTAAAATGCAACATAAAAATAGTTTTTTGTAACATTTTCATATTAGTTTGACATATCATGGAATGCGGAATTCACCATGTATTCTTCAGCCTTCCAAATGCACATTCAACAAGAATACGTGTTGAGGAAAATTGAGGTTAAGTTCTCTTTTCTCATTTGTTAGAGCACCCGAAATGGTATGATTAACCATGGTAATGATGGATAACTGCCATAACTAACTATATATTGTCTTGTGGTTATTGAACCAATGGAGACTGATCGATCATTTAACCTCTCCCCACCTTCACATAGTTTGTAAAAAGAATAATCCGCTACAGTTTCGCATAATTATTAAAGCCAAGCCACCCAATGAATAGATCCATGAATGCATATTAATATTAACAATGACTTGTACAAACACATTATAATTGTGATCTTTGTCATACCAATATGAAGATCATTCATTAGATGGAAGTTGAAATTTAATGTGTTAGATCTATAGCCCCATGTAGAGACAAAATCATGCACTTGGGTATATTTCTAGGTCCTAAGCACATACTAACATTCATATGATTCCTAAACAAGAAAAATAGTAATTGACGATTGTCTTTGGCCTCTTTTCTATGTTTATTATTTTATATTTGGTCTTACACACCCTACAACCTAGTTACTTATTTATCTTTTATGGATCGAAACACCAACGCCCAGTCAGGACAGGAGTGCCTAAGCACCCCTGACACTTTTTATCTTACTCGTTCCTTGGGCATATTTTTCACTCATAAGCTGGCCTTTCAGTTGTCAATTATGAAATTCAAATAAGGGCATCATATAAATACATAGTTGTGTGTTCAAAATTAAGGACTAATTGTTAAATATCAGTAGCATCACTTAAGCTTGCATCCAAAAGGCACCTAAAGCAGTATAAAGCATCCATCTAGCATCCACTCAAGTGGCAAGAGATTGCATTTTTTACATACACAACATAGGAAGGGGAAGTTCATTATTCCATCCACACATTCTATTACACTATTACATCTAGCTATAGCCCGCTATCAAGTGCACTTGCACAAGGGCATCCTAGGGCACGATTCTTACACACACTCATCAGAACTAGATGGATTCTGAGACGTAGTGCAACACTCGGTCATAAGTTCACGCTCGAGGTGACCATTGGGATTAGTTTGACTCCCCATATTACATCTTTCTTTTTAGGTTTGATGCGGTTTGTGGGTTTTTGCAGGTGAACTTCTATTTTTCAGGTTACGGGTACCGTCAACGATCATTATGTGAATATCAAGCGATCAATAGGAAGCAATAATGATAATCTTGTGACATTACAAAAATTAGGTTTTGAGCATCTGTATAGTCACAAGTACCTAAAAGAGGTCTATAATGCCCAGGCACCCATGTCCTGCTGTGGGCACCCATGTTTAGACTCATTCATGTAGTCCAAAATTTACATACAACATTTATGACATGCTCCCTAGTTTGTTCATCATTTTCCCAGTTCAGATCAAGCATAAATTAGCTAAGTCATATTTCTCTACTTCTTGCTTAGGGTTTCAAATCTTAAATCTTAGTTTGCTTTTGTCATTACCTCATTTCAACATTTATACATTATTTGGTTCAGTAGTGACTCTGAAATATCTTAGATTTAATTTAAATTAAGTTAAATCACCCCAAACAAATAAAAAAAAACCTTTCTTTACATGTTCAATTTCAAAATTATGAATTGGCCATCAGACATGACTGCAAAAATGAATATACATGGAATTAGTAAATTATTTATAACTCTCACCAATGACTTTCTACAGCCAAAAAGCTCACAGATGTTAATCATTGTCATTCCATAAGATAATCATAAAGCCATGATGGCCACTTATTGTAGACACTCAAATTTGGCAATTTACATGTAGACACTGCTGATTTTGAAAATGAACTCTTCCTAAGACAAACACACTCTTTCTATCCCCACTCAGTACATCCCGAGGTCTCTTGCCTAACTTAATTTATTCATACACATTGATATATCGACAAATTATGAGAATTAAATGCATAAAATCCATAGACAAATTCCATCTGATGTGAAGCAACCTTCAATTTTCATGTTTATCATCCATGTGTAGAAACATCCACTTTGGTTAACTTGTGGAATTTGGTCTTGTTCGACTTGTATAATTTTGGACCGAATTATCCTCCATTTGATCTTTCAATTTGATATTCTTTGTTAGATCATTTAATCCCTCTCGATCAGCCTTTCCATGATAATTTACCTTTGAAGCCCTATATAAGCAAGTTGAACTCACCTCATTTACTAATTTGGCATTATTATGAACTCATGTTATAAACACTAACACTAAAGACACCCATGACTCCCTAAATCCCACAAAATATTGTGCATAATCATTAGGGCATAAATTACTACATGATTGAAGCATTCTACCAAGTCAAGGAATCAACTTCTCTCATTTGGAAGCACTCAAGCATCCCCATTTCAAGCATTAGAAATATCCAAGCTCAATCCAAACATTGTCAAAGAGACTTCAATTACCAAATCATAGTTGCATTCATTTAGGTATCATATGCTAGGTGGAGAACAATGTGTGGCTTGAGGCCTCTTCTGAGTAGTGATGACATCAACAGTGTAAGGATTGCACTTAAACTTAACTAATGTTTGTTTTGCAGAATATCCTACACATGGTTAGGGTTTGATATCTTACTTATAATATTTAGAGGGCTTCATAGCACAAGTGATAACTAGTGTTTGAGAATGAAAAACATTTCCAGACAAACGATGATCTCAGAAAGTTATAGAGCAGGATTTAGAGTAGGGTCAAAACCGTACAACAGGTGCAAAACCATATGGACTATTCCGGCAGAGCTATACGGTCCCACATTAGATCATTTTATAACTACAATTTCAAAGACAAAGCACTTACAAGTTCAGATATCCTAATCATAGTAGTATTCACACCCAAAACTTCCTAGATCCATCTGTAATCAACTAAGTGTACTCATTCTTCTTATGTTGTTAAGCTCATAACATATTGTATAGACTAGTTACAAGACACAATGCATTGTTCTAATATTAAATAATTAATTTTGGAAGTTAATTAATCAGGACAATCTATTATAGTTGCCTTTACATCCTTTTAGTGTAATTAACTCACTAATCTATTATTTTTAATAAAGGTGTAAACATTTGGTGACCCCGACATGTGACTCGATCTTTCATCAACCTTGGTTGCCCTACTCTTCACTCTTGGTGTTGTATTTATCTTTCTAATTTATATCAGCATGTCATTGCCTCCAAATTTTTATGATATTTGACTCATGCCTAAGGATCCAAGCCACAAGTTATTTTCCCTCTAACCAGGTCCATGCCTACTCTTCATATATGGGTGAATATTCTTGCGTTGGTCTTACTTGTCACATGGATGATACGAATCCCACCTATCTAGATATACAATCCGAGGTCACTACTAAGTTTCCACCATGTTTTCATTTCACTCCATCGGTTCCCACATTTAATGTCATTACCATAAGACACAATAAGAAACCACTTGGGGGTAATCCACCTTTTCCTCCCCCACTTACAACTCTTGTGGCCAAGGCTAATGTTCCCTTTAAGGGGTATAATCTATTGGAACAACTTAGTAACACCCTTGCTAAGATATCTCTCTTAAAGTTACTTCAACAAGCACATATTTATAAGGACATCTTACAAGATACTTTGCACTCTTTTACCTTAGCTAACAATACTCAACCAGATACTTTTGCTTCTCTCATGGATACCTTTAAGGTACTCAATAAGACTATCATTTTTAATGTCACTGGTATTCCCCATCTCTAATATGGATATATGCTCACCTCTTTTCATCACTACACACATTCAAGGTTTCTTCAACAAACGAGTTTTGGTTGATAAAGGTTCTGGCCTCAATGAATTTCCTTGCTCACTACTCACACAAATGGGTAGTTATCCCACTATAATTATTAATACTACTACTATTGTGCGATTATGCTAAAATGTAATATTATAGCCTAATCTAAATGTTATAACATTAATAAATAAATGAATAATGAAATATTGAATTAAACCCAAACAACTAAGTAATAAATAATGAAACCCTAATTGTGAAGAGAGTTAAAAGAGCCTTAATTGATTCGTAGAAGTTGCTAGACTATTTCACAATGATGACTGGTTGAACAAAAGTGGAGGATCATCACACAAAATCCTAGAAAAATGTATATCCGACATATTTGACTGGATTGGTGTGCATGGAGAGGGATGGGGGCATCTGTGGGTGCCCTGGTCTTGATTTTGGGCGCCTTGGTCTATGTAGAAGCCCGGGAAACTTCCTATGAGGTGTCGCAAGAGGTTCGCACTAGTTCACCTTTTGTCACGTGTATGTCACACTTGGATCGCTAAGGTAACCATAAACCTACAATGAAGGAAGTGTTGTCCATTTTTGCACCTCTTGCAAAAATTGAACAACTTGGGAAACTTTGACCTAGACACTTTCATGGGATTTTGGTGAAGAATCTAGAATTACAAGAAAATTTCATGTTTTGGGCACTTGGAATTATTTGGATGCGTATGTCCATTTTCTTCAGGCTGAAAGAAATCCATACTTGGTGAAAAAATGAAAAATGAGGAAAAGCCGTGCATAACTACAAAAGTTATGCACAACTACAAAGCCACACATAACTACAAAAGCCATGCCTAACTGCAAAAGCCATGCATAACTAAAAAGCCACGCATAACTGCAAAGTCGTGCATACCTGAAAAGCTGCCCATAACTGAAAATCTATGCTAAACTTAAAAGCGGTGCTAAACTGAAAAAAATCCGCACATTATTGTAAAGCTATGCAAAACTGAAAATCCATGCATGACTGAAAAGCCGCGCATAACTGAAAATCCGTACAAACTAAAAAGCCATGCAACAAAGGAAAACGATAGTTTTTTCACTCGAACTTAAAATAGCCATAACTTTTGACTCGTTGCTCCATTTTTCACAAACTTTATATCGTTGGAAAGGTCTTGACATCCATTTTATTGAGGCTAGATATGAAAAAATTTGGAAAACATCTATAACATGAAAAATTACAGTCCCAGGCATCCAACTACCAACATTAATGAAGAATGGTCCTCTTTTCTTCTTCCAAAAGCTAGAGTACATTGGAGGATGGATTTTTAGAGGTGCCCATGCCCTTTTTCAGAAATTTAATGCATCTTGTTGGTGGGTAGAGACATAATTTTGAGTTTCTCTTTTCCCTCTCTTTTCTCAAATTTTCTATATATTGTAACTTCTCACATTTGAGAAGGGGGGGTAATCATTGTAATGGAACTCTGTCCAAATGGTTCCAAAATAGTTTTGAGTTGCAAGCCTCATGTTTAGACATCGTGCATGATGATCCTTGCCTCTTTTTCTCTAATGTAATGGAATGTGCATATTTGAATCAATGAAATCACTTGTTTTGTGGCTATTATTTTTCCTTAGCAGCGTTCTATTGTATTTTCTTGCATTCCTTTGCATCTATAGTCATTTGTGCATATTTTGTCTCCTTACAGGGTCTCAAATGTGTTATGCTCCTGTTGGTTGCTCAAACATGCACGTACATCTTAGATCTTGAAAGGACTGATGTGTTTGAGACCACAATGGAACTATCCCCAAGTTGTGGGACCTTACGCGCTCGGGATGGATCTCTGGAGAAGGCCGGTTCCTCTACCTGCCTCTAAAGCTACTGTTACTCCTAATGCTAAAAGAAAATCCTAGACTAAACATGCAAAGGGACCAGTGATAGAAGGATGTGTAGAAAGGGGAAATCCTAAGCTAAGGAAGGTAATAGCGCCAGAAGGAAAGGGTCGATCTCTCTCCACGAGTGGCGAAGGAAATAAAGAGGGTGCAAGAGAAGAGGGTGGACGACACGAGCCACAGATCAGCACACGGGCTCTACCTTCCAGTGTACACAATACATGAACATGGGGAATGCAAGCACATGAGTATGGAAAACATGTCAGAAAATGCAAACAGAGAGGCAAGATGCAATGAAAACGAGAGAGGGAAGATAAGAGTTCCATAAAACACGATTTTATTGCTCAAGGGATGCACAATCATTTACATTCATGACAGGAGGCGAGAAAACATTGTAGAGACCACGCTAATGTCTGAGACCCGTGGGAAGTTGGCCACCATTTTGGCATGGTGTTGTTACAACAAGGAGGGATGATTTTTACAAAGTAGAACTCTGCTATTTATAGAAGAAGGAGAGAAAAGAAGGAGAACGGGATGGAAACTCGAATTCAAATCTTAAACCACCAACAACAAGTGATAAATGCCTACAAATCCACCCCAAATTTTTCGTGTCTACATCAATTACTTATTCGGCACCTTGAAGGAGGAGGAACTGCGGATCATGTCAAATCTGATCTAGTTGTTGGGGGCAAATAGTACCTGCATTAATGGCACAAGGAAGTTTCTTCATTTTCTCCCCACCTAACCTCTATTAAGAATGATATTTTATGTTTCCATGGTGTGGAGGGTATCGAGACATTTCCAAAAAGTCTTCTCCTTGCCAAATATGAGTTTCCAGTCAAAAGATATGGCCATTTGAATATTTGGATCATGGGGGCATAATATTTTAAAGAGTTTTTTGTATCGGGTCCATGTGGCAGCCTTGCGCACCTTAGAAATTCAGCCCCTGAATTTGTCCCTTTTTGGACTCTGAGACAAGTGAAAGGCCCACACTCATTTGAAAACCCGCTCAGGATTTTACCTTTGAAATAACGTCAGGTTGACACGTGTAAAGAAGGTGAATGCGTGAAATGTGGGCACAAGGGAGAAGTGGAAGAAAGAGGCAAAGAGGGGCACGTGCTATGCATGTGGGGAGATGAGGAGTAAGTGAGTGAAAGGGAAACAAAGGGGAGGCGTAGAGGAGTGTGCATGAGAGGAAGGCATACTTGCAGAAGGAAAGTATGAAAACAAGACGCGGGCATCCAAATATAGGAAGGCACACGGAGGGAGAAAGAAAAGAAGATGCGCGAAAGAACTGAGTCTATGAAAGCACACAAGAAGAATGCTAGAGACTTAGCTGATTGGAAGGTAAGTCTGCAGAGGTGCATGTAAGGAGTACACGATGGGATAGGAGAGAAAGTGAGCACACAGGAGGAAGGTGCGCAAGGGAAAATGGAAGGAGATAGAAGAATGCGAAGGGGAGCAGGAAGGCACGCAAGGGCGTGCAGAGGGACTGCAATTGTTCCAAGGTGTCAAAAGAACAATCTTGAGTGCGTGTAACTTGAAATGTGAAACACCAGAGTCAGGATGGAAATATAAGTTATCTAGATAACTAGGAGAGTTATTTGGATAACATCTCTATAGAAAATGGTGGTTTGAATGTTGTTTGGAACTATGGATCTCTTTTTTGCCCTCTCCTTTGTCATTTTTGCCCCATTTTTCACTCATTGGAATGTCTCCACCCCTCTTTTTGGTGTTATCACCTCTCTAGTTTAGGATTCTATTTTATGCATCTCCTTCTCACCCTGGTCCCTTGGAATTTTAGAGTAGAATTAGATAGTTGCATTTCGATTCCTAGGAGTAGTTTATCAGTAGGAATAGGTAGAGGAATTCAACCTTCCCAGGAGGTTTGTATCAGTTTGTAGTCCCACAGCTGAGAGACAATCCCATGTTGCCTCAGAATTCAAGATCCTCATTGATCATATCTAGGGTGCAATTTTGAGCTCCAATAATTTTGGCATGCCTGGTGGGACAAACATTGAAAGCTATATATTTCATAGGTGTGTATTCTGATTTACATCTTCATATCAACAAGTTTGATGTGCTCTTGGTGAGATATCAACCTTTAGAGGTAACTTTCAAGCATATCTGACAACTTCATTGATTTAAACAACCCATTATCTCAGTTGCAGACCTTTTACCTTATTCTTCCATCTAATTTAATGTTTCTATTTCAGTCACGACTCTCTAAGAAGCTTTTCTATTCCCTCATTTTAGTTCCAGTCCACTCCATTTGCAGCAATTGTATGTTATCCCCAAAACAGCCTTGAAAACTCTTCCCCTTTTCTATGGAAATGAAGATCAATCTCCTATTGATCACAATCAAGATATTGCCAACCATTGTGTCATTCAAGATGTCATGGAAGAGAACGTTTTCCTTAGATTTCTAGTTTCATATTTCAAAGGAAAAACAAGAGATTTGTACAACAGTTTGGCTTCACAATCCATTTCCACATGGAATCAATTGGGAGAACAATTACACAACCAATTCAAGGAGGATGCAAATGTCATTTGCCTCATGAAACATCTCAGTAAGATACAACAGGATCCAATGGAATTTATTCCTGATTTCAACATCATATTCATAAGGACCTGACACAAAAATCCTCAAGAATACATACCCTCACAAGGTATGGCATTCTTGTATTATTTGATATCCTTTGATGTTGATTTAGTTGTAGTGATTCAGTCCTTAGGGGGAAGTAGTCTTCCCCAAGCTTTCACCATTGAATCTCAAGCTGAGAAAATACTCATTCAAGTTGGAAAAAGAAAATCCATCCTTACTGTTGCAATTATTCCTTCAGCACCTCAAATTCTTCCTTCCCCATGTGCTAAAATTGAAAAATCCATCATTCCTTACCATAATTAGGAAGCTCCTTTTCTTCATTATCCTTCATTTGATGTCTAACAATTTTATGATGCCCAAAGCATTCCCCAAACTTTGCAAAAATCCCTCCCATCTCCACCCAGGGCACTACCCAACTTCCAAAGACCTTGCAATAATGTTCCTAGAAGTTGTGGTATCTCAAATGTTGTCCCTACTTTCTATCCAACCCTCACTAGACAGATTTATCCTATGAGGTTGGTGGAAAGGGATGTTTGTTATGCTTTTGGAGAGATGAAACAACTTACACAATACTCCAAACAACAAGGCTTCAAACAAGATCATGCAATTGTTTTGGAGACATCATACCAGAAAAGTAGGGAGCATGTTTTGGAGGGTCATTTGGATTCTCCAAATGATCAAATCAAGTTCCTTGAGCATAAAACACCTATGCCTAAACATGAAACAAAACATCAACCTCTCTCTTATACTTCTTCCTCAACCAATCTTACCAAGGATGAAAATTTTGTATATGTTGAAGATTGGTTTGATTCAAATTAAGAGGATGAAATGGTCCAAATTGTGAACAAAAAGGAGCTGAAAACTAGAACATAGCAGACATATTTGAAGGAAAATCAGATTGGCAAGGTCAGGGAAGAAAAGAAAGTGTTTTTGAACATTGTTAGCACCTAAGGCCTTGAGGAAGAATTCACTAAAAGTGAGCAAGACATTTCAAAGGAATGCAATTATCCTCATTACTCTGCATGTCAAGAACTTGCTCCACTTTTGATGAAGGATCAAGATGGAATAGAGAATGAGGAAAGCCATGGTGAAACAAGTGAAAAATCAGCAACCATCAAGATGGAAATAAATTTGTTTTTAGAAGAGGTAGTATCAATTCCAAATCATCTTAGAAGCAACTCCATTCAGGAAGAAAATCTGTAGGACATCCATGTTCATGGGGAAGAGCTTCAAAAGAGTGGGAAAATTTCATGGATCAAACCTTGCCCAATTAGGTACTTGGCTTCATTGGAGCTAAAGAAGGATTCATAACCAGTCATGCTCAATTCAGAGTATGAGGATGAGTTTCAGTGTACCAAAGGTTAGCTTCAACACCTCTAAAAAAATGCAAAGCAACTAAAGGAGGTAATTATTTTGTTTGTTGCTGATACTTTGATGAATAGAGTGAAGAATCAGCTTCCAGTTAGTTTTTCACTCTTGACTAAGGCCATGTCTAATTCCAAATCAGATGCATGGTCTAAGATTTTGAGAAAGGGAAGTTATTTCTCACAACCTGTTGCGGGTTTTTTTTAGCTTCTCATTTCCTCTAGTTAGAGCAGGATAGGGTAGGTTTGCTTTTAGTAGAATAAGTGCTTAGACACAATCTGCATGTTCCACTTGGGGCATGTATGATATTCCCTTTTGTACATAGTTTTTGCATGTTTTTTTCTCTTGCATAGTCCATCTGGAGGAGGTAGTGTTCATGGGGGAATCCATTTTTAAGGCAATTCCAAGTGTATCCAAATCAGCATGTGTTCCTAAACTTTGCAATGTTTCATACTTGCCAAGAAATTAGTTTAGTTCAGCTCTTCATACTTGGCATAATTCAGATTTTGGGTCAGTCTTAGATGTTCATTCTTCATCCCAATAGATTAATTGCAGAGGAAACAAGTGAAATTTTAGATTCAGAACAATTTTCCACTTTCATAAAACTTAATTCAGAAAATTTTGTAATGAGTTGGTTAATGTAAGCTTTAGATCAGTTTCAGGTCCAATAGTGATTTAAGCGAATTTAGGGGTGTGTTCTTCAAGTTTCAGATCAGATTTCATGGTTATCAGGTTGACTCCATGCCCAATGGATGCTTCAAGGCTACTGATCAACTCATCTAGTAGGCAGATGGCCCCTATGAGTCACCAAAAATGTTAACCATTTTTGCACCCCTTGCAAAAATTGAACAACTTGGGAAACTTGGACCTATACACTTTCATGGGAACTTGGTGAAGAATCTAGAATTAGAGGAAAATTTTATGTTTTGGGCACTTGGAATTATTTGGATGCATATCTCCATTTTCTTCAGGCTCAAAGAAATCCATACTTGGTGAAAAATGAAAAATGAGGAAAATTCACGTATGAATGCAAAAACCATGCATAAATGTAAATCCGTGGATAACTGTAAAGCCGTGCATAACTAAAAAGCCACACATAACTATAAAGTCATGCACAACTGAAAAACCAGGCATAATTGAAAAACCGCGCTAAACTGAAAAGCCGCACATAACTTCAAAAGCCACGCTAAACTGAAAAAGTCACGCATAACTACAAAGCCATGTAAAATTGAAAAGCTATGCAAAATTGAAAAGCCATGCATAATTGAAAAGCCACGCAAAACTGAAAATCCATGCAACAAAGGAAAACAATAATTTTTTTGCACGAACTTAATATGGCCATAGCTTTTGACCCGTTGCTTTGTTTTTTGAGAACTTTATATAATTGGAAAGGTATCGACATCCTATACAATATGGAAATTGGATTTATTAATTATATTTAGGTTAGATATGAAAAAAAATTGGAAAACATCTCCAGTATAAAAAAGTACACTTCTAGGTCCTAACTACAAGCATTAATGAAGTATGGTCCTCTTTTCTTCTTCCAGAAGCTAGAGTACATTAGGGGATGGGTTTTTAGAGGTTCCCATGCCCCTTTTTAGAAATTTAATTGCAAGTCTTTTGGTGGGTGGAAGGCAAAATTTTGAGTTTCTCTTTTCCCTCTTCTTCTTCTCAAATTTTCTATATATTGTAAAATTCTCATATTTGAGAAGGGGGGATATTCATTGTAATGGAACTCTATGTCAAAATGGTTCCAAAAGTTGTGAGTTAGAGTGGCTCATGCCTTGGAAATATTGCATGATGATCCTTGCCTCTTCTCCTCTAATGTAATGGAATGTGCATATTTGAATAAATGAAATCACTTGTTTTGTGGCTATTTTTTTTCCCTAACAATGTTCTATTGTATTTTCTTGTCTTCCTTTACATTTACAGGTTTTTGTGCATTTTTTGCTTCCTTACAGGGTCTCAAATGTGTTGTGCTCCATGGAAAATAATGGTTTAAATGTTGTTTGGAACTGTGGCTCTCTTTTCTACCCTCTCCTTCATCATTTTCTCCCCATTTTTCACTCATTGGAATGTCTCCACCCCTCTTTCTGGTGGTACCACCTCTCTGGTTTAGGATTTCTATTTTATGCATCTCCTTCTTACCTTGGTCCCTTGGAATTTTAGAGTAGAATTAGATTATTACATTTTGATTCGTAGGAGTAGTTTAACATTAGGAATAGGTAGAGGAATTCGACCTTCTCCAGAGGTCTGTCTCAATTTGCAGCCCCGCAACTAAGAGACAATCCCATGTTGCCTATGAATTCATGATCCTCATTGATCATATCCAGGGTGCAATTTTGAACTCCAATAAGAAGCACCTACAAAACCCTCAAATAGACATCAAATCCTAAAAAAGAAAGATGCTCAAATAGTTAGAAAGGACCTAAAAAGTGTGACCAAAGTGCAAAGAGGACAAGGGCACCCAGAGGGGACGGAGGCGCCTGACGTTGACGTCCTGGCTGGGTGCTAGTGTCCAGAATGACAAATGTCAAAAGGTAAAAATACAGAGTGAGTAAGTAAGAGTGAAATACTGAAAGAAGAAACTGTAGACACCCTAATTTCACATTTGTCCTAAATCAATTAATTCCCCTTCCTCATTTCCCACAAAAATACACTTCAAATTAATCAAATATAATTTGATTAATTATCCATTTCAAAATCCAAAAAGTAACCCAATTCTCACCACATGTCATTATTCTCTATGTTTTTATACTATTGAATTAAAAATTCAAATTCAAATCCTCACTCACTCTTTGTGGTCCCCACTCACCTAAAATTCTCCACTTATGAATTAAAAATATAAAATCAAATCCTCACCCATTCTTCATGGTCCCCACTCACCTAATCTTGCCCACATTTTCAAACCATGATTACTTAAATTACTCTAAGTTAATCACTCCCCTAGGTTATAAATACAACCTTACCCCTCCCCTTTAAGGACATGGATAATAAGCTTGAATGCCCTATCTAAGTTCTTGCATCCTTTGAGCAAAGAACATCCTTCTGCCTCGTCCTAATGCCCAAATAGCCTCATAATATTTTTTCCCATCTAGTGCAAAGTAAGAGGATCATTGTTGCAGGAAGGCCTTGCTCCGTCTTGAAGAAAAGCACCTACATATCACACAATCAGGGCTCAATCCAAGTTTCCTAGCCCATTCCGAGGTTTGCTACAGAACGTGAAGGAGGAGGTACGATTTTTGGTATTTTACTTCCTTGTTAGTAGTGCATTTTTCCTAGCTTACATTCTGGCATGCTCGGTTACTTTCGATCTGTTACCATTAATTTCCCAATTAGTGGTTTTATCTATTCTTTGTTTATTATTGTTCGTTATTATTTCCTTTTCTATTCATTATGGCCTTCTTTGGTTAACCTTCACGCTTTGGGTAGTGTTTTTGTTGTGTGGTGTCTTGTGGTGCATCTACAGGTTATAACAATAATGAAACTATGACGCTCGTCCTGTCTTTGATCTCCTCGACACTTGGTGTTTAGCAGATGGACATCTATCACTTGATCCAGATACTTGTGGATCACGGTGGAAATATTCACTCCTACGGTCGTCATAGAGGTTAAATTTCAAATAGTTCCTAGTTCTGATTTTGCTATTCACTCGTAATCTGCAGAAACAAATGAACTAGTCATTAACTTATCATCTTACTGTCATGGGAAAACCAATCCAGAAAATGCATTTATTTATTTACTTTTTCTAAAATAAATGCTTTGTAGGAAGTTAATCATTTTTCTTTCTTTCATTTTAGTTAATAATTTTGTGATCTAACTCTTTATTTCTATTTATTGTTCTTTTTAAACCTTGCTGTCAAAATTTTAGCTTCTCAGGTGAAGTACAAAAGTCAGAAAATAAAAAAAAACTAGCTCCTGGGGCATTTTTCTCACGTTCAAAATTTTCATTCAGAGTGTTATTGTAGCCCATCTTCCGGAAGCCATAACTTTTTCTCCCAAACTCGGAATGACTTCGTTTTTTTTAATGGAAAGGAATTGAAAAGATCTATGTAATGGAAACATAATTTTTTGATTTAGACTTACAGAATTTTTTTGGTTTCATTTCTTCTAACACCTGTCTTTTTAACAAAAAAAAATTGTAGTTTTTTTTAAAATTAAAATTAAAATTAAATTTAAATTTTTAACATAACAACCTCACGCGTATGCTCTTTCCTCCACTTTAAAAGTGATCTTGGAAATCAGAAACGTGAGGCCACTCGGGCTCCACAAAACATTTTTTTTGCTTTACATTTCAATTTTCCACGACAACACTTCTAGGTAACATTTTCACTCTTCTTTCGTCGTTTTTCTTTTTTGTGAAAATAATCATTATCATTATTTTCACAATCATATTTAATTGCGATAATTATTAACATTTAAAAGAAAAAAAATCAAAAAAACAAAATTTATTCTAATTGTATCCCGTATGCTCTTTTCTTACGCCTTCGAGTGATCTGGAAAATCAGAAACGGTCGCAATTTTTTTAGTTTCTTGTTATAACATTACAGAATTTTCTAGATTTGTTTTCTAACTATCATTTCAATCATTATTTTCTTTCGTCATATTATTAATATTTGTTTGTCATTGGTTGTGTATAGTCTTTTCCCGTGCCTTCGAGTGCTCTGGAAAATAAAAAACAACCACGATCACTTTTCTAACATTTCGTTTATAGGATAACTACTAATTTGTTTTTTGTAGGACTGTGTCGCTGGAATATTGTAAAAAAAACACAAAAACAAAAAAAAATCCCGCAAAAAGTACCACCATTCAAAGAAAATTGTTGAAACTACTTTTTTTTAGCACGCCCAGGTACGTAAATTATTTTTTGCTAGTGATTTATTTCAAGTTGGAAAGAACCCTGTGTTTAATCATTTTATCATTTTGTTTTTACACATAGACAAGGTGGATTTCATCACCACCAAAGCTACACCAGTGACATGGACTTGAATACTACGCACCAACAACATTTACATCTACATTGCACTTTGAGACCTAGTCTCATCACAGCGTTTGGTATTTACCTCGCCCTTGCTCTTCACTTACAGGTAATGCTGTCATGCTTTACATGCGAGTCATGCCTAAATAGTTATAACAACGAAGCCTTGGTATTGTCCCTGTAAATCTTTAGGGAGTTATAAGGACACCATACACATTCATCCCTCCATCACCTTCCACCTTTTCATAAAACCTGTTCTGGACGTGATGATTCACTCCGAAATAGGCAAGTAAGAATTAGTGAGTCTCCTCCAGTGATCTAAGGGTTCCCCGTACCAATTCTATCCACATACAAAATTAGGTATATCAGGACTAGGGTATATCGGAGGACACATCTTTTTGGAGTAATAAGATTCTACATCCATCATTCCACAACATACTTGTATGATTGCATGAAACAATGATCATCCTGAATAATTTACTTCCTAAGCCAAAATAATTGGATCCACATGACTGCTTGCTGTTTGTAAAAAAAATAGTTTAGCATTATCATAAAACTTGGCTGATATCAATGTGTTCATTGTAAAAGTTCAAATTCTAGTCATGTTCCACAAAAATTAGTTCTCGACCAATTCAATACCAAGTGAAAACATCCAAACAATCTAACAATGTAGACCAAAACATCACATCAATTTCATTAGCTTGCTTAAGCTAACAATACATCTGCCATAGCTTATCTTCGGCTATATCCAACTGATACTGAGTGACTAGCATTCACTCCCCATATCGTCAATTGTCAAAACATCCTTCATAGCTTGTTTCCAGCTATATCTAGGTGACTTGTTTGAGTTCACTAATTATTCTGTCCACCATCGCGTTTATCCAAATCACAGCCAACACAAATCCTTTCATAACTCATTTTAAGTTATATCACAACCATATCATGATTAACCTGTTTGGGTTACTCTCCCTGTCAACAATCCAGAGCTTGTTTAAGCTAAATCTAAACCATTTTCATTATAGCTTATTTAAGCTATCACATATTTATCCCGAGTAGCTTGTTTAAGTTTGCTCCTTATAGCCTTACTTGTTAACACTCGATTGAGCCAAAATAAATATCACAATCAATAGGTTGAGTTCTTCATCATACCTTTCTTTATTCTCCCTCTCTTTCAAACATGATGAATTCATGAAAAACATCACACAATGAGCTATTAGAACAAATTAATAAGTTGACAACACAACTCTCTCATATGGCTACCCAAATCAGTGAACGATCACCCAAAAAGCCGATCATACAACCTAATGAAGATGTCACTTCATGTAAAGTCCAACACCAATTTACCCCCTTGGAGAAAGTCTCTCTAGTGTTTTTCATCAACTAAAAGAGGCTAAACTGATAAGATATCTAATTACAAAACCCTTTGCCGAAGGGGAAGCTAAGCCATGATGGTACAAACCTAACACATACTGTGAATTTCATCGCATTGATGGTCATCACACAGATAAATGTGTGTGATTTGAGAATTACATCCAAGACTTAATTGATGACGACATCATCTTTGTAGAACTTGATGATAATGCTCTTACAACCAATGAAACATCCAATACCACAACTTTCCATGAAGAGATGACTACTTTCGAAACTCCTATATATACTAAAATTCCATGAGATCATGACGACAAAAGTCAAGACTCTCTAATTCCAAACCAATCCATATCTTCTTCGAATTTCCTTCCATTAGTTCAAACATACATTGAATCTATTTTGAACAACATTCTTCCAACATCTACTAAGCACTTGAACTTATTTCAAGACTCTCTTTCAACCTAAACATACATTGAACCTATTTTTGACAACAACATTCTTCCAACATCTACTAAGCACTTGAACTTATTTCAAGACTTTCTTTTAGCCCAAACATATATTGAACCTGTTTTGGGCGATAACATTCTTCCAACATCTAACGAGACCTTGATCTCATTTCAAGACTCCATTTCAAACCTTAATATTACTGTAGACACTACATAAAAGGTTCCATCAACAGGTACCATTAAGTTTGATTCTATTATTCCAATATTGGATCTTATGCCTAACATCTTTAGCCTTGTTGTTGAAACAAAACCACATTGAGTTTGGACACTTGCGACAATGCAACCTGTCATGTCCATCATGCTTTCAATGATCAATCTTGCAGGCATCTCATCACTAATTATTCTCACATGTCAATAATTCTACGTGCATACATTCTACGAGGTACTTATACCCAGGAATATCTTTACACAACCTTTTCCATCTTTAATCGCGAATCTATCCTAAAAACAACCAATTAATGGACAAATAGAAGCAAAAAACCAAATAACACAAACCATCATTGTCAACACACATGGAAGTTATTGGCTTAACCAAATCTATCCCACTCTTTGGGCTTACTGCACATCTTATCACACACCTACTGGAGCCACTCCCTTCTTTTTTGTTTATGGTTGGGAAGCTATTTTACATGTCAAGGTTGAATTTCCATCCTTCATAATATCCTTCAAAAATGTAATCAATAAAGATTATTATCGACACTCATGCCTTAATGAACTTGAGTTTCTTGATGAAAAATGACTTAATGCCCTAGATCATCTTCAAGTATATCAAAATTGGCTATGGCATAGCTACCATAAAAAATTCAAACCTAGAAAATTTAAGGTCAATGATTTCATTCTCAAAGAAAATCCAAAGAACACACCCAAAGAATGAGACAAACAAGACAAATTTGAGCCCAATGAAATCATAGTTAATTTTGGGTTTGGAGCTTATAAATTGGCCATTGACATAGGCCAAGTCCTTGACAAACCCATGAATGCATACCATTCAAAGAAATTCTATTTTTGAAAGCACTCTCTATTCTAGGAAACAACAACGTGTACATTGTTCCTTCTGTCTTGCTTATCTCCGAATAAATTTATTCATTTCCATTGGCAAACATTTTCATTATCAAAATCACATCTTCATATTTATCATCATGAGACAAGTGCTAATATAAATCCTATTAAGTTTGTGAGCATCATACTTCTTATTATATCTTCCATTTTCAGTTGCTTTCATCTATGGTCATACCTATAAGCTTACTGATGGTAATATATTCCCTTCAAAAACATTATCTCTTTCATAAAAAAGCTCTAAACTTCTTCACCTAGTTCATTTGGTTGTCCATCTCAGTCTTCAGTGTTGAACCCTCGCATCCTATTATTCGTGTGGAGCTGAGATTGGGGGCATACGTTCCTTCCCAAATACAAAGCACTATCATAAAAAATCCATCAATTCAATAACTTATGAGTAATTCATTGTCACATCTTTCATCCTTCATAGTCTTTGGTGTTGATCCCATGCTTCTTACTGGTAGTGTGAGACTGGGAATGGAGGAAGGTGCCGTTACTCGTCTACGTCTTGTCTTCAGTGATAAACCCTTGCCTCTTACAAGTGGCATGGGGCAAAGTGCAAAGGGTCATTCTCATAAAAACATAAAAATATTGCAAAAACATTCAAAAATCCAAAAAAATAAAAAAAATAAAAAACAAAACAAAACAAAAACAAAAAGGGAATTCACTCGCTTATGTTTTTCCTTTGGCGACGAGCCCTTGCTTCTCACTAGTAGCATGGGGCAAGGCATAGGGAGTCATTTCAAAAATACAAAATCTTATAGTGCTTGCAAATTATAGAATCCCCAAAAAAGTAATTTAGATTCCTAAGTGAAGAGAGAACTATCCCTTCACCTCCTATCTTACCAATCAACAAGCCATATAATTGTCTAAGTCTAACATGTGACTCGTAAAGTGCAATCCATTTTTAAAACTGGTTCAGTACCATTATGAAGAATGGAGTCACAATTTCCCAAAGGGATTATTATTAGCATTTGTCTCTATATTCATTATCTACCTCCTGTGTCCTTCTTTATTCTTGGTGATGAGGCCACACATCTTACTAGTTGTGTGGAGTCAAGAATAGAGTTGGAATTCTTTTCATCATATCATCACCACCATATCCTACCAATGGAAAGAGAATTTGTGTTATTAAGAATAAGTTACCACATGGAACACAGTACATATATATAAAATCCTAGTTTATCATCTCGCAAAAATAAGTCTACACTCCGGTCCATAAATTGCCAATAAAAGTGTAAGAATCCCAAAACACTCCAAAAATTGTCAAAAATCTAAAAAAAGTGTAAAAATCTAAAAATCCAAAAACAGTGTAAAAATCCAAAAATCTAAAAACATTAGAAACACTCATCAAAAATCCAAAAACATTTGAAAATTGTCAAAAATCCAAAAACATTAGCAAGAATCGTCAAAAATCCAAAAACATTTGAAAATCGTAAAAAAAATCAAAAACATTTGAAAATCGTCAAAAATCTAAAAAACATTAGAAAAAAATAAAAAATATATATATATATAATAAATAAAAATAAAAATATTGCAAACTTCACAAAATCGCAAAAAATCTAAAATAACTAACACAATTCAACCTTTGAACTATTATCCCCAACGAATGATCCAATCACCTTATGACTACCAAATTCAAACTACTTCTCCTCGCATGAATCCTTGCTTGGGGAAAATCTGACTCTCATTGTTTCCTTGTTTGAGGACAATGACCCAATCCTTTTCTATGTCCTTGTACCCCTACTTGGGGGCACATCCGATCAATCCTCACTGTGGAACACATTAGGGATATATTTATTGGTTCTTGTGTTACATTATTAGTTATAACTTATTAATTACTTTTTTGTATCTTGATATATTACAGGGGGCATCTTAATTTTATGTATCCTGGTGTTCTCTCTAATATTCTTATGTTAACTGATTACATGTCGTATTGGGGCATCATACTTTCTTGATGGCCTTTGTCTATACTCTCTTCCATTTGCATATCGTATTGGGGCATCAAACTTTTTTGATGGCCCCTGTCTATGCTATCACGCATATTACAATCTAGTCATCCTGATCTTCTATATCACGATGCATCCTGTTATGTACTATATTAAAATTAAGATGCTTTTCATCACATGAGTATCTTCTTGCATGATCAACATCTTACTTTGCACCCCATCTGTTCACCCATACTAATACATTCCCCAGTTTGGTAATCATACTTGATCACCGTTGCAGTTTGCGAATCCTACTTGAAGATCTTTCTCAAGTAGCATTCACTATTCAACAGCTCCTCCTCCCCCACCATGATCACCATGTATTTGATCCATTCATCCTCGCTCCTCATTTCTACTCCTCTGCCACTTATCCCCATATTACCCTTCTCACCATTCCTGTCCCCTCTCACCCATTTGTATTCTTTCCTTTCACTCTTCTGCTTCCCGCTTGACAATCTTACTTAATAACCCCTTCTATATGGGATCTTCGGTGGGAGTTTACTCTCTCCCTAAGATCTTCCCACTGTAGAAGCTTCTTCACCACCTCCCCTCTCATCAAACAACCCTCACCACCACACACATCTTCCCATTCCACCTCTTATGCTTCTCATTCTTACATCATTACTCTCACCATGCGGGCATCACAATTAAGGATTCCCCTCACACTCTCGGCCCTTCACTACATATATTCCTTCATCCATTCATGTTACACTCCTTTGTTTCCTTTCTTTCTTGTTATCACCTCATCTCGTATCCTATTCCACTCAAGCATACCTCACTCACTCTTTTCTCATCCTTCCCCAAATCTGTCTTATGCCTGGTCATCCTACTTACATGCTCTCATAGTATGAAAAATTCACTTGAGGGTTCCCCTTCAGTCCATTTTGTCATACCCTATTCCCACCAACTCTATCTTCATCCTTCTTCTTTTTCAGTTTGGCGATCTTACTTAACCATTCCGACCGCATGACAATCTTACTTAAGACTTCCTCTTAAGATTGATCTGCCCTATGGCCTTCCCCCATCCAATCATATTTCCCCCATCTTATTTCTCCTACCTCTCATCGCAATTATCTTCTTCAACCTACCATTCCACCCCTATCCCCAATATCATTTTGTCTTTCTCCTTACATATCATCCCTGTCGGTTAAGTGATCTTATGAAACCTCTCTAGCAGCATGACGATCTTACTTAAGAGATTCTCTTAAGCATGACATGTCATCTTACACTCGCCCATCACTCTACAATCTCACCATCCATCTTTCCTCTTCATTCCCCATCATCACATATTTTTACCACCACTATCACCCTCCTCTGCTTGGCAATCTTACTTAACCACTCACCTGGCATGGCGATCTCACTTAAGAGTCCCTCTTAAGGATGATCTGTCTCCTTGCCTTTCCCCATCACTACACACCCTTCACCCTTCACTTTTTCTCGGCATTCCCCATTATCACATCCTTTCACCTCCTTTTCCATTCTCGCAAACACCACTTCTCGCTTGCCCACTTGTCATCTCCAGTTTTTCTCACTTGGCAATCTTACTTAACCACTTCCGTCACATGACAATCTTATGTCAGGGTCCTCCCTACGCTTAACTCGTCATCGTGAACTTCTCCCTCACCTCATTCTTTGTTCACTTTGTTGATCGCTTCTTCCACCTTGGTCTCTCCTACTACCCACTTTTTCCTCCTACCATTATCCTTTCTCCACATATCCTCTTACAACATACGTCTAATCTCTTCCACCTACAATCACGTTCTTTTCCCCCATTTTCCCCTTCTTGATCCATCATCCTTCATACCATTTCTTCCCATTCTTTTCATGTCTTGTTTCTTCATCCTCACCTCGTTCATCCTCATCACCCGCATCCTCTCCTCACTTTCACCTAGTCCCAACTCATCCCTCCCATTTTCTTTACTCTTCCCAATTCATCTTCTCAAATCCCCCAACATTTCTACCCACACACGTGTTCGCCATTATTGTTAACATTCCTCTATCATTATTTCATCATCATCTTCTATTCCCGCGCTAATAATTGTAAGTGGGCTTTCCCTAAAAATCATCAATCCTCATTCCACATGACCTCATTCACTCCCTTGGACCTTCTAGAGTTTACCTTCATTCCTTCCCTCCTCTAAGCCCACCACTCATTGTAAGGGGGCTTTCCCTAGCGTCCTTTTGTTGGCATTACCCTTTCCAATCCTCGTTACCTTTCTCCTTTTCTTCATTTTTTCTCTCACCCTTCCCCACCACTCATTGTTAGGGGACTTTCCCTAACATCCCCTCATTGGCATTGCCTCTTCTATCCCCCATTCTATTCTCTCTCCTATTCTTTTCCCTTAATCCCACCCTTTCTTGTCGCTTCTTACCCATCTCTCCATCTTCCCTTTGCCCTCTTCAATATCTTTACTATCTTCATCATACATCCTTTGTCTATTTTCTCGTAGTCCTAATATCCTCATTTCATGCATCTCCACATCTTTTCCAATCGATGTCATTCCTCCCCTCTTTCTTCTCTTTACATTCCTTATACTGTTCCCTTTCCACTTATTATCCCCTTTCTGTATTCCCTTCCTTCTACATCATTTTCTTTGTTATCCTCTTCTCTCTCCCACCCCTCGTCTTATTTCCCTTCCCCTGTATCATCTTCTTCCCCTTTTTCCATCACGTTTCCTCCTTACTTCCCCATCGATAACCTAGCTCTTCAGCATTGTCCTGTCTTTTTTATCATACCACCCTCCACATGCATCTCCATACGGTCTGCTCCATATTCTTTTCCTTGGTCTTCCTCACAATGACACGATTCCTTCAATCTTCTCCCTGTATTTGCTCTATCTTCCTTTCCTCTCCCCTAATTTTCACGTTTCTTCTGACCACTTCTCCTTTTCTCTACCACCCCTACCTTTTCATTCATTTTGTATCTGTTTCTCTTCTTTTCTCTACTCTTTTTCACACTTTCCTCGCCCCTCATAGTTTCTTTTTTTTCTCCGTTCTACTTCTTCTTTCGTCCTCTTTCCATTTTCATCGATTCACCCCCTACTCCCACCTCATCTTCTCCTTATTTATCCTTCCCCATTTTCTACTTTTCTCAACTCTATCATTTCTTTCACTTTCATACATCCCTATTTATTATCTTTATTGCTTCCTTCATTTGGCACATCTCTCTATTTCATCCCTTCACCCTCTACTCTGTCATTTTCCTGTTTCTCCTTGTTTTTCCTTCATCATTCCCTTCTTCTCCTATCATCCCTCTCTCTTATTTCTTCCTCTTTCATTCCTTTTTTTCCCCTCCCCTATCTCCCTTACTCTTCTTATAATCCACCCCCAATCCTATCCATTCCCTTTTCTCTTTCCCACACAACTTTCACACCTACCATTCAAGGTCAATTGAATCCTTTCTCCATTTGTGTCGTGCGGTCATTCCAGTCTCTTCCACTCCATTATCGTCCTCTTCTCTGTAGAATTCATTTCCCTTTTTTTGATATTTTTGTCGTATATTTCATTCTCGTCAGTCCTCTTGAGGGGGCATCACCACATCTATCCATAATCACATCTTCTCATGACATTTTTGTCTTGGAGGATATTATGACATCCATCACTCACCACTTTCTATTCTCCCCAACAAACATTCGCTCTACTTTTTTCTTAAGAAAAGTAGATTGAATTCTTCCCCCATCTCATCTACTTTCTTTGAAAGGACACTACTTTCATAGTACCCTTCCAAAGAGGGGAAAATGTAGACACCCTAATTTCACATATGTCCTAAATCAATTAATTCCCCTTCCTCATTTCCCACAAAAATACACTTCAAATTAATCAAATATAATTTGATTAATTATCCATTTCAAAATCTAAAAAATAACCCAATCCTCACCACATGTCATTATTCTCCATGTTTTTCTACTATTGAATTAAAAATTCAAATTCAAATCCTCACCCACTCTTCGTGGTCCCCACTCACCTAAAATCCTTCACTTATGAATTAAAAATCCAAAATCAAATCCTCACCCATTCTTCATGGTCCCCACTCACCTAATCTTGCCCATATTTTCAAACCATGATTACTTAAATTACTCTAAGTTAATCACTCCCCCAGGCTATAAATACAACCTTACCCCTCCCCTCTAAACACATGGAGAATAAGCTTGAATGCCCTATCTAAGTTCTTGCATCCTTTGAGCAAAGAACATCCTTCTGCCTCGTCCTAATGCCCAAATAGCCTCATTCTGAAGCACCCCAAGTCCATAATCATTTTCCCCATCTGGTGCAAAGTAAGAGGATCATTGTTGCAGGAAGGCCTTGCTCCGTCTTGAAGAAAAGCACCTACATATCACACAATCAGGGCTCAATCCAAGTTTCCTAGCCCATTCTGAGGTTTGCTATGGAATGCGAAGGAGGAGGTATGATTATTGGTATTTTACTTCCTTGTTAATAGTGCATTTTTCCTAGCTTACAAAAATCCCTAAAGTCTCTAATTGTAAGTTTTGTTGTTCAATAAACATGGGTTGATTGTTAATTCTTCAGACCTTAGGAATCATGTTAATATGTAGTATTTTTGTGCAAGACTAACTAGGGTTACCCACAGTGCATTGGTTATGGCCTTGCACTTAATTTTTCCAAGGGATATGATGGTTAAAATCAACTGCATTAATGTAGGGGATAGGGTTACAATTCCTTTGATTCCCCATTTTATTGTTATTATTTATATTACTAGTGTTGATGACATTGGGATTTTTTAGCTTGGTCAGTAACACCATATGTGATGGCACCACTATTACAGTTTAATACTTTGGACCATTGGTTATTATTTCCATTATTTTCATAACTCATGTTATTATTTCACAAAAAAACACCCACAAATACATTCTCCACTAGAAATAATAACATTATAGAGGAAAAAAAATATTTGATATACATGCAGGGATAAAAAAATTAGAGAATTCATTCATGGGTGTTTGTTTGTGAAAACCTATATTATTGGGGATAATATGTAGAAAGGCATTAGCAACGTACCCTTGGGTAGGGTACATACACATGGTGGTCGAGAACCCATTCCTAGTGTGTTAGCCATGTGAGAAGATCACCTAGGTTTTATTAGACTAGATAACCTTGTTGCACATGTTTTTGTGTTGGTTACATATTGATGAAAGTAATGTGACTATTTTTTTAAGATAATATAAAAAAGGTTTAGAGTTTTAAGTCTAGGTGACCAAAAGACCCCATACATAGAGAAACAAGTTTTTCGAAAGACAAACACCACTATAGATAGATCCATACTAAGTAGCATGTGCAATACCACTTGACAATCGTGCCCCACACAAACAGGCCAAACTGTGTAGAATTCTATAAACTGGGCTAAAACCAGAGTTTTTGTGTAACTGTTCCCAAAGGGACAAATGACAAGCTCCAGGAAAAGCATAAAAAAGAAAATAGAAGAAACATGTACGTAATTGAGTTCTTTGTAGCCCTAAACTATGGTTGTCTGGTACTCAGACCACTATCTCACCTTGTGTATCCACCTTGTATGGGGTGATTGATTCATTAAGATGGTTAACTTCCTCTTTCTCAGTATGGGGTGCATGCAACCTAATCTTCCTTTTGGATAATCCTTTCTCAATCCATGTTTCCTAGCCCATTCTTAGGTTATGCCTATGGAATGGGAAAGGATGTGCTTGGTATTATTTTTAGGCATTTGCAAACAAGTCCTTGTTAGTACTGAATTTTTCCTATCTTACAGTGAAGACAAACCTGTGGTCTCTAATTGACAAAGTTTTGTAAGTTCAGATAAACCCTTGATTGTTATCTAACTTCATATAATTGTTATATGTGTATTTTTGTAGCCCCCTAACTAATGGGTTCTGGTAAATATGGTTATGGCACTTGCACTTAATTTCGTAGGACACTCAAGGTTGATATGATGGTTGCAAATCAACTGCATTAAGTGTAGGGGATAGGGTTACAATTCCTTTGAACATCCCGCATTTTATTGTTATTATTTATATTACTAGTGTTGATGACATTGGGATTTTTTAGCTTGGTCAGTAACACCATATGTGATGCACCACTAAATGTTACAGTTTAAGCACTTGTGGACCATTGGTTATTAAGATCCATTATTATGTCATAACTCATGTATAATTTGTGTTCACAAAAAAATTTGTCAGGTGGACAAATACATGTGGATCTACTAGCCAACACTCGGGGAATATACATCCCTCTACTTAACTAGTGAAAAAAAATATTTGATGATACATGCAGGGATGAAAAAAATTAGAGAATTCATTCATGGGTGTTTGTTTGTGAAAACCTATATTGATTGGGGATCCATATGTAGAAAGGACATTAGCAACTGTACCCTTGGGACAGGGTACATACACATACCTGGTCGAGAACCCATTTTCTAGTGTGTTAGCCATGTGAGAAGATCACCTAGGTTTTATTAGACTAGATAACCTAGTGTTGCACAGTAGTTTTTCAGTGACTTGTATTACACTAGTTGATGAAAGTACATGTGACTATTTTTTTAAGATTAATAGGAAAAAAGGTTTGGTTTTAATCTAGGGACCAAAAGACCCCATGACATAAGATTGAGAACTCAAAGTTTTTCAAAGATTCTCATAAAACTATAGGATAGAAACTCCATTTTCTTGTATTGGCGCTCAAGTACCACTTGTACATACGTGCCCCAGGACAATACAGGCCAAACTACAAGAATTTAGGGGAATGGAAGAATTTGGCTAGTCTTGTTTGAAGTCTCTCAAAGGGACAAAGACAAGCTAGAGAAAAGCAAAAAAAATGACCAACCTCTTGAGATGAAACATGGCTACGTACATTAGTTCTTTAGAGTAGAATCGACTACTCATGGTTTCTGGTCACTCAGACCACTCCATCTCACCTTACCATCCACCTTTAGACTAATGACCATATTCCTACAGAATGGTTAACTTCCCTCTTTCTCAAATCATGGTGTCTCAACCTACATCTATCCTTTCTAAAAGTTCACTTTCTATGATTACACTTCACAAGGCATACTCGAGCTATCACCAGTATGCTAACTCCTCACTATTAGAAGAATTATCAACATTTGAAGCTTCATTTTGTTTTTTCCCTCCTCAGTAGGGAAGAGAGATCATGTCGAATAGAAATCCATTGCTCTTGCATGAAGTCTGATAATCATCATTGATGGAAATACCCCTAATGCGTTGATGTTCTGGTATGGCAATCCTTTGTGCCAAAATCTTTCAGCTCATGTATGAGTGTGACTTACTATTTTTATGATGAGAATGGTGTCAGATAGTGAGACTCAACCATCATCAGTATGAGGTAGTCCCAATCAGCAAGTTCTTGGTCATCTTGATAGTGATGAAAATCTTCATCCAAATTCCTACGCATATTGCCTTTAATATTGACACAATTCATCCATGGGGTGACTTACTATATTTAGTAAGCATCATATACAATTTTTGACTTCCTAATTTTATTAAGTGGTGATAAGCACTAGGGTTCTACTTCGAATCATCAATCATGGCTTCATTGACTTGATCTTCAGGGCACACTGCCTATGTTCCATAGCCTCTTTTGATGACCACTTGCTAGAAGAATAGCATACCCTGTGTAGAGGGGGATATCCATATTCTCTTTCTCAAAGTGGATTTCTCAATGGTTAAGAGAAGTGAACGATAGAGAAAATTTTTATGGATTTGGCTCATCATTGCGATCACGTTCTCTGAATTTCACTTGATTTCACCCGCTAGAATGATTGAAAATATTTTTTGAAAATTTAACCTGGCAGTGGCTTTGGGCACGAAGTTGCTATGGCGGCCATGAATGGAGCTCAAAATTTACAGGTCTGGTTTTTATCTCTGTTTGTAATGAAAACAACTCCATTGTGATAGGTTTTTCATTTGGAGCTCGTGTGAAAGTTTTTAGCTTGTTTCCATGGCCATAATGATGGGAAATCTGATGAATGTGAGCCTGTGCACGAAGTGAGGATTTTGTTAGAAAAAATGATTCTACGCACCATTTGACCTCCTATTTGTTGCATCTTGATCACCTTGAAAAATGTGGCAATCTACAAAATATGGCATCTCGATCCAACTTGTATATATGAGGATTTTCCGATTGGGTGACTTCATGGTTATGTGGCAAAAAATCTTCATTTTCTCCTTGTTCTTCATTTCTTCAACATTTTTGATCAATCATTCCCCTAAGACCTATGCATTTCCATGAATTAGAGGATTTTGTGGCCATGGCGGAGCTGGTTCATGAAAGAGTTGACGAATTGTATTAGAAATTGTGCATCACGATGAAGTTGCACTCTGGTTGAATCGTAATGGCTCCAACATAATCACAAGGAAGAATTGATCAATAACTAAATAACTTGCATAACAGAACAAAGCTTGCACATGTAGAGAAAAGACAATGAAGTGTCTTGGCATGCTCATAAATGTCAAATGAAGGGATATATATAGGGTGCTGAGTAACCCTAGTGCATGACTCAATAACAAACCCTAAACCTAACCCATGTGAGATGACCCTCCATATGTGAGTGGAGGACACATAGGATAACTCACACCAACACCCCCCTTCATCGAAGCTAGGGTAGTAGCTATGATGAGTCATATAGAAAGAGAAGACACTGCTAAACAACTAAGAAAGATGTGTTAATGGGGCCTGACAACTAAAGGCCTGATAAGGTGCCCATATACAAACAACATCTTCTTAGAAGGAGAAGAAAAAAAGGACTACGTTGTTTCACCTGATTCTAGATCATTTCTAAGAATGTTGACGAAATAGATAGGGTAAAAGGCGTAGGAGGAATACTTGTTGAAGATGCTGGTTGTAGGTTGTTACGCGCATGTTGACTCCTCGATCGACAACTACCTGTGAGAGCTTCCTTTTGGCTGGGAGGAACTACCTGAAATAAAAAGCAAGACCACTAGAAAGAGTTAAACAATATGTGTAGTGGACTGCCTAGCGTATTCTAGATCCTGGAAGTATGGTACTTCCTGGAAGGCTATCAATCCACTGTTTTAAACAATTTAATGCGAGAAATAAAGTAAATGTCATCTTACTGTAATCTATATGATTTAGGCATCTCATATAAAACACAATAAGAAAGATCTAATTCAACAGGCTAAGTTAAAACAAGATCCAGGGGTCAGGTAAATGGTTCTGGGCTTCTACAGGTCTGGTAGAGGTTTGGGAAAGGTCAGAGGTAATTATGGGTAACTCCAAAACAATTAGGTAGGTTGCTGTTCTAGGCAGTATTGGTGGATACAGAGACCGATGTTGGTCTAGGGGTGACCGATGCCGGTCACTGAAAAAATGACAGAGGGTCAAGAACAGAGTTCTGGAGGAGGTTTTTCAAGTTGATAGGGAGTTGAGTGGGGTATTTATGAGGTCTAGGTGGGATATCAGGCCAGTGGGTAGATCTAATGGGGTTTGGATGGAGCTAGGATGAGATATGGTTTGGGTTGGAAAATGGTGGCATGAGGCCAATATACTGTGGGCTAACCGATGCTGGTTAGGAAGAACCGATGCCGGTTATTGTGGGATACTGGGAATATCACAGAACAAGTTTTTGGGCCTTCTTTTTGGTTGCACAAATGGGCTTGGTTGATTGGAATGAGGAATCAGGTTGTTTAGATGGGGTTTTGTGAGGGTTTGACGGGGGTATGGAGGGAATGCTACCAAAAGAGATAGGTAAGTGGTTGTGGGAGCAAATAACAATAGAGAAAGATGAAAATACTAAAACTAATGAAGTGAATGAGATGAGCAGAGGTTCTACTTACTTGGAATCTGGGCCTGGATGCCTGTGAATGAAGAATGGAGATGATGATGAGTGGTTGGATGCTAGGGAGGAATCACCAAGCATTGGGGAGCTCCTGTATGGGCTGCCTATGCTCTCCTTCCTACAGGACTGGATCAACTCTATGCTAAAATGAGTGCTAGATGGTTGTTGGATGATTGCTTTGTGAGTGTTGGATGTCTGTGCCAAAGAAAATGCTTGATCTCACCATGTGCATGCGTACCCGTGTTCTCTAAAACTGCCAACCTCAAGAATGAGGCTACCCCAGGGAATTAAGGCTAACCGATGGTGGTTACGGTCTGACTGGCATCAGTTTAGAGGTGACCGGCATCGGTTAAGGTGAGATTCCCCAAGTTAACTAAAAATAGGAGATCATGGCTGTAACTACTTCCAGATCTCTCTATTCCTCTGGACAAGAGTGGAAGTTACCATTTGTGTTTGCGGGAATGAGGTGTAGGCATTGATTTTTAGGGTATTGGTTAGGTCTTAGTTAGTTATGGGAACATACTAAGATAGGCTTAGGGTGAAGTGGCTAGGTGAGGTGTCTTGGTGAGGTGGAGGGGGTATTAGGTAATTAGGATAATTTAAATAATAGCTATGATGAGGATATAAATTAATTTAATTAAATGAATTAAATTAATATTAGTGTGGGGTGAAAGGGGCCATGGTTAGGTAAGTGTGTTTAAGTTGATTAATTAATAAGAGGCTAAGGGGAGTGTGACCTGATTTTGGTGTCTACATTTTTCCCCTTTTTTTGCGTAGCTTGTATTGGTAAGCGACACTGAAAAAAATAAGATGTGGTTACCCCATGTGTGTGTGAAGGTGATCCCCCTCAAACTAGGAACTGATGAGGTAGAAGGCAGAATCTGTGAGTGGTTTGATAAAAGGTGAATGTGATGAATAGGGATGTAGGAAATGGGGTAAATAGAGGGAAATGTCCAATTGGGTAATCTAGGTAATGTGTCATGGTCAAAGGTAGGAATAGTCAAACAAACGCACACGTATAAACTGTAACACACTACCAAGTTGAAGAGCATGCAAACTCTACATTGTCTTAGGTCAATAGGGTTATCCAAACAAGGTTGAGGTGATTCTGGTATCCAAGGTATAGGATATGGTCAGGAAACATGACGCAGGCCAGGTGGAGGAACGTTTAAGTATGTTCTGGTACACCAAAGGTTGGGTTAGGATAAACGATCATGATAAGAGGAAAGGTAAGGTCATTAGGTCAATCAACACAAGTAATAGTGCCACAAGGTTATAATGAACACATGGGGTCAAAGGTCACTAGTGATGGTCCAGGTCCAAATATCTAGGTCACAGTAAGAGTAGGGCTGAGGTATGGGAAAAATAATGAGGCTCAAATACAATAGGACAAATATAGGGTAATGTGGAGGGGTAAAGCTATCAAGGTGGTATGGGAGTGAGCTAAAAAGGTAGGTAGGCAAGAAAAGTAGGGGTAATAGGTAGTAATGAGGCTGAGCAGGGTAACCGACATCGGTCAAGACCAATCGAGGTTAGTCAAGTCCACATTTTTAATATTCATTTGTGATTTACAAAAGAGAGAAAATGAAAAGAGAGAAGGAGAGAGGAATAAAATGACTGAGGGCATCGAAAATTTGTGTTGCAAGCCACATAGGTGACGAGTGTGGATTGATTGGTGGGGCCACAAGAGTAGGGCATTGGATTCGATTGGTTGGAGATTCAGAGAGCATTCAGCGATGGCGGAGGTAGGAGAGGGATCAGGTGGACCAGTGCAGTGGCCTAAGGTGCCACCATGTCGACGGTAGCAGGATGAGGTAAGATCTAAAGCCTATTGTTGGTTGTTTAGTGAAATGGGGAAGAAGTTGGGTAGGTGGGAAATGGGGTTTTGGGGGGGGAAAATTGAAATTTGAATTTGTAAGGAAAATGGATGAAATGGGAAGGGGGAAGGGTAGGAGATAGGTAAAAGAGGGGTGGGAAGGGATGTGAGGGGTTTGGGGGAGGAATGGGTGGTTAGAATGAGGAGTGTGGAGAGAAAGGGGGTTTGGGGTCATGGTGGTTGCCACGATAGTGACCGATATCTATTTCCACTGTGGCCGACGTCAGTGGTTGCAGACCAGTATCAGTTACAAGGGAGGTGACCAATACCAGTCATAGTGAGACCGTGGTCGGTCAAGGTTAGACTAGGGTCGGTCAATGCTGACTAGCACCGGTCGATATGGGGATAAACATGGTAAGTTCAGTGGGTAGGGAGAGATAGGCAAGGGCAAGGGTAACAATAGATAGGGAAAGGTATGGATAGATAGGTAAGGCTGCGATGCAAGGGTATGGGTGTGGGTAAGTAGGTTAAGCCGGAATGTGAGGTCAAAGAGAAAGTTAAAAAGGTGAAGGTTTGGGGTATGGGTAGATAGTTTCGGTGGAATTTGGGGTCAAAGGTAACGGTAAAAGTTGTAGATGTGGGTAAGTGTTTAATAATGTTATCATTTTGTTGGATGTAGGTGAGAGATCAGTTACATATGAGAGACATGGTACCACCATTATTTTTGGAGGTATGAGGGAGCACGATGCGTGAGGAGTGGCATCATGTGGTAGAGGTGGGCCTAATTGGGGTCAGACACTACCAACATGTATTCCAGGAGGCAATTTTGATGGTTGCCCTCATCGACAGATGGGACTCGGCGACCAATACCTTCCATCTGCTGATGGGTGAGCTCACAATCACCCTGGAGGATGTCTACAGGATCCTGCGGCTGTCGATATCAGGGAGGAAAGTGAAATCAATCTCGTTAGAGGCATCTGAGGAGTTATTGGCACCGGTATTTTGCGAGGTTGTGGTAGATTTGTGGTTCCATAACACGAGTATGAGCTATGAAGTGATGTACAGAGCCCACCCCGAGGAGATGAGGGTGGTTGAATTGTTGATGGAGGTAGTGTGTTGTTTTGCATTTCCAGATGCAGAGGGTGGATAGTTTACACGGTCACTGATGGGGGTGCTATATGACATGATGATAGACATGACCTAGTTTGCATGGGCACCTACACTTTTAGTGTAGGTATACAAGGAGTTTTGGGCATATAGATGGTTACGGCAGTTCATCCTATGTTGTATATTTCTATTACATTACTCGGCCTACGAGCACATTGTGTATGTGCGGCCAGTTAGGATGCCCCAAGCAAATGCGTTTGAGGGGAGGTTACTACAGGTTAGGTACAGGCGGTGGGTACCAGCCATGGGAGAGGGACGAGGCATGAGAGCTACACATGATGTAGCTTATTACAGGTGATTGCTGGAGGGATTGTCTGGAGTGGACATCATTTAGAGGTCATATGTGGGCTTCCTGTCATATAGGGGGGTGACAATAGAGATGGATGGGCTTATGATCCACAGGTGGATAGAGGGGTGGTAAGCAGGAGAGCACGAGCTGATACCTATAGAGTGGGTCAGGCGATAGTTCGGGCTACGTCAGGATGTACCACCACCCTTCCCTTAGTATAGGAGAGATGATGTGGAGAGGCTGATGTCTCCACCTCGACCTACTGTGCCGACCAGGCAGGAGGAGTAGCTGATTGACACGTAGATAGATGATGTTGGGATAACAGACAGATATAGATAGTGATGGACAACACAGTTGAGAGAAGTACCACTGAGGCCAGGGAAGCCAGATCTAGCCACCATCATCGTTCAGAGAGATGCCCTCCAGGGGTAGGTGACGACCCTAGTGACCTAGTTAGGGATCATGTAGGGGAAGCTGACAGGTACAGAGGCACAAGTTACCACATTACAGGAACAAGTGGCCACACTGCAGGCATAGGCAGGATAGGGACAAGTACCCACCCAGGGTGGAGATGGAGAGGAGGGTGAGGGGGATGGGGGGTAGGTAGCTACCCTACAGGCACAGGTGATAGATTTGTAGGGCCAGTTGGCCACGACGTAGGGACATGTTACGTGCTTACAGGGTCAGGTGACAGCAGCACAGGCACAGATATTGGCCCTTCAGGCCCAGATATAGGCGCAAGGTCTGAGGCCGGTGGCACCACCTCAGGGTTAGAGACATGGTCCCATTGTATAGGTAGGGGTAGGACAGGGTCAAAGGCCAATGACACCACCACAGACAGTACCTACAGTCCTTTTGAGAGATGCCTTGGGTGAGGTACGGTATTATCATGATCACTTGCTGGAGGCCGAGATTTTTGTTCAGTCATATGTAGAGTATAAATCCCATCAGGCCTCGAGTGAGAGAAGGAGCACTTACACTTAGAGAGAAGAGAACACAGGGGGCCAACGAGCCCATGGACAGGGTCATGGTGAGGTGACCAACGCACAGAGGCCAACTCTAGATGCAGGGCCTTTAGGGGCTAGGCCACAGACATTGTTATTAGTGGGACACCACACAGGGGCCGAGGAGGAGACAGGTGAGATAGAGATGATGGATACTCATCAGGGAGATTCCTGATAGCCATGTGCTCCGCCGTTTTGTAGATATATGTATTTTTGATATATACTGGCCTGTGTGCCGAAGAGATTTTGTATTGTTTTATTGTATATGATACCAACCTGTGTGCCGATGAGATTTTGTATTGGGTATGACATGTTTTTTGAGAGATGTACATGATTGGATATCCATGTATATTGTATAGAGACACACATATTTGTTTATATGATGAGATGGATGAGATTCTGATGATTTGTTGGTGTTTTATGAGAATTTTAATTTTGTCATGATATGGATGGAAACTAGGGGAGTGAGGCATGATGGAGTCATGTTGGTTTAGGAATGGATCAAGTCAGGTTGGTTTAGGCATGGATTGAGTCAGGTCATAGGCATGGATCGAGTCAGGTCATAGGCATGGATTGAGTCAGGTCTGTGGTCTAGGCATGGATTGAGTTAGGTTTTAGGCATGGATTGAGTCAGGTCTTAGGCATGGTTGAGTTAGGTTTAGGCATGGATCGAGTTAGGCATGGTTGAGTTAGGTCATAGGCATGGTTGAGTTTAAATTGGTTGAAGTTGTGATTCATTAATTTGTGTAATGAATGATGATATGGGTCATGTTTAAGATGCTTTATAATACATGCATGATGATGGTAGAGAAATGGTAGTCATAATAAATGTATGTTGTGATGATGATAAAAATGTTAAGCAACTTGTTTTTTTGATATAAAAAGGAAACTAAGTAGGGTAGAATGTGATTTAGGAAGATGAAAGATGAATTGGTTAGGGTAGAGAGTGGCCGAGCTAACCTCCAAGGGCCCCATGCCCTCAGAGTGCTACCTACATAGTCCCAGTGAAAAGGGACCTCAGGCTGATGTAGTTCTCCCATAAGCTAGGGAAGAATATGAGGAGGTATGAAAATGAGTTGGTAGGTTTTAGGCATGATTTGGGTTTAGGTCTGTTAGGTGTGGGTGAGTTGTGGGCAACTTGGTATAGGTGATTTTGATTGTGGTGGAAGAAGAAGATTACCCCAAAGGTAAGCATGTCGAAGGACCAAGTCCTGTATAAGGTAATCAATACGTAATAAAGAAGGTTAAAAGATAAGAGGGGGAAAGAAAGCCACCTGATTGGTTAGGATCATACCGAGTAGGTCATACCTTAGAGGAGGTGATGAACGTAAGACCCTAAAGACATTGCATGATTGATTATTCTAAAGGTGAATAATAGTCACATGATCACCAAATGTCACAGTTCCAAGAGGTCCCTTGAGGTGAAAGGAAATGGGATCCCGAATGGTGAGAGGGATGAAAGGTGGTTAATTTTTATATGGTATGAGGTAGCATGCTCTTTGGGCAAAAGATCCAAGGTCACAATGGGAAAGTCCATGAATAAAAGGCTTTCTGTTTTGACTTGTATTTGAGATAGACTGATCGATGTGGGAAGTCTATATGGGATGAGGAAATTAACTCCTTGAGGTCTTCGTGAAGCTGATCGATGCGGGAAGCTTCAGATTCTCTCTCTTCTCTTTTTTGAAAGAGCTTTACATAGCTATCCTTTGAGGGAGCAGTCTATTTATAGCAGTGATTGTAGAGAGGAAGATGTCCTTTTGAGGGAGTCATCTTTTTATTAGAAGTTTGACTCAAGGAGTGTTGATCCCATGTGAGGGATTTTAAGTCATGGACAAGACCAAGGTGAAGAATAGGATTCTTGTTCAGAAAGTAGGGTGAAATGACCATGGGATCTCATCTAAAGGTAGACAAAAAGTATCCATGAGAATCATGCTATGTGTAGTGCCATGGTACACATATTCAAGAGAAGATAACAAGTGATGGGTATGCACATGATTCTTATTTAATCATTGGTGAGGTGTAAGAAGTGGATAGCGCTCAAGGGATGAGCATGGAAAGAGGCAAAAAGTGAGGTAGGACTAAAATTCAATAGTAGAATGGTCAAAGATGCAAGGCATTAAGGGGCTCAGGTTCGGGTTTACCATCGAGTGAAGATAAATGATAAGCACCTGATCCATAAGTATGGGTCACGATGTATGGTCCAAGCCAATTAGGAGAAAATTTTCCCCGTTTACTTTTTTCTACTTTAGTTACATGTTGATTTTCTTTTAGGACAAGGTCACCAACTTGAAAGGTTCATTCATGGACACATTTATCATAGGCACGTTTGATACGTTTTTGGTAAACTTGAAGGTGGTCAAGAGTGTTAAGATGACGTTCATCTAATAACTCAAGTTGTGCTAAATGGTCCTGATGAAAGTCATCATCATTGAGCATGTCATGGAGAGAAATGTGGAGTGAGGGAATCTAGACTTCGAGAGGTAGAACAACCTCTGTACCATAGACCAGAGAAAATGGTGTGGCAGCAGTGGAAGTATGAATACTAGTGCGGTATGCCCACAGGGAAAAAGGAATGTGTGTATGCCAGTCCTTCCCAGTATCATTAACCACTTTCATGAGAATTTTGTTCAAGGTTTTGTTAGTGGATTCAGCTTGGCCATTGGTCTATGGGTAATAAGGTGATGAGAAACTTAGTTGAATGCCAAAGGCATCACAAAGTTTTTGCAATGTTTTATTTTTGAATTGTTTTCCATTATCAGTGATGAGGCGATGAGGAACACCAAAGTGAAAAATGATGTGATGATTGATGAACTCACATATTTTCTCGGCTTTTGTGGAGATGAGTGGTATGGCTTCAACCCATTTTGTGTAGTATTCGGTAGTGGTGATGATCCATTGATGTCGTTGGGAAGAATGGGGATTGATCTCTCCGACAAGATCCAAACCCCATTGAGAGAAGGGCCAAAGGTCACGGGTGACCTGTAAGGCATGACTGGGTGTATGATGAAGGTTGGCATGTTGTTGGCATTTTACACAACACTTGACGTAGTCACAACAATCATGGTTAAGGGTCAGCCAGTAATAGCCTAGGTGAAGAATACGCTTAGCAACAACAAGGCCACTGAAGTGACCTCCACATATGCCATCATGAACTTCCTTAATGGTATAAGGAATTTCAGAACTCGTGAGGCATCATAAGAGAATACCATCAAAGCCACACTTATAGAGGAGGCCCCCCATGATGACGTAACAAGAGACCTTTTTAAGGAAGGCACGTTGTCCATTACGGGTGAGATCAGGAGGTAAGATGGAGAGAGAAAGATAGCAGGAGTATTGTTTATACCAAAGGTCACTTGGGTCGAGGGGTAGTGGTTCTGATGGAGTAAACATCACGAGGTAAATAAGAGGGTGATTGGAGTCATTGTATGGTGACAAAGATTTTAGAATCGGCAGGTGAAGTGGGTATTTGAGAAGCCAAGCAGGCCATGGTATCTGTAAATTTGTTGGTTGAACGGGGGACGGTTTGAAGGGCGTAATGGTCAAAGGTGGTCAAAAGTATGTCTACATGATGTTTATACTTTTGAAGTATCTCATTACAACATTGGTATATACCATTGACTTGGTTTATGACCAATTGAGAATCACCAAAGATGTTGATTGATTTGACATCTAGGGCAGGTGGCTTGGAGACCTAATACGAGTGCTTCGTATTTGGCAATATTGTTTGTACAATCAAAATCGAGTTTGAAAGACAAAGGCATGGGTTCACCATCAAGCGGAATGAGGATAACACTAGCCCCACCCCCACGCTGACACTTGGAACCATCGAAGAAGAGTGTCATTTGGTAAGCGGGTTCGTCCAGGGAAAGGGTAGCAATTGACTCATCTGGAAAGTCAAAATTAGAGGGTTGATCCCCAGAAATAGGTGCATCGGCCAATTGGTCGGTGATAGCTTGGCCCTTGATGGAATTTTGATGGATGAATTCAAGGTCAAGGTCAGCCAAAAGCATAAGCCAGTGTGTGGCACATTGATTTTGGTAAGGTTTGGCATACATGAAGTGTAAGGGGTCGGTGTTGGTCACAACATAGGTTTTGTGGTTGAGTAGGTAATGGCAGAGTTTTGTGGCAATGAAAACTAAGGCTAAGAAAAGTTTTTTGGGATGGGTGTATCGGGTTTCGTAGTCCAAAAGAGTATGGCTTATGTAATAAACCACCTACTCCCTATGTTGTTCATCATGATGAGCGAGCATGGCCCCCAAGGAGTGATCGGTAGCTGAGATGTATAGGTAGAAGGGTTGATCATCTTTAGGTGGAATGAGTATGAGTGGTTAAGAGAAGGTATTGTTTTAAGGCCTCAAAAGCTTTGTGGCAATCATCATCCCATTTAAAGGAGACATCCTTCTTAAGAAGATGATGAAATGGTTGACACCAATCAGACAATTGTGAAATGAAATGGCGAATAGACTACAACTTACCTTGTAGGCTATGGAGTTGCCTAAGGTTAGTGGGTGGAGGCATTTCCAGAATGGCCTTGACTTTAGCAGGGTCAACTTCTATACCACATAGGGAAATGATAAATCCCAGGAGCTTTCCTGAGAGAACCGTGAAGACACACTTCTTGGGCTGAAGGTGAACGCAATATTTAATGAGGTGGTCAAAGATGGTTTTTAGGATGGTGAGGTGCTCAGAGCGGTGTTTATATTTGGCCAGGAGATCATCCATAATCTTCCAATATATGATGCATGATGTCATGGAAGATATAATTCATAGCCCACTGATATGTGGCACCAACATTTTTAAGGCCAAAAGGCATGACTCAATAGCAGAAGGTCCCCCAAGGGGTGATGAATGTGGTTTTGTGTTGATCCTCTAGGGAAAGTAAGATTTGGTTATAACCCAAGAAGCCATCCATGAGTGATAGCATCTCGTGACCAGCGGTAAGGTCAACTAGTTGGTCAATACCAGGTAGAGGGAAGTCATCTTTTTTAGGTAGGCTAGGTTGAGGTCATGGAAATCTATGCAAATGTGGAGTCCCCCTGTCACCTTAGTGACAGGGACAATGTTAGAAATCCAACGAGGATAATCAATGGGTAATATGAAGGAAATGGAAAGAAGGCACTGAAGTTCTTCTTTGACCAAGAAGGGAAATGCGAGGGTGCATTTTCCTTAGTTTTTGTTTGATGGGTTTGGCATCGGAAATGGTTATGATATTGTGGACCACTATGGTGGGGTCAATACCAGGCATGTCTACGTAAGACCAAGTGAAAGTGCAGTTATGATTTTTGAGAAAAGAAGTAATGGCTTCCTGTTCAGCGGCATCTAAAGATTGATCTGATCTTTAGGATGTGCGGGTCATCTTGAGTATGAATGTTGATTTCGATAGTTGATTCATTCAACATGGTTTGCATCTCAGAGGGTAACGACTGATGAATATATGAGTCTTATGCACCAAGGTAGGTGAGTATAGATTCATCATCCTGACATTGAACGATGTTAATTGAAGGTGTATCATCATCGATCATTTCAGGATATAGGAAGGGAAGAGAAGAGGGAGCCTCACCCTCATGTTGATAAGTCAGAGGCCCCAAGGAAATGGTGTTTATGAAAAAAAAAAGTTAGGAGGGATGGATTCTGGATCCATCGACTCCATCGGTAAAGGTGGTGATGAAGGTGGAGCGGGTGAAGAGGGTGGAGAAGGGCTGATGTCCTCGATGAGTTCAATGTGGGCCTACTTGGTAGGTGGTTCAACAAAGCCAATACCACTACGGTCGTTATGTTTGTGGGTAGTACATGGAATAACATTATGGTGGCCTTTCTCATAAAATCCAAAACCAAAACCCTTCCACACACATCGGTGTAGGAAGGTGTGGGCAAAATGATGATTGGTGAGTGACTGGAAGTCAGCAGAAAATGGGTGGGTTTGTGATGGTGGTTCAGGTGTGTAAGTGGTAGTATCAAGTCCCCCATAGGTGAGACTGGTACAAAGGTGAGGAGGACCATAAAGGAGGTGTTCTCCTATGCGGTGATCATAGTGAGGGTGTTGGTGAAGACTTCCATACTCTTGTGGAGTAAGGAATGTGTTGACACTATATAGGTGATACTCCCCCAGAGTGAGGCGTTGAAAAATTCCTTCCAAGGGATCGGTGGTTGGTATGTGGGTAGCTGGAATAGATGATGTGTTAGAGGTCAACACGGAGGTGGAGCTAATGGATTGGGAGGCTGATGGTTCAGCCGTGGAGGTTGTGGCAGTGGTAGGAATGGAGGAGGTATGTGCGGTTGAGGTAGCGACTATACTGGTAAGTGGAGGTGTAGGTGAAGTGGTAGTGGTCATGGAGGTAGATGCCTTAATGGGTATAAGCACGTCATTGGGTTGGTAAAGCATGTTGCATGTTTTAAAAGGTGATGGATCAGCTGGAATAGTATAGGTGTGTCCTTCATGCTCAAACTTTACACAACGATGCAAAGTGGAAGGAACACAACCCATGACACGAATCCAGGGTCTACCAAGCAACAGGTTATATTGAAATTCCCCCTCCAAGATGTAAAATAACTCTGGAACAGTGCAGGGGCCCATGCAAATGTGGAGGATGATGGTGCCTAGTGTAGAGGTGATAGCGTCATTGAATGAATGCAACATGACAGGATGTTTATGCATGTAATTGTTAGGTATGCACATTTGAGTGAATGCATGGGATGAAATGATATTAATGTTAGCGCCCCCATTGATCATAACATGACATACATGTATATCATTGATGTGGATAGAGATGAAGAGAGCTAGGTCTGGGTCATCAGTTTGGTGCAGTGTGATCTCTTCCTCTGAGAAGCTAAGGGAGGCTACTTGGTGAGTAGGTTGAGGTGTGGATAAAGGTGGCAAATTTGGTGAGAGAGGCTACATGATGGGGTGTGATAATGGAGGCTACAGGTGTAGGGTCATTGGGTAAAACCTCAATAGATTACAGGACCTCCATGAGAGCTTGACGATGGGATTCTGAGGTTTGGATGAGGTCATATAAGGACATTTTGAGGGGGATTGGTGTAGTTGTTTGAGCATCACGCAGATGTGTGACCCCATTAGAAATAGGATATGTGGGGCCGGATAGTGATTTTAGGTGTGGGTGCAGATGGTATGTTGGGTATAGGATTGGTTGGTGAGTCAGTTGCCTTTTCCTTTCCTTTTTCCTTCTGAGCATGGGTAGCAACTGGATCATGTTGATCTGAGGGGAGTTGGTAAATGGAGAAGGTGTATCCATGAGTGGTATAATGACATGACGGGAAAAAACCTACTGGGGGAGAAAAGCCTTGTGAAGTGAGTTGGGCACAACAACATTTAGGTGATGGTGTGGCAAGTTCTCTGATGCAAACCATGTTAATTTCAAATCTTGGGGGTGGCTCTAAGAGTTGAGGGGGTGGAGGTCATGGTTGTTGAGTAGGCAGTGAGGGAAGGACTATGGAAATGGGTGTTGGTGAAATGAGGTCCTCATCAAGAAGGTCATCATCGTCAAAGTTTTCTTCAGGAGGACACAACTGGATAAGGATGGTTTTCAAAGCCTTGTCGTTCTCCACATCGTGCCCTAGCACACGATGGTAGGCACAAATTTTAGTGTCATCAAACCCTTTTGGTTTGGGTTTGAGAGGGTCATAAGGTCTGAGCAGGTAGTAATGTTATGACAAAAGTATCAAGGAGGTTGGTTAAGATTTTGGCATAGGATCCTTGCTAGTGGGTCGCAATGGGAAGTGAAAGTGGGTTTGGGCATAGGTGCGGCTGATTGTTGAGGAATGGTCTTTGCAGGAGGGGGAGTGGGTCGAGCTATGGTTTTAGGTGCTAGCGTGGTCTTAGGTGTTGGTCGTGTTTTCTTGGGTAGGGGTATGGTAGATGAACTGGCAAGAGAGTGTGTGGTTGTTTTGACTACCTTATTGGAGGGTAGCAAATTTTTTTCTTTGGGTTACACCTTCTTGGGTAAGGGTGATATGGGTGTACAAGATCTAGAGGGAAAAGTGGATGGGGGAAGAGGGCGAGTTACCTAGGGGGATAATGGAGGGGCTGTGAAGGTAGATGACGTGGGTCATGTAGGGGGTGTGAGGGAAAGAGACTGAAGTGTAGTGGGTAGTGAAGAAGTTGTTGAGGGTATTGGAGGTATGGGTGGTAAAGATGCTGCAGGTGTAGGTGTAAGTCATGTCAGGTGCTTGGGTATGTTAGAGGTTTGTGAGGAAGGAATGGGCTGTTGTGTTTTTGGTTTATTGACGAGTGGAGGTTTCTTAACCATGTTGGGAGGTTGAGGTCCTAAGATGGACGGAAAGGGTGAAGGTGATGAAGGTGTGATTGAGTGCAGCCATAGTATGAGTTCTATGGGCTTGGTTCTTCTGTTTGGGTGCTGGAGTAGGTTTGGTGTTGACTTGGAGGATGTAGCTAAATCTAGTTTGATAGGTGGATGAGTAAGGCTAGTGGTTGGGGTGACCCCTAAGGTAGTAATAGGTTTAGTCGAGGAAGATGATGTAGGTGTGGGTTTGGATTTAGATGTATGTTGGGTTATGGGTAAGGGTGTGTGTTGAGCTATGATGGGTGTCATGGAAGAATTTGTGATAGAGGTGGTTGTGCTTGGTTCAATTGGTTGAAATATTTTTGGGTAGATAGTGGAAGTATCAACAAGTGTCATCTACATTTGTGTTGAGACAGGAAGCAGAAGGCACCCCCACAGTAAGGATCTGCCACATAATCTAAGTGATCATATAAATGTGAGAATGGTACGTCTGTAGGAAAGGTTGAGGAGGACCTAATGGAAATTCCTGTAAAATGTGTCTTAGAGATGGGGAATTTGCTAGCTTCAACTTCCGTGGGTAAGAGAGCCGAAAGTAGGTCTGTAAGATCTTGGGTAGCTAATGGAGAATGGTCACGTAGAGTTAAAGGTATCTCTACTTGATCTTTGATAGGTGGAGGAGAAAATGGGTGTTCCTCTTTAGGTGGAGGAGATGATGGGTGCTCCTCTATAGGTGGGGGAGATGATGGGTGCTCCTCTATGGGTGGAGGAGATAAACAAGTATCCTCCATGGACTGAAGAAGTACTGTGGGTGATGGTTCTCTAGGTGGAGAAGCCAAAGGTGAAATAGCCTTGATATTAGCGGAAGGCTCCTCCACGGGTGAGGAAGGAGGTGAAAGGTGTTCCTCTGTGGGTGGAGGAATAGGTGAGGTGGGTTCCAATGTAGAAGGAGGACTTCAGGCTAGGATTTCCTTGATGGAAGGAATATGTGGTAATTGGGAAGCAATGGGTGCATCACTGAAAATAGCATGGACCTCATGGGTATGGCTATCATGAGTTGAGGTCTCACCGGTTTGATCAGATGAAGGGGCATGATTAGGAAAGGGTTTCTTAAAGATGTGTAGGTTTTGATTGGTAGGTGCATTAGGATTATCCACAGTTAACTCGCCTTTCTCGAGCATTTCTTGGACAATATTTTTGAAAGTGATGCAATTTCCATCACTATGACCCTTTACTCAATGATAGTTACAGAAGTCATGTTCTTTATACCATGCAGGTGTAGGGGTGAGCAGGGTCAAAACCAGTGTGTGGTTTTATAGGAGGAAGGGTGATGGCCCCAGCTTTGATGAGATTTTCTAAGATAGAAGAATAAGGTTCCCCAATTGGGGTATATTTCTGTTGTTCTCATCCAAATTGAAAAGTCTGAATGGGTGAGAGATTAGATGAGGGGCTAGCCTAATTTGATGGATGAGCTGGGCCAGCTTTGAGTACCACTACGTTAGTAGTCCCCTTGGACTTTGAATAATTGTTCTGTGGTTTTGAAGAAGAAGAGGTATCATTTGAATTGAATGCCAGGTTCTTATTACGTAATTGAATTTTCTTCTCTTCAATGGCCCGAATCTCTAGCTTTCGTGCCATGGTGAATGCTTCGTCGAAGGTTCAGAAAGTTTGGACCTACAGGGTCGGTGAGATATGTCTAGCACAAGCCCGTGTGAAGAGTTCAATGAGTTTAGTTTACGGTAGTTGGAATGTGAGTTGATTGATCAGGCTACGCCAACGAGCAACAAAATCTGTGATAGATTCGTCATCATACTGACACATGGAGTATAGGTCAGTCATGGTAACCTTCTTAATAATGTTAATGGAGAAGTGATCCAAGAAGGCTTGGGCTACCTGATTAAATGAAAATATAGAGTGTCTAGGTAACCCACTATACCAATCTAACGTGGGTCTAGTCAGAGACATGGGAAAGGTTCTTTAGAAGCAAAGTGTCATCATGGGCGATTAGGTAGCACCCATGTTTGAAAGACCGCAAATGCTGTTGCAGGTCTTCTTTGCTATTGAAACGGTTGAATTTAGGAATTTCCTAATGCATGGGATATGGACAGATAGGAATGGATGGATGTATAGGATCATTACAAATCTCATTGTAGGTGAGAGTGTTACGGGAGCTAGAAACTGATGCTTCCAATGTCTGCATCTTGTCCATCATTAACTTGATTAAGTCGTTGGTCAGTTGTGATGGATGGGTGCCTCCTATAGCATAAGAGGGTTGGTGTTAGGCATATAATGGGGGTGGCATTCCAGTAAATGGTGTTGCCGTATAGGTAGATTGAGAAGAAGGCAATGAAATAGGGGGTACGTACCCAGAGTGAATAATAGATGAAACATGAGGCTACTGATAGTACGTATATGGAGGTGGAAGGGTCGTGGTGACCCTAGTGGCAATGGGGGCTAAAGATTGTGGAATAGAAAGGATGAAGTTTTGAAAAGGGGTAGGGGTCACCAACACCGGAGGTGGTTATGTAGCTACTGGTATATGCGAGACAATAGGGGCGGATGAGGTTGTATTTTGGGTGGTTGGAAAAGGTATAGTGGATGTGGCGGGTGCCACAGATGTAGTAGATGAGGCAGTCATAACAGGTATATGGCCTAGCTGCGAAACAACTGGGGGCAAGGAAGATGCGGGTTGCGTGAAGCAAAATGGGGATGACAAAGGAGTGGGAATGAGAGTCGGAGGGATAGATACGGGCATGCCATATATCATTGACCCGAGGAATCTTGAGTTGATGAGTGGGAAAGGTAAAACTTCAAGGCGATGGGATTTTGGTCAAGGAGTCTTGTGAACTCCTTGTCTCCAGTAGTGATAGTGATAGGTTGGGTAGGATCCATGGGTGATAAAATAGAAGGTGGTGAAGGACTAGGTGGGAGTGGTTGACAACTTCCATGAAATATGAGGGCATTCACTTGGCTTCGGGTCAGCACCATGTGAACAGGTACTGATCAGGTTGGACTGTTTTCTGTAAATGACACAGAAATACAACAAAAAATAAGAGAGACAGGTGGTAGTAGGTGGATTAGGAATCAAATGTCAGCTGGAAAATGACATAGACTGACCGATGCCGGTTAGGTTAAATCGACGCCAGTCACAGGTAACCGTTGCCGGTTACTCTGGAAAGTGGATAGTTGGTAAAAACAAGGTATAAGGCAAAATTTGCCAGGTATGCCAAATATTGATGAGATTTACCAGGTCAGTGGATATGATAAGAGTGACAGAGACTCTAAGCAGCTAAAGAAGGTGAATAGGTGTTCTTTTGGGTAGGTTAACCAAAAGAAATGTAACCGTCGCCAGTTAGGTAAAACCGATGATGGTCACTGGACCGACACTAGTTACTGTGAAATTAAAACACTGATGAAGAAAATGTGGTTGTGAGTGAAAATTTGATGTGGAATCAAACCCAGAATTCTAGGAATGATGAGAATATGGTCTTGACACACTCAGATGAAGCTGGAATACACCAACTGTGATGAGGAGCGTGCAAGGAGAAATAAGAAAAATGAAGAGTGAAACCCTCTCACCTCAAAATGCAAGCCAAGTAGAAACACTAAGAAAAATACGATCCTAAGAGTGCTTTTTCTATTATGTTTGTTTAGCTTATGCTATTTAAGGATTGACTCATGAACTGTAAAATAGAGTTTTTTGGTGAGGATGGCTTCCTACGAAGAAGGAGATCTACAAGGAGAGGTTTCAGGTATGTTATGGTGGAGGCGGGCTGTCCTCTAATGGGGTACTCGACAGAAGTAATGAGCTGGGTTCCCACTGTACCGTGATCATGTGATCACCTAGAACTTCTTCCAGGTGATATGTTGTTTAAGAATGTGTATATTTTCAATTTTTGTGAGGTTTAGTAAGACTCAGAGAAAGAGAAAGAGAAATAATTACTTTTCTATGATTTGTTTGTCAACCATTAGCTGGGAATGACTTCTAGTGTATAGGTTGCCCTCAATTAATGTGAGCTAATGCAAAAAAACAAAATGAAATGCAATGATTTTTAAAACCCAAATCAAAATGTAGAATTCGATGCCATAAATAGATGAACAGGAAAAGGGATGCTCTTTCACTAATGCGATACTAATGAAAGCGAAGAAGTGTTTGTTTTAAGCACCAAAACATGATTGCTTTAAGACAATAGAAAGAAGAGAATATTCCAAGGGAGAAATTATAATGTGAGAACCTTTTAGAAAGGAAACAAACATATAATTTTTCACCTAGAAATTGAAGAAAAATGCAAAGAACCCTGAATGGGTCCCACTGGGCATGCAAAAATGTTTCACCTGATTCTAGATCATTTCTAAGAATGTTGATGAAATAGATAGGGTAATGGGCGTAGGAGGAATACTTGTTGAAGGTACTGGTTGTAGGTTGTTACGCGCGTATTGACTACTCGATCCACAGCTGACCGTGAGAGCTTCCTTTTGGCTAGGAGGAACTACCTGAAATAGAAAGCAAGACCACCAGAAAGAGTTAAACAGTATATGTAGTGGACTACCTAGCGTATGCTAGATCCTGGAAGTATGGTACTTCCTGGAAGGCTATCAATCCACTGTTTTAAACAATTTAATGTGAGAAATAAAGTAAATTTTGTCTTACTGTAATCTATACGATTTAGGCATCTCATATAAAACACAATAAGAAAGATCCAATTCAACAGGCTAAGTTAAAACAAGATCCAGGGGTCAAGTAAATGGTTCTAGGCTTCTGCAGGTCTGACATACGTCTGGGAAAGGTCACAGGTAACTATGGGTAACTTTGGAACAATTAGGTAGGTTGCTGTTCTAGGCAGTATTGGTGGATACAAAGACCGATGTCAGTCTAGGGGTAATCGATGATGGTTAAGGGTGACTAATTCCGGTCATTGACAAAATGACAGAGGGTCAAGAACAGAGTTATGGAGGAGGTTTTTCAAGTTGATAGGGAGATGAGTGGGGTATTTATGAGGTCTAGGTGGGATATCAGGCTAGTGGGTAGATCTAATGGGGTTTGGATGGAGCTAGGATGAGCTATGGGTTGGGTTGGAAAATGGTGGCTTGAGGCCAATGTACTGTGGGCTAACCGACACTAGTTAGGAAGAACCGATGGCGATTACTGTGGGATACTGGGAATATCACAAAATGCATTTTTGGGTCTTCTTTGTGGTTGCACAAAGGCACTTGGTTGATCGGAACTAGTAATCAGGTTGTTTAGATGGGGTTTTGCGAGGGTTTGACAGGGGTATGGAGGGAATGCTACCAAAGGAGATGGGTAAGTAGTTGTGTGAGAAAATAACAATAGAGAAAGATGAAAATACTGGAAGTAATGAAGTGAATGAGATTAGGGGTGACCGACGTCGGTTAAGGTGGGATTCCCCAAGTTAACTAAAAATAGGAGATCATGGCTGTAACTACTATTGGATCTCTCTATTCCTCCAGAAAAGAGTGAAAGTTACCGTTTGTGTCTACAGGAATGAGGTGTAGGCATTGATTTTTAGGTTGTTTGTTAGGTCTTAGTTAGTTATGGGAACATACTAAGAATATGCTTAGGGTGAGGTGGTTAGGTGAGGTGGAGGGGTGGGTATCAGGTAATTAGGATAATTTAAATAATAGCTATGATGAGGATATAAATTAATTTAATTAAATGAATTAAATTAATATTAGTGTGGGGTGACAGGGGCCATGGTTAGGTAAGTGTGTTTAAGTTGATTAATTCATAAGGGGCTAAGGGGAGTGTGACCTAATTTTGGTGTCTACATGCATAGCCCGAAGAAGATGAGCAGCTGTAGAAGGCCTCACCCCAAGAAGAGACCATAAGTGAAGAAACTTCATCTCAGTGAAGGGCTTGGTAAATAAATTTGTAATTTGATAAGCTGTCTGAATGTACTGAATGTCGATGATACCATCATGAATAAGCTCTCGTATGAAGTCCATATAGATCTCAATTTGCTTCATCCACTGATGCTGAATTGGATTTATGAAAATAGAGATAGTGCTTGTGTTATCACAGTAGATAATGGTAGGTTGCCAAAGGTGGATGCAAAACTTTTTCAGAATACCCTGTAGCCAAATAGCTTATGTGGCAATGTTAACTGCCCCTTTGTATTCTGACTCTGTAGATGATATCACAATTGCATTCTACTTCTTGCTAGACCAACTAATAGGACCTGAACCAAGAGAGAAACTGTCGCCAGAAGTAGATTTCCGATGATCTAAGTCATTGGCCCAATCAGAATATGTGAACCTAATCAAGGCAATATCCACCCCTCCATAATAGTGAATGCCATCAGTATAGGTGCCATGAACATAATGAAGGATACATTTAGCTACTTTCCAATGCAGCTCATGTGGCTCTTGTATGAATCTATCCACGATCCCAATAACATATGATAAATCCAGTCGAGTGTGAGTCAAGTAGATCAATCTCCCCACCAACTGTCGATAAAGGGTACGATCAACCAAGGGAGTAGAGCAATCAGAAACCAGCTTAACCCCAAAAATAAAAGGATTAAGAGAAGTCTTGCAATCAGACATCTAAAAACGAGCTAGCAAATCAAGAGCATACTTAGGTTACAAAATCAAAATTCCTAAGTCAGATTGTGAAATATGGATCCTAAGAAAGTAATGAAGCAAACCTAAGCCAGTCATGGAAAACCTGTTGGCCAAGGTGATCTTCACAGAATCAATAATAGAGGAAGAATTACCTATGATTAACAAGTCATCAACATAGAGAACAAGAATGAGTATGGAGTCATCTTTCCATAGAATATAAACATTTGGATCATAGTGAAACCTAGTAAAACCTGATGTAAGTAAAAAGGAGTCCATATTGGCATACCAAGCCTGAGGGGCTTGTTAAGGCCATAACGAGACTTTTTAACTTACAAATAAGGGAGGGATCATAGACATAACCTAGAGGTTGTTCCATGTAGATCTCTTCCTCTAGTTTCCCATGAAGGAAGGCACTCTTAACGTCCATTTGATGGAATTTCCATCTCTTTACTGTGGCAATGGCTAGGGTCAGTCGAATAGAAGTCATCTTCGCAACCGGAGCAAAGGTTTCAGTATAATCAACCCCAACTATCTGGGAGAAACCCTTAGCTACTAATCGTGCTTTAAAATTTTTGACATCTCCATTTACTCCATACTTTGTTTGGAACACCCACTTACACCAAATGATTTTTCTTCCTTTTGGAAGAGGGGTGAGATCCCAAGTATCATTCTTCATGAGAGAGGAATACTCCTCATCCATGGAAGAATCCCACTCAGGAATACAAGAAGCCTCACAGAATGACTATGGATCAGAAGCAGAGGTGAAGAAAGAGTGGGTCCAACAAAATCTGAGTGAGTACGTCTCATATCCAAAGTATCTCCAACTAATTTCCTAGCCCAAAGAGGACCAGGAGGATCAGGCTTAGAGTCGGAAGATTCTTCACTTGAGTGAGAAGGGACATATTCCTCATCATCACTACTATTAGAATCAGAAGACTCAGAGGTCTGATGGTCGGTAGGATTAGGAAGAGGAGTACACTCAATAGTATCATCATCTGATGAGTTAGAATCCGAATCAGTGAGCTGAAAAACCTCAATAGGTGGAGAAGTAGAAGTCAAAGAAGACTCATCGAACTTAACACTTCTATCAATATACAACTCATGAGAAGTAGGACTCATCAATCGATATCCCTTCACGCCATCAGGATACCCTAAAAAGATACAAGGTTTAGATTGTGGTTCCAAAGACTTACGTTTCTTCTTGGGAATCCGAGCCATAGCCTTGGATCTGAAGACTTGAAAGTGCTCAACATCAGGTTTGCATCCAAACCAAGCTTCAAAGGGTGTCATCCCTCTTACTGCCTTGTGTGGAACACGGTTCTAAATGTAATTGGCACAATTCACTGCTTCAGCCTAATACTGTGGAGGAAGAGACTTCGAGTGAATCATACAAGTGGCCATCTCCTTAAGTGTATGGTTCTTTCTTTCTGCTACTCCATTCGATGAAGGGATGTATGCAACTATATGCTACAAGGAGATCCCTTCAGAAGTATAGAAATCTATGAACATATTGGTTACATATTCACCTCCATTGTCAGTTCAAAGAACCTTGATAGACCATTCCACCTGTTTCTCAGCAAGATCCTCAAAGTCTTGAAAATGTTCAAAGACTTCAGACTTAAGATTAAGAAAATATACCCAAGTATATCATGAATAGTCATCAATGAAGGTTAGCACATAAAGAGCTCTAGTAAATGAAGGAGACGGAAATGGACCAGAAATATTGTTGTGAACAAGATCTAAGGGATGAGTAGCTCTCCAGGATTTTTCTTTGTCAAAGTTCTTTTCAGGATGCTTTCCAAGGGTATAACCCTTAAAAAGACCCTTAGAAAACTTGACGTGAGGTAACCTATTGACCATTTCATTTTGGCTCAATTGTTTAAGGTAATGATAATTTAGATGTCCGAATCGCTCATGCTATAGCTTACTAACCTCATTTGCATGAGTGAGTAAGGCAGTGGGCGTAGAATCAGAAGTAAAGTGGGAAAAGGTATACAAATGTGAATAGTGATCCACCTTTCCCTTAGCCACTATAGTGTCATTGTTAAACTCATGAATAATCACTGAGTTAGGACCAAATTCCACTCACATTCCTTCACCAAGATGAGTAATTTGGTAAACCGATAGGATATTGGTAGAGAGATCAGGAATGCTCAACACTTGGTTGAATGTTCTCCCATCCATCTCTACCGATCCACTACCAAAAATTGACATTGTCGTGTCATTACCCATCATGATTTGGGACATTCCACAAGGCTCGATGTTAGAGAACTCAACATGTGAAGAACCCATGTGGTGCGAGGTACTAGAATCTATAATCCACGTCGATGAAGGAGAAACTTTGGCTACAAGGGCCTTTCCTTTCTTCTTATCAGATTTAGAACCTTTTGTAGTGGAAGACTCAGCCTTCGAAGCATTTTGTTTGATAGAATTAGGAACACCTATTTTATTTTTCTCAAGTAATTAAGTAAGGTGATCAATTTGTTTTCTCATACATGTATGCTCTTTATGTCTAGGCTTCTTGCAATAGGAACACAAATACTTGTCTTTCTGTGCTGAAGGCTTAGAATTCGAAGCGTTTGTGTTATTTTTAGTGTTGGTCTTGGTTTCTTTCTTAGGTTGATCCTTTTTTTCTTTCTTATTTTTAGTCTTCTTTTCCTTACTAGTACTTTCTACAAAGGCATGTTATTTGGACTTGAGAGACCCCATTTAAATGAGTTTGTCCTGTTCTCAAATGAGTTGGGACAAAAAATAGTCAAAGGAGGGCATATTCCAATCCTTGCCCAAGGTAGCTTTTGTAGCGTAAAAAATTGACACAAAGACAAAATATTCAAGACCTAACTTAGAGAGAATCGATAAGATCAATTTAGAATATTTCTTCTCTACTTGAAATTCCTTTAACAACGATCTGGTGTGGACAAAATTTGAGAAGAATGCTTGTAGGTTTTCAAAATCACTAGGATTTAATGCTAGTAGTTCATTTGCCAACTCATGCACTCTCATGTCATCATGTTGTCCAAAAATTTCATCTAACGTTTTCCACGCAAACTTAGGTGTTTCAGATGACTCAATGTGGAAGAGAAAGTTAGGAGAAATGGACATGCAAAGAAGACCTAAAGCTTCATCACTATGGTTTAACCACTTAGATTTTTCAGGTTTGTCATCTAGTTCACTCTCAGTTCCCATGGTGATGCAGAATAACCCTTTACCCCTTAGTTTCATTATGATTTTTGATCTCCATTCGAAAAAGTTTAATGACATAAGCAAAGGAATTAAAAGTGCATCCATAGTGAAAAGAGAGAGAAGAAATGCAGAAAATAAACACAACCACCCAGAACAATATAATACCCCCTACTTTCGGCACTTTATAGTTTAGTGCGTTGAATACAATCGGGTCTGAGTGTACATTTGGAAACACTAGGTAACTCACCTTGCAATCAGTGTAATAATGCACAAGAGAGGAGACCACAATTGTGTTTCGGGAAGCACAACAAAGTGACACTGTACACAAGCACAATTGCTAAAAACTAGGAAGGAGGTGAAATCAGATCCTAGTTGTGAGAAAAAGCATCTCATGTCACAATGGAGACCCCCTTTCTACAAACTGTGGTGGATGCGCTCACTAGTCGCAAGCAATAATAAGGGTAATTTACAATGTTTAGATGAACTCAGGATGAGTTCTGATGATCTTCAGAACGCTGGAAAGGAAAGTGGAAAATAAGAAAGTGCTCAGAGTGTTGAGAACACGATTAGTAGAAAATAAATCGACAATAAATCCTAATATTTATTGTTTAGAGACGTCCAGTTTGGCTATTTTGAGAGCTATTTGGACTAAAAAATGATAAAGAATGTTAATTTTAAAGGACGATTTTAAATAATTACTAAACGTAAATGAAGTTTAATTTTGAAATTAATAAAACTAGATTTAATTAAATTAAATCTAATTAATTTCAAATGATAAAAAACTAATTAAGATTTGATTAAAACCTAATTAATTATTTAAATACTCCCTTTAAAAAACACCTAATAAGAAAACTCCCTCTTAAAATATTTTCACCAAAAAAGTTTAAAAAACTTGCCGTAATTAAAAGTGACGGTCCACTAAAAAAAATCCACCAAAATATATTAAAAAAAACTTACCCTAAATGTACCAAAAGGCACATTGACCGAAGTATCTTGGAGGGAACCGTTGGAGGATCCAAGCTTTTTGGAGGTCTTTTTGGCAAGTTTATTTGATGGAGGTGGTTCGGCGGCCAAGGGGAAACAAGAAGCACATGCCGAAGTAGGGAGAGCTTGCGGGAGGGATCGTGGGGAGTAGGCAGGGTGGTGAGCGATAGAGGGGAGACCGTGGGAACCATGGCGAGTGGCAGAGGGGAGACAACCATCAGGAGGGGAGAAGTTGGGGAGGAGCACGCAGGTTAGAGTATCATTGCTGTAGCAAGTAGACAAGAATGAAATAGCAACACACAACAACCAAAAAATAAGGACCTTGCATAGAAAATAACAGATCCATGGCCGGCAATGCACACGAGGCAAACCAAAAAGGCACTTGCATAGAGAAACACAGAAAAAAATGCACCCAATAAAAATACACAAAAAAAACTTCAATGCGTGGCTTGACTCGGCTCGGGACAGGCCAACTCGGAGCTCGGCGAGCAAGAGCTCGGGGTAGAGAAGAACTCTAAAACACTAAGGCTTTAACTGATTTTTTGACCTGTTGCTGCAAAAAAAACATGCAAACACAAAAAAAACCAGAAAATAGAGACAAAAAATAATTTCTAGTTTAATGAAAAAGATTAAAAAACTAGAAAAAATACTATAATTTGTCTGATTTTCTAGATTTAGCTGCAGCTAGATAGATGTAGATGCAAAATCCCTGATAGCTCAGGAATACTTGCACATGCACGAAGAACACAAAAAACTGACACACTTTCCAAGAACAACTTGTTAAATACGTTAGTAAGGAAAAACCAAAAAATAATGATTGAAAACTTGTACGGGGAGTAAGAAATACACCAAGAGTAATCGCAACAAAAAATAACGAGTGCACATTTACCTGATCTCAGCTCTGATACCATGAAAGAGTTGATGGATCGTATCAGAAACTGTGCACCACGATGAAGTTACACTCTGGTTGAATCGTAATGGCTCCAACGTAATCTTAAGGAAGAATCGATCAATAACTGAATAACTTGCACAACAGAACAAAGCTTGCATATGTAGAGAAAAGACAACGAAGGGTCTTGGCATGCTCATAAATGTCAAATGAAGGGATACATATAGGGTGCTGAGTAACCCTAGTGCATGACTTAATAACAAACCATAAACCTAACCCTAAACCTAACCCATGTCAGATGACCCTCCATATGTGAGTGGAGGACACATAGGATAACTCACACCAACAATTCGAAGCAACAATGGTGGACCGGGTGTCTGCACAATCATGAACAAAGCCATGATAAGGTATGAAGCTATGAAGGAGAAATGGGGGGAAATAACGACTAAGTGCCGTATTTAAAATTTTCAAAAATTACATAGAAGGGGTTGGGTGAATTTTTATATCCCTGACATCCCTCATCTCAAAGGGATGTGAGGGACATCAGTTTCCACATAGATCCTGGAGGCGACACATGACAAAAATTCGACGGCAGGGAATGAAGGCTTAACAAACACCTCATGGCTGAAAAGTGGGTCACATGGGTGACCAAAACTCTCTCCTAGAGGGATGTATGCATTTTTCCATCACCTCAAAGGGACGTGAGGGACATCAATTTCCACAGTGGTCAAGGTGATGACATGTGGCAACAATCAACGGTGAAGGTTATGAGCTCCCGCAAACACTTGGGGGCTAAACTAGCGATCCTGGAGGTCATATGTGGGTTTAGAGGGCTTAAAGGGGGATGGGTGCATTTTTCCAACCTTGATGTCCCTCACCATGAGGGACGTCAAGGAAACAAATTCCCGCCATGCCCCTGGAGCTTAAAATTTGACTAACTCCCGAACTTAGACGACAACTTACGACGACAATATCTTGAGCTCCAGATGGTCTTTCTTGATGAAAATTTATATGATACTGACTAGAAATGGCCTTTTGAATCCAATGGTGGGGATGTCATGTATTTATTCATCCATTTAATCCCTAAAAAATCATAATTTTTTTAGGTACTCCATATGTGTATGAGAAAATCTTCATACATACCTAATTCACCAAAGTGTTGTGAAAATTATGATTTCACCATCTTGTAGGGCTTGTAATTATCTTTTCGGAGATGTTTTTTTTCTCCTAACTTAATTCAGAGCTCCCAGAATCATCTTTCGAAGCTCAACGACTGTTTTGGCCTGTGCACTGACTAGGCCTGTGAACCATAATTCTGGTAAAACTGCCCCAACTTCTCCGAGCCCTTCCAAAATATTCCTAAATCATTTCCATGTGTTCTAAGACCTTTGAATTACCTCCATGTACATTTTGGATCATCTTCTCTGCTCCATGAGGTTGCTCTAGTCCTAGGAAGGCTAGTGATAGCCCTTCCCAAAACTACATGTAGCTTGCAATTTTTGATGAACTCCTAAAATCACGTAGGGAGAATGAATGGAATTTCCTAAATCACCTAGGGGGATGATATAACATTATTCAGGAGGTCACTTGGACTGACTGTATAAACATAAGGTGTCTTGGAATGATAGGACTTGAAAAAATTGACACATGAGTATAGTTGTCATGCTCAGAAATTGTTAATTTCCTTGTTACACATTTGCATGACAACAACTGGCTCTAGCTTGGGGACATGACATGGAATGAGTGTAGTGAATACATGACATGAGGAATCTAGAATCTCAATTTTAGACCATATGATCCATTGACCAGTGCTTTATCCATTGGGCCTTACAAAGTCATGTATAATTTATAGGAGAGAAAGATAGCGAAGAAGGAAACACACACACCAAGAACAACGAAAAGAAACACACAACACACACGAAAAGGAAACTACAAAAAAAAAAAGGGGAAACACACCTAACAATCACCTATGGTACAAGGTGGGGAGACAACCCACTTTCATTGAAGCACTTTTCATCCTCAAAAGTTACCCCTGAAGAGGTAACACTGAATGATGATGTTTTGCGAAGCCGTTGACTGGTTCCAGAAAGTAGCCTCATCCCCTCAACTGCTTATGAAATATAGGTGCTTTCACATTTGTGTGTACAATTTGTAGGAGTGAGATTATATGAGCTTCTTGATACTCAAGCCTTTGCTTATAAATTCCATTGCATTCATGTTCTTTGAAATTGGTGTCATAGTGCCAGTTGCCTTTTGTATTTATCCACATAGATGATTCTTCACTAAGCATGCTATCACTGCCCCATGGCTACTTTTCATTCAAATTACTTGAAGATTCCAGATTATTTTCTTTCCCAAGCCTATGTTCATTGACCTCTTTTCCATGAGAAACCTCAGACTCATCCTTTTTCTCTACTCCATTGTGGGGTGCTTGAGTACTGTCAAAGGGATTGGAAGTGACCTCATAATTGTCTTATATGGCCATGGTATGAGTTAAGAGATCAAGAATCATCTTGGGGTCTTCTGTAACTTCCACTACATCCAATAGTCCTTGAACAAAGATATCCTTTGTTACTTCCAACATCTCATCTTTGTATGCCTTCGAAGAATCTTTATTTTGCAGCTTAAGGAAACTATCCAGAGGGATTACTTCATTATATTGGGAATCGATGCATTCTATCAATCCTTCATCAAGAGGAGCTTCAACTTCAAATGATCAGGAGATAATTTTTTAAAGTTCCATAAACATCCCTAAATGGTGTCAGTGCATAAGATCATCTTGAGAGATTTCCAATGACTGTGAGAACACGACAAATGGACATCGGGAGCTCTAGATATGTCTGGTCAAAGTTCAGTCAGCGAGAAAGTCAACTCTGGTCAACTGGTTAATATTGGACCAATGACACTATGACATGTGGCAAAAAGATGAAGGGATTCATTTTTTGGTTATCGATCTCCATTCTTCGATGGTCGTAAAAGATTGCTCGCAGGCCGTTGTGTGGACTATGGTATTCTTGCCGACATGGTGGGTCCATAAGCCACCATGTGGCTTGTCACCACTCATCGAATTCACTCGATTTTCCTATCAGGAGACGAATGGTGGACTACATGCTATTTACTGAGTTAATTATTTCTATGCCACATTACATGGGTTGAAATTATATTATCTTGGTAAGTCCACTTAAACACCAATTTCCAACTGCCACACATTATGTCACAAACCATCTATATTAATGTTCAAACATTAGTATACCCACTTAAACCACCAACATGCTATGCTTCCACGTGGAGGAGGAGTGAAGCAATGGTCAGGGTACTAAGCCATGCATGGAAGCTTCCATGTGAGGAGAAAGAGGTGGGGGCGGTTATGCCCAAGTGGTCCCATGACCACCTAAAATGCGTGGAAAGGTTTAATTAAGCCTTAAACAATATTCCCCACTGCCACATATGGGACTTTATCCCATTAAAAATGCCGCACCCAAAATTGGGGATTTAATCCCATTTCAAATGTTAAGCCACTCATTATTGGGAATATTTTATCCCTTATCAAAATGCTACAGGCTAAGGTTTAAAAATAGCCTCAGGATGATTTGTAATTGCATATTTTTTGGGCCCTAAAATTGTATAAATAGGGAACCCATTTGCATGGTAAACACACACACCCCAAGCTTATTATTTCTTAAGTTTATTATGGGGAAACACACACACAACAGATACAAGTTCATTCCTAGAGCTTAGGAGGTGAAGATCGAGCCAAGAGGAGGATGAGAAATTGTAAGCATGTGAAGACCTATTTATTTAAATAAGCATTATTGTGGCTAGAAGTTATTAATACTACCTAGTCGGCCCATAGTGCCACACCAAATTATTATGAATCCTGGAATATCGACCAGAGTGCCATAGGGTGTTATGAAGTGTCTGGAAGGCCGATCGAGAATTAGATGATTCCAAACAGTGGAGCCGGTGCCATCGAGCTTGCCGAATACGCCAAGAAAGGGGAAGTCTGGTGCTATTTTTCACCCTTGTCTTCTGAAAGTCTAATTATTCTTCTAAGAAAGTTCTTAATAGTTTCCATTAGGTTTTCATGTGAAAGTGCTATTGTAACTTACAAGTTTTGACTAGTGGAATAGTTCGATAAGAACTCGGAGACGTAGGCAATTGCCAAACTCTGTAATCAATCTTTGCGTAGTTATCTTTAATGTATTTCATTTATTTTAAATTGATTACTTAAAAGGAGCAAATTGTTGGAAAATAATTTAAGCTTACAAGGGTCCAAGATCAGGTAGTAATAACTTGATTATTTTTGGATCAAGTTGGTATCATAGCAGGTGATCGGCACTTGCAAACTTGCTATTCTTTGAGCAAGTTGGTATCAGAGTTGGTTTGGCTCCATATTTGTTTTTCAGTAAATCTGATTAACAAAGTGATTGCTTTAATATTGGTGCAGTTGGTTTAGTTTGTGTGAATAGGGTACATGTGCACCATGGGAAAGATGTCTAAACAGGTAAAGCTCAAGGAAATTGAAGCTTATAATCACCAGATCTAGGAAGATAACTCTCTCCTGCGATCAATGTATTACTCCTTAGAAGAGGAGAATGCTCATTTGAAATCAGAATTCCAAACAAGGATGAGCTCTTGGCAAGGTTGCAGTGTGGTGATCAGAGGAAGGAAATACCTTCAACTTCAGATGCAGAGACTAGGGAAGATGACTACACTGTAAGTTGTTCACCACTAGAATCTTCTTCTTCCTCCCATGTGGTTTCGGATTCAGGTAATGAAGTATTTGGTTTGTTTGAAAAGCATACTAGAGCCATTGGATGCAAGTTACTAGATAAAATGGGATTTGAGGGAAGAGGCCTTGGTAAAAATGGCCAAGGCATTTTTAACCCAATACAGGTCGAGGATCCTCCTCCTTTTACAGGTTTGGGTTTTTCTAGTGCGGGAATGGATATTGGAGAATGCTCTAAGAACGCTAATGGGAGATAAGCTTCCAAAAGAAAAGTGAATACCCCACTAGTCCTGCAAGAAGATTCTGAGCAGGAAAGTTGTGCTTCATCATCACAGGCAGGATGTGGTAAGAGAAATCAGCGAAGAGGTAATGAGATTCCACCTCTAGTTTCTTACCATAATCATAAGCACAATAAAACTTATGATCCACTTTTTCAGCTTAAGAAGTATGGTTATGATTTTCATAAGATGTTGAATTCCTTTCCATGTACTTTTTGTGGATTGCATAATCATTCTGTGGCTAGATGTTGGAAGAGAAGGACATTGATGAAGAAGTTGATGCCGTTCATCAGGAACAAGGCAAACTAGAAAGACCAATCTCATCATACAAAGTCGAGAAATGGCAGAAAGAGTTCCTCATCCTAGAAAAAGGATTTCAAGAGGAATTTTTGTGCTCATTGCCAGAGGAATGGGCATCAGGTGGAAAATTTCTGGAAACTACATCCATCTCGCCATCAGAGTAATGGTAAGCCAAAGATGGAATGGAGGCCTATTGTAAAGGAAAAGGAAGTTTCTACTCCACCACCAGTTGAAAATTCAACCCATACCTGAAAGTGAAAGTCCTTTAAAATTGTTAAGTCAACAATTTTTCAATTATATATTGCATAATTCAGATTGATGAATAATATGCAGTATTAAGTTTGGAGATCAGATTCTGTGAGGAAATGCTGCGAGAAAGGTTTACAATACTAAGTGGTTTTTCTTACTTAGAAAATTTGATTAATGCTCCAAACATATCTCATAATCAGTGTGTGAGTACCTATTACAAATTGGACACAGGAATTAACTCATATAAATCTTGGAGACTGATATGTCATTTGTGCAGACAATAGAGTTCATAGAGTTTAGCTCAAAACTTCATTATGTGTAGAGGCATTGTGACCATGCAGTAGAATGGTAGCTCAATCACCGTTGGCATTGATGTCGGGTCAGAAATTCATTCTGTGTAGAGGCATTGTGACTATGCAACAGAGTGGTACCTGATATTAGTGTGTCAACAAGAGGAGCTCTAAAAGGATCAGCTCAGAATGTCATTTGGTGTCAAGGCATTGCGACTGCACATACGAATGGTAGCTGATCAACAGACTTAGCTTCGTGCATTGGAGGCTTAAGGTCTTGAAAGAGGCTTATCATCATGTATTAGAGGTGTTGAGGTCTGTAACAGACGTAGCATCATGCATTAGAGGCTCGAGGTCTTGAAAGAGGGTTAACATCATGTATTGGAGGCATTGAGGTCTACAAAGACTTAACATCATGCATTGGAGGATTGAGGTCTTGAAAGAGGCTTAGCATCATGCATCAGAGGTGTTGAGGTCTTAAAAAGGAAAAGTTATTGTCCATCATCGACATCGGATCAATAATAAATCTATGTAAACATGGAGTTCCTTCAAACTAGTTTGGATTATGTGGAATCAACTTGGAGTCAGGAGTAGTGTTATAGAGTAAAAGAAGATCCTTGTTGTTAGATATCAAGAAGCTTAGCACTGCACAGAAGGAGCGTTGAGGTTTCATTCAGAAACTTAGCACCATACAACAGAGGCGTGGAGGTCTTCTTTGGATATTAAAGTGGCACAACGGAAGTGTGGTGGGCCCATAACCCATAGGTCTAGGATAAGAGAAAAGTTGTCAAAGAGAGAAGGTTACAGAGGAATAGACCCAAGAGTCTACTACAAAAACACTTCCGAGGTGGCATTAGAGTTCCATATTCAAGACAGGATGAAATTTTTTTCCAATATAAGCTTTTTGGGACAAAAAGCCTTTCTCAGTGGGGAGGTGTGATCCGGGGATAATTTTTGAAAGTTCCCTAAACATCCCTAAATGGTGTCAGTGCAGAAAATCATCTCAAGAGCTTTCCTATGACTGTGAGAACGTGACAAATGGACATCGAGAGCTCTAGATATGTCTGGTCAAAGTTCAACCAACGGGAAAGTCAACTTTGGTCAACTGGTCAATATTAGACTAATGACACTGTGACATGTGGCAAAAAGACGAAGGGAGTCATTTGTTGGTTGTCAATCTCTGGTCTTTGACGGTCGTAAAATATTTCTTGCAGGCCACTGTGTGGACTATGGTATTATCGCCGACGTGGTGGGTCCACAAACCACCACGTGGCTCTCCACCACTCATCGAATTCACTTGATTTGCCTATCGGGAGATGAATGGTGGACTACATGTGATTTACCAAGTTAATTATTTCTATGCCACATTAGATGGGTCGAATTCTATCAATCCTTCATCAAGAGGAGCTTCAACTTCAAAGGCCTAAAAAATCCTTGTTTCAATTTGATCGTCATGGAAAGAGTCTTCTTCTTCAAACGGGAAATAAAATATCTCCATTTTGTCATTACATCTGTCAATCATTGGCTCAGGGGGAGCATCATATTTATCATCTTTCTTTGTTTTAACATGTATAACCTTCACATTGATTGAAGCTTTCAAATCAGATTCACACTTATCTTATAGGTTCATGGATTACATCAAGAATTCGAGACTAAGCTCGGGAGCTTCAATTTCTTCTGCGGCTCTAAGCAGTTCTTATAAAGGTAGTTCTTTCAAACCTTTTGCGGGTTCATCAAAAGATGGTCTTTCCTTTCCATAGATGTCCTAGATGAAGTTTTCTTCATCCCCAAATGGGAACGAGAATAAGTCCTCATCACAAATAAACACATAAGCTGATTTTTATACTTGAAAATTATCAAGAACCATTTCCTCTTCTTCATGGTTTGCATCATTTGGCGATTCGGGGCTGCCCTTTTGTAACTCAAATCTCCTCAATGCTTCTTCAAGGTCCATGCCTCTTCGGGAAGGCATGTCTAGCCCTATCAAGATGGGAATATCCTCTTCCTCCTTGATTGTCACAAAGTGATTCATCCACCTGCTATCTTGGTACAAAATATTAGCTTTTGGGCTTCCATAAATTTGTATTGTGTACCTCATCTTCTTCTCATGAAGTAATTTCTCCATGTATCCCTTCACTAGTATGGTTGTGGATGACCAATTCATTTGAATTTTCCCTCTCAAGTCTCGATAGAAACTTCTACTCAGCAACATTTTGAATGAGTCTGGGATGTTTACAACCAAAATCATCGCTGAAACTTTCTTATCTAGACATTTGGAGAGAGAAACCTGTGCATCCTTGACCTTCCCTACAAGTGGTACCTTTTTTGACTGCAGGGAGTAACAAGAGCTGTCGGGTGGAGTCATGGTGAGTTTGAGAGCTTTGGAAACCTTCACGGGCATGAAATTATCTGAGGCACCCGAATCTATTATGTAATTATTCAATACATATTCTCCAACAAGAAGGGAGACATAAAAAGGTTCAACCTTATCAGTCTTTGATGCACTCAAAGAAAGCATGTTCTGTGAGGGAGGTGTAGGTGGGTTTGGTAGTATTCCTTTAGAATGAGGAGCTACATCATTGGGTGTTAAACTACCACTCCCGATGTATTTAACAAACCTCTCAAATTGTTCAGGGTGAGTCAACAAAAATTCAGTTTTGGTAATCTCCACTTTGGCTTTGTTCGCATATTCTATGAAGTCAAAGGGAGTAGATGTGGACAAGGGGGGTGAAGGGACTGATTTTGGAGTCTGGATAGGCTTGGGAGCATGAGTATATTTTTGTGGAGTAGATGGGATCTTGAAAGGTACATTAGGAATTTTCGTAGTACTAGATTTTACAGGGGAAATTTTTGATTTAGAATTAGAAGAGGCATCATAGGACTTACTTGGAATAGTGGGAGTCTTCTTACTTGCTACAGGATCAAGCTTCAACAATGCAGACTCCATGGAAGATGGAAGTGGTGATCCTCGACTGAATTATTTTGTTTTGCGGAGTCACCATAGGAGGATCATCAACCTTCTTTTTCTTTGCAGCAGTGGAGGGAGGTGCTCCTTTCTTGGACTGAGAGTGAGTGAATACCACACATGAAAAACTGGGTGCATCTTATTTGTCTTCTTCATCACCTCCAGAATACTCACAAAACTTGATTTGTGTATCATTCTCAAGTTCATCAATTTCTAGGAAATTGCCACCTTCACTTTCTTGTTCAAGCTCTTCTTCCTTTTCTTGAATCCTGGAATCTAGGTTCATGGGTGGGGCCTCCAAGGAAAGCCTTTGGGGTGCTCCTGCAATCTGATTTATGTTGCTTATTTGAGAAGATACTCATTCAAATAATTCCCTCTTCAAAGATGCCATCTCATTTGCCAAATTTTGTAGTGATGGATTGGTTCTCTCATCTCCATGATGTTGGGCCTTTCCCTTTGATGGATTCTTGATCTTTCCAGAGAGGATGAGATCATCATCAAGTTCAATGGCCATCCTTTGTGCTTCTACAATGTTCCTTGGTTGAACTCTTCATAGGAGAAATCCTACCTCTGGTGATTGAGCATTTATGAAGAATCTCTTGATATTGTTCTGAGATAACGAATCTTCTTTTGGTATCTTGCGAAGCAACCATTTGAAATGAGCCATGAAGTCTCTCATATTTTCACTTTCTCCTTTTTTTATTTGAGCCAACTGCACCAAGAGGTCCTGACAGTATTTAGTTGATTTAAATATCTCTTCGAAGGCATCTTTGATGTCATTCCAACCCATGATGGATTGGGTAGGTAGGAGGTAGAACCATTCCACTAATTTTTCTTGGAGAGACTCCATGAACAATCTTACAGTGACATCTTCATGTTGGACACCAAGAATCCCACATGATGTGGTGAAGGCCAATATGTGCTCTTCAAGGAGTTGTGTGCCATCACCTTTGAACTTTGGAAATTTCTTGTGGAACTTGTTGGTAGATCATGAAGAGGTGGTTCAAGAGCAAATGGGCTTGTATTTCTTCCCCATGGAACAATGGGTTGAGGTCTTTCTACTTCATCTTCCATTATTTCCACTTCTACTTTTACTTCAGAAATTCTTCTTCAAATTCTTATTCTTTTGGGAACTCAATGCTCAAGGGTGATTGAAAAATGGGAGAATTTGAAGGGGGAGTATCAACAAGGAGTTTGGATAGGATTTCCAGGTGAACTTCTTGAAGAGCCAGATGGAGAGGAGGCTTGAGAGAAGAAGTATGGATTATCTCTAATTCATTCTTGCTGATTTTGCAAAGCCTCGAAATTGGAATCAACACCACCTCTCGACCTGTTCAACCTGGTGTATCTTCCTTCAGCCAGCTTTTGGAAATTCTTGAAGTGGGAATATGAAAAGACACTATGGAATATGAAAGGTCACTTGCAGGAATTGACAGTGTATCTTTCAACAATGGATTTTCATGAACTTTCTTTTTTGGTTTTTTTCAATAGTTTTTTTTGAATTTTTTGGACCTTGTGTTCATATTTTGGGTGTAGATGCTACCAAGTCTACCCCACAGTGGGCACCAAAAACTGTTGGCAAGAAAATTTTTTGGGTGGAAAAACTTGTGGATTTCTTGCCAATGCCCTGGGAATCTAAGTCCCTCTACTTAACTAGTACAACTGCCGTTTATGCATGCAGGTGAAAAGGTAGATTTTTGTGGTGGCCTTTTGACCAGGGATCTAATAGGGACACTCCACTGACCCTATGAAAAATCTTACAGATACCTGCAAGAGAATAATTTGCTAGGAGAGTGGGAAAGGGAGTGAGAATATTAGACAAGAGAAACTAATGTTGCAAGTAGGAAATCAGAGACTTGCATTACACTAGTTGGAAATTACATCACATGCATTGAAATTAAGAGGAAACAATACTACAAAAACAACAAGACGAGGTAAGATTGAGAACTCAAAGTTTCTAAAATCTTCTCATAAAAAAGGATAGAAACTCCTTCTTCTTGTATTGGTGCTCAAGTAGAAATTGTACATAGTGTAGGAAATAGAGGAAATTTGAGAATGAGGGGAATGGAAGAATTTGGCTATCTCCTTTGTTCTCTCAAGGTAGAATGCACTCTTGAGCTTACAAAATTAATGACCAACCCTTTGAGATGGGAATGGATTTACAATTTATAGAGTAGACTTGACTCCTCATCTTCTTCATGACCCTCCATATGCCTTATTTCTAACTTTAGACTATTCATATTCCTACAAAATATTTAAGTCCCTTTTATAAAATCAAGGTGACTTAATTTACATTATGTTTCTAAAGTCACTTTTAGGTGACTTAAAGGCATATCAAAAAGTGCAAACCCCAATGAAGAATTAGAACATTTGAAGGGAGAGAAAGTTGGGGGAGAGGGAAGAGAGAGAAGAGGAGAAGATGTTTCCCTTGATGAAGTCTGATGATCCTCGTTGATGGAAAGCTCTGATGTGACGAAGTTCTGAATGTCCCATTGTGCCAAAACTTCTCTTTGAGTGTGACTTACTATTTTTAGTAAATGCCCAGATGGGAGACTTACTATTTTTAGTAAGAGGTGATTCTTGCTTCTTCTTGATCATCTTGATGTGATGAAAATATTCATTCAATCCTACGCACACTGCCTTTGCTTTGACCACTTCTTGGGGTGACTTACTATTTTTAGTAAGCACCCATATAAGGGACTTACTATTTTTAGTAAGTGGTCATTTTCACTATTTTCTACTCTGGATAATCATTCTGGCTTCTTGGAGATCTTCAGTGCACACTGCCTTTTCCATAGCCACTTTTGATGAAGACTTACCAAAAATAGCAAGCATGTGTAGGAAAGCTTACTATTTTTGGAAAGTGGATTTCCGGTGCTCGGTTTGCGATGGAGTATATTTTTTTGGATTCGGCTCATCGTTACGGTCACATCCTTTGAATTTCACTTGATTTCACCCACTAGAATGATTGGAAATAAATTTTGAAAATTTAACCTAGTAGTGGCTTTGGGCACGGAGCTGCCATGGTGGCCATTAATGGAGCTCAAAATTTGTAGGTCTGATTTTTGTCTCTGTTTGCAATGAAAACAACTCCATTGCAATAGTTTTTCATTTGGAGCTCGTGTGTAAGTTTTTAGCTCATTTCCATTGTCGGAATGATGGGAAATCCGACGAATGTGAGTCGGTGCATGAAGTGAGGATTTTGTTAGAACAAATGATTCTAGGCACCATTTGACCTCCCATTTTTTGCATCTTGATCACCTTGAAAAATATGGTAGTCTGTAAAAGATGGAATCTCGATCCAACTTGTATTTTGCAAGATATGAGGATTTTTTGATTGGGTGACTTCATGGTTATCTGGAAAAAAATCTTCATTTTCTCCTCATTCTTCATTTCTTCAACATTTTTGATCAATCCTTCCCCTAAGACCTATGTATTTTCATGAATTGGAGGATTTTTTGGCCATGGTAGAGCTTGTTCGAAGCAACAATGGTGGACCGGGTGTCTGGACAATCATGAACAAAGCCATGGTAAGGTATGAAGCTGTGAAGGAGAAATGGGGGAAATAACAGCTAAGTGCCAGATTTAAATTTTTCAAAAAATGCATAGAAGGGTCTGGGTGAATTTTTATGTCCCTGATGTCCCTCACCTCAAAGGGACATGAGGGACATCAATTTCCATGGTGGTCAAGGTGATGCCACATGGCGGAGATCCGACGGCAGGGAATGAAGGCTTGACAAGCACTTGGGGGATGGAAATTCTCTCTTAAAGAGGTCACATGAGTGACTAGGAGTCTCCTTAGGGGATGGGTGCATTTTTCCATGTTTGGTGTCCCTCACCTCAAAGGGATGTGAGGGACATCAATTTCCATGGTGGTCAAGGTGATGACACGTGGCAACGATCAACGGTGAAGGCTGTGAGCTCCCGCAAGCACCTGGGGGCTGAACTGGCAATCCTGGAGGTCATATGTGGGTTTAGAGGGCTTCAAGGGGGCTGGGAACATTTTTCCAACCTTGATGTCCCTGACCCTGAGGGACGTCAGGGACACAAAATCCTACCATGCCCCTGGAGCTGAAAATTTGACTAACTCCTGAACCTTGAGGACAACTTGCGACGACAATATCTTGAGCTCCCAAATGGTATTTTTTGATGAAATGTTATATGTTCCTAACTGAAAATGTCCTTTCTAATCCAATGGTGGGGTTATCATGTCTTGAATCATCCATTTTTATTCCTTTTAAAATGGAATTTTGGTTTGGTACTCCACTTGTGCCTGAGAAAATATGTGTGCAGACCTAATGCGCCAAAGTGTTGTGAAAAATATGATTTCACCATATTGTAGGGCTTGGAATTATATTTCTAGAGATGTTTTTTTTTTCTCCTAATTCCATCTGGAGCTCCCAGAATCACCTTCTGAAGCTCAACGGTTGTTTTGGCCTGTGCACTGACTAGGCCTGTGAACCCTAATTCTGGCAAAACTACCCCAACTTCTCTGAGCCCTTCCAAAATCTTCCTGAATCATTTCCATGATGTCCCAAGACATTTGAATCACCTCCACATCTGTTTAGGCTCTTCTGATATGCTCCATGAGGTTGCTCTAGCCCTAGGAAGGCTAGTGATAGCCCTTCCCAAAACTACCTGTAGCTTTGCAAATGAAACTCCTAAAATCACCTAGGGGAATGAATGGACTTTCCTAAATCTACCTAGGGGATGATATGACATTAATTAGGAGGTCACTTAGACTGACTGGGATAGACCCGGGGTGTCTTGGAATGATAGGACTTGAAAAAAATTAACATAGGGGTATGGTTGTCATGCTCAGAAATTGTTAATTTCCTTGTTGCACATTTGTGTGTATGATAAAGATAATGACATATAAGATATCTATCACGCATGTGTAATAATGTGAACATGTAAAAGTAAATGTAAGAAAGAATAAATGTAACCAAGATATGTAATATGTTGTTGATGAGGTGGTGTAGTCACTAAATCACACACTTTAGACATTATTTAGTCCCGGTGTCATACTATTCATATGGTTTTTGAGTGAAGAAAGTACTAATTAACCCATGTCTTTTGTCCATTTTACTTTGATTTTTGTCATCACTGCTGACCCTCAAGACATACTTTCCCAGTCTATTTTTGTCATTTGGCATCATTTTACCTTTGACTGGGGCATCCAACCCAATACTAGGGCACCCTAGGCGCCCTAAGCCTTTCTACACTTTCCCGCCACTTTCTGTCTATTTGAGCTTCTTATATTTTTAGTGGTCAGCGTTTTCAGGGTTAATTATGAAATTAGAACAAGAGAACCATATAAATATAAAGTTATGAGACCAAACACTAGTCACTACTATCATCCACCTAGAGTTGCATCCATCAAAGGCTCCATTTGCATCCATCTAGCCCCATCACAAGGCACAAGGATGGTTCATCTGCATCACATTGCATAAGAGGGAAGTTTATTCTATTCCATCTACCATTCTATTACATTTTCTACACATAGTTATTGCTCACCACTTTCACAAAGTGTGACTGCCACAAGAGTACCTAGGGCATGATTGCACACACAAGCACATAGAACTGCATTGGGTTTGAGATGTAATGCAACACTCAGTTAGTAAGTCCACCATTGTGACAACTAAAGATAGTCTAACCCCTTCATATGCATCTTTCTTTTTTTAGGGTTTGATGCTTGTCTTGGGGTTTTGTAGGTCTTTTCTTCATCACCGATTACCAGCGACATATGACACAGTGCAATGAATTTAGTGTGATAGGAAGTGAAGGTATGAAACCATTAAGCGATACCTTAGAGGAAGGTTACAAAGCTCTTTCATAGACCAGGATGTCCATATTGTAGACTAGGGTGCCCACATGCACCCCTATACCTATCTAGGCGTCCCAGGTCACTTAAATTATCTGGATCTGCACTTTTCTAGATTTCGGCACAGTCATTTCCTCCTCCTGTTTCTCCAGCCATCTCTGTGACATAGTCCAGCAAGCTCATCAAATCAATTGAGTTCTTTCTAACTCTCTTTTCACTATAGGGTTTTGCATATCTACTTTTTTTAGTTTCTTGGGTCACTTTTTATATTTATTTATTTCTTTTATTTACTATTGTTCCTAGTTTATATTGATTACCATTCTTCCATATTTTAGTTAATCATTTTGGTGAACCCGTACTAGATCTTCATGCCTATATGATCCTCACTCTTTGTCATCCTAGCGTCTAGTCATCATGAATATCTCAATCACTAATTATTTGCGTGTGCAACCTAATGTAAGGTATAAAGTCCAACATATTCTAGCTACTACCCACATTTGTGCTGATATGCATCTTGACTCAGTATATCAAACTTTTTTCTATGCATTTTCTCAACACTTATCATTAAAATCTAATATTCCCGCTGATTTAAATGCTTTTGATAATGACCCACCCTTACACATTATGATCTACATTCTCAATATGGGTATTAAGCGCACTTTAATCAATAATGGATCTAAGCTTAATCTATGTCCTATGTCATTCCTTGAAAAGTTAGGTTTTTCTGCTCGTGATGTTAGTCCATCATCCCTCTCACTCCGTGCATATGATGGTTTAGTCTACCCATGTATAGGTCACATTGTTCTTCTTATTACCATAGGACCCAAAACCCTCAACACTGTTTTCTTTGTCAATGATTTTCCAGTCTCAGATAATTATTTTCTTGGTAGACCATGGCTCCATGCCATGCAAGCTGTTGCTTCTACTATACATCATTGTGTCAAATTCATACATGGAGGTATTGAATATATTGTACTTCATGACCGTGATGCCTTCCAATATTGTGACCAAGATCCGAATACTTCCCTTCCTATTCCATGCACTGATACTATAGACGACCCTCAACCTATGGATGAAACACCTCACCTCCCACCACTTGAAGGTATTATTTGTGTGATAGATGCAGTCTCTTCTACACCACCTACTAATACTACCGGTATGATTCCTTATCATGGGCATGTATAGTCTATGGACATCACTCTATCACCTACACCTTCACATGTACCACCTCTGTTAGCACACCCACTATTTAATTTCACACTTTTCATGAATGAATCATATTAGGAACATATTCCATTTGATCCTACTTGTGATGACACCATTTTCTCACATGACGGTCTAGCTCAACTTAGTTTTTCTTCTAAGGACCTCTACCCTCTTACTCATGTTCCTCATCTATACTATGGCTTTATCATTATTATTGATAATTATAGCTTACGTGTCTTCCATCTTACAACCTATCTATCACGCATTCCTCACTATTTTCCACTGACATTAGGATAATCATGACTTGATTACATTGGGGGCACTCTTAATCTTGATCATACAGACATAAATTTTCCCATACTCTTTTGTTGTGTCTTTATTTGCAATAGTTCTTTTATTGGATATTCACAAAATCTCACTCATTAGTGTGTGTACAGTTACCCACTTCCTCCATTCACTGACGAAGAATATGTCATGGGTATGTACAATTTGTACCTCAATAGCTCAATACATGATCAACCAGAAAATATTACTTATCAGGTCTCTAATGTTTATCCATATGAATTTGACCTTGAAACTGACGATCTCTTAGATGATATTACATGATCAATTTTTCACCTTCCACACTTGGGGGCATATAATCTAACACACCCCTAACCTAGTATCATCATCCATCACAACATAGTATAATTCTAGCATACACATATCACATCCTCCTCACATTGCATGTTCATCACACTTATATTAGTATCGATCATTACCCTATGACACACTCTTGTGCTTCGGTTCACACTTGACAATTAAGGTCATACTACACATGAACCCCAAACACTACAAAATATATACTACACATTGCGACTATTCATACATCTCATGTCATATGTCTCACATCTTACATATTACATTCTACATTTAGTCTATATCATTCGCATCACGACATCTACACATCTACACATCACACATATTCTATATACCATACTAGTACTCATCATATGTGTATCACACTCTCATGGTCTATGAATCTCACATTACATACACCTCATCTCACATATTACATAGCACAAACTTAGTCTATCTTCATATATTACATTACTTATTATACGCTACATACTTACACATCTTACACATCACATGGTCATTTATTATCATCACACATGATACAATCTTCTTCTACGTGCTGCACTCACTACCTTATGGTGCACTTTAGTTCCTCGGTCCATACTCGACTACTGAGGGTTTACTAGTCAAATGGAACTTATCATACTTACACATTTAGCATTCAACATTATCTCATGTGACATTAGTAGGTGTTATCCAAAATGGTGCCCCAGCTCATTTTTGTGGCTAACTCCTTGTGTTCTTGCCTCTCTTGTGCCTCAGTCTACATTTTTTGATTTTAAGGCACTCAAGGCTTTCTGGAAATGGCACCATCAGATAGAGCTCTCTCTCAGCTTTCCAGAAAGGTAAAGTTTGCCTCCTAACTCCTTATATTTTTCAAGTTATGGCTCGGCGGAGTTTTTGTGGAAAATTTTCCAATTTGAGGCCCGCAGCCAATAAGAAGCTGCCACGTGGCAGAGGAGTTCGGGGGTCGGAGGCAAATTTGAATTTTCCAAGTATTTTGGTCAAAGGTTTAAATGGAGGCCTCGCGGAAATCAGGTTGTGACACGTGTCACAAGGAATGAAAAAATTTGCTAAGTATTTGCCAAATTTTCCAAAGTGGAAGAATGGAACGGAGAGCCCGCAACGAGTAAAATTAGGACACGTGTCCTAAGAAGGTAGATTCGGAGCTCGGGGTGGTTTTTAAAATTTTGCAAAAGTTTTCGGCCAAAACTAAAAAGCAAAGAAGGGCCCATGCCCCCTGAGCCATTCAAAAGCCGACACGTGTCCCGGCCGGGCGGGGTGCGGGGGAAAAATGAAAATTTTTCCAAAGTCTAAAAATGTCAAAATTTGAAAGGAAAACCTGCGGGAGGCGAAGGAGAGAGAATTCCAGAATGAATCAGAGCTTGCCACGTGGCATCCGACCAGCGGAGCATGGGGAATTTTTGAAAAATTTTCCAAAGACAAAAAAGAGGTAAAATTTGAAAAAATTTCCCGCCGATCCGTTTTTGGGCCGTTTTTGCCCTAAATCTTCAAACGATCATATCTTTTGATCCAGAGCTCAGATTTTCACGTTCTTTATATCATTGGAAAGATGTTAAAATTATCTACATGATTCCATGGTCAATTTCTAATTTTGGTTCAGTTTGGAGAGAGAAAATTCAAAAACGGTTCTGGTACGTGTCCATGGCCAGAAATGACATTTCAACAACCAAATTTAATACAGAATGGGTCGCATTCTTCTCCAATATGGTAAAAAATGATAGGGTATGGGTTTGTAAGGTCCTCCATGCTGTTTTAATGCATTTTCCATCAATGAGGAATGGGCTCCCACATTTTTTTACATTTTCTCTCTCCTGGGCTCGACCCATGCATTGTAAAAGCCAGATTTGGCTCATTTCTTCATGGTTGAACACTTTTTGGCATTGAAAACTTCTTCTTTCACCTCCAGCAAGTGATAGTTGTAAGAATCAGACCTTTTTCATAGTTTGTAATAGGTTTATACCTCTTTGATGGTGGAATGCAAGAGATTTTTTCATGAAATTGACAGTGCAAACTCTGTGAATGCTTTCAGTCCTCTGTTTGTATTGTTTTACTTCATTTCAAGACCTCTAATTACATCTATCAGCTTGTGTATGTTTTCCCTTGTTGCATTTCATGAATTTGTGTCTATTTATATGGCAAGAAATGTTTCACCACTCCTTTTGGTGCATCACCATCTTTAGTTTAGTTTCATTTTTGCATTTTTATCCCTGTCTCCTTGCAATCTAGGGTAGAATTAGGATTAGAACCTCTGTAGTTGTGCAAAATATAGATCTAAATCAGAGGAGTTTGAGGAACCAGCCTCTAATCTGGAGATTCCTCTCTCATTTTCACAAGTCCCACACTTGGAGAGAGGTTTCCATGTTGTGCAATCACACTGGATGCCTAAAACAACTTAGAAACCTGATTTGCATCCAGGGGTGCTGCTGATTTGCAACAACAGTTTTGGCACACCCGGTGGGACATTAGAGGTCTCATTTTTATTGCAGCAAAGTTGATGTGCATCTGCTGCAATTTTCTTGCTTGAAAAGAGCTATAATTTGCACATCTGGTGACTCCAAGGGGAAGAATCAATTGGTTTCAGCAGTGCAGGCCTGAAAACTCATGAGAAGAATCACTACAAGGTCAAGAGTTGGAGAAGAAGAAGTGTTGTTTGAATACCTGCAGTTATCTCCAAGAGTAAGGCAAAGTGGGAGGAGAATCCAAAGGTCTCCATCTCCACCAAACAGAACTCTCTCAACTCCTCCACCTGGTAGGCCTTTCATTCAATCAACAAGGGTTCTAAGGCCAATTAGAATGGCACAAAACAACCCCTATGTCAATTTCACTGGCAGCAGCCCACTTGCTCTCAATGCACAACATCCAATTCCAATTGCAGCCTTGAAGAACATTCCATACTTCACTGGAGAGAATCAGACTACTCCAGGTGATCATGTTAAAGACATTGCCAACCTTTGTGCAATTCATGAAATCAATGAGATGCAAGTGGCTGTCAAGTTGCTGGCATCTTCATTCAAGGGGAAAGCATTGCAATGGTTTAGAAGCCTTGGAGCTGGATCAATCACAAATCAGAATCAGTTGTGTATAGCACTTCATGAGCAATTTGGAGAGAAGGGAGACAACTTGTCTCTTTTGGAGCAGCTGACAACCATCAAGAGAGCTCCCAATGAGCAGCTGACTGATTTCAACTTCAGATTTCAAAAGACTTGGGAGAGAATTCCAGTGGCAGTCAGGCCAACAGCAGAAGGTGCTTTTCTCTACTATCTCAAAGCTCTAAATTCTGATATTTCTATGTTGATTCAGTCCATGGGAGGCATAACTATCCCTATGGCTTATAGCATTGCCATTAGGGCTGAAAATTGTTTGATCCAAGCTGGAAAACTTGCCCCTAGACCTCCCATGCCATTGTTTCCAAGTTTAGAGAGTCCAAACACCAATCAAGCACCTAATTTGACTCCTTCTCCCACTCCCAGAAATCAGAGTTCAAATGAAGCTTCTACTTCATCTCCAAGTGCCCCAAATGAGCTTCAAGAAGTCATGAAGCAACTGCAAAACCTAGGCAATGAGCTGGTTACTCTCAAGAGGCAACAAGCCCAAGGTTTTAGACCTTCTTACCAGCCCCAAGCTCAGCCTAACAGGAAGCCATACCAACCACAAAGACCACCTAATCCAGCTGCAAATATGAATCAAACAAGGCCTCCTGCCAATAGACCATTTCAGCCCTACAATCCAAATGCCATATCTGCCTCTAAGGCATTGGTGCCAACACAAAACAACATTGCTCAGGAGTATGACTGGTGTTTTCCATGCAATGAACCTCATAACCAATCCATGTGCTTCAATGGTGCTTTGAATCAAGCATTAATGGTGACAACTACTGGTGTGGAGGGTGAGGGCAGTCAAGGAAACAACCAACAACAAGAAACATTCCAACAGCAATCAGCCCCAAATGACACCACGTTGGTAAATTGGCAAGCAGAGGATTTTTGTGGCATGAATCAGGTAGTTTCCCAAGGTGTTGCAGCCAACACAAGGTCAAAAAGGAGGAATTTGGGTGAAGAACAGCCATTGGCTCCAACCAATCCATGACCTTCTATGGTTCCACAAGTGGTTGGCAAACAAAATCCAGTTGTAAATGCACAAGGGCAGCCAAGAACAGCTCCTAGGCCAACTCAAATACCAGTTGTTGCTGCTCACGTGCAAGGAGTGAATGTGCAAACAAAGGGACAGCAAAGAGATCCTTCATCACCATTCAGTATCATCGATCAGATGAAGAAGACAAATGTCAACATATCAATGTGGGAATCCCTATCTATCCCAGGCCAAAGAGATTTGCTACAAGCTGCCATGAAGGACTGGCCAACTTCGAATCAGCAAGTTCAGATGCAAGAGAAAGTGCTCACAAATGCTGCCCAGCCTGAGGGGAATCATGGAGGACAGCAAGGTAAAATGTTGAAGCCCCCTCCTTTCTATGTTTCATTAATCATTGGAAATCAGCTAGTGCACAATTGCATGATAGACTCCGGGGCAAGTAGCTCAGTGATGCCTAAACAAATAGCTGATCAGCTAGGGCTCCAGTATGAAACAATATCCAAAGGGGTAGTGCAGCTAGATGGGACAGCAGTAGCAACAGTTGGAGTGATTAAAAACTTGAGTCTTACCTTGCATGCATGTCCAAATGTTGTTGTTTTACAAGATGTATCAGTCATAGACCTTCCACCACTCTTTGCCCTTTGCTTGTCAAGGGACTTCACAGCCAAGATTGGAGGATATTTGTCTGCTGATTGGTCACACATGCTGTTCAGAATGAGGTATGGAACCAAAGCTACAGTCAGGTCTGAACCTATTGCAAACTTCCACATTGAGCCTTACACTCCAAGTCAGATTAATGCCAATTGCTCAGCATTTGATCAAGAAGATCACCCAAGCACTGATGAAGCTGACACCAAGGTTGGGAGCATCCCGGATCTAACTCTTGATGAATGGGAAAACAAGGTACATGCTTTTGATCCTTATCAAGAAGTAGAAGAATCTGAGCTAGGGGTCTATTGTATACATGAAGAAAATCAGCCTATTCCTAGCATCACCAAGCCAAACCACAAGGATGACAATGAGGTATGGCAGCTGTTTTTTGATGGATCAAGGAGTAGACAAGGTGCAGGAGGTGGAGCTATGCTTGTTTCACCTCAAGGAGTAAAGTACTATTCAGCTTTTAGATTTCAGTTTGCATGCTCCAATAACACTGCTGAATATGAAGCCTTGGTGCAAGGGATGCATTGGGCAATCAAGAAGAAAATAAAGAACTTGCAAGTCTTTGGTGACAGTGAATTGATTGTAAATCAGGTCAAGGGATAACATGCTGCCAAGAATGATCTACTCAAGTGCTACAAGAACAGGGTATGGGACCTCATGGAAGATTTTGAGGGTTTTGGCATCAAATCCATTCCTAGGAAAGAGAATCAAGCTGCTGACAGGCTTGCAGCAGTAGGGGCAGCCTTTGACATTGTGGAAAGCATTCAAAAAGACAAGGTACAGCCAAACATCCACGTGATTGTGAGGCCTTCAGTGCCGGATAACAATGTCAGTTGGCAAGTATTTGAGAATGACCAGCAAATCATCCATTTCTTGCAAGAAGAAGCTGAGTTCTCAGCTAAGAATCAAGAAAAACTGGAACAGCAGTATGGTGACCAAGTGGTACAGCTGAGAACTAACAAGCTGCCCAAGGGACTTATCACTTTGGAGTCCATTTTTAATCCCAATGATCAGTTTAGGAAAGAGAAAGCAAACATTCAGGTCAAGAGAGAAGATTCAGTATCCATCTTGGTGGAAGAGAACAAACCATTGCAAATTGGAAAGATGACAACTGAGCAAGAAAGGTATGAGTTCATACAGCTGTGTCAAGAGTTCCCTGATGTGTTTGCTTGGAGCTATGAAGATTTGAAAGGTTTCAATCCCAACTTAGCTCAGCATACCATTGAATTGGATCCAAATACTAAGCCTGTCAGGCAGAAACAAAGACCAGTCAATCCACACATGGAGCCTCTCATGAGGAAAGAATTGGACAAGCTGATTGAGTCAAGAATCATATTCCCAATCAAGCATTCTAGTTGGGTTGCCAACTTGGTTCCAGTCAGAAAGAAGAGTGGAGAGATCAGATTGTGTGTTGATTTCAGAGACTTAAATAGAGCATCTCTCAAGGACCATTACCCACTCCCTTCCATGGAGCAAATCTTGCAAGTTGTGGCTGGCTCCGAGAGGTTTTCACTACTTGATGGCTACTCCGGCTACAATCAGATTATGGTGAAGGAAGAAGACCAGTTCAAGACAGCCTTCACAACCAAATGGGGGACTTTTGCATACAGGAAGATGCCATTTGGGCTGTCCAACGCTGGTGCTACCTTCCAAAGAGCAATGGACATGGCGTTCAAAGGTTTGATTAACAACGTGGTGCTGATTTACCTTGATGATATCACTATTTTTTCCAAAAATGCAGCAGACCACCTCTCTCATTTGAGACAAGTTTTCACGAGGTGTAGGAAATTTGGAGTGTCTTTGAATCCTAAGAAGTGTATCTTTCTTGCACATGAAGGAAAGCTCCTTGGCCATATTGTCTCCAAAGAAGGATTAGCAATTGATCCAGAGAGAGTTGAAGCCATAAGAGCACTACCATTGCCAAGCCACAAGAAAGCCCTTCAGAGTTTCTTGGGGAGGATAAACTTTGTTCGGAGGTTTGTCCCAGATTTTGCAGCCCTTGTCAAACCTATCACCAAAATGTTAAAGAAAAGCATGGCTTTCAAGTGGACAGTAGAAGGCAAGGAGAGTTTTGAAGCAATCAAAGAAGCCATTTCTAAAGCACCAACTCTCATCAACCCGGACTTCTCCAAGGATTTCATCCTCTATGCATTTGGAGGTAATGACACTATTTCTTCCATTTTGGTACAGCAGAAAAAGGATAATGATGAGCAGCCAATTGCTGTCTTCAACCAGAGCCTAGATGACTATGAGGTGAAGTACTTCTTTTATTGAGAAGCATGTGCTGGCAGTAATCAGAAGCTTGAAGAAATTCAAGCATTTAGTCTCAAACAACAAGGTCCAGTTGCTGGTCTCACATGCTGGGGTTAAGGACTTCCTCCTCAACAAAGATTTGAATGAGAAAAGGGTAGGTTGGATCACCCGTGTCATGGAGTATGACATTGAGATCAAGATCACCAAGCTGGTAAGAGGGAAAGGATTGTGTGAGCAGCTGGTTTTGGGGAAGCAAAAAGAAGTATGCAATGAAGAAGAGGCTGTTTTGACAGTCCAGGACAGCCATGAGCCAAGTGGCAATCAAAAAGAAGACAATGCTGCCCCAACTCCTTGCTGGACCCAAGGTATTATACACTTCCTAAGCACAGGCCTATGCCCCCGGAGATGAACAAGACCCAAAGAAGACACTTCAGATTGCAGGCTGTCCCATATGCCATTGTTGATGGAGTTTTGTTCAAGAAAGATGTGAATGGAGTGCTGCTGAGATGCATTAGCACAAATCAGATTCATAGGGTGTTGGAAGAGTTCCATGGTGGACCAGCTGGTGGTCATTTTGCACCAAGAGTGACAGCTCTAAAAATCATGAAGGCTGGTTATTATTGGCCTAAAATTTTCAGTGATTGCTATGCATGGATTAAGAGGTGTAAGAATTGTGCATTCTTCACAGGAAAAGAGAGACTTGCTGCCCTTCCATTGCATCCAATCTCAGTTGACCAGCCATTCATGCAATGGGGTTTGGACTTCATTGGAGTCATTAATCCCAATTCAAGTCAAGGGCACAAATGGATTTTGACAGCCACGGACTACTTCACCAAATGGACTGAAGCAGTAGCACTCAAAGAAGCAAATGAGTCCAGCATCTTAGACTTTTATGAGGGGATAGCAACCAGATTTGGTATACCTGCTACAATAATCTCAGATAATGCATTGGCATTCATTGGATCCAAGGTGACTGAGTGGGCTGTCAAGAACGGGATCTACCTAAGCACTTCATCAAACTATTACCCTCAAGGTAATGGCCAGGCCGAGTCTACAAACAAGAACTTGTTGAGGATCATTAGGAGGACTCTTGATGAGAATCAGAGGTCTTGGCATACCAAACTGAAATCAGCCTTATGGGCTGATAGGATAACTCCCAAGAGATCCACAGGTAACTCTCCATTCAAACTTGTCTATGGAAGAGAGGCAATCTTGCCCATGTCACTTGAGTTGCCAACATTGGAACTCATGAAGCAATTAGAGTTGCTAGAGTTTGAGCCCATGGAGGTGAGATATGCAGAGTTGATGGAGCTGCAGGAGGTCAGAAATCAGGCATCCCAAGCAATGGAAAAGGACCAAGCTTTGATCAAAAAGACCTTTGATAGGAAGGCCAAGGATAGATCTTTTCAGGTTGGAGATCTAGTGTTGAAATGGGATGTGGATAGAGCAAAACCGGGAAGGCATTCAAAATTTGATGCCATTTGGAGTGGCCCATACATGGTCACGAAGTGCAAGAACAACAATGCTTTCCAATTGGCCTCATTGGATGGTGAAGAACTGCAGATTCCAGTCAATGGAATCTACCTCAAGCATTGCTTCTAGAGGGAAATTTACCACCTTGTAAATATTAGATTAGATTTTCATTCCTCCAAGTGCTTTGCACATTGTTTTGCTGTAGGTTAGTTTTGTTTTCCCTAAGTGCTTTGGCACAACTTGCTGTCCATGGAGATGTTTTGCAGTCCTTGCTTCCATCATGTGATATTCCATCTTCCTCCTTGCACATTCTAAGTCAGTTGAGGTTCTAAATAGAATATTTGATGACTCCATGCCCAATGGACTACTTCAGGCTACTGGTACTTTCATCTAGCAGGTAGATGACCCCTCTGAGTCGCCAAAATTGTTATCCAAAATGTGCCCCAGCTCATTTTTGTGGCTAACTCCTTGTGTTCTTGCCTCTCTTGTGCCTCAGTCCACATTTTTTGATTTTAAGGCACTCAAGGCTTTCTAGAAATGGCACCATCAGATAGAGCTCTCTCTCAGCTTTCCAGAAAGGTAAAGTTTGCCTCCTAACTCCTTATATTTTTCAAGTTATGGCTCGGCGGAGTTTTTGTGGAAAATTTTCCCATTTGAGGCCCGCAGCCAATAGGAAGCTGCCACGTGGCAGAGGAGTTCGGGGGTCCATGGAGGTTCAAATTTGAATTTTTTCCAAGTATTTTGGTCGGCAAGGTTCAAATGGAGTGGGGCCCGAACAAGGGGGGGTGGTGGAGCGGAATTTTGAAAAGTATTTGCCAAATTTTCCAAAGTGGAAGAATGGAACGGAGAGCCCGCAGCGAGTAAAATTAGGACACGTGTCCTAAGGGGAAGGTAGATTCGGAGCTCGGGGTGGTTTTTGAAAATTTTGCAAAAGTTTTTGGCCAAAACTAAAAAGTGAAAGAAGGGCCCGCGCCCCCTGTCAATTTGTCCCGGCCGGGCGGGGCGCGGGCCGTTTTTAAAAATGTCAAAATTTCAAAGGAAAACCCACGGGAGGCGAAGGAGAGAGAATTCCAGAATGAATCAGAGCTTGCCACGTGGCATCCGACCAGCGGAGTGTGGGGAATTTTTGAAAAATTTTCCAAAGACAAAAAAGAGGTAAAATTTGAAAAAAATTCCCGCCGATCCGTTTTTGGGCCGTTTTTGCCCTAAATCTTCAAACGATCATATCTTTTGATCCAGAGCTCAGATTTTCACGTTCTTTATATCATTGGAAATTTGTTAAAATTATCTACATGATTCCATGGTCAATTTCTAATTTTGGTTCAGTTTGGAGAGAGAAAATTCAAAAACAGTTCTGGTACGTGTCCATGGCCAGAAATGACATTTCAACAACCAAATTTAATACAGAATGGGTCGCATTCTTCTCCAATATGGTCAAAAATGACAGGGTATGGGTTTGTAAGGTCCTCCATGCTGTTTTAATGCATTTTCCATCAATGAGGAATGGGCTCCCACATGTTTTTATGTTTTCTCTCTCCTGGGCTCGACCCATGCATTGTAAAAGCCAGATTTGGCTCATTTCTTGAGGGTTGAACACTTTTTGGCATTGAAAACTTCTTCTTTCACCTCCAGCAAGTGATAGTTGTAAGAATCAGACCTTTTTCATAGTTTGTAACAGGTTTATACCTCTTTGATGGTGGAATGCAAGAGATTTTTTCATGAAATTGACAGTGTAAACTCTGTGAATGCTTTCAGTCCTCTGTTTGTATTGTTTTACTTCATTTCAAGACCTCTAATTACATCTATCAGCTTGTGTATGTTTTCCCTTGTTGCATTTCATGAATTTGTGTCTATTTATATGGCAAGAAATGTTTCACCACTCCTTTTGGTGCATCACCATCTTTAGTTTAGTTTCATTTTTGCATTTTTATCCCTGTCTCCTTGCAATCTAGGGTAGAATTAGGATTAGAACCTCTGTAGTTGTGCAAAATATAGATATAAATCAGAGGAGTTTGAGGAACCAGCCTCTAATCTGGAGATTCCTCTCTCATTTTCACAAGTCCCACACTTGGAGAGAGGTTTCCATGTTGTGCAATCACACTGGATGCTCTAGAATCAACTTAGAAACCTGATTTGCAACATTTTAATTTATTACACATGCTAGATATATCTCTTGTATGTCATTTATCTATACCACACACACATGCACATTCACGTATTTTTCTAGTTCTGATCATAGAAGCAAGTCTCTTACACACAACATGGATGCTCACCTTCTACCATTCCTACAACGGTTGTTGGGGGCATCCACTTTCATACACTACATGTCCTATTGTTTCATTTTGTACTTAACACTTTACATTTCTTAGTTATACACCATTTTGACATACTGGTTATCTTTATAACATGTTAACGGGTTCTTCATGTGTAACATTTTTTTATAGGATAACTTACTTTCATGGTTATCTGTGTTGGGGTTAACACAAGGTTGTTTAGATAATATATCATATCTAAGCATACATGCAATAAAAGTGGATATTCTACCAGAAGAAATATACAAAACAAGAGATATAAATCAACACCATATTTAACATGGTTCACCCAGTGTGGGCTACATCCACCAAGAAACAAGCCAATCTATTATCCAAAGCTTTTAGAAGATATACAATTGAAGATCTACAATCTTCCACACCTCTCAGATGTACAATACTTTCTTTCTCTCAAGTTTCTCCTTCTTCTCCAAGAATTCTCTCTCTCACAATTATTTTCACAATAATCATCAATCTCTTCTTCTAAACCCTAGCTTTCATGCTTATATAGGCATATACAAACTTAGGGCACTTAGCCATGCAATTACAATCAATAGATTTTCTTTAATACTAAAATTAGATCTAATTCCCGAGAGTTAAATAAAACACTCCCACATAGGTAACCGATGCTGGTTAGCCCTAACCGATGTCGGTTCCTCCTTGCCTGACCAATGTCGGTCCCTCCATAACCAATGTCGGTTACTGTTCTTTCTTGCAAGTTTAATATAACATGCTAATCTAAAGTAATTGAGCTCCACAACTCAACAATCTCCCACTTGGAGATAAATTACTGCACTATACCTATACAACATCATTCTTGGATCCTTTCCTTAGCTTTGTTTCTTCCTCTTCAAGTCTCAAACTTGAAGACCAATATAAGTGGAGTGTAGCTCCAAATTCTCTTTTGCTAATGGCTTTGTTAGCATATCCATAGGGTTTTCACTCGTATGAATCTTCTCTAGTTTCAGCTTCCCATCCTCCAATACCTACCGTATGAAGTGATACCTCAACTGAATGTGTTTCATTCTAGAATGAAACACTGAGTTCTTTACCAAATGAATTACACTCTGACTGTCACTGAATAATTTGCAATCATCTTTCTCCTTTCCCAACTCTTCCATGAACCTACTCATCCATATCATCTCTTTGCTAGCCTCTGTAGCTACAACATACTCTGCCTCTGTAGTAGACAAAGCCACAACCTTCTACAATCTTCAAAATCTAGCTAACTGCCATTCCACCTACTATGAAAATGTATCCAATAGTGCTCCTTCTACCATCCAAATCTCCAGCCATATCCAAATCAACATAGCCACATAAAGAAATATCTAAACCTCCATAGCATAACTACATGCTAGATGTCCCTCTCAAATACCTGAGAATCCATTGGACTGCTTTCCAATGCTCTTTACCTGGATTGGCCATAAATCTACTCACAACTCCCACTTCCTGTGCAATGTCTGGTCTAGTACAAACCATAACATACATGAGACTCCCAACTACTGAAGCATATGGTACTCGTGTCATGTATTTTACCTCCTCATGTGATGAAGGACATTGATCTTTTCTCAATTTGAAGTGTCCAGCCATAGGTGTACTCACCGGTTTTGAATCTTGCATGTTAAACCTTTCCAACACCTTATTGATATAAGCTTCCTGAGACAAATACAATTTCTTGTTCTTCTTGTCTTTGTGTATTTGCATGCCAAGGATTCTTTTTGCAGCTCCTAAATCCTTCATAGCAAATGTGTGAGCTAGCTTTCCCTTAAGCTCACCAATGTCCTGCATACTAGATCCTACAATAAGCATATCATCCACATACAGTAACAAAATAATATAGCTCCCATTTTCAAGCTTCTTGAAATAAACACAATGGTCAGATTCACATCTCAAGTAACCATGCTCATGCATGAAACTATCAAACCTCATGTACCATTGCCTTGGAGCTTGCTTGAGCCCATATAGACTCTTTTTCAACCTGCACACTAATTTCTCCTTACCCTTGACTTCATACCCAAGCGACTGTTGCATATAAATCTCTTCATCCAAATCACCATGAAGGAAATCCGTCTTCACATCTAGTTTCTCTAAATGAAAATCATGTACTACAACTAAACTCAATACAATACGTATGGAAGTCATTTTAACAACAGGAGAAAATATTTCACCAAAGTCAATACCTGCTTTATGTAAATCCCTTTACTACAAGCCTTTCCTTGTATCTTTTCTGTCCACCCTCTTCTTCCTTGATCCTGTAAACCCACTTGTTTTGCAATGTCCTCTTACCTACTGACAACTTAACCAAATCCCAAGTCTAGTTTTGTTCCAAGGAGTTCCATCTCCTCATCCATGCCATGCTCCCATGACACATGGGTCTTATCCTGCATTGCTTCTTCAAAAATTTCTAGTTCACCATTATCAGTCAATAATAAATAAGATAGAGAAGGTGTAAATATTTCTAGAGGTTTACTTACCCTTTGTGACCTTCTCACAGAAGTTTGGGGTACCAGATACTCATTCTGGACCTCCTGGACATTTGTTTCCAATTCTGACAGTGACATACACTGGTCACCTATAACTGACTTTGGTTTTACTAACCGATGTTGGTTTGGCTCTTCTGTATCCGATACCAGTTCAAATGACTGATGTTGGTTAGGGGTCAACCAACACCGATTACTGTGTAACCCTATAGGTATGACTTTTGAATATGAGATTTCATTTTCATTCACAAACACCTCAACCGGTTCGTCCTTGGGTACCAAAATTTGATCCCTGTACATTCTCTTTTCATTCCATTCAATGTCACGACTCCTAATAATTTTAGAATTCTCTAAATCCCAAAAATGGAATCTGAAATCACCAGATCCATAACCAATGAAAGTGCATCTCTTGGATTTTGCATCCAATTTTTTCCTATTTTCCTTATCAATATGCACAAAAGCTTCTGAACCAAAAAATTTAAGAAAAGAAAGATCTACCTCTTTTCTGTCCCAAGCTTCCTCTGGTATTCCTCCATCTAGTGAACTTGAAGGCCCATGGTTAATCAAATAAACCACTGTATCAACTTCTTCTGCCCAAAACTGTAAGGGCAATCCAACATGTATCCTCATACTTCTAGCACGTTCCATGATTGTCCTGTTCATTCTTTCTACAACACCATTCTCTTGTGGTGTTCTTGGAACCATCCTTTCTCTACGTATTCCATTCACTAAACAATAATCATTGAAAGCCTTGCTACAATATTCACCACCATTGTCAGATCTAAGGCACTTTAACTTTGAATTTGATTCATTCTCAACAAGGGATTTCCATCTTTTAAAAGTCTCAAAAACATCAGATTTATGTTTAATACAATAAACCCATACCTTTCTTGTAGCATCATCAATGAAAGTAACATAATATTGGGATCCTCCATGAGAAGCTACCTGGGCTGGTCCCCACACATCTGAGTGTACAAGCTCCAATTTCTGCTCCTTCTTAGTTGCCCCAACTTTGAGAAATATCACTCTCTTTTTCTTTCCAAAGATACAATGCTCACAAAAATCAAGATCTAAATCTTTCAAATATGATAACTTACCCTTAGCCTTTAAGATCTGCATTCCTTTTTGACTCATATGGCCCAACTGATTATGCCACATGCATGCATCTAAATCTGAAGTAGATAACATAGAAACAGAATCAGTAACACATGTAGATAAATATAATGTTCTTACCTTCTTACCTCTTGCCACAACAAAGACACCCTTGGTGATTTTCCAAGAGTCTGTTGTGAATGTAACATGCAACCAGCTTCACCTAGTTTCCCTGTAGAAATAAGATTCCTCTTGAGGCTTGGCACATGCCTCACATCTTTCAATACCCATGTATTTCCATTCTGTAATTTTAGATGAACTTCCCCTTTACCAGTAATACTGCAAGGTTCATCATCACCCAAATAAACATGCCCAAAATTTCCCTGGACATAATTTATGAAATAACCCTTATTAGGGGTTGCATGGAAAGAAGCTCTTGAATCTAAAACCCATGATTCTATTCTATTATCCAAAGAAAGAATAAGAGCATCTTGCATTACCTCTGCTACAATATTTTCCTCTTTATTTGAATCTTTACCTTTGTTTGGGTGTTGGTTCTCTTTATCCTTTGACCAACAATCTTTCTTTGCATGTCCTTTCTTTCCACATTTCCAACAGGTAATTCCCTTACCTCTGGATTTAGATCTCATCCCTTGACTTTGATTTCCCATTATTCTTACTCTTGGATCTCTCCTTCTGTTTGCCTCTGTTTTCTACATTCAAAGCATTCCCAGATGATGATTCCTCTGTACTTTTCCTGCGAATTTATTCATTCAAGATTATACTAACCACATCATCAAACTTCAAAATATTATTAGCAGATGTTGTATTACTAACAACCATTACCAAGTTATCCCAACTATCAGGTAAAAAACATAAGAATATGAGTTCTTTCACATCATCATCAATTATAATATCAACCGATTTTAAATGATTTATAGTAGATTGGAAATCATTAAAATGACTAGATGCATATCCACCTTCATGCATCTTAGAAATAAATAGTTTCTTCATCAAATAAATTATATTTGAAGCACTAGGTTTTTCATATAAATTAGCAAGAGATTTCATTAACTCTACCATAGATGTCACTTATGTAATATTGGAAGCCACGGATGCTGCAAAGCTCAATCTTATAGATCCCAAAGCCTTTCTATCAAGAATATTCCATTCTTCATCAGTCATCTTCATAGGTCTAGACTTTTCATCCAATGGTAAGTACAAATCTCTTTGATACAGATAATCCTCAATCTGCATCTTCCATAATTGATAATTTCAACCATCAAAATTCTCTACCTTGTATTTGTTTTCTTCTACCATTGCCATAGATCCCACTCAATAAAAAAAAACTCTATGAGAAAATATGTCAACACATAAAACCCCCAAACAAAGCTCTGATACAAGTTATTTGGGTTAGCACAAGGTTGTATAGATAATATATCAGATCTAAGCATACATGCAATAAAAGTGGATATTCTACCAAAAGAAATATACAAAACAAGATATATAAATAAACACTATATTTAATATGGTTCACTCAGTGTGGGATACATCCACCAAGAAACAAGCCAATATATTATCCAAAGCTTTCAAAACATATATAATTGAAGATCTACAATCTTCCACACCTCTCAGATGTACAATACTTTCTTTCTCTCAAGCTTCTCCTTCTTCTCCAAGAATTCTCTCTCTCAAAATTATTCTCACAATAATCATTAACACACACTTCTAAACCCTATCTTTCATGATTATATAGGCATATACAAACTTAGGGCACTTAGCCATGCAATTACAATCAATAGATATGCTTTAATACTAAAAATAGATTTAATTCCCGAGAGTTAAATAAAACACTCCCGCACAGGTAACCGATGTTGGTTAGCCCTAACCAATGCCGTATCCTCCTTTCCTGACCAATGTCGGTCCCTCCATAACTGATGTCAGTTACTGTGCTTTCTTGTAAGTTTAATATAACATGCTAATCTGAAGTAATTGAGCTCCATAACTCAACAATCTATTTGTTTGTCTACCATTATTTGTTTCTTGTTTGCTATTATATGCAAGCATTGCCCTTTGTTTGGTGTGCACACTTGGTTGTTGTATGCAGCCATTATGACCTTGAGTGTATCACAAAATTGTGAGTGATTTCCCATATTTATAATTGATTTTGGCAGTCTATATTGCTTTCTTGCATGTTTACTTGCATTATAGCTTACACACTATTTGCATAATGTATATTTGTCTTTTACATACATGATTATTCATACTAACACTTGTCTTTGGCTAGTCTCTTGTTTGTGCACACATTGGTCTCTACTAAGTGCATTCCTTTCCCTATAGGGAAGAGTTATCGAGTTCTTGCTGTTGGTCCTCTTTTGGGCTGCATTCTTCTATCAGTTACGTCGCATGCACCCCTAAAGAGGGGGGGAAGCATTTGGGGTTTTACATACTATAGAGTATTTCTACACAAGTTCAGTTTAGTTTAGTTCTACATCTTTGACATTGTGGGTTATACAATGAGTGGGTTCATACCAGTCTATGAACCTCGTACACAATGACTTTTACAGGACAAGGTTGTCCTTAGCATTATGAGGAGCAGTTACATGTTAGAGGATACAACAAATTTCATCTCTACACTACTTCAGCTAGTGGCATTGGATCACCCAAATAATTAGGTAGTACAAAGATTTCTTCACACATGACTTCAAGGAAGTAATTATAGATTGGAGAATAATGCAGCTTTCTCCCTACACTTCTTTGGCCAGGGTGGCATGGGATCACCCAAAAAAATTGTAGTACAAGATATCCTTCTACACTTTTTCTCTCGACATGGATTAGGTGCACATGTTCCATTTTTTATTTACGTACTTCACATTTACATTTACATATACATGCATCTTCTACATGCCTTTTTACATATACATGCATATTTGACTACTTGATCATTTTCTCCTCGCATGTCCATCCATATGAGAAACAAGCAGTCAACAATAACAACTACAACAATGGGGGCAACAACAACAACATTTTCTGGCAACACATATGATACTAACCACGTAGGTACATCACACACATTAACAACTACACACACATTTCCATGGTTCACTCTCACCATTTTTTACACTTTTGTATCTTTAGTTTCCACACTCCACTATTTTATCATTCCACGCTTTTGTCTAGTCCATCGACATGCTTTCTACATCACTCTACATGGACATTAGGTATACATCTCTATCTAATTTATGTTACCGAGATTTCCACTCACTAATATAAAGTGGGGGAAAATGTAGTCACTAAATCATACACTTTAGACATTATTTAGTCCCCATCTTATACTATTATTCATATGGTTTTTGAGTGAAGAATGTACTAATTAACCCATGTCTTTTGGCCATTTAACTTTGATTTCTGTTGTCACTTTCGACCTTTAGCACATACTTTCCCAGTCTATTTTTGTCGTTTGGTGTCATTTTACCTTTGACTAGGGTGTCCATCCCAATAATGGGGTGCCCTGGTCCTATTTGGGGCACCCTGAGCCTTTCTACACTTTCCCACCACTTTTTGGGCACTTTCTGACTGTTTGAGCTTCTTATCTTTTTAGTGGTCAACCTTTTTGGGGTTAATTACAAAATTAGAACAAGATAACCATATAAATATAAAGTTATAAGACCATAATGAGGGACGAGGAAATAGTCACTACTATCATCCACATAGAGTTAAATCTATCAAAGGATCCATTTACATCCATCTAACTCCATCACAAGGCACAAGGTTGGTTCATCTACATCACACTACATAGGAGGGAAGTTCATTCTATTCCATCCACTATTCTATTACATTTTCTACACATAGTTATTGCTCATTACTTTCACAAAGTGTAACTGACACAAGAGCACCTAAGGTATGATTGCACACACAAGCACATAGAAATACATTGGGTCTGAGATGTGGTGGAATGCTCAGTTAGTAAGTCCACCATTGTGGCATCTAAGGACAGTCCAACCCCTTCATACACATCTTTCTTTTTTTAGTGTTTGATGTTTGTCTTGGGGTTTTATAGGTATTTTCTTCATCACTGATTACCAGGGACATATGATGCAGTGTAATGAAGTGAGCATGATAGGAATCAAAGGTATGAAACCATTAAGTGAAACCTCAAAGGAAGGTTACAAAGCTATTTCATAGACTAGAGTGCCCATATTACAGATTAGGGCACCCACAGGTGCCCCTGTACCTATCTAGGTATCCCAGTCTACTCAGATTACCTGGATCTACACTTCTTTTGAATTTGACATAGTCGTTTCCTCCTCCTGTTTCTCTATCCATCTATACGACATAGTATAACAAGCTCGTTGAATCAGCTGAGTTCTTTCTAACTCTCTTCGCACTTTAGGGTTTTGCATATCCACTTTCTTAGTTGCTTCGGTCATTTTCTATATTTAATTACTATTTTTATTTATTGTTGTTCCTAGTTTATATTAACTACCATTGTTCCACATTTTAATTAATCAGGAGGAATGGAATGCAAAGTGGATGATAGGAGTCACGTGCCCCCTAAGTGAATGTAATTATATGCAGTGAGGTTAATTTATTTATGCCCCTCAACCTTCAATAATGAACCGTAAAGAAGAGTGCATCTTCACAAAATGGTTGAATTATGTGTTGTATGTATCATAATGTGGTGACGAATGTGTAGTGAGGATATGTGAAGATGAGGTGCGAGAACGTGTGATGATTTAGTATAAAGTGTATAACACAAAAAGATAAAGGAATAAGTGATGTTTTAGCCTAAAGCGTATATCACTAAAGGATGTTAGAAGAAGTGATGATGTAGCCTATGTTGTATATCACTAAATGATGTAAACAAAAGTGATGATGTAGCCTATAACATATATCACTAGTCTAAGAATTTCACATGAGAAAAATATTGAATGGTTGAATGTGTGAATGTGATGTGGTCCATTTGTGATGTATAACCTCAACATTCCAGTATGGATAGTGAGACTAGAGTGCGTCATAGGGTAGCGAGTGCAATGCATATAAGTAGATGAAGAGAATGTGTAATATGTGTAGTAGATGTGGTGATGAGAAGTTTTCATGTGATGTGTAATGTGTAATGTGTAGTGTGTAATGTGTAATGTGTAATGTAGGATGCATAATATGTAATGTAATATGTTTGAGGTATGTGTACAATGTGTATGATGTATGATGCATGATGTACGATGTAAGAGGATACAAGTGCAAAATGTGTGAATATGTGCCATGTTTAGTGTCTACTGTGTAATGTGTGAGGTTCATATGTATATGATGCCCTCAACATTCAAGTGTGAAGCAAAGCACAAAAATGCATTGTCGAGTAATATCGATGCTAGTGTGTGTCAAAGCATAAGTGTTGTGAGTGAATGTTGAATTGTAATGTAGTAAAGAGGTAATATATGTGTTTCTTGATTAGAAGAGGTAGGGGGAGATAAGCGTGATGACCCCCAAGTGTGTGTAGGATAGGAATGATCAAGTGATGTCATCTAAAAGATTGTCATTGTCAAGATCAAAGCCAAATAGTGATGCATCAAAAACTTGATAAGAAATAGTGTCATGTTGGTCATGTAAGGAGCAATTGAGGCATAAATTATACATGCCCATAATATATTCCTCATCAGTGAATGGCAGGATTAGACAACCGTGTGCATACCAACAAATGAGATTTTGTGAATAGCCAAGGAAAGAACTATTGTAAATGAAAACATGACCAATGTGCATATGAAATGAGATATTGGTATGGTCCGGATCTAACATGCCCCCAATGTAATCAAGCCAAGAATGTCCTAACATAAGTGGAGAAGTGTGAGGAGCACGTGTAAGAAAAAATGTGATATGAAAGACTCGAAGACCATAAATAGTAATGATATAACTAAAACCAGGGTAGAGATGAGGATCATAAGGTGGAGGAAATATGTCATCAAGTGAAAATCCTATTCGATTTAACCCATCATATGTACATATAGATTCGGGTAGAGTAGGATCGAAGGGAATATGTTCCCAATATGAGTCATTCATGAAAAGTGTATATGTAAATGGTGTGTGTGCTAGTTGAGGTGGTGCATGTGAAGGTGTAGGGGTTAGATTGACATCCGTGGATTGGAAAGGCCCCCAATAAAGAATCATAACAACAATAGTAGTAGGTGGAGGTAGTGGTGTGGAGGAAAAAATATCTATCATGTAAATAACACCTTTAAGAGGTGGAAAATGAGGTAGTTTGTCCATAAGTTAAGGGCCATTAGTAGTATCAGTTTGTGGAGTAGGAAGTGTGATATGAGGATCATGGTCACAATATTTTTATGGATGTTGGTAAAAAAAATAGTATATTCGATGCCTTCATGTATGAACTTGACACAATTATGTATTGTAGAAATAACAACTTACATGTCATGGAGCCATGATCTACCACGTAAACAATTATATGAGACCAGAAATTCAATGAAAAAGAATACACTATTAAGGGTTTTTGGCCCTACAGTGATAGGTAGAGTAATGCGATCTATGTATGGATGAACATAACCATCATATGCACGAAGGGAAAGACACGATGAACCAACATTAGCAACAGAAAGGGTTATCTTTTCAAGGAATGACATAGGACATAGGTTGAGATCATATCCATTGTCAATTAAAGTACACTTGATTCCCATATTATAAATGTGAATCATGATATGCAAAGGTGGATCATTGTTGAATATTGTAAGATCAACATGAGCATTAGATGGGAATGCAATATGTTGAGAAAATGCATCAACAAATGATTGATAGATTGAGTTTGGATGCATGTTAGTAGGAATGCAAGTAGTGGTGAGGATATGTTGGACTTTATGTCTTAAGTAGGGATTGACAAACAAAAATTCATTAATTAAAATACTCATGATGATAATATTCTAAAATGATAAGTAAAGAATGAGGATCCGAAGAGTGTGAATATCGAGTTTGGGTTCACTAAAATTATTATGCTAAAATGTAATATTATAGCCTAATCTGAAAGCTATAACAACAATAAATAAATGAATAATGAAATACATAATTAAACCTTAATAACTAAGCAAAAAATAGTGAAACCCTAATTACGAAGAGAGTTAGAAGAGCCTTAGCTGATTCATAGAGGTTTTTGGAATGTGTCGCAGTGATGAATGACTGAACAAGAGTAGAGGAATGTCACACAGAAGCCTAGAAAAATATAGATCCAATAGATTTGACTGGACTGGGGTGCCTGGAGAGGGATGGGGGTTGCCATGGGTGCCCATGGGCACCTTGGTCTTGATTCTGGGCACTCTGATCTATGTAGATACCCAAAAAAATACTTTGAGGTGTCATAAAAGGTTCATACTTGTTCACCTTTTGTCACATGTATGTTGCACTTGGATCACCAGGGCACCTGCAAACCTGTAATGAAGGAAGCATCTACAAAACCCTCAAATAAACATCAAATCCTAAAAAAGAAAGATGCTCAAATCGCTAGAAAGGACCCAATTTTTTTGACCAAAGTGCAAAGAGGACAAGGGCACCTAGAGAGGATGGGGGTGTTTGGTGCTGGCATCCTGGCTGGGTGCTAGTGTCCAGAATGGAAAATGTTGAAAGGTAAAAATACGTAATGAGTAAGTAAGAGTGTAAGACTGAAAGAAAAATCATAAAACAATGAAATATGGCCAAAGACATGGGTTAGTTATTACTTTTCAGACTTGGGAATAATGTAAATAGTAGTATGTAATCAGGATTAAATAATTACCTAAAGTGTGTGATTTTGTGTCTACATTGTGTGAGACTTTGATAATAGTATGTGATCTACACTAGGCGCTATCACTTTATATATCCTTATTAGACCTAAGATGTTACCTACTACTTTTCACATCATGGACAATATTCTTCATTACAATCTACTCTTGGGCCACTCTTGGATTCATGATACGTAGGATGTCCCATTTACCTCCCATCATTGTATTAAATGTAAACACAGTGGTACTGAACATATTGTATATGTCAACCCGGGCCTTTCTAATATTGCAAAGTTGATATGGCACATCCGTAATTGCCTTTTGTCATTCCTCCATTACAAGCAATTCCTATGGATAAGTTGGACACATCATTTGTTGGTGAAACTAGTCATAACTTTGATTCCTCTAGACCTTCATTCATTGAGCCACTTGTAGATGCATTTGCTCAAGTGCCTCGTTCATCTTCTATTGATATCTTAATACTGACTGTTACCCCTAACCCGTTATAGAACACTATCTAACGACATAATGCAATTGATTATTGTATTGATAGTGATGATGATTTGATTAAAATTATAGATGAGAACTTGTGTAAACTCAATTTCAATCTAATTGATGAGGGTGAGTCTATGTTTTATTCTCTTTCATCTCTACTTTACCTAGGCATTATCGGTTTAAGACCACAATATCTCATACTACTACTACTAATTATCATATTGTCTTTGACAATACTAGCTTTGATCCACTACAACATTCAGTCAATACGTTGGATATGATGCCAACTATTAATTATATCTCAGCCCTTGCCCACCTCAATACACTGCAGGAAATCTTATTTATCTTACTCGATCAAGGTTTCCATACCTTTCCTTCTAAACATCATCACTCTACTAAAAATCTTTTTTGACACCCCAAAAACCCTTTTTATGATTATCATTGTGTTTCTGGGCATGCTATAGATCATTGTCAAGCCTTTATAGACATAATCAACAATATTAAGTCATATAGACATATCACTATTTTTCGTGAAGCATTATCACCTCTTAAACAGTCACATTCCGATGATATACTGACATCAAGTTGGCAATCACACTTTGACATGTTCACTAGCAGAATATATATTCATAGTCAATATTGGCAGCACATTCCACTCAATTTGAATACAAATGAGAACACATGTACTTAAGAATATTTGCATGATTTGAGGCTTATGTCATCTGATATTGCACCCAACCTTACACCTTATGCTAGTTTCCAAGGTTATATTATGCTCTTGATCAATTTTGGCCTACACATGATTGCCACTAATGTTTGGGTCACTCTCGGCCCCCAAATTACACCATTGGATTTTAGACGATCTTGGTTATGAAGTATATCTAGAACTTTAAATGAACATAACACCAATATCACCTTTCCTCTACTCACTCACATGGTTACTATTTGCCACAAAAATTTATCTAATCATCATCCTAATATGACACATTGGAATCATGTTATGTGGGAATAAGGCCCTCCTTACACTGATGAAGAATATATTATGGCACTGAATCACTTTTGCAAGATTAGATTACTCATTGGTTCCCTCTTTAGGAAGTTGTTTCTTGATTTAATTTAAGTGAATTAAATCTTAATTTCAGAGTAACTCAATGTAAAAAATAATATACCATAATTAAAGTACAATAGTGCATAAGTAATAAGCATTCAACAATGTAAAACCCTAAGTTCATGAGAGAGGATGATGACTTAGCTGATTCCACGCAACTTAGGAGTGATTTGGACTATTTGTTGGAACATGTTGGAAACAATGTCGAACAGACTTAGTGAGGGTTTATAACTCTAGTAATGTAAGGGACATAAGCACCCACATGAGGACAAGAGTGCCCCAGACATTAGTGACTAGTTTGGGTTCCTATGTCTGTTGAGATGCTTAGAGGATGGTTTGTTTTGGGTTAGAGGATCTTCGCTTCTACTTGCTCTTTGTCACTCTGGTTTTGTTGTTAGACCGTCAATCACACATGTAACCTACAAAACAAATGTCTACCTACTGATGTCCATAAACCACATCAAATCTAATAAAAATACATAGAATGTAGAATTGGATTGACCCCAACGGTCACCCGAAGAGTGAACTTATGACCAAGCATTGTACTACATCTTAGTCTCCATGTAGTTCTCTATGCTTGTGTGTGAAATGATTCCTTAGGTTACCCTTGTGCAAGTTACATGGTGATAACGGGATAAATGTAGATTATACTGAGTATGCAAGAATGTGTGTGATGGAATACAATGAACTCCCCTCCTATGATGTGTATGCACATCAATGCAGCCCCTTGTTTGTTGTATGAATGTGCTAGATGTATGCATTATAGTGCTCTTATGCCTTTGTGTAATCTTAAGTAGTGATATATAATGTTTAAAACGTTTGGCCCCTTATTAGAGTGCAATAACTAAGTATATATATGATTCCCTTGTTTGAATTTCATAATTGACAACTAAAAGGCCAACCCAAAGTTTTAAAAGGTGCCCAATAAGGGAAAAAGATCCAAAAGAGTAAGAAGAAGAAAGAGGGAGATCGGGGCACCTAGAATGGATAGGAGCGCCTAGGTGCTTCTTTTCTAACCGAGTGCTAGTGTTTGTGGCCATCAAAAGAGAAATAAGTCAAGTGCCAATAGTGCTATAGGATGTGTAAAGCTAGTAAAATGCAAGAGATAAAACAACTAAAATGCAACAAGGAGTTCTCAACCACTAGTTTTCTTTCTTAGGAATCATGTATACATTAGTATGCTTTAGGACCTAGAAATGCACCCAAGTGCATAGATTTTGTGTTTACATTTCCTACCACTTTATGTTGTTGAGTGAATACTTGATAGCATAAAGTAGATAGAAAATGTATACCTTGTAAATTGAAGAGAAGTGTAGCCGATAATGTGCTGAGTAGAAAAGTAGTCATGTGAAGCATGAAGTGATCATAATGTGAAGCATGATAGCTAGGAAAGGAAGGTAGAACTTAGGGGTGAAGTGTATGTGTAGTAGTGTGTTGTTAGAGCTTCTACTTGTAGATGTGAGTTGCTTCTTGTTTATTGTAAGGATGGACTTGCAAAAGAATAGAAAAAGAGTAGTCAAAGTCCCATATATGAAAAGTCAGAGTAATGTATGTATAAGTAAGTAAAGAGCTAAGGAAAGAGTGCACCTGATGTATGAGAGAGAAAAGTATAAAAAGTTGTCCTATTTTTCTCTGGAGATGTTGCTAGATTCGAGTGTCTTCTTGCCGAAGGGTGAGGTTTTTGGGTGAACTCATGCCAAGAGCAAGTTTTTTGGGCGATCTCACGCCAAGGCTGAGTTTTTTGGGTGATCTCATGCTAAGAGTGAGTTTTTTGGGCGATCTCACGTTGATTTAATTTAAATCTATATTGCATAGTAAATATTGTAATAACTGATGTATACATGCTAAAATATAGTAATGAATCAAGCAAAGAAGTATGTAAGTGTAAAAACCTAAGCAAGAGATGGAGTTAGGAAGACTTAGCTGATTTTCAAGTGAGCATGAAGTGATCTAGGAAGGTAAAAGTGCTGAAAAAACTATAGATAGGGTTGTCACTGCTCATTGTAAATTTTGGAACTCAGGAATAGAGTCAGATAGGGACGCCCAGTGTGGGGTAGAGGTGTTTGGGTGCTGGTGACTAGATTTGGGTGCTGGTGGTTGTTCAAGAGCTCAAGATCTACTTTCTTTTGTGTCATAAGGGTTTCATTATTGATTCCTATTGATCGCCTAATATTCATTCCTTGATCATTGAATGTACCTATAACCTATAAGAAATAAGTTCACCTGCACATACCCACAAACCATATCAAACCTAAAAAAGGAAAATGTAGAATGGGGAGTCAGACTGACCCGAAAGTCACCCAAAGAGTGAACTTACAACTGAGTGTTGCACTAAATCTCATACTCCATGTAGTTCTTGTGCGTGTGTAGAAATGATGCCCTAAGACTCCCTTGTGCAAGTTATACAGTGATAACGGGCTAGATCTAGAATGTAACAATGTAACAATAAATGTGGATGGAATAAAATAGACTTCCCCTTCCTATTCTATGTATGTATAGGTATGCAGATCTTGTCCCTTGAATGGATACTAGATGGATTCCTTTGAAGTGCTTTAGTGCCTTTGGAATGCAAACTTAGGTGATGATAGAAATGCTTATTGTTTGGTCCTTCATTTTGAAAACATATCTATGTATTTATATGATTTCATTGTTTAAATTTCATAATTGACAATTGAAAGGCCAACCCATAAGTGAAAAATATTCCAAAAAGATAAAAGAGACCCAAAAAGAGTGAGTAAGGTAAGAAAGGGTCAAGGTCCCCCAGGAGGAACAAGAATGCATAGGAGCTACTGTCCTGGCTAGGAAATGATGTCTGAAGCCATAAAAGATAAATAATTTAAGTTCTAATTGGGCTGTATGGTGTGTAAGACCAAATAGAAAGCAAGAAATGAAAGAGAAGAGACCAAAGATAATTATCAACCACTAGTTTTCTTACTTAGGAATCATGTAAATACTAGCATGCTTTTAGGACCTAAAGATGTACCCAAGTGAGCAATTTTGTGTCTACATTTACCCCCATTTTATGTTGTTGAGTGAATACTTGATAACATAAAGTAGATAAGAGATGTGTACCTTATGATCATGTAGATAGTGTGGCAAATAGTGTGTCGAGTGGACAAGTGAAGCGTTGAATGATTGCAAAGTGAAGCGTGGAGACTAGGAAAGGGAATTTGACCCTAAGGGTGAAGCATATGAGTTATAGGTAGATTGCTGTAGGTTGTGTGAGTCAAAGTTTTATATGTGACAAATAAGAGAAACATGTGTATAAGTATGTAAAGAGTGCAAAAAGGAAAGTGTGCACCTAATATATAAGAGATTGAAAGATAGAAAAGTGTTTTGTTACTTGGAGATTACTGATTTGAATGCTAAAGGTGAGTTTTTTTGGTGATCTCATGCCAAGAGTGAGTTTTTTGGGTGATATCATGCCAAGTGCGATTTTTTTGGGCGATCTCATGCCAAGAGAAAGTGTTGGGGAGAGAAGTCTTATTTTAATCTCCTTGCATGAATTTTCCCCATAAGCACCACTGCAGATGGTATGTCCTAATTTATTCTATTTATCTTGATTTTTTTCAATTTAGTTTTGAATTGTTCCGATTGTGCCAATTATAGGAGATAAAATGCATTATGTGTCTGGAGGCTAATGCTTGATATTGTAGACCATTCTCTAAACTTCTATAAACTATGTTGATATGAGAAGATGACTGTTTGTTCCCCCAGGACATTAGCACCCAGGGGAGGACACATGTACCCATGCACTATTGTCTAATACTGCATGCTAGTGTCAAGTCAGATTCTAGGTCATTCTGTGACTGTGTTCATGTGCCATTTCTGTACTGTGCAGATTGTAGCTTTGAGCTGCTGTAGGGGTGATTTGTTCACCCAATGTATGCCCCCCCTCATTTGTGGTGCATGCGATGATAGTAGGAAAAAGTGAACCAAAGGAGAGGACCTAATGTTGTTCTAAAATGGATACCTTTAGGGGGTAGGATATGTGCATGGTAGAAACTAAGGCACATGCAAACAAAGTGGGATAGTAACAAGTGTTACTAGTAAAAGCTAGCATGCAAAAGAAGACAATGTGATAAGTAAGTAGTATGACAGGATGGATTGTGAAAAGTGGGTTTCATACATGGGACATCACTCACAATGTCAAAAGACAATCAAGCCCAAAACGACCAAAAGCTCACAATGATCAAACAAGGCATATGACATAGCCCATAAAAAATAGCAAATAATGTCAAGAAAACTATATTAGATAACCATGGTTGCATATAGTCCTGTAAGGAAAATGCTACATATGAAGCACCCGATAACATGTTAAAAAGATAAAAAGTATGTCAAAGTGTGTATATACCAGTGAAAATTAGTGTAATTGTAATAAGAAGTAGTGAATAATGTAGCAATAGAACTTGGAATGTGTAGGATGTGATAGTAGTGAAAGGTGAATTCCCTAGGAGCCTTGGTGGGACTGGTAAAAGTTCCAGTGCCAAACATCATTGTAGCATGTAAGAACCTATAAGATATCTGAATTCACTTGAAAATACCAAGTGAATGTGCATGTGGATATATAGAAATATGATGACATACTAATAATCCATCTAGTATGGAAAACAAAGTGTAACATGTAAATAAAACAAGCTAGCAAGAATAGATGTAACCAAGATATGTAAATGTAATGTATGAGTATGATGGTATGATATGCAAAATTTGCTGATGGTAGGAGCAACATTCCCCCAAAGAATGTGTATGAGATAAGTTTCATTTATAGGGACCCTCAATATTTAAGAATGAACCATAAAACAAGAGTGTGTCATCAGGTAATGTGTGTATTGTGCGAGAGTAGATGCTATAAAGATATATCATAATGCACAGAGCATGGAGTGTAATGGATGTGAGGTTCATTTATGAATTAGACTCCAAACATTTAAGTATGAAACATGGAAGTAAAGTGCATCATAGGGTAGTGACGAAACAAAGTGTGTAGCAGAGGGTTTGAAAGTGCTTAGAAAGATTAGACATGATACACGAAGTGTGAAGTGTTGTAGTAGGCACTAGAGACAACCGATAGTAATGGAAGGGGGGAAGAAAGCATGATTCCTCCCAAGTGTGTGAGGAATAGTATCTATCTGGTGATAATGAAGGGAAGGGGTCCTCCTCCCGATTTCTGAGGAGACAAAGACATGTGATGATTGTCTAAGATTGGTGGTATAAGAGAGTAATTATGTGCACATGAAGGTGTAGACACCAGGTTTTCTCCACCCACCTACTCCCCGCATACACACATCACTTTATAAAAACCTATCACTATAAACATTACCTAAGCCATTCTCCTCACCCCATAAAATTTATTTTCATCCCCTTGTAAATCATATTTCACTCATCTAAATCTACCATAACTCCCCTAAAACCACCTAACCATCTCTAAACCATCCCTAACTCATTTTATCCAAACCTCTTAACCTCCCCAACTCACCTAACCTCTTCCCGATCATTTTTACTCATCCCCATAACCGAAAAATCCCATTTGGGAAGTGGTTGAAACCACTTCTAAATTTTTTCCCCAAATTTTCTAGATCATTGGTTATTCTAAAAAATGGCCAACGATTATAAATAGGAGTTTTCAACTCCTATTTCAGGGATATTTTGAAACCTTTTAGACATTTGTGCATTTTTTCTTCAAATCCAACAATGAAGCTACACCACTCCAACAATCCTCAATCCCAACAATAGCATTGAATCCCCTCAAGGAGCAACAACACATCAGTATTTACACCAAATTCCTTAGGAATCTCTCCAGGTAATCAACAAACAACTTCATCAGTTCAATCATCTTTTGTAGACATTCCATAGCATATTTTCACACTGCAAGGTACCCATTTTTTATTTTATTATTGATCTTATCACATAAACATTTATGAAATCATCAACTTATATCTCTATTTTCAATTTCTCGAGAAAATCAATTTTTTTTACAGCAATCACTTGGGATCCCTTTGAATCGCCCACGATTCTCTTAAATCGCCGATGATTCCTGTGAATTACCTACAAATTATTTCCACCAGCTTCCTTTAACCAAATCATAGCATTTTGTCAACTCTAATATATATATCTCTTGATTTAACTTGTCTATTGCAAGTATGTCTCTGCTATAGAGGATTGTTCGATGTTAATCACATCCTATCACAAGCATCTACGATCTCTTGATCATCCAACAACCCTTCATCTGGGAGAAATTTGATATCCTCCATGAGTTCACAATGTATGCCATCAAATTCACACCCGACGTTGAGGACATTGAGAACCATCTTGAGTTCCTCCACGAAATCCAACAAGAAACTGTAGTCTAATGGTATGATTACTTTGAAGTTGTCCATATTGTTGCTATCTTAGCCTAGGCCACCTACGAAGCATAACATGATCTACCTTTTCACCTTGAGTTTTAGATTCATCCTTATCATTATCATTGTTTATTTTATTATTATTATCAACTCACTTAATTTTTTCAAAATGAGCTGACATCCTCTAAGAAAGTCCCTTTGGATTCATAGAATTAGCCTTTACTGAGCAACTCATCATCCAATTTTATCTAATATTTCTTATTTAGCTGTCTTTGATTGCAGGTCTCTTCACTTGGTGAAAGGAGGATCATTCACCCAATGTTCACATTCAATCATCCTGACATTGTGACTATCGGCATAGGTATCACTCAACCCTACCTTGTTATGAGTTTTAGGTACTTTTTGCATTTAATATTATAGACCTAAAATTTACATAATACATCCCTGACATGCCTGGTGGGACCCTGTCCCCTTCGTTTTTCATTAAAAATTAATTTATAATTATCCTCAGGTTGTCTACTCTGTAATCGCCAACAATTCTATAGAATCACCTGTGATTTTGGTGAATCACTTGCGATTCCTTCAAATTATTGACAATCTATGTGGTCTACTTTTGATTACTAAATCGCTCTACCTTTAGGATTGTGTTTTCTTTTTTCTTTCCTACTTTCTTCTAACACTTGTAGGTTTCTACCTCTGAAGAAAGGAAAATGACAAAGAAAGTGTACTTGTAATTGACTTTTGTTTTTTTAGAATCTTCATTGAAATAATATTTCTTTTTAGGACTTAAAATTAACCTTTAATGTTTACCTCATCATATAGTCTAATTAAGGAATTAAAAAATTACATTCACTTAATTTCCCTCACACACAACTAAACGACATTCAACACAACTTGTATAAAAAAACTCCTACCTAGCTAGACCTACTTGGATTTCATCACCAAGAGGGTAATCTGACTCAGTGTTTATATTGGCTAAGCACCCAACACCCTTATCATTGTGGGATCATGAAGTGAGGGGGTAGGCCCCAATACCATGCCATATACCAACACTAACATAGATTCAGGCCTCACGTACCTTCGAGTATATCGAGGACTCCAACCTTTAACATTTCCTGAAAGCAACCATAGATTTACATTTCCTAAGACCCCATAATCCAATTTTCAAATTTCACCTTTTTCATCTAATCAAGATAACATAAATTATTTGGTGTGACTTTCTTGTTTGATTGTAATTAACTCTTTAGATTTAGTTTTCATCCATTGATTATTTTCTTTCATGGTCCTAACCCAACAACAGTCCCTTCAAAAAAGCTCTAAAAATTTGGTGGTATGTTTCCAACAATCTATAGAAAATATCCAAACCCACATTAACGATGCTACATGTTTAATCGACCAACAACGAGCATCTTCATTATCCCCAACACACGATTAAGATCCCCCACACTCTCCTAGCAGTCATTCTAACACATCTGAAATCCCCAACCCATCTAGTCCTCATTTATTTAATAGTGGGGATATACTCTTCACCAATATTTTAAATTCAAATCCTGTCACCATAAACTCTCACATAGCTACCCGAGGTGTTCTTCTTCAACAATTTACACCTAAACAATGACCCCCTGTAACCCACACCACTTATGAATTTTCTTGGCTTTTCGACCCGAACCATGAGCGTATCATCCAACATATTCATCTTTATCCCACCACCAGTGAATTTGAAACATAAAATCCCATGTTTTCCGCCCCCATTATCAATTTTGACCTTACTGTTGTTTCCTCATAGGATGCAACTCATCAAAAATCATCATCCTCACCAATTCCCTCATATGGTTCTACTTCATCTCAAAATAACACCAATGCATCCACATCCACCTCAAGTCCTTTAGTCCCCTCCACGATCCCAACACCTCCTGTAAGTTTAACATCCATCCTGTAAATCATATCCTAACCTACCTCATCTCAAAAACCTGCATATTCTATTCAAAATGTATTTACGTCTATCTTAACATCAACACCACCCATTAACACGAGTTCCATCTCTAATGTCCACCCCTCATCACAACAATCATCAACCACCCCTATCTTTTCTCATCACACACCTCAATAATCTCATCCCCTCATCCACACTTCTATTCCTTTCCAACATGTTCCTCAACAATCCCAACCTCTTTTCCATAAATCAATCCCCTTTTAACACATACACCAACAATCAAAACCTCTTTGAAACACATCCATGCCTATCTAATATTAGTATATTAAATCTTCACAACCTATAGTCTCACAACCCACATACAATATCGATCCAAAAATGGATTAGGAATAGCCCAATTCTATGTATTCTCTACATTTGATACTTGTTCTTCAGGCTCTCAGCTCTTTATGCATTCACAAGATGGTCTAGTTAGGATGGGGGTGATTAGGACACCTATGGATGATGTTTTGGGCCATTTTGTTATTCTGTTTCAGGGGTTCTAGTTGACGGTTATGAAACCACCTTGACGGCTACGTAGCCGCTGCCCTGTGCAGAGTGGTGGTTACGTAACCACCGTGGCAGTTACATAACCACTGCAGAAGTTATGTAACCGTTAGTCTGCACAGAGGGGAAGTTTTGTCACTTACAGTTCAAGAATTTGGGAACTTAATAGTGGCAAATGTTTGAGCTTTTAGGTGATTTTGGTTCACCTTCTCCCATGTTCCTGAGCTGAGAAGCTATAAGTATGAACAATTGGAAGGCATCTAGCAAGTGATTTTGGGTGAATTCAGTTTGTGCAAAGTTGTAGAGTGGTTTATTTTTTGATTATTTGTTCATTGTTGGAGAGTTCTTATTGTTGTGAGAATTTGAGAGCAAGTACATACAGTTAGGAGGAGGATTCATCTTCTAAAAGGCCAATTTGTTAGTGACCTTGTATCATTTGAGATTACATAGTAGAGGGGAGCTAATTTACTCACCTAGTTCGAGTTTTGCCCATCTTAAGTTTCTATAGGATAAATATTTATCTATTTTCTCTCTATTTTTCACTAATTTCTCAGTTGAATGGTGTGTTAGCAACTAGTTAAAAGAACTCATTTACTTCATTCCTGATTTCACCAGAGTAGTGGTCTGTATTTTATAAAGATTAAGAAATTTATGGATCATATGGTATCAAAGCTAGTTAGATTTCAGTTTTTGTGTGGTTAACTTGTGTTGAGATTACAGTTATATGCCCCTTACCTGAAAGGGAAAAGAAATCCATGAAGGTAGCTTGATTCCCTTTGAAACAAAGATTTGTACAAGAAAGTGGTAGCAAGGAATTCATGAGATGGCTTGAAGAGTTGGTCTTGAAGATAACGATGAAGAAAATTTCTACAAGTTGGAGGAGAATGTGGAAAATCTATTCAAAGATGTGGGCAACATTTCAACATCCTTGGGGAAATTAGAGTCCATCGTGGAACTACTCATGGAGAGCTTGGTGTTTCAAAAGAGACCCTAGAAGACCATGAAGAAGAGGTTCGTGATGAAGAACCATCCCATGCCATTCCCGTGCCTCCTATGTTCAAAGTAGAGGTAAAGATAGAGATTCAACCTTATGACGGAGACATGAATTTTGAGAAGCTAGAACATTGGCTAGCTCAACTCGAGATATATTTCAGTTTGCATCAAATCAATGAAAGTCAGCAAATTTCATTTGCAAGGTTAAAATTAACCAATCATGCTTTAACTTGGTTTGAAAGCTATGTACATACTTTGGTTGTTAAGAAGCTTCCTCCTATTTCTAAGTGGGATGAATTTAAGAAGCCACTAAATTTTTTTTTTATCCTATTTGTTATGAGGAAGAGAGGTCCATGTATTGGCAATATCTCAAGTAGAAGCAAGGCCAAAATGTGTAAGAGTACACTAGTGAGTGGAAGAAAGCTGTCCAAATGGGCAAAAATGTAGCGGGTTGGGACAATTTGATGAAATACATTGGTGGACTCCATTGCCACTTGAGGAGACCAGTCCTCTTGGCCAAGCCGGTGAATGTAGACGAGGCTTGTTCTCAAGTCCACTATCTAGAGATGGACAAAAAGAAGAGTTCATCTACCTCTCAGCATGCTTCAACCAAACAAAATGACACCAAGCAAAAGGAGAAAGGAAAAGGGAAAGGTAAGAAGAATACTACTTCTGTTTCTAAGAAGGATACTAAAGTTCATTGTGGTCATTGTGATGTTGATACTCATTCGGAGGAACCATGTTGGAAGCTCCACCCGGAATTACATCCCTTCAAAAATAAGAAGAATAAAAAGAAGGCCATGGCTGCCCTCCAAAGAGAGGAAATGTTTTGCAGCAAAGAAGTGGATGAGACAATGTGTTGTACCTCCGTCCGTAGAGAGGTATGTTTGGGTAGTAATAATGTTATTCAAGAAAGTAAACTTACTAAGCTTTTTCATATAAAAATCCAAGTGAAGAAAACCAAAGCGGATGCTCTTTTTGATACTTGTTCTTAAGCTAATTTGATATGTAAGGAGTTAGTTGATAAGCTGAAGTTAGATACTTATAATCATCCGAATCCGTACTCATTGGGCTGGGTGGAGAAAGGAGTAGACATCAAGGTTACCAAGCAATGCAAAATTACTTTTGCTATTGATAAGAAGTTCATTGATGAAGTTATTGTGGATGTTGTTCCCCTTGATGTGTGTGGTGTAATATTTGGCACCCTGTATTTATATGTCAAGGATGTTATCTTTGTAAGGAGAGCCAACCAATACCACTTGGTAAAGGATGGTAAGAGCTACATCATTTCAGCCTATTCGAGAGATTCGAAGATATATTTGACAAGTGTCAACGAAGCCTGAAAACTTATTAATGCTAGTGGTAAATTTGCATTGATTCTTTTGAGGGATATGCTAGATGACAAGGTTGTTACTTCTAAAACCACTTGTAGCATGTTTTCTAATAAAGAACAGACACATATAGCAGAGTTAGATCACCAACTCAAATAATTCTTTCAGGAACCTACATGGCTGCCCCCGGTCAGGGAAATTGAGCACAAAATCTATTTGCTACTTGATAGTCTACTTCCAAACTTTGGATTATACAGGAAACCTTTTAAAGATGCAAATGAGGTAAAGCAATAGTTACATTATTTGATTAAACAAGGTATAATCCATCATATCACTTCTCTATATGGTTCTCCTATTGTTTTAGTACCTAAAAAATATGGTTCATGGATAATGTGTGTTGATTATAGAGCTTTAAATAAAATAACCATCAAGAATAGGTACCCTCTTCCTCATATTGATGATTTATTAGATCAGTTACAACATGCTAAATATTTTACTAGGCTTGATTTGAATTTTGGGCTTCATCAAGTGTGGATCAAGGAAGAGGACATCTGGAAGACATTTTTCAAGACTAGGAAAGGGTTATATGAATGGTTGACATTACCATTTGGGATATGCAATGCACCAACTACCTTCATGAGATTGATGAATGAGGTAATGAGGCCATTTATTGTTTCCTTTGTTATTGTGTACTTGGATGACATTCTAGTTTTTAACATAACTTTTGAAGAGCATATTGATCATTTGCATCAAGTTTTGCAAGTACTTAAGGAGAACCGACTTGTGTTGAATGAAAAGAAATGTGAGTTTGCACAATAGTCGCTTGTATTTTTGGGACATCTGATTGGAGATGGGGAGTTAAGGAGTGATTTGACTAAGATAGAGGCCATTCAGAATTGGCCTAGACCATCAATTTTGATGGAGACCATGAGTTTTTTTTGGAGCAGTTCAATATTTGTGGAATTTCATTAAGAACTTCTCTTCTTTAGCGACACCACTACATTCAGTGATAGCAGGGGGTAAGACATTTGATTGGGGTAAGAAATAATAAATTTATTTTGATTCATTTAAGTATAAAATAATCATGCTCTAGTTTTTGCCTTACATAACTTATAACTTCCTTTTGAAGTGGAAACCGATGCCAATGACTGTGCTATGCGGATTGTCCTACTTCAGGTAGGTAGGCTAGTATGTTATCACTCTGAGTTCTTTCACGGTGTAATTTTGAATTATTGTACTTATGCTAAGTAATTTTATGCTCTTGTTCAAATAGTCAAGAAATGGAAACATTATTTGATGGGTAAGGAAACTATCATTCATACAAATCATCAACCTATCCAATAGCTACAGGCTCAAAGTAAACTCCAGCAAGCTAGGCACTATAAATGGATGGGTTTCTTACATAATTTTCATTTGGTTATTAAATATAAAAATGATGTGACTAAATAATTAGCTGACATGTTATCTAGACCTCCTTTTATTTCAGCTATGGGCAGGTTAACTCTTCTTGAACCTTTTTTGTGTGAAGCATATTAGGAAGGCTATGAGTAGGATCTAGATTTTGTAGAGATATTTCAGCAGAAACATCCTAGTGAGGGATTTGCACCTAGATGGGAATACTATTTCCATGATGATTTTCTCTACAAGAATGAGAAACTTTTCATGTTTAAGTGGGAAAGGGTGTAGTTGATGAGAGAATCACACACTTCCATGGTAGTTGGTCACTTTAGTGTGACAAATACTATAGCACACTTACAGAGGTATGTTTATTGGATAAACATGCAAGAAAAAGTTACTAAATTCATTAGGGGTTATGTTTTATGCAGTACAAGCAAGCCTACTAATAAGAAGTTGGGATTATATATGTCGTTACCAGTTCCTTCCTGACCATGGAAGAGTATCTCCATTGATTTTGTGGGTGGTTTTCCTACCTCCAAAAAGGGTCATGATTACATTTTTGTGATAGTAGATTGGTTTAGTAAGATGTGTATTCTTATTCCTTGCAAAAAGACCATTAAAGCCAATGATGTAGCTGCATTATTTTTTGCTAATGTGTGGGTTCACTTTGGTTTGCCAAGTTCTATTGTGTCAGACATGGACTCACTATTTGTAGGGAAGTTTTGGTTTACTTTGTGGGAAAATATGGATACAAAGTTAAAGAAGTCTACTTCCTTTCATCCATAGATATATGGGCAAACAAAGGTGATGAATCGTACCTTGGTCTAGCTATTGAGAGGGTATACCAGGAAACATCTGAGGACCTAGGATGAGAACTTGGTGTATATCCAACATTCTTATAATAGGGAAGTTCATGCTTTAACTAGTAAAACTCCTTTTGAAACATGTTTTGGTTATTTTCCTAAGAGTGTGTGTTCATAATAAACTTTCATTGCTAATCAAAAGAAGATAAAACCCTAATAACTTCATCGAAAAATCAAATCTACCATGGAACCATCATGATAAGAGCTTATAGAAACTAATTTCTTTAATGCATAAACACCTAAATGTTAAGTTCTTTCCTACTCTTTAGATTGCTAACTAAACATGAACCTAGTTAGATCATTTAGCAATTAAAGTTGATGTTGGTGACCTCAAGAATTGAGGATGGAATCTCACCAAGAAATGACTACAAGGCCATTTTTGGATCTTCCCACACTACTCAAATTTGAGTGAATGGATGCAAGATAGAGAAGCTAATCCAAATCAATGGAGAATGCTCAAAGCAAAATGCCTATAGTTTTCACTATTCAAAGCATGGTGTGTCTTTAAAAGGAAGGAGGAGGGTTATATATATAACCTTCCTATTTGAGAATGATTTATAACTTGGTGCATGTGGGATACAAGTAAAGTAGGATTAAGAATTGACAAGGTTGCTTTAGAAAAGGTAACCTTGATTTAGAAGAGTTTAATTTGCTATTAACAAGTCATGGGAATTGGGGGATTTTTTAATTAATCAAGTGTGATTAATTAATAAGTAGATGTAAACTTATAGAAGCTAATTAGAGGAAAGTTAGGATGATTTGTGGGATGTAAGAGATGAATTTGATCTAATAAACGATGATTTATTGATTTATAGTAGCGAGTGTAATTAATTAATAATAATTAATCAACCCAAGTAGAATAAGACATTAATTAACGAAAGGTCATTAATCGACATCTTGAGTGATAGGAAGGCTAATTAATTAGAAAAAAGTAATTAATTAACGAGAATAGAGGGAAAATGGTGGTTTATTGATGAAGTCTCGTCAATTGTCCAAATGACGGAAAATAAGATAGTGTAATTTAAGTATTGAAACTGCGTAAGCGGATTTTAGGTGTCTACATTTTCCCCTCTTTAGGGTGGTGTAAGCGATGTCACTTCAAAGATAGTAGACAAGTAAAGACAAATAAATTTTGAAGGGGTAGAAGAAAAAATATTATAATGAAGGATGCCCCCTCAAGTGTTAATAGGGTGATGGAAGAGATTGATCGATGATCGATGATCGAAAAGATGAAGGAAACATATAGAAGAAACAAGAATGGGGAGGGGGGATAGAAGGTGATGCCTATTTCCCCAAGTGATATTGAAGAAAAAATTGGGATAGAAGAAAATGAAATGAAGAAATCAAATGAAGTTGAAGAGAATGGAAATATCTTTCATCCTGCTGATGTAAAAATAAATTTATTTCATCATTTTTCTTTTTGATCTACGTCATTAACTCTTATTATATATATACGCATACAAAAAAGTGTACCATAACATGAAAATCTATAATAATGACATTTGTTCATTGAAAACAATGCTTAACTCCATGCAACATACATAATGCAATGCAATATGAGAAAGTAAACAAGCTAACATAATAGGGAAACAAGTAAAAACACACATACTCAAACAAACAACATTCAAGATGGTTGCACCAATGTTTTTGTTATCAAGATTGAGTTCCCAAATGTTTGATTTAACGAAAAGGGTTGATGATGGTGCCACAAGAAAGGATACATGTGAGGGGAATATGCAGAGGACGTAGAACTCCCATGAAAAATCAATTGTGCACTATGAAACTTCCCTAAACAATGCATTCATGCAAGGGAAAACAAATATAACAAGAAAACCAACTTTGTTAATGGAGGTAGATCCAAATGATCTGCAAGTCATTTGTGAAAAAAATTGAGGACCAAAGAAAGATGTTGTGTAGGAAAAATTTCAATGTTTGAGTAAAATGCATTTAACACAGGATTTAGCTGCATGTATGATTCTTACCAATTTTTGATAGAATTTTGAATATTACATTTTTTTTGGATTTTTAAATGTTTTAACAATGTTTTGTATTTTTGAAGGTTTTACCAATATTTTGGATTTTTAATTTTTTTCCAAATCTATGTACAAGAAAAACAAAGATGAAAAGATGCCCCCAACGAGAGATAAGAATATACAAGGGAAAATATTTGCACATATATATAAGAAGAAGATAAGTTGGATCAAGGCCATGAAGGATAGGTTCAACATGATGATGAACTCAAACCAATGAAGTGCCAAGATAGAGTGAGCATGCCCCTCATGTAAGTTGGCCAAGAAACAGATGATAGATAGAAGTGGAATATTGTTTATTAAAACAAGGGACAGTTTCTCTCAAACATGGTAAAAAGGAAATATTATACACACAGGTATTCTGAAAGAAGCAAAAGAACATAAAACTTTATGAAAGGATATGGAAAATGTAGTTAGAAGACTTGCGATGAAAAAGTGATTAGCCAAAGGCACAAACTGTGAGTCAAAATAAGGACTAAAGTAAGAGTTTAAACAAGGTCTAAACAACACCTGGTAACATACTAATCCTATTTGCTGATAGAGACCCAGTGTGTGTATGTGGAAATTAATTACTCCTTGAAGGGAAAATTTGATAGGTAGTAAGTGAAGACATGATAGCCAATGTGTAGGAATGATTTATTTTGAAAGGAGATTTGCGAATGGAGGGTGGAAGGAGAGCCATACATTGCTCCGTTGCCAGCTAAGCGTCCACAGCCTCGACGGAGATGTATTTGATTCTAGACACATTATTGGTCTACTGCCATCCAGGTGTCCATAGCCCTAATAGAGATACTAGAAATGTAGTGCCCAATTCCCTTTGACACTTTTAGATACTGATTTTGATACTATTGATCATATTATGGACACTATTAAATGTTTTATTTTAGTACGATGGTTAGATGTTAGACCATGGATTATTATTGATCTGGATTCAATTATTATGCATGATGGCTACTCGAGACATTTCTTGGATGTGGATGATGATATATTGTTTGACATGGACATATTATAGATGTTGATTTGGACTTATGACATTGGATATTTTGGGTAGACCTAGTATGGAATAGTATTGATGATGATATAGTTGATTAATTAATTGAAAATATTAATGTTGAATTCTTCATATTGTTGTGATTCATGTGTTTAGATAATTTTGAAATATTTTTTATACCATTTTGGACGTTCTAATATGGCCACAAAGCCGAAGGAGGTATTTTCATTTTTACAGGTGACAATCATAACAATGTCGGGGGATTGGAGACTAACCAGATTATAATTCTGGGTGAAATCAACAAGGTCACCATGGCAACTGTTTTGTGTGTGTGGTTGTTAGGGATTCCCATGGGGGGGATTTCCATTATATGTTACCATGGGATATGTATTTTATTATGTGTTCCTTTTAGTTATTGTTGTATGTATTTTATTAATAATGTGTTCCTTCTTGTAATTCATTTAAGTGTGGTAGATTAATGTGAAGAGATCATATAGTTAAACTTTAATTAAATTAAATTGGGATATGAAATGTAATTAATGAAGTTGTTGATTTTAAATATTAATGTTGGAAGAGTGTGTAAGAAGGTGTAAGAGATGTGTAAGAGTTATGTAAGAAAGATTTTTGGAGTGTAAGACACTTGATCTCCTTAGGAATTCGAATTTGTCCTTGGAGGCCAAATTTGGAGGCTTGTGGGACAAGTTAAACTTGTCTCACACCTCTTAAAATAATTCACCAACCATACCTATGGTTTAGAGGTTAAATTTAGGCATTTTTATTGCATTTTGAAGTGACAATTTGTAAGTTTTAATTGCACTTCTCTTACATATTTTTAATTCAGTCCTTTTGGAGTATGGGTCATTTTGGAGTGTGTAAGTCATATTGTCATTTTATTTATTGTGATTTGGTGAGTGATGTTGATTTCCTCTTGGGGTTGAGGAAGAATGATGTGGCATCCCACATGGATCCACATCATCCTCTTCTCTTCCTTCTCCTATAAAAGTGAAACTCCTTGCTTGTTTATGGTTGTTGAAACTTTGTTCTTTTCCTCTTGGGGCCGCTTTTTTTCTTGCTTTTTGTTTTGGGAGCTTGTTGTGGAAGGAGTTGGAGTCATTTCATGCTTGAACCTTTCTGATTTTGGACTATATTTGGCATTTTGGAAAGCTTGTGAGCTTGGAACAAACTCCAGTATGGAGAGGTAGTATCTTGAGCTGTGTTTTACATGTTTGCTTTCTCTTGCATGTATGTTTAAATGGTGAATGTGTTTTGTGTTCTTGGCTGGTTGGGTAGACTGCTTAGGCCAAAGTGTAGGAGAAGACTATGGGGATTTCATATGGGGGGCATAAGGTATTTCTAATGGCACTATTTCTATTGTGGAGGGAGTTTTGGATTGGGATCCACCGAGGAAAAGAAACTGCTTGCATTTATTACTCTTGGGGGGCATAAGGGAGAAAGTTTGGGGGGAGCATAAGGAGGGGTTGGGAGATATAAGGTTTATGGGATTGATATGTTATATTGGCGGTACGATTTTGGTGGATGCCCATTTCCAAATAGGGAGGCATAAGTAGTTCCCCATAGTTCTTTCTCTTGTTGGCTTGCTTGATCAAGCCTATGTTTTGTGTGAATGGTTTCAAATGTAGTTGTGAACTGCTGTCCATGCTTAGAATGTGTATTTTATTGATCTGTGCATGTGAAGAATGTTGCTTGTTGTTGTAGAAGCCATTATTGCCATGTGTTGATTTTCATGCTCTATTTCAATATGGTTGGGGCTTGGGGGCCAATGAGGAAGGATGGCTTCTCCCTTCTCATTGGATGTCTTGGTTGGGAGGAGAGTGTTGCCTTTCCCCCTTCCTTGTTGCGATCAAAGATGGAGAAACTAGCATGCTGCTATTTGGAGCAAGAAGATATACAGTTTTGACAGTCCCATTCTTTTGAGAAAATTCATTATAACCTTTCCCACCTTGAGTGGATGAGTTTTGTAATGTTTGTAATGTGAAACCATTCGTATGGATAATGGGAGTTTGAATTTGAATTGTGAAATGTATAAGAGATTTATATTTGTTCCTTGGTTTGGAAAAGAAATGAAAAGGCTGTTACGTGCATGGTGGAATGTATTTTAGAAATCAAATGGAAAGGAAAAATTTGTAAAATTGTATTTGACAATCAATGAATAATTACATCTTTTTGTCAAAATTTTATTGTGCATTGGATTTGGATTTGCTGTCAAACATTGAAAATTGCTGATTGAAAAAGAAGACTGCGTGTGAAGATAAGGAAATGTTATTTTCCTTTTCAAAATGCATATTCGAATTGGAATATGAACTGCAATCTAACTTATAAATGAATGGTTGTTTAATCAAGTAAATGGATTGGACTGGTTTAGGAATTATATGCTTATTCAAATGACCAAAATTGTAATACCAATTTAAACGAAACAGTTCACTGTCATAAAATTCATTATGGAAATTCACATTTTAATAAAAATGAGCAGTTCAAACTTATACTCAACAATAAGATAAGAAAAATTCAAATTCATATTTGGTAAGTCCTAAGGAACTCAAATTGACCTTAACATTTAAGAAATAACTTTCCAACCTTATAAAAATCCAATTTGGTACTTGCACAGTCGTTTTTCTGTGTATTGTTGGAGAAATAAAATTTGAAATTAATTGAAAAAATTGACTTCCCTAAAACACTCTAAGCCCTCCCTAGACTAATCCTTCATGTTTTCTTGACGTGTTGAGTGAAGGAGGAGATCAAATTTAATCAAATTGAGAAGTTGAAAAAATGCCAGTTCACAAATTAAAATCCTGCAGATCCTTTTCAAAAAATTAACCTTTCAATCTTCATCAATTTTAAAAATTGATGATCCTTGTGTAAATAGGGCATCGAGAGATTTCCAAAAAGTCATCGTTTTCCCAAAACCGAGCTTTCTAGCTCAAGTTATGGCCATTTAAAGTTTTACTTCAATTTGGCATTAAAAAAATAAAAAAAATAAAATAATAATAATAAGATTTAATCTAACTATAGAAAAATTTGAATTTTTTTAACTTTGGAAAAATTTCCCAAAAAGGTCCATGGCCCCCACCATCTCCTAACCAATCAGGGCCTGTTGCGTGGCACCTTGGGAGGGGCGGACCAAATTTAAAACTTATCCCTTTGAAAATTTGCCTTGAGAAATTTTTCCCATTTTACCCCGCCACCCTGCCGGCCTGCAGCCAATCACATGCTGCCACATGACATGGTGGAAGGGTAGACTCGTTTCTAAAATTGAAACTTATGTTTTTGAATTTTTTTGGGATAAATTCTCATTTTGGACCCGCTGCCCGCAGCCAATGAGAAGGTGCCACGTGGCACTTTGGGGGGGTGGCACCGGGTAGGGCAGAGCCCTTTGTTGTTTTGGGTTTTTGGCCCTTGGAAAAAAATTCTAAAATTTCTCCCATAACCGACTTCTCCACCTCCCCCTTGGACTTGGTCCTTATGCAGGTGTGCAGACCCACGTGCCCTCTTCTTCCTTTTCTTCCCTGTCAGGCGCAACGTGCTAAAATACCCTGCCGCTCCGCCAAACTCCTCACCCCTTCTCCGCCGTGCGTCGGGGCTCAACACGTGTACACCTGAGGACCTGCAATAGCATAGAATGTTTTTTTCCCTTGAGATTTATGATGGGAAAATTTCCCTATGCTGCCCTGCAACCCGCCAAACCGCCCAAGGCGCATTCCCCCTCCTCTTGCCATGTGTCCCCTAAGGGGAACTTTGCCCTAGAAACTCCGCCCACTAATATCTTGAGTTCTACAAGGAGTTAGGAGGACTTCTATATATCATCGGAAAGATGAGAAAATTTCCTATCCATTAGAAATGGTTTAGGGAAATTTTGGAAGCATTAAGTAAGAGAAAAATCTAGTTGAAACTTTGAGCCTGTTAGAGAGCAGGCATGGGGGTAAATTACTCCCTGGACCTGACTAAAACATGTAACCCTAAAATTTTGAACCTTGTGAACTTGATATAAGTTATCAAAGGAAACTTGTTTTTTGGTAAATAGGATTTGTTCTAGAACCTGTTAGTGAAAACTGATGTTTTACAACCTGATTGTAGATACTTCTAACAAAAAAAAAATTATTCCATAATTTTCTAGCTAACCCTAGGTTGGTTCTTAGGTCTCACGTGGTTGTTTAAACAAGCACTACAGTTTGGTATCAGAGTAGTGGTTCAAAGGCTTGGACCATTGGGCACACTAGAAAACTTGATACATGAAAACTTAAACCTAGCACACTAAAATATAGAAAACAACTTAGCAAGAATTTGTATGTTTTAGTAAACATGGAAGTTGTATAACTTAGCATAAACCTAGCACACTAAAATCTAGAAAACAACTTAGCAAGAATTTGTATTTTTAGTAAACATGGAAGTTGTATAACTTAGCAAAATGAACTAACTCTCACTTTGGTCTATGCAGGAGGCTCAGACAGAGTGGGAGGAACCTTTGAAGAGACTTAGATTCACCACCACCACCACCGGATTAGGGTGTGGCAGCCATTCTACCTCAAATTCTATAGACCCTTCAGGATGTTAATGCCACTCTATGCAGAGGATTAGGTGGAGGGAAGACAACTAGTCATGATAGAGATACTTATATCGAGGGTTAGGTATCTCCTCAACTTAGCGAGGAGTATAGAGGAGAGAAATCCCATGCGAAGTCAGTCAGAGTAGAGTCACCACCTAGGAGATAGAGTGACAGAGTTCCATAGCATAGAGAGAGGTCTTGGAGCCCTAGGATTAGGGATGAGCATGCAGAGAGACCTAGAGGCTGACAGATCACAATAACGGATTGCATTAGGGAGATCTTAAAGCTTAGGCCCTCACACTACTTAGGTGATACAAGTGGATTTCAGGCAGAGGCCTGGCTAGTGAGCTTGAGTGGTTTCTTCAAGATTTTTCCTTGTTCTAGTAACACGAAAGATCGTGTTGTGATCCATCTACTGAGGGATGAAGCAAGAGTATGGTGGAGGACAGAGGAGTAAAAGCTCCATGTAGATTCAGAGATAGTGACCTAGGAGCTATTTGAGGAGAGATTCAGGATTAGATATCTATCATAGAGGTTCATCCAGTAGAGGATTGATGAGTTCCATGACCTCTGATAGGATTCTCTTTCTGTAGCTGAGTGTGAGAGCAGATTTCTAGATCTACTTAGTATGTAGAGTATATGCAGGATGAGCAGGTACAGATTCACAGGTTCATCCAGGGCCTGAATTTGGATATTGGAGGTGCAGTGTGGATTCATTATCCACAGAATTTAGCTGAGGCTGTTGAAAAGGCCTATATTGTGGAGGAGACTCAGGTAAAACCCAACAGGCTAGAGACTGAGTCAGGAGCCGCATTCATCAGATGCAGGATGGTAGATCAAGAGGTTCAGTACCTCTTCCTCATGGTGGCCAGGGTACAACACACTCATCCTTTAGGCCATAGTAGCAGTCTTATCCACCTTATAGACCTCCATAAAGAGCTGATGCACAGAGAGGTTGGAGTCTAGGGCCTCCTCTTAGGGGTCCTATCAGGACACAAGGTGGACCTAGAGCTCAGTCAGCAGGAGCTCACCAGTAGAGGCCATATCAGACCACAGCTGGATCATCGGGATCCACCCCACATACTTCTAGGGCACCTACAGGAGGTGCTTCTCCTTGGAGAGGATCAGGTGGTTGCTTTGGATGTGGAGTAGCTAGACATTTTTGGAGAGATTACCCTCAGAACCCTAACAAGGGTAAGGTATATGTTTCTGAGCCGATAATTGGTGACATGGGACATAACCACAAGATTTATGCAGCGGTTAAGAACCACCAGGAAAAACACCAAAGCACAGTCATTGAGACCACAGGTACCATTGGTGGTATTCCTACCTCTATATTGTTTGATTCTAGTTCTTCAAATTCTTTCATTACACCATATTTAGTAGTGATGCTAGCTGGTGGTAGTTAGGAAGGGTCTTAGTTGGGATGTTGAGATGGATTCTAGCACCAAGATCTCTGTGGACTCCTTGGTTAAGGAGTGTGTTATAGATTTGGGACCTTTCACCACCATCTCAGATCTCTGTATTCTTCCTTTGGGCTCATATGGAGTCATTTTAGGTATGGATTGGTTATCTGCACACAGGGCTAGGATGGATTGTTATCATAAGACTATAGCTTGTGCAGATGATTTAAGAGTTGAGTCGGTGATCTCGAGGGTTAGGAGACCCGTTTCTATTCGCATCATTTTCGCTATGCAGCTTAAGCGGTGTATGTGATGGGGTTGTCAGATGATGCTATTACTATTAGTGACAGATCAGAGGATGGGTCTAGTGGACCATCGCTAGATGATCATCCCATCTTGAGAGATTTTTCTGATGTATTTCTAGGGGAGCTACCGGGGATGCCACCACCATGTGAGATTGATTTCTATATAGATCTAGTTCCTAGAGAAGAGCCTATCTCATGGGAACCTTATTGGATGACCACCCTGGAGCTCTGTGAGCTAAAGTTGTAGCTTGAGGGCCTTTTAAAGAAGGGCCTTATCCATCCTAGTGTATCCCCTTGGGGTGCACCAGTGATTTTTGTGAAGAAGAAGGATGGATCCTTACAGTTGTGTATTGACTACCGCTAGTTGAACAAGGTGACGATCAAGAATCGTTATCCTCTTCCTCATATTGATGACTTGTTTGATCAAATGAAGGGAGCCACAATGTTCTCTAAGATTGATCTTAAGTTAGGCTACCATCAATTGAGGATTTCATAGGTGGAAATTCATAAGAATGCCTTCTGCACGAGATATGGGCATTATGAGTTCACAGTGGTGCCTTTTGGGTTGACGAATGCCCCTGCAGTGTTTATGAGTTTGATGAATGGGGTATTTAGGAACTTTTTAGATCGCTTCATGCTCATCTTCCTAGATGAAATTTTGATATACTCACGTACACGTGAGGAGGATGGGGGAGACCTTCACTAGGTTCTTCAGTGTCTTCGTGAGCAGTAACTTTATGGGAACTTGGAGAAGTGTGCTTTTTTTCAGTCAGTGGTACAATATTTGGGTCATATCATTTTTGGGGAAGGTATCGTAGTCAATCCTTCCAAGATTAGAGCTATTATGGATTGACCAGCACCCACTACAGTGACCGAGGTGCGCAGCTTCAAGGGATTAGTAGGATATTACTAGAGATTTGATCAGGACTTAACTCGGATTGCACACCCTATCAATTCCCTCCAGAGGAAAGGGAAGAAGTTTATTTGGTCAAACAGATGTGAGTAGGCCTTCAGGACACTGAAGGGGTGCCTCACTACAACACTGATTCTTGTAGTGCCGGATCCACAGGGTGATTTCTTTGTTTGCACAGATGCTTCTTTAGCAGGACTTGGAGGTGTGTTGATGCAGGATGATAGGGTTGTAGCTTTTGAGTCTCAAAAACTCAAGGATCATGAGCTTAATTATCCTACCCATGATCTTGATCTTGTGGTAGTTATGCATGATTTTGTTAGATGGAGACATTTCCTTCTTGGACGGAGATTCACACTCAGGACTGATCATTTGAGTCTTCGTCACCTCTTCACCTAGCCCAATCTAAATGCTTGTCAGTGACATTGGATGGAGTTGCTTTATGAGTATGACATGGAGATAGATCATGTGAAGGGGAAAGAGAATGTGGTAGCAAATTTTCTCAGAAGATGGAGACACGTGGCTATGGCCACCTCAGTGAGCACATATTTGTGGAGCAAGATTCTTCAACAACTTCCTCTTGACAACTTCTACATGGTAGTATGAGCAAAGATTGAGTCATAGAGAACCCTTGAGGGGAAGTTAGATGGTTTTTCTCTAGAGGTATATGGCCTTCTCAAGCACAGAGGTAGGATATATGTTCCCAGAGATGGAGAATTGAGGCAGGACATCTTGGTAGAGGCACATCATGCACCCTATTTAGCCCAGCCTGGGGTGAAGAAGATGCATGCTACTTTGAGATAGTTATACCACTGGAGAGGATTTTATCGAGATGTGGCTCAATTTGTGTCATGGTGTGTAGAGTGCTAGAGGGTTAAGGTCAAGCATCAGCATCCAGCAGGTCTTCTTTATCCTCATGCCATACCGGAATAGAAGTGGGACACCATTTCTATGGATTTCATTGTGGGGATACCTATGTTGAGATATCACCATGACACCATCATGGTCACGGTATATAAATTAACAAAAGTGGCTCAATTTTCTCTGGTAAAGACCACTTATATAGTGAGAGTAGTGACATGAGTATATTTAGATGAGATTGTCAGGTTGCACGAGATTATGTGGAAGATCATTTGTGACCGGGATCCTTTGTACACTTCACACTTTTGGACTACCATGCGGTATGTCCTCAGGATGAGGATTAAATTCAGAACAACATATCACCATGAGATAGATGGATAGACCGAGTGAGTGAATCAGATTTTGGAGGATATGCTCAGGATGTATGTGATAGATCAACAGTCTAAGTGGGAGGAGTACTTGTACTTAGTGGAGTTTGCCTACAATAATAGTTTTTAGAGTTCTATAGGCATGGCTCCTTTATAGGCATTATATGGTAGAGATTGCAGGACACCCCTTAGTTGGGATAGGTTGGAGGAAAAAGTATCTCTTGGACTACCTCTTTTGCAGGACATGGAATAACATGTAGTGTTGATCAGGTAGAGATTGCAGGAGGCACAAGACAGATAGAAGAACTATGCAAATCAACATATGATTGATCGTAGCTTTGATGTGGGCATGAAGGTGTTCCTTCACGTCAGGCCACACAAGAGTCCTATTTGTTATGGAAAATGTTCTAAATTAGCTCCTCGATTCATTGGTCTTTTGAGATCTTGGAGCGTATCGGCCCTTTGGACTACCATCTAGCATTGCCACCCAACTTGTCTCGTATACATGATGTGTTTCATGTTTCTGTCCTTAGGAGGTACATTACAGATCCTTCTCATGTGTTGGACTAGACATCATTGTAGGTGTAGGATCAGGGGTAGGTGACGGCGGAGCCCGTCCGTATCATAGATCACAGGACCATGGGCCTTTGAGGTAGAGAGATTGATCAGGTTTGGGTGCAGTGGGATAGATACGATGAGACTGCAGCCACTTAAGAGGATGCCACAGTATTATAAGTGTAGTTTACACATTTGTTCCAGTGACTTCCAGGAGGAAGTCGAGTCTAAGGGGAGGGGGATGTAGTGCCCAATTCCCGTTGACACTTTTAGATACTGATTTTGATACTATTGATCATATTATGGACACTATTATGTTTTATTTTAGTACGATGGTTAGATGTTAGACCATGGATTATTATTGATTTGGATTCAATTATTATGCATGATGGATACTAGAGACATTTCTTGGATGCGGATGATGATATATTGTTTGACATGGACACATTATAGATGTTGATTTGGACTTATGACATTGGATATTTTGGGTAGACCTAGTATGGAATAGTATTGATGATGATATAGTTGATTAATTAATTAAAAATATTAATGTTGAATTCTTCATATTGTTGTGATTCATGTGTTTAGATAATTTTGAAATGTTGTTTATACCATTTTGGATGTTCTAATATGGCCACAAGGCCGAAGGAGGTATTTGCATTTTTACAGGTGAAAATCACAACAATGTCGAGGGATTGGAGACTAACCATATTAGAATTCTGGGTGAAATCAACAAGGTCACCATGGCAACTGTTTTGTGTGTGTGGTTGTTAGGGATTCCCATGGGGGGATTTCCATTATATGTTACCATGGGATATGTATTTTATTATGTGTTCCTTTTAATTATTGTTGTATGTATTTTATTAATAATGTGTTCCTTCTTGTGATTCATTCAAATGTGGTAGATTAATGTGAAGAGATCATATAGTTAAAATTAAATTAAATTAAATTGGGATATGAAATGTAATTAATGAAGTTGTTGATTTTAAATATTAATGTTAGAAGAGTGTGTAAGAAATGTGTAAGAAGGTGTAAGAGATGTGTAAGAGTTATGTAAGAAAGATTTTTGGAGTGTAAGACACTTGATCTCCTTAGGAATTCGAATTTGTCCTTGGAGGCCAAATTCGGAGGATTGTGGGACAAGTTAAACTTGTCCCACACCTCTTAAAATAATTCACCAACCATACCTATGGTTTGGAGGTTAAATTTAGGCATTTTTATTGCATTTTGAAGTGACAATTTGTAAGTTTTAATTGCACTTCTCTTACATATTTTTAATTTAGTCCTTTTGGAGTATGGGTCATTTTGGAGTGTGTAAGTCATATTGTCATTTTATTTATTGTGATTTGGTGAGTGATGTTGATTTCCTCTTAGGGTTGAGGAAGAATGATGTGGCATCCCACATGGATCCACATCATCCTCTTCTCTTCCTTCTCCTATAAAAGTGAAGCTCCTTGCTTGTTATGGTTGTTGAAACTTTGTTGTTTTCCTCTTGGGGCCACATTTTTTCTTGCTTGCTGTTTTGGGAGCTTGTTGTGGAAGGAGTTGGAGTCATTTCATGCTTGAACCTTGCTGATTTTGGACTATATTTGGCATTTTGGAAAGTTTGTGAGCTTGGGAAAAACTCCAGTATGGAGAGGTAGTATCTTGAGCTGTGTTTTACATGTTTTCTTTCTCTTGCATGTATGTTTAAATGGTGAATGTGTTTTGTGTTCTTGGATGGTTGGGTAGACTGCTTAGGCCAAAGTGTAGGAGAAGACTATGGGGATTTCATATGGGGGGCATAAGGGATTTCTAATGGCACTATTTCTATTGTGGAGGGAGTTTTGTATTGGGATCCACCTAGGAAAAGAAATTGCTTGCATTTCTTACTCTTGGGGGGCATAAGGGAGAAAATTGGGGGGGGGGGGCATAAGGAGGGGTAGGGAGATATAAGGTTTATGGGATTGATATGTTATATTGGCGGTATGATTTTTGTGGATGCCCAATTCCAAATAGGGAGGCATAAGTAGTTCCCCATAGTTCTTTCTCTTGTTGGCTTGCTTGATCAAGCCTATGTTTTGTGTGAATGGTTTCAAATGTAGTTGTGAACTGCTGTCCATGTTTGGAATGTGTATTTTATTGATGTTTGCATGTGAAGAATGCTGCTTGTTGTTGTAGAAGCCATTGTTGCCATGTGTTGATTTTCATGCTCTATTTCAATATGGTTGGGGCTCGGGGGCCAATGAGGAAGGATGGCTTCTCCCTTCTCATTGGATGTCTTGGTTGGGAGGAGAGTGTTGCCTTTACCCCTTCCTTGTTGTGATCAAAGATGAAAAGATGGAGAAACTAGCATGTTGCTGTTTGGAGCAAGAAGATATATAGTTTTGAGAGTCCCATTATTTTGAGTAGATTCATTGTAACCTTTCCCACCTTGAGTGTATGAGTTGTGTAATGTTTTTAATGTGAAACCATTCGTATGTATAATGTGAGTTTGAATTTGAATTGTGAAATGTATAAGATATTTATATTTGTTCCTTGTTTTGGAAAAGAAATGAAAAGGCTGTTACATGCATGGTGGAATGTATTTTAGAAATCAAATGGAAAGGAAAAATTTGTAAAATTGTATTTGACAATCAATGAATAATTACATCCTTTTATCAAAATTGTATTGTGCATTGGATTTGGATTTGCTATTAAACATTGAAAATTGCTGATTGAAAAAGAAGAATGCATTTGAAGATAAGTCAATGTTATATTTCTTTTTAAAATGCATATTCGAATTGGAATTTGAACTACAATCCAACTTATAAATGAATGGTTGTTTAATCAAGTAAATGGATTGGACTGGTTTAGGAATTATATGCTTATTCAAATGACCAAAATTGTAATACCAATGTAAAAGAAACAGTTCACTATCATAAACTTCATTCTGGCAATTCACATTTTAATAAAAATGAGAAGTTCAAACTTATATTCAACAATAAGATAAGAAACATTGAAATTCAGATTTGGTAAGTCCTAAGGAACTCAAATTGACCTTAACATTTAAGAAAGAACTTTCCAACCTTATAAAAATCCAATTTAGAACTTGCACAATCGTTTTTCTATCTATTGTTGGAGAAATATAATTCAAAATTAATTGAATAAATTGACTTCCCTAAAAACCTCTAAATCCTCTGTAGAATAATCCTCCATGTTTGTTTGACATGTTGAGCAAAGGAGGAGATCAAATTTAATCAAATTGAGAAGTTGAAAAAATGCCAGTTCACAAATTAAAAGCTTGCAGATCCTTTTCGCAAAATTGACCTTGCAAAATTTATCAATTTCTAAAATTGATGATTCTTGTGCAAATAGGGCATCGAGAGATTTCCGAAAACTCCTCGTTTTCCAAAAACCAAGCTTTCTAGCTCAAGTTATGGCCATTTGAAGTTTTACTTCAATTTGGCATTAAAAAAAATAAAAATAAAAATAAAATAATAATAATAATAAGATTTAATCTAACTATAGAATTTTTTTTTTTTTTTTAACTTTGGAAAAATTTCTCAAAAAGGTCCATGGCCCCCGCCATCCTGCAACCAATCGGGGCCTGCCAGTGGCACCTTGGGAGGGGCGGACCAAATTTGAAACTTATCCCTTTGAAAATTTGCCTTGGGAAAATTTTCCCATTTTACCCCGCCATCCCGCCAGCCCGTAGCCAATCACATGTTGCCACGTTGCATGGTTGAACGGCGGACTCTTTTCTAAAATTGAAACTTATGTTTTTGAAAATTTTTGGGAAAAATTCTCATTTTGGACCCGCGGGCCGCAGCCAATGAGAAGGTGCCACATGGCACTTTGGGGGGTGGCAGCGGGTAGGGCGAAGCCTATTGTTGTTTTGGGTTTTCGGCCCTTGGAAAAAAATTCTAAATTTTTTCCCATGGCCCGTTTCTCTGCCTCCCCCTCATATTTGGTCCTTATGTGGGTGCGCGGACCCATGCGCCCTCTTCCTCCTTTTCTTCCCTATCGGGTGCAACGCGCCAAAATACCCCGCAGCTCCGCCAAACTCCCCACCCCTTCTCCACCGTGCACTGGGGCTCGACACGTGTACACCTGGGGACCCGCAGTAGCATGGAATGTTTTTTTCCCTTGATATTTGCGATGGGAAAATTTCCCTATGCCATCTCGTGACTTATCAAACTGCCCAAGGCACATTTCCCCTCCTCTTGCCACGTGTCCCCTAAGGGGAACTTTGCCCTAGAAACTCCGCCCACTCATATCTTGAGTTCTACAAGGAGTTAGGAGGACTTATTTATATCACCAGAAAGGTGAGAAAATTTCCTATCCATTGGGAATGGTTCAGGGAAATTTTGGAAGCATTAAAGAAGAGAAAAATCTAGTTGAAACTCTGAGCCTGTTAGAGAGTAGGCATGGGGTAAATTACTCCTTGAACTTGACTAAAACATGTAACCCTAAAATTTTGAACCTTGTGAACTTGATATAAGTTATCAAAGGGAACTTGTGTTTTGGTAAATAGGATTTGTTCCGAAACCTGTTAGTGAAAATTGATGTTTGGCAACTTGAATGTAGATACTTCTAACAAAAAATAAAATTATTCCATAATTTTCTAGCTAACCCTAGGTTGTTTCTTAGGTCTCAAGTGGTTGTTTAAATGGGTACTACAGGAAATACCCCAAGAGAGAGTTATATATTACTTTTATTTTGATTTTTTAATTTTTTGATTTATTTTTTTTGCTTTATGAAAATTATTTCAGCTCTTTTGATTGTTTTGATAGGGTGTTAAGAACCACTGATGGCTTGATGGAAGGATGCGGAAGTGATTGCAATGGTGAAATTGGCTAGTGTCAACAAATATGTCCTAAAAAATTCTACACAACAATTTTATTAAATGTATATAGTGATAGGATCTTTAAGAGGTCAGTTGTTCTTTAATTTACCAAGGTAATGAAAAACCAAGTTCAAACATATACTATAGAGATACATGCTGCACAATGAGCACAAATAAGAAAACCAAAAGATCACTGAAGGGATGAAAATTCATGCATGACTTGCAAAGGAATGGAAATAAAGGGAAGAAAGAACATCCATATGTATGCAATACCTGATTACAATATTTGATATTTATACCTTTTATTTTTTTTGTAATGTTTTAATGTTTTCTCATTTTTTTTATATTTTTGATTTTTTTTGATTTTTTGTTTTGATTTTTTAAGATTTTTAGGATGTTGGGACCAATAATGTCACTCTGCCTGATATGATCCAACAATAATGTTTGTAATTTCTTTGATAAGGGAGACTAGGAATGTTTTCTTATCAAGAGTAATATTATCTCCAATCTTGATGAGTGTAGTGAGATCATATTTGATAAGTGGCTATGGCTTATTTTTCAAAATTTATTTTGTCTGCGGGATCTTAAGTTCCCTATCCATAGGATTATGAAATTTACACCATACTTGATGGTTACGTTGGTGTGCATTCTTGAATCAAATTTGATTTTTAACTTTATGGTTATTTGAATTGTCAGGAGATTTGGATCTCTTTGGAGTTTTGATCTTAACTTGATAAAGAAACTATTTGGGTTTTATATAAGCTAATGCGTGATTTTGCAGATCCCAAGAAGTGGGAGAAGAAAGTGGATGTTTAGGATTGATGCTAGGAATGTGAGGAATAGTGGTGGGCTTTCCCCAGTCATTGATAGAAGGATGATATGATGGATGAAGAGGATATGGTCCAAAAATTGAAGAGGATGGGCTACTGGGAGGAGAGCCATAGATGGAGGATGTAGGGCTACTAGGATGTGGTCCCAAGATGGAAGAAAAAGGGCTACCAAGAGGTGAGCCATAGATAAAAGATAAAGGACTACTAGGGCATGGTCCCAATATAGAAGATGATGGGATACCAAGAGGTGTCCCATAGATGGAAGATGAATGAATACTAGGGCGTGGCCCGAGTATAGAAGATGATGGGCTACCCGAAGGTGAACCACAAATAGAAGATGAAGAGCTACTAGGAGGTGGCCCACATATAGAAGAAGATGAAGGGATACCAGGAGGTGACCTAAGGAGAGATTGTGATTGAGGAATTTTGATATGTAAGGAATGATTGGGTGATGAGAAGATAGGTCAAGGATCAATGACAAACCTAGAAGTTTCTCCATGTAATGGGGAATGTAAAAATGAAAGAATCAGAAGATGATCAACTTTGATGATCTTAGGATCTTCCTCTATTTTCTGAAAAAAGGAGTCAACTTCTTCCCATCAATATGTGAATGCATCGAGGTCAAAAGAGAATCCTTGCTCATGATCCTATAGAGGAATGTCATCATGTAGCCCCATTAATTCTTTGATTGCTTCTTCATTCTGAAAGAAATCAATCAATATGGGTCATTGTTGGTCGATGATAGTAGGTTGATTGGAAGAAAGAGGTCCAACAAGTGTGGAAGATTTAGAATATGTTTTATGATGATTGATAGAAGAAGGTGACTCAAGAGATGAAGTGGATTTGGATATAGATGTCTCGCGAGTGGAAGAAGATGGGGACTTAGAACGGGTCAGTATTGGTTTTCCTAGAAGATGGCATAATGTAGGTAGATAAAGAGGATCATGTAGTTAGTCAATGGATTGTAATGTAGGGGTCAACTTAGATGGTTATTTAGAGGAATTTTGAGTCATACTGATATTCAATGGAGGAAGGCATTATTGAGGCGACGAGAAAGGGAGTCCTGCAAAGAAAGGGATGACCATAAATCAGGAGTCGAATTAGATGTTTGATTGGAGGAAATTAGAGTCACACCTATCTTGAAAGGAGGAAGACGTCATTGAGGTGACTTATAAAGGGATTCCTATGAAGAAAGGGAGGACCGCGACTTAAGAGTCAAATTAGAAGTTTGATAAAAGGGGGTCCTGCAAAGAAAGGGAGGACCATGACTCATGAGTTGAATTAGAGGAATGATGGGAAGAATTTGTGGCAACACAAATCCTTAGAGGAGGACAACATTGTTTAGGTGATTTATTATTCCTTAGAAGAAATTTGATTGAATGAAGCTCAGAAGACTGAGAGGAATTTGAAAGATAGTTTGGATTAGAATCCTCAAAAGATTGAGAGGAACTAGAATAATAATTTGGATTAGAATTAGAAGAAAGACATGGATTAGAAGAATTGGAATCATACCACTGACTATGAGATGAAGGTGGAGAAAGAGGTATCCGAACGATTTCTTTAGCACAAAGAACTAATCAAGGTTTAGTTGTGATGGACATGTTTTAATGTGAATGCCTAAACTTAGGTTCCTTATTGTCATAATTAAAAGGAACCTTGTGATAATCAGTCATGGTTGGCATCATTGGGTCTAAGTTTCTAGACTTAGATAGTGTTATTTAACTCATTCAAATGGAAGGAAGTTTCACATCAATTCAGGAAACATAACGACAACTAGCTCGACATTATGCAAATATCGGGATGCTCATGTGATTTTTCGAAGGGAATCTAAGGAAAAAATACATCGTGATAACACAATTTTGACAGGCCAACAAGGTTTGGACAACAATTTGCAAGTGTAAATGTCAAAATGGTTGATCAAAATTTGACGACATAAAGGCTTCAAAGGGAAATTTTGCAATGTTTGGATTGCCCCAAGAGTTACTTGATAGGAAACACTTTTTCTAAGGTTTGAAAAATGTGTACAAGGACTACAATGAACCTAGGAAAAAACAATCACCATAGCAACTGTAAAGGTCCCAAAGAATTTCCAAATACAAATAATAAAGAACCAAAGGATCAAAGGGATTATCCTAGGAAATGAGTCTACCAGATGAAAGATCACAAGTAATAATCACGCAGGTTCAATGTACCGATCTAATCTACAAGGATATACTCCCTATGCAAAAGTGTCTCAATGGTAGTTGGACACAAGATGATCAACATAATATCAACACTTAAGTCAAGTTTAAAATAAAGGAGGTGTAAGTATTAACAAGGGGTTGAAGTGATTTCCAAATCAAAGTATACTATAACCAATCTAGATAAAAACAAGGTCTGAATCCCAAAAAGTGGAAGTTACAAATGCGAGCAACACAACAATACCACTTAGACATGTTAACCAAGCTTTGTAGAAAAGAAAGATATTAATATTGAAATGATATTGATACAAATTGAACAATGTAAATTTTTTTTTTCAAAGTTGAGGCAATGTTTGGAAGGAGACAAGGTCAAATTATACTAAGGAGTTGTTAAAGTGCGATCAACGTAATGGTACAATCGAGACACTTAAATCAAGTTTATAAGAAACAAGATGTAAGTATCAAAATTGTATCAAGATGATGTGAGTAAAGTAACACCTCAAGGGAAGATTGATGATGAAGCAAGCCTAACTACAATGAAATATCTTGATGTGGGTATCAAGACAAATATACTCAATATTTGAGGATGTACCAACACACTTTTAATGCTTACCATCCAGTCTCAAGAAAGGACGAATGTAAGTGGGTGCAAAATTGGTGGACACAATCTTGAGTAACACTACATATGTATGATTTCTTTTATCCCAAAAGGGAAACAATAAAACAAAGGAGTAGACCAAGTGGTGATGAAAAATACTTGGCATCACTTCGACAGAGTTTTTCCTTGTATTAATACAAGTGAAAAACTAAGCAAAGTAACACTTTGCGAATTTTGTGATGAATGTCATGCGACACCAACTTTGATGGACTCTCCTCTTGTTTTAAAAACAAGGTTTTGAATCCAAAAATGTTGTTGCTTTGTGAGATCTCTTTGAAACACGACTATTTTTGGTAAATTTGGCTCTAGTGTAAAATGACCTCCTATTAGTTCACTCTCTAGTTGTCACAAACTATCTCTGTGAACACGGTTTGCCAAGAAAGATGCACTAACTAAATTAAGGAGTATCCTATATTTACTTTACCCCCTTTGATATAATTAGCAATAAATTATGTTCAGTTGTATTTTCACTAGGGCTGTGTGAAGACAATTTTAACGCTAATCTCACAATCGGCATACTAGTCAAGTGGTAAGTGGAGTGCTTCCTATTTCATTCACCAGTTCCCTCAAGGTGTGAACTACTTTGGGGTTCTTGAGGGCATCATTATGGGTTATATGACTTATGCCAAGGTATTTCCCCCAATTCAAAGTGGACGAGCCATAGATCTTAACCAAAACCTACAAATATAATGTTTTGAATGTGGTGTTTTTAATCTTATATTTTATTGTGGTTTTGTACACCATTGAAAACCTACAACAAACTATATTAGTATTGGTTTAGATCCTGATTCTTTGACAAGTGAATTTTGGTCCTACATGTAAAATATTAGTAGTTCTCTAAAAAGATCAAATCATCATAAAAGAGTATTTAAGTGTTGTTTTTGATTCCTAAGATCACCTAAAAGGTGTGAGGGAAAAACATACACAACACCAAAACCCAACTATAAGGAAAATGGAAAATACTTGAAAAATAAAAGTGCAAGGCATCTCATTTTATCAGGTTTGTTGTTCATTCCCTTAACCATGAATTTAATGAAGTGTTTTTTAAATGCAAGAAGGTTTAGAGTTGTTTCTACTTTCTAAGATCACCTAAAAGGTGTGAGGAAAGATCATATGCAACTTCTATCCCAAGATATTGAAAGCACAACATTCATTAAAGATCATCAAACAAGTTAGTAAAGAAATTGTTTAAAACACCTTGCAATTAGAAGTTAGCATTGAAAACTTGTAAAAGATGTTAGAACTATCAAAGACCAAATTTTGCAAAGAATTTAGACCTGTTAGAAAATGACTAGATTTATAGTAAAGTAAACCATAAATTTTATGTAATTCAAAACCCTAATCTTATGTTTTCATTGCGTATTTTTCTTGAATAACTTTCCAACACAAAATAATGGGGTCATTTCGAGTTCGAGAGAAAAAGTTATGGCCTCTAGAAGATAGGTTATGCACACAACTTAACACTAGCGTGTCCAAAATGACATATACAAGCCCCTAATGATATATACATGCCCATAATGACATATACATGCCTAGATTGACACATACATGGATATGAGAACAAAAAATATAGTGCAACACCTACACGCTCCTAATGACATATACACGGACCTGACAACAGAACACAGACAACCTGAGGGCAATGTAATAGATACGTGGCCAGGAAAACACTCACATGGGGGGGAAGGTCACACCAACGTGTCAAGGAAGCATGGATGAAGCCAATACAACACATACATGGCCCTAATGATGATACACGACCATATCAACACACACACACCCTTCTCAACACACACAGACATGAGAATCTGACATCAACAAACTCAAAAGGGTCAATTTTTTGGTATCTAAGCTCAAAATTAACAACAACCCATATCTTCCAAACATACAAATGAGACTCTACATATGTAAATTTATAAAAATACCTCAATAAATTCAAGTTATTTAACATGTGCATAATAAAGGTTAGCCAAAATTGAGATAAAGATAACAAAACTTGACGTCAAATGCTAAGGACATTGGAGTAAGTCCCATTGGGTGTGTCATATGTGTTCATAATAAAATTTCATTGCTAATCAAAATAAGCTAAAACATGGTAACTTTAAAGCAAAATCAAATCTACCATGGAACCATCATGATAAGAGCTTATAGAAACTAATTTCTTTAATGCATAAACACCTAAATGCTAAGTTCTTTCCTACTCTTTAGATTGATAACTAAACATGAACCTAGTTAGATCATTTAGCAATTAAAGTTAATGTTGGTGACCTCAAGAATTGAGGATGTAATCTCACCAAGAAATGACTACAAGGCCATTTTTGTATCTTCCCACACTACTCAAATTTGAGTGAATGGATGCAAGATAGAGAAGCTAATCCAAATCAATAGAAGAATTCTCATAAGATTATAAAATGGATATAATGTAGGCTCTATGAAAAGCATGGTAGTGTGTTTAAGAAGAAACTTAAGGAGGGTTTTTTATATAGCTTTCCTATTTGAGGCAACGCTGGAAAACTTGATTAATATGGGATAAAGGTAAAACAAGAATATGAATGGAAAAGGTTACTTTAGTAAAAGGTAATATTGATTCAGAATAGTTTAATTTGCTCATTAGTAAGTCATGGGAGTTGGGGGATGTTTTAATTAATAAAGTGATGATTAATTAATAGGTAGAGGTAACCTTATAGAAGCTGATTCGAGGAAAATTAGTATGATTTGTGAGATGTAAGATAGTAATTTGATCCAATAAACAATGGTAATTTATTGATTTAAAGTTGTGAGTGTAATTAATGAATAGGTCGTTAATTAAGCTAAGTAGAAGCGAACATTAATGATAGGAAAGGTCATTAATTAGCATCCTGAGCGATAGAAAGGTTAATTAATTAATGAATATGTAATTAATTAACGATACCTAATAGAGTGGAAAATGGTGGTTTATTGACGAAGTGTCATTAATGTCCAAATGACGAGAAAGAAGATAGATTAGTGTAACATTAAGCATTGAAATCCTGCATAAGCAAATTTTAGGTGTCTACATTTGCCCCTCTTTGGGATGGAATAAGTGACGCCACTTGAAAGATAGTAGAAAAGTATAGATTTTTAATTTTTTCAAGAGATAGAAGATAAAATTAGTATAATGAAGGATGCCCCCTCGAGTGTCAATGGGGTGATGGAAGAGATCGATCGATGATCCAAAAGATGAAGGAAATAGATAAAAGAAACAACGATAGGGAAGGGGGGATAGAAGGTGATCCATATTGCCCCAAGTTACTTTTAAGGAAAAGTGTTGGGATAGAAGGAGAATGATATAGAGAATAAAAAGTGAAGTATGAAAATATATGGATATATCTATCATCTTTATGATGTAAAAAACCAACTTTATTTCATCATTTTTCTTTTTGAACTACGTCATCGACTCTTATTATATATATACATATACAAAAAAAGTGTACCATAAGATGAAAAAATATAATAATAACATTTTTTCATTTCCAAAAATACTTAACTCCATGCAACATACATAATGCAACATAATATGAGAAAGTAAACAAGATAACCTAACAAGTACAAACACACATACTCAAACAAACAACGTTCAAGAATGTTGTACCAATGTTTTTGTTATCAAGATTTAGTTCCCAAATGTTTGATTTAATGATAAGGGTTAATGATGGTGCCTAAATATAGGATAAATGTGAGGGAAATACACAGAGGATGTAGAAGTCCCATGAAAAAGTAATTGTGCACTATGAAACTGCCCTAAGCAACATGTTCATGTAAGGGAAAATAGATATGGCAAAAAAACCACCTTCGTTAATGGAGGTAGATCCAGATGATCCATGAGTCATTTGTGAGAATAATTGAGGACCAAAGAAATATGTTTTTTAGGAAACAATGTTTGAGTATGATGCATTTGACATAGGATTCAATTGCGTGCATGCTTCTTACCAATTTTTGATAGAATTTTGAATTTTACAATTTTTTTGGATTTTTAAATGTTTTAACAATGTTTTGGATTTTTGAATGTTTTACCAATGTTTTGGATTTTTTAAATTTTTCTGAAGTTATGTACAAGAAAAATGAAGATGCAAAGATTCCTCCAATGAGAAATGGGAATATACAAGGTAAAATATTTGCGCATATATACAAGAAGAAGATAAGTTGGATCAAGGCCATGAAGGATAGGTTCAACATGATGATGAACTCAAAAAAATGAAGTGCCAAGGAGTGAGAATGCCCCAGTCCAAGATGGCTAAGAAATAGATGATAGATATAAGTGGAAGATTGTTTATTGAAATAAGGGACAATTTCTCTCAAACATGGTAAAACAGAAATCTTATACACATGGATGTTTTGAAAGAAGAGAAGCAGAAGAACAATAAATGCTATGAAAGGATATGGAAAATGTAGCTAGAAGACTCGTGATGAAAAAGTGATTAGCTAAAGGCACAAATTGTGAGTCAAAATAAGGACTAAAGTAAGATTTTGAACAAGGTCCAAACAACACTTGGTAAGATATTAATCATGTTTTCCCATAGAGACCCAATGTGTGTATGAGAAAATTAATTACTCATTGAAGGGAAGATTTGATAGACAAAAAATGAAGACATGCTAGGCAATATGTAGGAATGATTTATTTTAGAAGGAGATTTGCAAATGGAGGGTGGAAGGAGAGCCGTACATATCTCCGCTGCCAGCCAAACATCCATGGCATAGATGTATTTGATTCTAGTCACAACATTTCTCTATTGCTAGCCAACCATCCATAGCCCCAATAGAAATACTGGAAATACCCCAAGAGAGAATTATATATTTCTTTTCTTTTGATTTTTGATGTTTTGATTGATTTTGTTTGCTTTTTGAAAATTATTTCAGCTCTCTTGATTGTTTTGATAGGGGTTTAAGAACCATTGATGGCTTGATGGAAGGTTGTGGAAGTGATTGTGATGATAACGTTGGCTAGTGTCAACAAATACATCCTTAAAAGTTCTGCACAACAAGTTTATTAGATGTAGATAGTGATAGGATCTCTAAGAGGCCATTCACTCTTTAATTTACCAAGGTAATGAAAAACCAAGTTCAAACAGATACTATAGAGATACATGCTGCACAATGAGCATGAATAGATAAACCAGAAGATTAGTGAAGGTATGAAAATGGTGGGTGACTTGTAGAGGAATGGAAAAAAGGGAATAAAGAACATCCATGTGTATATAATATCTAATTACAATATTTGATCTTTGTACCTTTTATTTTTTCTGTAATGTTTTAATGTTTTCTCATTTTCTTTATATTTTTGATTTTTTGTTTTGATTTTTTAAGATTTTTAGGAAGTTGGGACCAACACTCTGCGTGATATAATCCAAAAACAATGTTTGTAATTTCTTTGATGAGGGAGAATAGGGGTTTTTACTTATCAAGAGTAATATTAAATCTAATCTCGATGACCGTTGTGAGATCATATTCGATAAGTGACTGTGACTTATCTTTCAACATGGATTTTGTATGTGGGATCTTAAGTTCCCTATCCATAGGATTCTGCACTTTACGTTATACTTGATGGTTACATTGGTGTGCATTATTGAATCACATTTGATTTTTAAATTTATGTTTGTTTGAATTATTGGGAGATTTAGAGCTCTTTGGAGTTTTGATCTTAGCTTGAAAAAGAAACTATTTGGGTTTCATATAAGCTAATGCGTGATTTTGTTGATCCTGAGAAGTGGGAGAAGAAATTGGATGTTTAAGATTAATGATAGGAACATGATGAATGGTGGTGGGCTTACCCCAATCATTAATAAAAGGATGATATGATGTACGAATAGGATATGGTCCAAGAATTAAAGAGGATGGGCTACCGGGAGGTGAGCCATAGATAGAAGATGAAGAGATACTAGGATTTGGCCCCAAGATGGAAGAAAAATGGCTAGTAGGAGGTGATCCATAGATAGAAGATGAAGGACTACTAGGGCATGGCCCAAGTATAGAAGATTTCGGGTTACCAAGAGGTGTCCCATAGAAAGAAGATGAAGGAATACTAGGGCATGGCCCAAGTATAGAACATGATGAGTTACTCGGAGGTGACTCATAAATAGAAGATGGAGGGCTACTAGGAGGTGGCCCACATATAGAAGAAGATGAAGGGATACTAGGAGGTGACCCAAGGGGAGATTGTGATTGAGGAATTTTTGTATGTAAGGAATTATTAGGTGATGAGAAGATAGGCCAAGGATAAATGAAAAACCCAGGAGTTTCTCCATGTAATGGGGAATGTGAAAATGGAAGAATAAGAAGAGGATCAAGTTTGATGATCTTAAGATCTTCCTCTATTTTCTGAAAAAAGGAATCAACTTCTTCTCCATAATACATGAATGCATCAAGGTCAAAAGAGAATCCTTTCTCATGATCCTCTAGAGTAATTTCATCATGTATCCCCATGATTTCTTAGATTGCTTCTTCATTCTGAAAGAAATAAATCAGTATGGGTTGTTGTTGGTCGATGATAGTAGGTTGATTGGAAGAAAGAGGTCTAATAAGTGTGGAAGATTTAAAAGATGTTTGATAATGATTGATAGAAGAAGGTGAATCAAGAGAAAAATTAGATTTGGATTTATATGTCTCATGAGTGGAAGAAGATGGGGACTTGGAATGAGTCGGTATTAACCTCTCATGTTTACTCGATCATATAGTCTAATTAGGGAATTAAAAAATTACATTCAGTTAATTTCCCTCACACATAACCAAACTACATACACCACAACTTGTATCAAAGCACTCCTACCCTAGTAGATCCCCAAGTAGACCTACTTGGATTTCATCTTCAGGAGGATAATCCGACTCAGTGTTTTAGCTAAGTATAAATATTTGGTGGGTAGTATATTGTCTAAGCACTGAAAACACTTATTGCGGCGGGACCATGAAGTGAGGGGGTAGGCCCCAATACCATGCCTCAAACTGACACTAACACAAATTGAGGCCTGACATACCTTCGGGTATATCAAGGACTCTAACCTTTAAAATTTCCTGAAACCAACCATAGATTACCATTTCCTAAGACCTCATAAGACAATTTTCACATTTCACCTTTTTTTATCTAATCAAGATAACATAAATTATTTGGTGTGAATTTTTTGTTTGTTTGATATCAACTCTTTAGATTTAGTTTTCATTCCATTTATTATTTGTTTTCATGGTCCTAGCCCAACAATATTCCGGTCAACAAAACTCTAAAAATTTGGCGGGATGTTTCTAATAATCTATAGAAAATATCCTAACCCACATTGACGATGCTACATGTTTAATCGACTAAAAAAGCATCTTTATCATCCCCAACACATGATCAAGAGCCCCCACACTCTCCTAACAGTCAATCTGATACATCTTAAATCCCTGACCCATCTTGTCCTTCTTTCTTCAATAATGGGGATCTAGTCTTCACCAAGATTTTAAATTCAAACCATGTAGCCCTCAACTGTCACCTAACTACATGGGGTGTTCTTCTTTAATAATTTACACATGAAAAGTGAAACCTTGTCATCCATACTACCGATGAATTTTCTTGGATCGTCAACCCTAACCATAAGCCGATCATCCAAGTCCATCCTTATCCCACCATCAGCAAATCTGAAACATCAAATCCCACGTCTTCCACCCCCATTATCACTTTTGACCTTACTGTTGTTTCCTCACAGGACATAACTCATCAACAATCATCATCCTCACCAGTTCCCTCATTTGGTTTTGCCTCATCTCAAAATAAGACCAATGCATCCTCATCCATGTCAAGTACTTTAGTCTCCTCCATGATCCCAACACCTCTTGTAAGTTCAACATCCATCCCATAAAGCATATCATAACCTACCTCATCTCAACAACCCGCATATTCTATTAAAAAAGTAATTATGTTTATCTCAACATCAACACCACCCATTAACACGAGTTCCATCTCTAATGTCCACCCCTCTTCACAAGAATCATCAACCACCCCTATCTTTTCTCATCACACACCTCAATAATCTTATCCCTGCATCCATACTTCTATTCCTTTCCAACATTTTCCTCAAATATCCCAACCTCTTTTCCCCACATTAATCCCCTTTCAACACATACCTCAATAATCGAAACCTCTTTTAAAAACATCCATGCCCATCCAATATTAGTATATTCAATCTTCAAAAACTATAGTCTCTCAACCCACGCACAATATTGATTAAAAAAATGGATCAAGAATAGCCCTATTCTATGTATTCTCTACATTTGATACTTGTTCTTCAGATTCTCAGCTCTCTATGCATTCACAAAATGGTCTAGTCAGGCTAGGGGTGATCCGATCACCTCTGAATGATGTTTTGGGCCATTTTTCTGTTCTGTTTCAGGTTTTACAATTAATAGTTACGTAACTGCCCTGGTGATTATGTAACCATTGCCCTATGTAGAGCAGTGGTTGTGTAACCACCACAATGATTATGTAACCTTCAGTCTGCACATAGGGGTAATTAAGTCACTTACGGTTCTAGAATTCAGTAACTCAACTGTTGCAAATTTTTGAGCTTCCGGGTCAATTTGGTTCACCTTATCCCACGTCCCTAAGCTAAGTAGCTATAAATATGATCAATTAGATGGGATATAACAAGTGATTTTTGGTGAATTCAGTTTCTAGAAAGTTGTACAGTGGATTCTTTTTCCATGCTTTGTTCATTGTTGGAGATTTTCTTCTTGTTGTGATAATCTGAGAGTGAGTAGATACAATTAGAAGGAGAATTCATCTTCTAAAAGGCCAATTCGGCAGTGAAATTATATCATTTGAGGTTACATAGTGGAGGGGAGATAATTTTCTCACCTATCTGGATTTTTTTCATTCTTGGGTTTCTCTAGGATAACTATTTGTCTCTTTTGCTCTCAGTTTTTCTCAGTTTTATTTGTTAAATGGTGTGTTAGCAACTGGTTAAAAGAACTAATTTACTTCATTCCTAATTTCACAAGCATACTGGTCTGTATTTTATAAAGATTAAGTAATTTACGGATCAAATATTCCCATGAATATCCCTATTCAACATACCATCCCTTTACCTTACCAACTATACCAACAACCAAATCCATCTATATAAAATCAACCCCACCCTTTGTCATTCAATCCTCAACAAAAACCATTACAAAAAACCCCTTGTAGGCATTAACAAACATAATATGTAGACTTGAAGCTGCCTCTATGGGTCCTTAAAACACATTATCCTATGAACAAATATGTAATGAACCCATCTACCCATATGTACCATACAAAGCATACCCCCCACATTGAGAACTCCCTAAGGTCCTTAAATTCTATAGGAAAAAAGACCCTCAACAACACATCCAGGCCTTTTGACATTCTTGTTACCTCATAGCACATAACTAGGAGCTAATGCTTAGGACATTCCCTATGTTCTTAGTTGGACCTGCGTTAGATTGGTACAACATTTCTTATTATTCACTTTTCTCATTTGATCAACTCAATTTTTTTTTCTTATAACACTTATCGATTAACATTCTACATAAAATAAGAATCACAGATCTATACACTATCAAACAATTCAGAGATGAATCTATCACAAATTTTTTCACTCGCTGGAGGGGCATTATCAATCAATTTCCATTTTCCCTCCCATAGACCAACTTAATAAAATTATTTTCTCAATCCTATGCAAAACACATATCATCTAAATTAAAAAATCTTGTATTTCCAAACATTTAACGAAGCCTTCACTATGTCATGCAAAATCAAATTTTGCACTCTCAAAGACGGTAGGGTTAAACTTAGATCAAAGAAACTGAGTTTTCGTTCAAACCATCCTCTAGCCATGATAAATCTAAGACATAAAAAAAAATAGTTGTTTGGAAGACTACTTCCAAAGAACATCTGGCCTCCGAATGCACCTGTCCTCAATGCAATTACACACCTATTGGTGAATCTTACAACACAGTGTTTAACAAACTCCTGACTACGAATATGATTACCCTTCCTCTCATCTGTCTTATCAATACATATGTTTAAAAACCCTCTTAGTATCGATAGAATGATTATTGTAAATACAATAGGGTCAAAGGCCATGAAATCGAAAGGTGTCATTCATTTAGAAACGTCTTTCAAGATCTTATTGAAAAATGTGAGTTACAAATGGATAACCCAAAGGTGTCTTCAAATCAAAATCTGGATGTTTTTAAACAACCATTTCAAAATCATGTCCCATCCACCAGTCAACCACAATCTAATGTGATCCATTCCTATAAGACTATTAACACAATCAAAGACCAATCATCTATATCATCAACATCTAAGGCTCCCATAATAGAGTCACCATTTGAATCATCCAATAGTAGCTCTTTCACAAAAACAACAGACGAATCACCCATTACCCCTATGTTTCTACACCAGAATCCCCTATTGAATCAAGTACATCTTTTGATCCTTCCGTATAAAATATTATAAATTCATCTACACCTATTTTATCCCCTTTAACCCATCTACAATCTCTTCACAAGTTTCATAAAAGACGTATCTTGCAATATGTGAAAATCTCTTATAATGACCTTGTCACTCATCATTACATACGTAACCTTAAAAAGCATGTCACATAACCATACACCTCTTCATATAGAAAAGTAACAATCATGTCACGTGACCACCCAACTCCTTTAACACAAAAATAAAACTCCCTGCCTTCCATTTTGGGGCTGCACCCCTTGTCCAAATTATCAATTACTATCACACAATGAAAAATCATTCCTCAGCACACATCCATAGAGACCACATTGAAAATAACCCTTTCAACACACATAAAATCAAAATAATCACCACTTCCCTGGACCTCCACCTCGAAAATACGTTATTCATTGACCCTTGAAAGGCTTATTCAACAGTCCATTATAACATTACCTCCTTTTAAGCAATTTAGATCTCAAGAGTGGAAAATTTCCTGGTATAATTTTAGAGCCTTTTGTGATTACCATCGTACACTAAAAAAGTATATAGAAGAATAAAAATCCCTTCATGATGCTATCAAAATCCTTGCTAATAAATGCCTTCTCCCTACAGATCTAGAACCATCAGAGATAACCCATCAAACATCTAAGACTACTACATCCACCAAAAGTGGGGACTCTTCCAACAAAGCCTGTCTCCATTAAATTTATGCAGTATGTATCACCGCTAGAACATGTATCCATGACCTTAAGACTACCGATCAAAATAAATCCAAAATTTCCATCCCACTTGCTCCTAAGTTGTTTGATCTAACACCCCTTATTAAGGCTAAGGTATCCATCCTTACCACTCCAAAAGTGTAATCTACCACTTCTGTACAAAACACCATCATCAAATAACTTCACCAAGCTCCAGTAAAGATGTCCCTTTACTAGCTTGTTCAAACTTCACCTCAACATTAACAAGACATGATCGAAACACTACAATCTATATCAACACCCTAAGATAACCCTCAATAACTTGAAAACCTAGTTGATACACTCAGAATGACCATTGCCATTTCTTTTGACAACTCAAAAATCCCATCATTACAACCAAAAGACCACAAAATCCCACTTTTCATTACCTCCCAAATTGATGATACTCTCATTAAGAGGGTTATGATTGAAAATGGTGCCAACATAGACATCATATAATCACACGCCTTTGATCAGGTTCAACTACCCAACACCCTTCTTGCTTAGTCACCATCCGTACTGAGAGCCTCTAATGACACCATCACCCCTACATTAGGCACAATTATCTTCCCCATTAAAGTTGGCATTAAAACCATCCATGAAATATTCTATTTAGTAGAAGGAGAGTTTCAATATAACATGCTATTACAATGACTTTGGATATGAACTATGCACTATATCCCATGTATACTCCATCAATGTCTCAAATATGAACACGAAGGAAATTTTTTTATAGTCCCCGCTTATCCAAACCCTTTCAAATAATGTCACATAAAATACTATCTGAATGACATGCTCGTTCCCAAATAAAACTTGAGTTCCTCTAATGAAGCCTCCACTATTTCATCCATCCCATCATCAAAGTTACCAGATGAAACTTCCTTCAATGACATTATGTGACACCTTTCATTGGGGGAGTATTGTCTCCTTACACTTAATTCACTTCCTACACCAAAGACATACAAAAGACTTGAAAAAAAACCCATATATGAACCCAACATTAGAGATATTATATCCTACGGTTCACCACATCTCAAAAAAACCTCATCTATAGAGGGATTGATCACCCTTCCCCACGTCCTACTAATCAACGTCATGCAAAAATATTCATATCAGATTTTGTATTTTTTTATAACCAAGTATTTACACAAATATATCTCCATCGTTGTGCCTATAAAGGATTTGGACTTAGCAGTTATGGACAAGGCATCCATGAATTGATCCTTGACCCTTCTTGCAAGCCACACAAAAAATACGGGTTAGATTTCGAGAAACCATCATCTGATTCTTCAACCAGTGTCATGTCTACACCCATCACAGAACCAAAACCATTTTCCTCGTCTATACACAATGATCCCAAAGATATAGATGACACCATTTCCATCCCATATAATTTTTTTTAAGTTAACACTATCACTTTAGGACCATTGACTTATCAAACTAACCAATGTACTGAAACCTTTCCTCTCATTTGTCCTGAAATGATAGAAGATGATTCACACACTATTGGAATTCTTCAATGCCAAGATGACCAGGTGATCCTCTCACATATGGGAGAGGAGGACCATTACCTTCAAAAAAATTTACCACCCAACACATAAATACTTTCCAACGAATCCACTATCGACGTTAATATAGGGACTCTGGGGGAACCTCACATAGTTAAAGTCGGTCCGTTCTTAGATTTTTAGGAGTTAAATGAATTCAAAACCTTCCTATACAAACATATTCAAGCCTTTGCATGGTTGTATAACAATATGCTAGGTATCAACCCCAACATCATTGTTCACAATATCATCACTTATCCTAATGCCAAACCTATCAAACAAAAGATACGTATGATGTACCCTCACATAAATCTTCTTATCAAAGAAGAGTTCAATGTCTACTCTCTACTAATTTCATTATACCCATTAAATACCCACAATGGGTCTCTAATATTGTGCCCATGACCAAGGCGTTAAGAAAGTTACGCATCTACACCAAGTTCTGAGATCTTAATCTCACTTGCCCTAAAGATGAATTTCCCCTTCCAAACATCGACCAACTTGTCGATTTAAGTTCCAGCCACAAAATTATCTCCCTTATGGATGGCTTCTCCAGTTATGACCAAAGACTCATTGCCACTGAAGACTAACACAAAACATCCTTCATCACTCATTGGGGGACTTTCTATTACCATGTAATGACCTTTAGAATTAAAAATGCCAGAGTCACTTATCAACACGCTATGACATACATCTTCCACGATATTATCCTAAAAATCATAGAAGACCACGTTGATGATCTTTTAGGTAAATAAAAACAACAAAAGGATCATCTCTCCATCCTTGGCACGATCTTTTCCCACCTTATTCAATACTTCCTTCATCTCAAACCTGCTAATTGTGTGTTCAGTGTTCTCACCGGTAAACTCTTAGGGTTCATCATTTCTATTCAAGGAATTGAAGTACACCCCATCAAGATAAAATCCATCATCAAGATGCCTCCTCCATGAAACCTCAAATATCTACGCAACCTTTAGGGTAAGATACAATCAAACTGCCACTTTATCTTAAAACTTTTGGATCGCCACCAACCTTTTCATCACCTCCTTCGAAAGGATAAAAAATTTAAATGGGATCACAACTGTCAAAAGGCCTTCAATGACCTGAAATAGTACATCCTATTGCTACCTGCACGCACCCCTCCACATGAGGGGGATACCTTCTACCTTTACATATCCACTACTAATCAAGCCTTGGGTGTCATGCTCGCTAATTGAGATGAGCAGGGTGTTGATCAGAGAACACTTGACATAAATCACACAAGAAGTCCGCATGGGAGAGAAAGCCAGGATCAAGGGCACGGAGGGACAAGAAGAACCCATGTGTAGAGGGCAAGTTCAACATTTAGGACTTATCTGATTTTGAGCATGAAGACCTATTTTTAGGATATGGTGTGCAGAACACACTAATGATGTAGGGGTGTGCACGCCACACATTGTCTATATGTAGAGGAACGGATCGAAGCATTTTACATGGAGATGAACTAAGAATAGGATTGTCACTTCAGTTAACTACAAGAAGTCTATAGATAGCACACTTGCATGTGTGGCTATGCCTGTAAAATGGAGCATGTCTATTAATAATATGCAACCTATTTCTGGAATAGATAAGCGGTGAAGGGAAAGTCCCCACCCTATATATATGATGCGAAGCACATAGTAGAAGGAATGAATAGAGAGAGATGCATAAGGAGAGATGGATGTATGGAGGTATAGAGATATATGCATATGACTAAATTATTGTATCAGATCCATACATGCATTGATATAGATTGCAATTATTGTAAGGAGCTTATGTGTTTATTAATAGATGGAAGATATTGGTTGAATGTAAGTGTCATTTCTGTGTGTAATTGAGTAATGCATGTTATTGATTCAATCATGATTATTGTTTAAGCTTGTTCTTTCATAGATCTAAATGTAGCATGCATGGTAGAATGATGGATTAGTTATGGATCCATATGTTTATTCCTTCATCATGCTAACATCTTGCTACAAAAACCCTAAAGAGGGACCTGGTACCTTTGCGCGCTTCGGGTGAGTGCTCAGTCTAGGCTGAGTGATGTGCCAGTGCGACTAGGGTGTTGTCTGGTAAATTCTAGGCTGCATCATTAGTTCTGTTACTGATACCTCTTTTTAGTTTTTTTCAGGATGGTTCGCGATGAAGGCATACTGGTTAACTCTAGCAAGTATTGAGGAGTGGATACACGATCTGGAGGAAGAATATACATGGTGGTTCAGCAGTGGATCTGAATTTAATGCACGAACATGGGTAGAATAGAAATATGTATGACAACCTATATGAGAGTTTTTTCTTCATCTTCCCAGTAGAATTATACGAGCTTACTACTTATGCATCTCAATAGAATTGGAGGTATCGCGCACTCATCTAGACACAGGAAGAAATTCAGGCCCTTTATGATGCTGATATGATCTGGACTCATGCTGTGGATATATGGTTTCATGCTGTTATAAATAGTTATATTCTAGAATATTCAATTTCGATGTATTCTTTCCCAAAGGTAGCTGAATTCAAGTTTTAATGGTATCTTAGAGGAGCATATTTGCAAGGTATTCCACTGGCGATCAAGATCTTGATAGTAACTTTGAACCTGGAGAGTAAACCGATGATTAACTAAACCTCACCATGCGTGAGGGCACGAACAAGTTTTGTGAAAGATGACAGACCTAGCAACAGAGAGGCAGAGAGAGGAGAGGTGGCTTAAGTATAATGAGGCACGCGAGAGGGAGATAGAGAAGCAACGTTCTATTGTAGAAAGTATGGTGTTGAGGAGAGAGATGGATCATGAAGGATTTATGGCTCACATAGAAGACGTGGAGCCAGAGCATTAAGAACTCCCCCATTTCAAAAAAAAAACATGACAGATACCCCCACTTGGCCTCATACAAAAGTGCACCAGAAAAGACTACTTGGGTCGTGGGTGCACATCTTAATCCACCTGGTGACCTAGCCCTTGCACTTGGTTTTCCAGTATCTAGTATGACAAGTAACCAACAAGCTAACTTGGGAAGTAGGAGAGAAAGAGTAAGTCAGGGAGCAAGTATATCAATGGCAGGACAAATGGCTTCAATGATATTTGGAGGAACATTCTTAGGTGCATCATCCACACAGAATGTGAGTGTGTAGAATGTTGGATTCACCTCTGGAAGTGGAAATACCTCAAAAACTGTAGGGGTTCAATATAGTACTACTGTCAGAGCATAGGGGAGTACATCTACAGGCCATATTCCAACTACATGTGGAGGATCAAGAGGTATAGGTGGTTCTAGTTCTGGTGGATATGATGGTTCTGGAGGCAGAGGAAACACAGGAGGTTCTGGATCAGGTGGTCAAGGTCCGCAACAACCATAGAACATTTATATGGAGATGTCTCTTTATCTTCGGAAGTATAGAGGCATAGAGGATGTTGCTAAGCATGTTCACATGTGTGAGATCTTGTGGTGGTGCTAAAGGGATCACATTTTCGTGAGTGAAAGGAAAGTCAATTTGCTACTACATTACAAAGGTGTGCACACAGCTGGTATAGAAAGTTTGACCCTAATCAAACTTGCATGGATTATGCACATTGAAGGATGCTTTCTTGAAGGAGTTCCATATCCCTGAGTTAGAGCAGAAGAGTATTAGTGCACTCAAGGATGTCAAGAAGGGTACCACTGAGAGTGTATGTGACTATGATGCCCACTTTAAGACACTTCTATCTAAGTTTTCTTATGATATTCATGCTAACCAGCATGCACAATGGTTTTTTGGGGGATTGATTACACCATTCAGAAGAGAAGTGTCACATAAGACATACACTGATCCATGCAAAGCGCTAGAAGCAAATTTGCATGATGAGGTAGTTGGGAGCATTGGGCACTGGCATTAGTCCATTCTTAGAGGCACATATTACAGCTATGGCTAAATTAGTTAGAGAAGCTATCAAAAAATTCAACCCATGAAACGTGCTTAGGAATTTGGTGTACAAATTGTGAAGTAGAAGGTCACACCAAGGATAGTTGTCCTCATAGAACAATATGCTCATTACTGTTAGAATGTGAGATCTGTCATTTGAATCATGATTCTAATCACTGTCCTTTGTTACAGTGCACGATAAGGAAAAATGTATCCAACTTTTACAAAATTTACCGGTCCATGACCCATGATACTGAAGATTGTCAGTTGATTGGTCATCTCCAGGATGCTATAGACATTGGAGTACGACAGACAAGTGTAACAGATAATTCTAAGAGTAAGAATGAGCACCAGGATCGGGATCATAATCAAACGTGCTATGATAGGAATGAGGGGCATTTTGAAGGAGGTCATGGAAGGGGATGTGGATATCATGGTGGATATGGAGGATGAGGCCATGGTGGAGGAAGAGGTGAGTTCCCTCATGGAACATGTTATATGTGTGGATCTCTTGACCACTATAGGCACAAATTTCCCTAGAATATTGCATGTTCTTTCTGTGGAAAGAACCATAGCTATGAAGAGTGCCCAGACTTATATGAGCATCTGAGTAAGTAACATAAGAAAAAAAAAAAGGCACTGGGATGGTTAGAATCTAGTGCATAATAGAAGATTAGTGGATGCCCAAGATAGTAGAAGGAACCTGAGGCCTTAACAGTAAAGATTACCACACGCGCTGAAGTGGCACACACAAGAGAGGCATTACACCAGAAGCCTACGATCACCAAGGAGGAGGTTTTGCATGCAAGGTACCCAGATCCTACTCATCAGAAGGAAGTTTACCAGGATACCATGGAAGTGCTAAGGAATCTTCAGGGTGAGATACAATACCTCAAGGAGCAGAAGAAAGCATCAGAGACAGTTCAAGGTGATATCGATGATCTGAGAGAAGTGTGCAAAATGTTACACCAAGAGAACATTATTCCACTATTGGGAAGTTGGTTAAAAGGGAACACTCCACACGTAAAGCATTGAGATAGGACAATAAATCCTACATGAAAATATTCCCCCTAATACCATTGACTATGACAAAGAAATTACTATGAATGATGTTATAGATGGATGGTTGTTAAGCAACATATTGATTGATATAGGTGCGGAATTAAATGTGCTTACATTAGATGCATGGGTACAAATTGGGAGGCCTCCATTATAACCATCATCTAATTTGTTGTTTATGGAAAAAATGGACTAAGGCCACTCCCATAGGAGTTTTTAAGGATGTCATCTATAACTATACAAGGGGCCAAGTTCACTGGGGATTTTGAGGTATTAGCACTTGCAGAAGTAGATAGTTTTCGAGCCTTGCTTGGATGTCCCTTGGTGTTATGCGAATAATGCTGACTTGAGATTCAATAAGGGATATCAGCTTTGAGAACAAGGAGGAAAGGGTTGTGATACCTTTGACAGATGGGAAGTCTACACCATATGTTGAGCCTCTAAGTGAGGAGGACTTAAATAGAATTTATGTATGTGTTATTCAGGATCCAGAGGTCAATGAGCCATCAAAGGAAGGCATCCTACAGTGGGAGGATTCTCATTCTATTAGTGATACTACGAGTATTTCTTGTTACAATTGGGCTCATGGAACATATGAACTAGTAGGGAAAAAGGTGAAAAGTCAACGGTTACGCATGCAAGAATGGACTTCATTCTGTTCGATGGATAGGTAACACAGTGCCTTGGTATATAGGGGTAGAAGATATTGCTGCATTTTTTAAATCCATGAAAACCAAGTGGATAGATAAAATTAAGAGAAGAGATATGTTAGTATATACCTTGCACAGGGGACAACAACGTGCTGGTGGGTAGTCCACAGAGATAATCTTATATAATGGGAAGAGATTAAAGTCACTTTATCTATTAGCTTTGTAAGGAACAATGAACCTATGCATATCTACACTTATCATGGTGATCAAACTATTCAACATCACATTCAGCAGTGTGAGAGACTCTAGACAACAGGACAGGCAAGCATTACCACCTTCACTCTAGGTGCATAGATTGTACTCTACTCTACAAGGATGCACACATGCTTAGTATGTATACGCAGAACTACATTGAGAGACTAGGAACTAGGAAAAATTTGACTAAGCAGAATGATCCAGACCTTTGAATACTTTTCTTCCCAACCTCCAATAGAAGAGGCATTAAAATTGGTCAAGCGCTTAACTATGGGAGATAGTGCAAAATCCGAAGAGCATATTCAGGAATTATTTGATGAGACAGAGTTCAGAGAGCATGTTTTGAAAAGGAAGAAGAAATGGAATCCATACTAGAACACGCTTGCCTTGAGAAAGAGAAAGGAAAGATGGTTTACATCATGGATGATGAGGAAATTAAGAAATTGTATATTGAATATTCACAAGGGGTGCACGAGGTCTTAGACAGTGCACATAAGGATACATGCGCCTATCACAAACCCATGAAGACAAAGAAGGTGAATATAGGTTTAGAGGATGAGCCTAAGGAGGCCATCATTGGAGACTATTGGTCAGACTCAGAGGTGGAAAAGATCATTGAGTTACTTAGGGATTATCAGGACTTATTCCCTTGAGGGTATCATGAACTTAAAGGCGTGCATAAATCACTTGGGGAAATGAAGATAAAGCTTAAGGAAGGTGCATGCCCCATGAGAAAGAGACCTTATAGAATGAATCCTAATCTACGTGAAAAGGTAAAAGAAGAAATTGATAAAATGTTGAAATTTGGAATTATCAAGCCCCTTGATGAGTCAAAATGGGTTAGTCCAATGGTGATCAGTATCAAGAAGGATGGATGAATTAGAATATGTGTGGACTACAGGGAGCTAAATGTTGTTTATGTAATAGATCCATTCCCTACGCCATTTACGAAGGAAATACTGGAAGGAGTGGTAGGGTGTGAAATATATTCTTTCATAGATGGGTTTTCTAGGTATCATCAGGTTAGGATTGCTCAGGAGAGATCAAGAAAAGACAACATTTACTACTGAATGGGGTAGCTTTTCCTATACTGTGATGCCTTTTGGATTGAAAAATGCACCTGCTGTATTCTCACGTATAGTTGTTCAAGCATTCAAAGATTTTATTCATAAATTTTTGCATGTTTATCTAGATGATTGGATAATAGATGGGCCTGTGAAAGATCATTGTGAAAATCTACGCTTAATGTTTAAATGGTGTAGATAATTGAATATCTCTTTGAACATCAAGAAGAGCATATTTGCTACACCTACTGTTAGGACATATAATCTACAAGGAAGGTTTACTGGTTGATCCAGCTAAGGTTGCAATCATTCTAGGCTTGGAAGCACCTACCAGTCAAAGTGAGGTGCATGGATTTTTAGGTCATACAGGATATTATAGAAAATTCATCAAAGGGTATGCCAAAATTGCTGCACCCTTAGAAGAGTTACTGAAGGGGAAAGGTACATTTTATTGGGAGAACCGCAGCAACGTGCGTTTGAGATATTAAAAGAGAGACTTACTACCGCGCCCATTCTATGTTTTCCCTCATGGGATAAACCATTTCATGTGCATGTGGATGCTTCTGGCATGGCCATTGGCACTATGTTAGCTCAACCTGGAAAAGGTATTATAGATCATCCAATCTATTTTGCTAGTAGGAAGCTGACTCCTGCTGAACATAATTATACAACTACAGAGTGCGAAGCTTTGTGAATGATCTATGCATTACACAAGTTTCGACAGTACTTGTTAGCAACACCATTTGTGTTTTATACAAATCACATGACATTAAAGTATTTGGTGAACAAACCGGTCTTGCAAGGGTGCATATGCAGATGGGTACTCCTCTTTCAAGAGTTTGATTCAAAGTTTTGGTGAAGCCAGGGAAAAGTAATTCTAGACCAGACCATTTATCTAGAATTCAACTCAGGAGAGGAAGCATAGAAAATTGAAGAAACCATGCCAGATGCACAGTTATATAGGTTAAAATGCGTGCCCAAGGAATTATAAGACATTGTTGTCTTTCTACAAACTAGTATGGCACCAAAATGAATGAAGGCATTAGAAAAGAAAAAGCTTTCTATACAAATGGCATCATTTATGTTAATCAGTGGTGACCTCTACAAGTTAGGTAGAGATGAAGTATTACGTCATTGTGTATTAGAGCATGAGTGTAAGGATATTATGGAAGAAGCACATGGTGGTATTGCAAGAGGCCATTATGTAGGTGATGCAACTACCCGAAAGATCCTACTTGCTGGATTATGGTGGGAGACACTGTATAAAGATTGTAAAGAATATTGTAAGGCGTGTGATCATTGTCAGCACCTAGGAAAACCAAGGGCAAAGAGATGAGATGCCTTTGACACCGATTACTAGTGCTGAACCATTTGAGAAATGGGCCATTGAACTTTGTAGGACCTATTTCGCCAGCCACGTGTAGGACTGGATCATGTTACATCATTACTTGCAAATTATCTCACATGGTGGGTAGAAGCAAGCACCTACGAAGGACTGTACAATGGCTACAACAGCTAGGTTTCTATGGGAGAATGTTCTTACAAGATATGGATGTCCTTTAAGCTTGACAAGTGATAGGGGTACACACTTTTTGAATGAGACAATCATGATCCTATTAGATGAGTTTATGGTTGCACACCATAAAACTACACCCTATCATCCTCAAGAAAATGGAACTTCTGAGGCTTTCAACAAGATTCTGAGAAAAAAATTGACAAATTTTTTTATATTCGGAGAAAGGATTGGGATGAAAAAGTGTTAGTTGTTCTTTTGGCATATAGAACAAATTACAAGAGATTGAAAAAATCCACACCATTTTAGTTGGTGTTTAGCACAGAAGATGTTCTCCCTATAGAATTTATGTTACCTTCCTTACGCATTGCGTGCACTGGAGTTCTAGCTGATGAGCAATATTTAGAAGAGCGTATTGAGAAAATGATTCAACTGGATGAGTGACGAGCCATAGCATGATGGAGTCAAAAGTAGGAAAAGGCTAGGAAGAAAGCATGGCATGATAGAAACATAAGGGATAAGAAGTTTGAGATTAGAAAAATGGTACTTCTTTATGACTCTAAGTTCTTGCACCATCTAGGAAAGCTCAAAGTACATTGGTTGGGGTCGTATGTCATCACTTACATACTTGAATCAGGTGCTTTCCAGTTAGAAGCACTTGATGGAACATGGCTACCCGGTTACTTTAACGGGAGTAGGCTGAAGCCCTACTATAAATAAGTCTTCTTGGTGTTTGTAATAAGGCAGTATTGCCATTTAGATTAGGGTTTTCAATTATGTATTTCCTTAATGTATTTCCTTCATTGTCACTATGCTTTATCAATTTAGTTGTTGTTCTTGTGTAATAAGCACACTTGCGCATGAAGCTAATTACTATGTGAAGAATGTTTATGCGTAGAGGACTGCACATACTTTTAGTGTGGGGTGGTTGTAGTTATCCAAGTAAAAGATTGTGGGAATTGAAAGGTGAAAGGAATAAGCTGCTACGAGTGTGCTTTAAGTCAAAAGAAAATTTCTTCTCAAAAGTGACCAAGGATGGAGATGAATGAAAGGATAGTATAACATAAGGTAAGAAGAGGCCATGATAACTACTAGGAGAAGGTACAATGATGAGGTACTTAGGTGCTAGGGTGTGTGCTTAAGAGAATTCTATGACCAGAGGGTAGGAAGATGCACGCTAGAAGGTTATAGCTGGGGCATGAAGATGTACCACGTGGAATGAATAAATTTGGTCAATGAATGAGAGGATATTTGGTAGGTGAAGGAGTAATAAATGCATAAAAATTTGAAAATTATATATAAGGATGGGATGCGGATACATTTTTACCATTGCACGACTAAGAGAAATTGAGAAAAGAGCTAAGTGCAAAGAGCCAGAGTGATCGGGTTAAGGTGTGAAGGGTGTGAAACCAAGTGTGACAAACAGATCTGTGTGAAAAGAAGCTTGTGTCCCCATCGGTGAAGGGTTTGAGTGAAGAAGGGAGATAAAGATGAGTTAGGGCACAAAGTTTCCACCTAGGGCACGATTAAATCGAGCTAGGGTTCGATTCGCAAATTGCAATGTTAAAAAGAGGAGACATTTGCAAGGTAAAAATGACACCTAAGAAGGCAGCTGCAATAGGAGAAAAAGGAAAGAAGAAGGTGGTCGTCGAGGAAGAAGAGATGGCACCTGAAAGTGATTTTTCATAAATGCAATATCTATAAGGAGTCATCATCGGCCATGAATGGGATTCACCTCTCAGAAAGAGAAAAGTGAGTGAATAAAATCACAAGACCACGAAGAACAAGAAGGAGCTCAATTCCCTACTCACTGCTAGGATGAACAAGTGTATAGGGGATGACATGCCAGTTTATGATGATGTAGGTGAGAAGCTTCTGAAGAGAATTGGGGTCTACCAATTATATGAGCTTCCATATTTCGGGAAGTATGAGCCCTTGTATCAGTGGCTCATGAGTAGAGTGCACGAGGACTTCTTCTACTTTGCAGGACGCAGAGTTAGAATCTCATCTGCACTTATCTCATCAATTATAGGTTTTAAGGCCACATGAGAGGACATAAAGAATGATCTCATAGATAAAGATGCAATCTTAAAGACTAGACAGGAGTTGGGGTACCTGAAGGGTCTGCGCGGTATGGATATAGACAAATTGAAGAACTATCTGGTTGTGCAAGCAACAACACACCTTGTTATAAAGTTGAATGATTAGGAGTGGTGGTCACAGGTAAATACTATGTGGTTACATGTTGTGCGTAAGATGTCTAGAAGGGGAAATATACAATATTGCTGGCTACATTGTAGAATAAATAGTCGAGGAAGCATGCACATGAGGGAAGATCAGCTTTGGGGCTGTTCTACTATCACTAGTATTCATGGAAATTGGAGTACCAGATGGGCCGAAGGAAAAGGTATGGGAATACCCCATGGAGAATAAGTCACCAGTTGAAAGGTTCATCAAGTACCTATGTAAAGGGGCCATGACAGATGACATTAAGAAAAGGGTGAACAAATGGTATGATAGGCTCCATGTGACATTTGGACAAGAGTGGTGTGTCCCAAAGGACATACCATCATTAGTAGGGAAACAAGTTCAGTTTGATGTATATAAACATTTCTACATTGCATGCTTCCCAATGAGAGATGGAGTCTAGAGCCCTTGGTGTAAATTACCTTACGCATTCACTACAAGGTATTTAGAAGCATCTATTCACATATTTACAGACACACACTGACTGGTATTCAATGCAGATAAGGTAGACTATGACTACCATATGTTGAGGAAGAAGCATGTGTATCCTGGAAGAAGTGCCTACATTGAGAGGATCATTTCAAAGGTTTTGAATATTAAGCCAATAAGTCTGGCTGTAGTAGATGTAGGGGAAACATTGGTGTATCTTCAATTAAATCCCAAGATGGAGAATAATAAGTATGTAGAAAATGAATTCACACTCCTAGGTTCATTGAAGGGTAAGCACACAATATAAAACATACCGACGTAAAGGCCCACAGAAGTTGTTGAAGTAAAGGGTGAAGAGGAGGAGCATGAAGATAGTGGAGGCTTGGAGTGCAAAAGAAAGTAACCATATGATAAAGAAGAGTCATGGTGCTTGGCCACTCCACCTCAAGGACATGAAAAAGAGGAAGATACAGAGGTTGAGCAGGGGGAGCATATATTTAAGAAAGTGTTCAGATGCACAAGGGCTCAAAGTGGAACCCCACAAATGGTACATAAATCACCTCATCTCTCTCCACACAAGGAGACCACTGAAGGAAATAAGAGAAGAAAGTTGAAGTTGGATAAAGAGGCAGAGGAATCAAAAGAGAGAGAGAGAGAGCATGCATCTCCTACCCTACTCAAGCAAGAAGATGAGCCACAAAATGAGGAAGAGCAGAAAGATGAAGAGATGAAGGATAGAGACAAAAAAGAAAAGAAAACTTTTGGATCCGCACATGCGACTACTTAGGATGTAACGAGATAGGCTCCTAACCTTGAAGCTACAATTCCTAAGGATTCTAGAGTGAAGAGGATGAGTAGAGAGCACATTCCACTAGCCATGGGGTATATAGAGGATGCATGTAAAATTTTTCGTGCCCACTTCCAGAGCACGATAACACATAAGGATTTATTCAGCTGGGAGCTAATGGATGAGGATATGATGAATGTGTGCACTCAAAAGCAACTGTCATGGTCAATGCACACCCACATGGATGAGCTTGAATTTGATGTATGTGAAGAGTCATGCATTTTGAGATGACTAAAAAAGGCACCACTAGCTAGACACATGACAGTTTAGCCTATTGTCATGTCGAATGAACATGTCATCAATGCATTGGTGAAGGTTTTTATTGAAGTTTCTAGAAGAAACAAGGACAAATTTGTAACAATCAGAGCACTACATGAGGAGCTAAAGAAAAAGGATGCTAAGATAGTGCACATAACACAAGAAAGGGACTTGGTGCAGAAGAAGAACGGAGTATTTATCAGCTTCACAGAGGAGATTAGGGACAATGTCATAAGAGACAGGCCACACTTGGAGGCTAAGGTACCACAGACGTTTCCTTCAGTGATACATTATGTAGGAAAGTTGGTGGACTTGGTACTTGAAGATGAACCTATGCGTATACCAGTGCTGAGGAATTGAGAGCAAGAGGCAGAATGAGAGAAAGCCTCAATGATGTAAAAGATTGCATCATATGAAGGGATACTACAAGCACTATAAGAATTATTGAAGAAAACAAACCAGGCTTTAAATATATGCACAGTTCTAGAGGTTCTTATCAACATAAAGACCCTAGAAGAAAATAATGAGGTCCAGAAAGCCATCAAGGACGAGACATTGGGCCATGCATAAATATTGTCAATGGTTAAACAGAAGCGCGAGGCCCTGACAGCAGCACAATAGCCATACAAGACTTAGCTAGAAGAGCTTGGGAAGCTCATTGTATAGAAAATGGAACTTCTAGAAGTAATAATGACATCAATTTCTAATGTTGTATTGGTTCTACAGAATGATAAAGGAGAGGTTGCGAGGGATGAGTTGGAATCCATTACTGTGGAAATTCCAGAAAAAGTAGAACATGCACTCATTAAATGATAGACCTTGGAGGCCGAAATAAAGGAGGAGCATCTAGAGTTGATACTTCAAACTGATATTGAGGATGATGACTCTTAAAACATTCTTTATTCATCTACATTCTTTCTTATTCTTTCCATTCAATATTCTTTACTGAAATTTTTGAAGACACCCATTTTTAGGGTGACAATGTGATTAGTGTGGGGTAATGTTGATCAAAGAACAATTGAAAGAACTCACATAAGAATTCCATGTCGGAGAGAACCAGGATCAAGGACATGGAGGAATAGGAAGAACCCACACGCGGAGGGCAAGTTCAGCATTCAAGACTTAGCTGATTTTGAGCATGAAGACCTATTTTTAGAAGATGGCATGCAGAACACACCAATGATGTAGAGACGTGCATGCCAATAATTTTATATATTTATAGGAATGGATCGAAGCATTTTGCATGGAGAAAAACTAAGAATAGGATTGTCACTTCAGTTAACTACAAGAAGTCTATAGATATTACACTTGCATGTGTGGATATGCTGTAAAATAGCACATGACTATTAATAGCATGCAACCTATTTTTGGAATAGATAAGCAGTGAAGGGCAAGTCTCCGCCCTATATATATGATGTGAAGCACATAGTGGAAGGCATGAACATAGAGAGAGATGCACAGGGAGAGATGGATGTATGAAGGTATAGAGATATATGCATATGAATGAATTACTGTATCAGATCCATACACACATTAATATATATTTCCTTTATTGTAAGGAGCTTCTATGTTTATTAATAGATGGAAGATATTGGTTGAATCTAAGTGTCATTTTTGTGTGTAATTGAGTAATGCATGTTATTGGTTCAATTATGATTAGTGTTTAAGCTTGTTCTTTCATAGATTTGAATGTAGCATGCATGGTAGAATGATGGATTAGTTATGGATCTATATATTTATTCCTTCATCATGCTAACATCCTACTACAACCATAAAGAGGGAACTGGTACCTTTGTGCGCTTTGGGTGAGCGCTCAGTCTAGGCTAAGTGATGTGCCAGTGCGACTAGGGTGTTATCTGGTAAATTCTAGGCTGCATCACGGGGTCATGAGAAAGTTGTTTACTATATAAGTTGCACTCTCCATAATTATGAGACTCTCTATATGGAATCCGAAAAGTTGTGTTATGCCTTGTAAGTTTCGCAATGTCCAAAATCTGTTATTATATACTTAATCACAAGACATACGTTGTCACAAAATTAATCCTCTTAAAACCATGCACTCCAAACCATATCATGGTGACTACATCACTCGATGGCTTCTGATCATGACTGAGTTTGACCTTGATTTCATCTTACAAAAATCTATCAAAGCTCAAGCTATCATTGATCATCTCACCGAATCCCCTCTTCTTGATAATCAACCACCTCATGAACAATTCCCTGACAAATCTATCAAAATTATCGATCATGAATACACCCCTCTCAAAATGACGCCTTTATTTGATGGATCTAAGTGTCAACAAGGGGGACGTGTTGGAATCATTATCATACCTCCCTAGGGGAATCCTATCCCCCTATCTTTTAAACTAAAATTTTAATGTACTAACAACATAGCCAAATATGAAGCTCTAATTATGGGCCTCCAAACCACTGTCATGCTCGATGTTTAAATTTTGGACATCTATGGAGACTCAAAACTTGTCATCAACCAAATCAAAGGAATTTATCAATTTAAAAATGAGGTTCTACAAAAATATAAAGCCATTGTTGAATTCCTCTTAGAAACCTTTGATCATTACACCATCCAAACAGTTCCATGATCCTTTATAAAATTCTTAGACACCATGGATTCTCTTGCATCACTCATCCCTTTATCAACCAATGATTCTAAATTATTCTTTGTCATACATATAATCAACCAAACATCCCACAACAACGAGCTCCCTTATATCAATCTCATTGAAAACAATCCAATAGACCTCTGGTATACTTAGACATTTTACTATTTATCAAAATAAAAAATTCCCTCTGGATTATCTAAAAACACTAAGTGATATTTCATCCAATGTGCTACCTGATATGTCATCATAGGTGGTTTCCTATATAAACATGGATTTGATGGTCTCTTATTAAGATGTCTCAAATCTCATGAGTCTGCTAAATCTATTCAAGAATTCCATGATGACATATGTAGTGGAAACTTTAACGGGACAACTGTCACTAAGCGTGTACTTGGAATGGGATACTACTAGCCTACTATGAATTAAGATTATTGCACATATGTTAAGAAATGTATTAAATTCTAACAACATTCTAATCCCACTCACATTCCTAGTCGGGATTTACAACCCTCTAAAGACCTTTGGCCTTTCTCACAATGGGGGTTAGATCTCATTGGTCTCATTAACCCTTGTTCATGACAACGACATCACTCTATCATCAAAACTACTGAATACTTCACTAAATGGGTAGATATCATTCATTTAGTCACTATCAAAGCAAACAGAATTGTCAATTGTATCTACCAACATATGCTATTTCACTTTAATATCCCTCATAATCTAGTCTATGATAATGGAAAATCCTTCAAGAATAAAGAAGTTAAGAAATTATGTGACACATTCAACATCAAACTAAGCTTTTCATCACCATATTATCCACAAGTAAATGGACAAGCTGAGGCTTCTAATAAAACACTTAACAAAAATCTCATGAAAAGTGTCGATCAAGCAGGAAGGAATTAACACCTTCAGATCCCATTCACTCTCTGGGCCTATCGCACTAGCATCCATACTCCTACATGTGTTGCACCATTTTCTTTAGTTTATGGCTCTGAGGAAGTTTTACCCCTTGAAGTTCAAACCTCATCACTCTGCATATCCCTCAAATATTTTATCCCCGATGATGATTATCGTCAAGAATGTCTTACACAATTAGAATTTATAGATGAAAAAAATATAACAACTCTCGAACATCATCATGTCTATCAAGAGTGAATCAAGCATGTGTATAACAAGCATGTCAAAGAATGTGACTTTAATATAGGTGATATCATTCTTAAATAAAATCAAAATGCCACTACTCTGGAAAGGATTAAACGTGGAAAGTTTTCCCCTAACTGGATCAATACATATGTCATCACTCACAGGTATGGGTCAGGAGCTTACCACTTAGCCTCCCTTAATGGTACATTTGAAAAGGAACCTATTAATGCCTTGCACTTGTGGCCTTTCTACTATTAACATAATGACCATCATGACAATATTCACATCAAATATCTTAATCCACCACTAACCCCTCATTTCATCACTATGATGATATGAAAGTATGTGGTTTTACATCACTATCCTCAAAACCTTAAAGATGAGAACCATGGATATGTTTATTGCATATTTCACATGGATAATTTCCTTCTTATCTAGAGCCCTATAATCATTATATACATCCACCTTGTCTACCAACTGAAGACATGTCATAGAGAACACGTGTAGCTTATGTACATGTCTCTTCCCTTCCTCAAAATGGTCTACTAGGCCCACCCTCAACATGAAATAAAGTCAAAAATATCTATGGATGCATCTTATAAATAATATACTGATCCATCAAATGACAACTATCAAAATCATATTGTCAAAAAAAAAAGAAAAGTAGACTGATTCGTTGCATGACAACTGCATGTCAAAATTATAGAGTGATCCCTCAAAGGATAGCTATCCAAAAGAAAAATTCAAAAAGTCAAAATTTTAGACTACTCCCTCAAAATATGGATACCCATATTAATGTAAAAAGGCTTCCCACATCGATCAGCCTTCAAAAAATTTAAAATATTAAAAAACATCCTAGGAAAGCTTCCCACATCGATCAAATTTCCCAATAGAGCAAACTTCCATCATTGACCAATTTGTGTTAAAATAAAAATTTTTATAGCTGGGGCATCTCCCTATGAAACCATTGAAAGGAGAACCTACTCTCCTGCATAACCTACACATGTCAACCCTTCTCATGTCCTAGGAAGGTATACATTCCACTTTCGTCTATATCCAAGATCTTACATGTAAACTACCCATTGTTAGTCATGTGTTAACATATGTTATAATGCCAAAAAGTGCAAAATCCTTCACTTTGTTGTTTCCCATCACATATATATCAAATATAATATAAAAGAAATCACTTCACATTTTATCCTTAGCCATGATTAGGACACGTATTGATATACATTAAATTCACTATCAAATATCAATAATGTATACATCGCATCAAAAAATAACATAAACATCTATCAACATATAAATAACACCAACATCTATCAATATCCATACAATCATGATCACATCTAAATGTTACATTTGCCACATCCAAAACATCACATTAAAGTAAATCAACACATAGATCAAAATCAAAATCATAACCATATATCACATCAATATGTAACCATATATCATATCAATATGCCACCATACATCACCAGGAGTCTCAAAGTTCTATGTATCAAAAATATACATCAAATATAGGCTTCATACAAAGTTGTATACTTCAAAAATATCACATCTAATAGGTGAATTGAACATCTTTTAGCTGGGCGCTACTCCCTTGATCACCATCAAGACTGATATCTAGCCTTCCCTCTAGATATTTTGAAACAATTTACATCACCTCCTACAAGTCATATGTTTATAGGTCGAGATCCCATTGTTTCCCCTATCATTTGATCTCCTAGTCTTGTAAGCCCCCCTTTGTGGCAACATCAATTTTCAGTCGCTTGACCTCGTCAAACCATTTTATCACCATTAAGTCATATTTCTATAGGACATGAATCCATTGGTTCCCCTATCACTTGACTTCCTGACCTCATAAGCCCACATTTGTGGAAATATAAATTTTTGGTCCTTTTACCTCATCAAAACCATCATTTTAATTTTCCCTTTACCATTGTTAAGTCATATGTCTACAAGACACAAACCCATTGGTTCTCCTATCAATTAATTTCCTAGCCTCGTCAGCCCACCTTTATGGTAACATCATTTTTTGGTCCTTTGACCTCATAAAAACCATAATTTTCATTCCCTTACCATTGTTAATTCATATATCTATATGACACAAACCCATTGATTCCCTTATCACTTGAATTCTTGGCCTCTTAAGCCTACCTTTTAGGCAACGTCAAACCATCATTTTTATCATCCCTTATCAAAATAGTACATTTTTCCAACATCTATCTCATTTTGAGGGTCCCAAATCCCTCACAACATCAATAAACCAACCAATAAAATTAAAGATTTCATTGATTACGTAGCCCAAGCCATTCGAAATCCAATCTCTACCAACAATCAATCACAGATTTGTTTTGTGACCTTAGTGTCAGTAAGCTATATGTCTCTAAGATACAAGCCCTAGTGATCCCCTATCACTTGGCTCCATATTCTGAAGAAGCTTATCTTTATGACCACATTTGTTTCCTACAAATCATATGTCTATAGGACACAAACCCTTTGGTTTTCCTATCACTAAGGGTTTTCCTATCACTTGATTTCATGGTGGTATCAATCTTATTTCTATACCTTGTCTTAAGGAAAATTAAAATGAAACACACACATCAAAACTATCCAATGAACTTAATCAAAATGGTGATCATTTCACTTTGTCATAATTACCCATAGTTTGAGGGGGGATCACCCATCTAAAAATAAAAAAACTGTCTCAAATAGTTTTTATCCAGTAGTTTTCTGCCACAAACGGCTCGACAAAAAGGGACAAATGTAGACACTAGGTTTTCCTTAGCCACCTAATCCTCACATACACACATCACTTTATCAAAACATATCACTATAAAAATTACCGAAGTTATTCTCATCACCCTGGAAAATCATGTTTTACCCCCTTGCAAATCATATTTCACTCATCTAAATTTACCATAACACCCCTGAAACCACCTAACCATCTTTAAACCATCCTTAACCCATTTTATCCCAGCCTCTTAGCCTCCCCAACTTTCCTAACCTCTTCCCAACCATTTCTCCTCATCCCCATACCAAAAAATCCCATTTGGGAAGTGGTTGAAACAACTTCTAAAATATTTTCCCCAAATTTTTTGGATCACCAATGATTCTAACAAATTGCCAATGATTATGAATAGAAGTTTTCAACTCCTGTTTTAGGGATCTTCTAAAAGCTTTTAAAAATCTATGCATTTTGTCTTTGAACCCAACAATGAATCCATGTCACTCCAACAATATTCAAGCCCAAAAACAACATTTAATCCCCTTAAGGAGAAACAACACATCAATTTTTGCACCAAATTCCTCAGGTATCTCTCCAGGAAATCAACAACCAACTTCACTAGTTCAATAATCTTTTGTAGACATTCCACAACATATTTTCACACAACAAGGAACCCATTTTTAATTTTATTATTGCTCTTATCACATAATAATTTACAAAATCATAAACTTAGATCTATTTTTTCATTAGTTTTTTATTTGTCGAGAAAATCAATATTTTATAGCAATTACCCATGATCCCTTTAAATCACCCATGATTCTCTTAAATCACTAGCGATTCTTGTGAATCACCCGTGATTTCTGTCCATCAATTTTTTTTGACCAAATCATAACATTTTATATACCTTAATATATATCTCTAGATTTAACTTGTCTATTGCAAGCATGTCTCTACTACAGATGATTGTTCCAGGCAAATCACATCCTATCATGAACATCTACGATCTCCTGATAATCTAACAACCCTTCGTGTTAGAGAAATTTTACATCCCCCATGAGCTCACATTGTGTGCCATCAGATTCACACCTAACATTGAGGAAATTTAGATTCAGCTCAAGTTCCTCCATGAAATCCAATAAGAAACTATGGACTATTGGTACAATTACTTTGAAGATGTCCAGATTATTACCATCTTATCCTGGGCCACATACGAAGCAAAAAAAGATATACCTTTTCACCTTGAGTTTTAACTTCATCCTTATCATTGTCATTGCTTATTTTATTATTATTATCAACTCACTTAATTGTTTTGAAATGAGTTGACATCCTCCAAGTAAGTCCCTTTAGATTTTTGGAATCAAACTTTGTGGAGAAACCCATCATCCCATTTTATCTAATCTTTCTTGTTTAGATGTCTTTGATTACATGTCTCTTCACTTGGTGAAATGAGGAGTGTTCACCCAATGTTCACATTCGATCATCCAAAAAATACGACTGTTGGTGAAGGTATCGCTAAACCCTACTTTGTTATGATTTTTAGGTACTTTCCACATTTAATAACATAGACCTGAAATTTACCTAATATAGAAGGAGACCTATGTGGTGAAGGAGGTGGTGAACTCCTATGTGAAGGGACTGCCCAAGTAGGGGACTTAGGCTGACGAGGTGGAATAATGGACTTATGATGAAGAAAATTTTGTGAAGTAGGTCATGTATGAATATGAGAACTAGGTGTAAAGTATGGTTTATAATTGAGAGGCATGAGAAGCCTAGATGACATGATTGGTGTATCGGAAAATGTAGGCTGAGGTAATGGTGTGCATGGTGGAATGCCTTTGCTAGTAAGAAGTTGTTTATTGTGGATGAACTTGAGACACAAGTGATTCATGGAGGGGATGGCTTGGGAAGGACAAAGCTAAAAGAGACCTAAGAGCATGTCACATCCTCTGATTGAAGAGGCAACGATGAATGGTACAAGCATGATAAGGGGCCCAACCATAATAGGAAGTATGACATAGCCAAAATATGAGGGAATGGGAATGTGACATTAGATAGTAGATATTTGATAGCTAAGAGGAGTGCAACAGAGCATACATTCGTAGGAGCTGCTGTATAGATCATGATATTATTTACAGTATAGGAACAAATAGAAGCATTGATATACAAAGAATCAGAAGAAAATGTAGCATGATACTCATGATATGAAAATGCAATGAATGATGACAATGTATTAACAAAATCAACATGGAAATTAAGAGGCCTTGATGAAAGAGGAGGCACAAATTGATATGTATGATTGGCAGAAGAATCAAAAGATTTATTATCATGATTGGGCAAAGGATCATTAAGATTTTCAACTTTTTATTATCATTGACTGACTGAGAAGTAGATGGCTCAGGATCTTAGGTGCATTATTGTCAATGAGCTCTTGAATAATATGCTTGAGTTTGAAATAGTGATCAGTAGAATTCCCAATGTATTGTAGATAATAACATCATGTATTTTCATCATAGTTGTGGCCACGGGGGTCAGAGGGATCGAGATTGAGTGGTGGAGGAAGAGTGATAAGATTGATTTTGATGAGCTATGGTAATAGAAATTGAGGTACACATGGTAACTTGTTGTTAACAAAATTTTCTTGCTACTATATTATATTAGTGAAATGGTACCAAAGAAAACAAACAACTCTAATATGAGATGGTTAAAATCTACCTCTAGATGAGATGATGGATACATGTGAAAAATATCCTCCTCGTAGTGAGCTTGATTACCTGCACAACAAAGAGAAACTCAACAGAAAAGGATTAGTAGATTGGATGGTGGGTTACCCAACAATGATGGTCCTGAGAAGTGAAAACTTCCTAGGATGGATGTCAACCCACTTTTTGATAAAAGATAGATAAAATAATGATGAATAAGTGATAATAAAATATGAATTGAAACAGAAAATCAGAGATGTATTAGAAAAGATAAGATGTAGATGTGATAACAGTAAATGATAAAAAATGATCCAAAATTGATCGGGTCGAGGATGACCCAAGATTGTAGGGTACAATCAACAATGATTGGGAAAAATAGGCCAAAAATAGATGCAAAAAAGATATATTTGAAGGGGTTGTTATGAAACCAACTTGGAATTGAAAATGATGCTGAGATGAGACATGAAATCTGGATCTAATGAGAACATAAAGGATGCAATAAAATTGATGAGAATGAGAACTGCTGACAGGGTCAACGACAACTGGTCCCGAGTAGTGATGAATGGATGTGATGAAGATGAGATCTGAAGCTTCAAGTGTGTAGAATAACAAGATTGGGGGTTATGAGGGACAAGGATGGATGGGAATGATGACCCATAGAAAGAAAATAGAGATGAATGATACAGAAACAAGGCTATGAGATGGTTGATGGACCTGTAATAATGATGGGGGATGATGAAAGGATAACAATGGTATATCCAAACATGTAAAAGAGATAGAGAACTTTAAATATCCAATGATAAGGCACAAGATCTCCAAAGTAACTCCAAGATAGTGAAAATATTTGTAAAGAAGAGTAAGAAACGAAGGAAAGATCGCAAGAAATCTCAAAGTCTCAAAAGTTACATCTTGGTGAGAGGAGGGGTATGGTCGTATTTATAGGGTCGATGGAAACCAAGACAATCCATTGATTTGGGTGGTGGGGGATTGATAAACTTGACACAATGAGCCCATATGAGGTGAGATTAGGGTTTTGGGTGGTAAATATGGGTTAGGGTTGTCTAGGGGAGATAAAGAGTGGTTGGGAGATAAGAAAGAATTAAATGGGGGTATATAGGAATGTAGATATGATAAAAATGAGGTTTAGGGAAGATAAGATAATTAAACGATGATTTAAGATTAATCAATGATGATTAGGGATGTTTAGGGAAGACAAATAAATGATATGATTAGGATGGGATTAAGGTGGAAAATAATGATTAAAGGGATAAATCATATTTAGAAGGGAAAGAGGGGTATGTATGTGGAAAATGACAATCAAGAGGAGAGAACATGAGATGAGGGACAAGGGATACCAAAAATTTGTGTCTACACTTGGTAAAGGTATGCTTTGGAGGTTGTAATTGTAGCTTTTTAGGTGTGGAAACAACATTAACAATTACTTTTGCTTAAGTGGGATTAGGATACGGTTTGAAAGTATATTTAGATTGAAAATGATTAGAGGATGAGGGTGAAACATTATCATAGTATTTTAATTTTCCCATAGATAAGAGTTTTCCTTCACACATTTTAAGTGTATGGAATAATTGATCAAATGAAGGAGAGGTATTAAAGATAATACTCTCTTAAAGTGGAGGTAAGAGACTTTGAACAAAAAGATCTTACAATTCAGAATTAGTGAGTACATTAGTCATCTTAGTAAGGTTGTTCTTAAAATGCAAAACATAGTCTGTTGGACGCTCATCAGATCCTTGTTTGACTTGAGAAAGTTGTGCTTAAGAAATTTTGGTGCCGATATTGATAGAAAAATGTGTAAGGAAAGCATCGACTAAGTATGTGAAGGAAGTTATCGAATGAACAAGTTTATCATAAAACATACCCATGGCATAATATTGTAGACTTCTAGGAAATATCTTAGCTAACAATGTATGATCATCCACATAGTCAAGACATGCCACATGAAAATATCGGAGATGCTCTTGAGGGTCACCATGGACATTGAAGGTGGGTAGCTTAGGGGTGAAAAAGTTAAGAGGTAGTTGGTAAATGGATATGGTGGGTGGAAAAGGGGTGTGAAGGAGTAAGGAGGAATCAAGAGATGGAGAGGAACACAGAATAAATTGTTGTAACTGATGGATTTAAGCTTGTAAATCTTAGTATAAGGAACCTAGGTCTTGAGTTCTAGAAGAGGAGACTTGTCGTGTGTGAGAAATAAAAGGTGGAGTAAAATGGTTGATAGGAGTAGGAATAAAAATGGGAATAATAGAGGTAGGTGGAAGCGTAGAATTAAGAGGTTGTGTTGTAATAAGAATGGAATCAATATTAGAGGAAGGAGGGTTGAGCTCGACTAGGTTGATGGTTTCCTCATGAGCATAAAATAAAAGAATATCTAAGTCTTGAGGATGTTCAAAAATATGAGCTTGGAGGTCATGAAGGCCTTCATCAATAAAGGGTTCATAGGTTTCAGCCATCGGAGAAAAATTGAAAGGGTTTCTATAATTAAGGTTAGGTTAGAGTGAGTGTGTTCACCAAATGATTTAATTTAATTTGAATTAAATATATATTGTTGTTGAGTTGTGAAGCTTAATTAATTCATTTTAGCATGCAATTGGAATTTGCTGGAAAATACAGTAACCGACATCGGTTAAGGGAAGACTAGCATTGGTCAGGTATGATTGGCATCGGTCAAGCAAGTAAGGAACTGACAGCGGTTAGGCAGAACCAGTGTTGGTTACCTATGCAATGAAGTTTTAATTAACTCTCGGGAATTATATCTATTTTTAGAATTAGAATAAATTTATTGATTGTAATTGCATGGCTAAGTTCCCTAAGTCTATAAATGACTATATAAGCACAAAAGCTAGGGTTTAGAAGTAATGATAAAAAAGAATTAGAAAGAACTTGAAAAAGGTTGATGAGAGAGAATTCTTGGTCATAGATAAAAAGCTTGAAGGTAGAAAGTACTGAACATATGAGAGGTGTGGAAGATTTTAAATCTTCATTGTCATATCTTGTCAAATCCTTTGGATAATAGATTGGCTTGTTTCTTGGTGGACATAGCCGACACTGGGTGAACCATGTTAAATATGGAGTTGATTTATGTCTCTTGTTTTGTATATTTATTTTGGTAGAATATCTACTTTTAATTGCATGTCTGATTAGATCTGATATATTGTTTGTACAACCGGTGTGTTAACTCCAGCAACTAGTATCAGATATTTTTTTGAGGGTTTTGTGTGTTGACATATTTACTGAAAAAAGGTTTTCTGATTGAGTGGGAGCTACAACAATGGCAGAACATAATAAATACAAGGTAGCAAAAATTTGACGGCCAAAATTATAAATTATGGAAGATAGCAGATTGAGGATTATCTGCATCAAATAGATTTGTACTTATCTTTTGGATGAGAAGTCGAGACCTATGAAGATGACTGATGAAGAATGAAAAATTCTTGACATAAAGGCTTTTGGATCTATAAGATTGATCCTGGTAGCATCCGTGGCTTCCAATATTATAGAAGTAGCTTCTATAGTAGACTTAATGAAATATCCTTCTAATTTGTATGAAAAACCTAGTGCTTTAGATAAATTTTATTTGTTTAAGAAACTATTTAGTTCTAAGATTCATAAAGGTGAATCTGCCTCTAGTCAGTTGAATGATTTCCAATCTATAGTAAATCAGTTAAAATTTGATTGCTATACCATTTGATGATGAAGTAAAAGAACTTTTATTCTTATGTTCTTTTCCTGATAGTTGGTACAACTTAGTAATGGCTGTTATTAATACAAAATCTGCTAATAATATTTTGAATTTTGATGATGTGTTTAGTATAATCTTGAATGAAGAAATTTGCAAGAAGAGTACAGAGGAAACATCATCTAGAAATGCTTTGAATGTAGAAAGCAGGGGAAGGCAGAAGGAGATATCCAAGAGTAAGAGTAATGGGAAATCAAAGTCAAGGGAAAGTAGATCTAAATCTAGAAGTAAGGGAATTACTTGTTGGAAATGTGGAAAGAAACGACATGCAAAACAATATTGTTGGTTAAAGGATAAAGATAATCTAAAACTAGACAAAGGTAAAGAGGTGAATCTTGCTTCATCAAAGGTAATGCAAGATTCTCTTATTCCTTCTTTGGACAATATAATTGAATCATGGGTTTTAGATTCAGGAGCTTCTTTCCATGTAACCCCTAATAAGGGTTATTTCAGAAATTATGTCCAGGGAAATTTTGGGCATGTTTATTTGGGTGATGATGAACCTTGTAGTATTACTGGTAAAGGGGAAGTTCATCTAAAATTACAGAATGGAAATACATGGGTATTGAAAGATGTGAGGCATGTGCCAAGCCTTAGGAGGAATCTTATTTCTGCAGGGCAACTAGGTGAATCTGGTTGCATGGTTACTTTTACAGGAGACTCTTGGAAAGTCACCAAGGGTGTTTTTGTTATGGAAAGAGGTAAGAAGGTAGGAATGTTATATTTATCTACCTGTATTACTGATTCCTTTTCTACATTATCTACTTCAGATTCAGATGCATGCATGTGGCATAATCAGCTGAGTCATATGAGTAAAAAAGGAATGTAGATCTTAAAGGCTAAGGGTAAGTTATCAGATTTGAAATATTTAGATCTTGATTTCTGTGAGTATTGTATCTTTGGAAAGCAAAAGAGAATGAGATTTCTCAAAGTTGGGGCAAATAATAAGGATCAGAAATCAGAGCTTGTACACTCAGATGTGTGAGGACCAGCTCAAGTAGCTTCTCATGGAGGATCCCAGTATTATGTTACTTTCTTTGATGATGCTACAAGAAAGGTATGGGTTTATTGTATTAAACGTAAATATGATGTTTTTGAGACTTTTAAAAGATGGAAAGCCCTTGTTGAGAATGAATCAAATTCTAAGTTAAAGTGCCTTAGATCTGACAATGGTGGTGAATACTATAGCAAGGATTTCAATGATTATTGTTTAGTGAATGGGATACATAGAGAAATAATAGTTCCAAGAACACCACAGGAGAATGGTGTTGTAGAAATAATGAATAGGATAATCATGAAACATGCTAGAAGTATGAGGATACATTCTGGATTGACCTTGCAGTTTTGGGCAGAAGAAGTCGATACAATGGTTTATTTGATTAACCGTGGCCCTTCAAGTTCACTAGATGGAGGAATACCAGAGGAATCTTGGACCAGAAAAGAGGTAGATCTTTCTTTTCTTAAAGTTTTTGGTTCATAAGCTTTTTTGCATGTTGATAAGGAAAATAGAAAAAAGTTAGATGTAAAATCCAAGAGGTGCACTTTCATTGGTTATGGATCTGGTGATTTCGGTTTCCATTTTTGGGATTTAGAGAATTATAAAATTATTAGGATTCATGATGTTGAATGGAATCAAAAGAGAATGTAGAGGGATCAAATTTTGGTACCCAAGGATGAGAAAATTGAGAATTTTATTGATGAAAATGAACTCTCAGGTTTTAAAGAAACACCTACAAAAATACGTAGTAACCGTGGTTGATTATTCCCTTACTGGAATCGGTCAGATGAACCACCGATGGTTATAGAGGATCAGAATCGGCATCCTTTAGTTCAACCAACATCGGTTAGAGGTAACTGGATTTGGTCACTGTCAGAAGTAGATTCTAATGTTCAGGTGGCCCATATTGAGCCTCTGGTACCCCAAAATCCTATGAGAAGGTCACAAAGGGTAAGTAAACCTCCATCACATATTCTCTATTTTATTTATTGTTGACTGATAATGGTTAACCAGAAATTTTTGAATAAGCAATACAGGATGAGACTTACGTTCAGTGGGAGCATGGCATAGATGAGGAGATGGACTCCTTGGAATAGAACTAGACTTGGGATTTGTTTAAGTTTCCAATAGGTAAGAGGACATTGAAAAATAAATGGGTTTACAGGATTAAGGAAGAAAATGGTGGACAGAAAAGGTACAAGGAAAGACTTGCAGTAAAGGGATTTGCACATAAAGTAGGTATTGACTTTGGTGAAATATTTTCTCTTGTTGTTAAGATGACTTCTATTCATACTGTATTGAGTTTAGCTATAGTAGAAGATTTGCACTTAGAGAAGCTAGATTTGAAGACATATTTCCTTCATGGTGATTTGGATGAAGAAATTTATATGCAGCAGCAACTTGGGTATGAATTCAATGGTAAGGAGAAACTAGTGTGTAAGTTGAAAAAGAGCCTATATGAACTCAAGCAAGCTCCAAGGTAATGGTACATGAGGTTTGATAGTTTTATGTATGAGTATGGTTACTTGAGATGTGCATACGACCATTGTGTTTATTTCAAGAAGCTTGAAAATGGGAGCTATATTATTTGTTTACTGTATGTGGATGATATGCTTATTACAGGATCTAGTATGCATGACATTGGTGAGCTCAAGAGAAATCTAGCTCACACATTTTCTATGAAGGATTTAGGATCTATAAAAATAATCCTTGGCATAAAAATTCATAGAGATAGGAAAAACAAGAAATTTTATTTATCTCAGGAGTATTATATCTACAAGGTGTTAGAAAGGTTCAACAGGTAGAATGTAAAACCTGTTAGCACACCTATGGCTGGACACTTCAAATTGAGTAAAGATCAGTGTCCTTAATCACATGAGGAGGTCAAATACATTACATGAGTACCATATGCTTTAGTAGTTGGGAGTCTCATGTATGCTATGGTTTGTACCAGACCAGACATTACACAGGTAGTGGGAGTTGTGAGTAGATATATGACTAATCTAGGTGAAGAGCATTGGAAAGCAGTCCAATAGATACTCATGTATTTGAAAGGGACATCTAGCATGTAGTTATGCTATGGAGGTTTAGATATTTCAGTACGTGGCTATGTTCAGTCAGATATGGCTGGAGATTTGGATGGTAGGAGGATCACTACTGGATATATTTTCAAAGTAGGTGGAACAATAGTTAGATGGATTTTGAGATTGTAGAAGGTGAGGAATTAACTATAGAGGTTGATGAAATGCACCACATTCCAGAGATAGCATTCAGGACATAACACCACTTCAGTAGGTTCATGGCTCAGCTTTGAGAAACAGAAAAGTGAACATTATAAACTGTTTAGTGCACAATAGACCAATTCATTTGGCAAAGAACTAAAGGCTTTCATTAGAGAATGATAAAAACATGTAGTTAAGGTATGGACTGTATAATGGTATTGGAGGATGGACATATTTTATTGCTCCAAAATTTTGCACACGTAGCAACAATCATTAGGTAAAAGGAAAAAAAGCCATTAAAAAGTTTTCAGTAAGAAGTATTGGGCTCCACTTCTATTGATCATCGAGTTTTAGACATTAAGGAAGAAACATGAAGCCAAGGAAGGATCCAACCTAACTGACTCTCTCGCACAGATATTTTTAGTGAACCCCACAATTTCCTGTATAGTAGAAGGAGAAGAAGAGAAGAGATAAATCCTAGATTACTAGGATTTTCAATCACCCTGCCAATTGTAACTTAATGGAGATGACAGTGACGGAAATAGTTACTAGGGCAAACTATTTCACAGGGACTGCCCCATGATCTGTGAAGCATTTAAGGAACTGGTTATCAATAACTCATTCGGTATCACATTCTGTGTGACTATTTTTCAACCACCTCCCTTGAACTAGGCTCTCCTTTAAAGGAATGCACTCTCAGATCTATTGATTGCACATTTCATGAACTCAGTGACAGTAACTCTATGAATTGGATTATGGATCATGGTTCCACCAACACCTATAGGGTTTGGAATTTTGATAAGACAATGATCCCTTTGTGGCCCTTTGTAAAAGGTAGGTGAGAGATTTACTCTCCCTTGGTGGTACCTTTTGAAATCTTGAAGAGCATTTACTAAACTTCTGAGAGGTGTGGAATATTGTATTACTACTTCATTGTACATGGCATTGACCTACTGCCAATCTTTTACAACCTACTTTGGGCTTGGATTCTATGGTGCACCAAGCTCCACGTAGAGACAACAACGTATCCCCAAGGTCTCTACGTGTTGATTTATGTCTCATTATTTTGTTTTGATACATGTCATCTTCCACGACTATCCTATTTTTCTTGAGTTTACAATGGAAATCATTATACATTATATATGAGGATCCTTTACTTCAGTGATCCTCTTACCATTGAATCCACGTGGAGGTCGCATAAGGTTTTGAGACTTCGTTCTTCCCCATGGTTTTAAAAACTACACCTGGTCGACATGTGGCACCTTCCATGAGTCTATCCACTTTCTTGAGTTGACCTCGCTCTGGGCTTTGCTCTTTCACCATGATTTGGCTAATTCTTTTCCCCATATTGTTGAAGGTTTGAATTGTTTTGTATTCAGTCGGAGACTCTCAGAACTATCCTTATTACTTATAGCAGTAGTCTACTTGTTATCTAATTTTAGTGGGCGATGGAGGAAATTAGATAACAAGCCACTCCAAGGTTTTTTTTTTAAATTGAAGCAAGGCTGACTTAAAATCAGGCATATTTCCTTCTTTCTATGGATTCTTTTACTTATTTCCACTTAATTTTTTGTATGGTTTTTAGTGTTTATAGGATCAATTATGTTTCACTTAAACACAATGTTTTTCCTTTTTTTTTTTTCACTAAAGAAAACCTATCAATATCATCCACCGTTGATTAATCTCAACAAGTTTTCACTTTAATGAACATGTTTGTTTAATTTTTTTAAGGTGATTTTGTGTTTGTAAACCCTTAAAATTTAGTCCAGAAACATGAGGATTTCAGGAATTTTCTTGTTTCTTGACTTAGGGATGACAGTGATGACATCCGACACCATGAGATGTAGGGAGCTTGAATAGGAGGATAATGAATATCTGGAATTTTTTCTTCCACCTCTGAATATCATCACACTGGATGAAGAATATTGTCAAATACAAGTTCAACGAGTAGAGATAGATGGTGGTTCACACCACTACCATGTGTATCAGAAGATGGATTACATTTAATTATATCCTCATAGTCTGGATTGATGCCCTCTACTATTTTATTCAAAATATATTTAGTAATTCTCTACTTACACTTGAAAGGTTCAATCACATCATAGTAATTGAACCTAGAAGTGTCTCACATCTCTTCAAATTCATTAGCTTAGTGTCTGCTAGCCCATATAAAGAGGAAACACTATCGGTTTATTATTCTGCAGAAAAAATATCAGCTACCATGAAATCATTAAAGTATTTTCCCAAGATCTACATGGTTTAATGTTAATGAAATTTTAAAACTGATAATAACCATATTTCAAAGAAAAATTAAATCCTAGAAGTTTCTAGCTTGTATAAAACAAAAAAGTGTTATATTTATGGTTTTGCAGATCAATGTTGGATTCCCTAAAATCATTAAATGGTTTTCCAACAACTGCATATTTTAATCTTAATTAAATTTTAAAACTGATAAGAACCTTTATTCCAAAGGAATAATTAAATCCACATGGCCATTATCCCATACATAACAAAAATATGTTTTGTTTATTATTTTACAGATCAATGTCAGATTCCCAATATTTTAATTTTTCAGATTCCAATATATGTGATTATTGGACTCCAATATATGTGATTTTGGGTTCCAATATATGTGATTATGGATTCTAATATATGTGATATTAGAATCCAATATGTGTGATTTTGGAGTTCAAATAATTATAAATATTTAACATTTATGAATCCAAAACTAGAAATTTAAGATTCTAATATTGGCGGTATTTTCTACTGCTCAGACTGGAATAATTCCATATTTAGTGAAATATGTGCTCATTACGGATGAGGTGCACATGTTCTTTTTTTCACATTTTACATACTTTTAACACATTTTTATCATATACATGTGTATTTGACTACTTTTTCATTCTTCTCTTTTGAAGGTTCATCCATATGGGAAGTGGTAGTCAACATCATTTTACATCATCCTTCATCACACATCATCACAAAAATAATCGACATCAACAACAGGTACAATCAAAATATCTACACATTTTTTTCCACCCTAGGATCATCATCATCATCACTTTTTACACTTTCTCCTCTCTAGTTTCCACACTTCATATTTTTAGCACTCTATGCTTTTTCTTGTCCCTTGGCACACTCTTGCCATCGATCTACATGGTTATTAGGTACACATATCTATTTACTTTATGTTATCAATATTTATCTCAAAAAAATAAAGTGGGGGAAAATGTAGACACAAAATCACACACTTTGGGTAATTATATAGTCTTTATTACATACTACTATTCAAATTATTACTAAGTAAGAAAAGTACTAATTAAGCCACTACCAGTCTTACACTCTTACTTTCTCAGTCTGTCTTTTTATAACTTTTCATTTCTCATCCTAGACACCAGTGGCTATCCAAGACGTCATCACCAAGTGCCTCCATCCCCTCTTGGTGCCCATGACCTCTTGGTACTTTGTTTGCATCTTTTAAGTCCTTTCTAGCCATTTGAGCATCTTGATATTTTTGGTAGATGGACTTTTCAGGGTTAATTAAAATTTTCAAGAAAGGGAATCATAGAAATATAAATTTACGTGATCATAATAAAGGACTAAACACTAAGCATTAGCTATCACCACTTAAGGTTGCATCCAAACGATATTTAATATCATTCAAGCATTCAGTCTAGCATCCATTCAAGGGAAAGGGACTACATTATTCTACATTCAGTTCATAACAAGTTAAATTCATTCTATTCCATGCACACATCTATTTACATCTTCTACATCTAGTTATTCCTCACTATTCAAGTGCATCTAGCACAAGAGCCATCTAGGGCACAATTCTACACACACAAACACGTAAAATTACATAGAGTCTAAAATGTAGTGCAACACCCAGATCATAATTTCACTCAATCGAGTGTCCTATGGGGTTAGTTTGACTCCCCATTTGCATTTTTTTTAGTATTTGATGTGTTTTGGGGTTTTACATGCGCTCTTTCTATTCCTGGAACCCCAGTTCAAATTATTTTGACACTTCTACATTTTTATGGGCTTGGTTACGACAGTCAACACTTTTGTTTTATCTATTTTCCAATTTTGTACACTTCTGGGATTATTGCAAATAGGCTAAGCCTCCTTTACTCTCTCTTGTACTTACGATTTCAAATTTAATTACTTATTTCTTAGGAAAAATATGAACTCATTTTCTATATCATTGCACTGTAACTTAATTAGGATTTAGCATTTATATTTATGTATTTTCTTAAACATTTGGTGAACCCGCCTCTTTCACACTTAGGGTCCTCATACATTCATTGCTCATATTTTCCTATGATATTCTCATCATGGATATCTCCATTCATGATTTCTTGTTGACATATCCTAATTGTCGTGCTAAAATTATTACTCTCTTGACTAATACTCGTATCCCTTCTACTACTGATCTAGACATAGTTTATGAGACATTTGTCAATGTGTTTTCTCAACAACTTACTTTTCCATCTACTATAGCTGACAATATTTCTATTTATGACAATGATCCTCCTCTTTACATACGAATATGCATCAATAACTTGGGAGTTAAGAGGGATTTAGTTGATGATGAGTCTAAACATAATATTTGTCCCTTATCATTCATCCAAAACATCTTACTTTCTAAATCTAATCTTACTCAAACTTCCATCTCTCTCCGTGCATATGATTCTTCTACGCACCCATGCATATGCACTGTCACCTTACCACTCATAGTCAGGCCCAAAACTATTCCGGTTCTCTTTTTTATCATTGATACCCCAATTCCATATTATTTCTTACTCAGTAGACCATGACTTCACTAGAACGCAAGTAATATCCTCTACAGTTCATCGGTGCGTCAAATTCTTACATGAGGGCTTTAAATATTTGGTTCCCACTGATAGTACCCCATTCCAATATTACAACCTAGACCAATCTACTACATTACCTATTCTGACATCTATTATTATACGTCCCACTATTGATCCATGACCCACGGACTATCCAGACAACTTTCCTCCACTCGAGATAACCGTTTGTGCATTAGACATTGTTCCATCGACTCTAGTATCACCCCCTTCTTCTATTAATGCTATGGTGCTTTAATGTGGTTCCATTCATACATTAGATGCCATACCACCTTCATTATTTTCTCATGAGAAATCTGCATTTGAAATTCCTCCATTCACATGCTCTCTTCATGAATAAAGCTTATTGGCCATACATTTCATTCAATCCCAATTGCTTTGACACTATTTGCACATATGATGGTTTGGCTCGGCTAGGATTCACGTTGGATGATCTCATCCTTGCATTGTAAGATCCTCATTTATATCATGGATAAATTTACATTACTATTGCTTATGGCCTCCGAGTATTTCATATATTAGTATTTATCACACATAATCTCCTCGCCTCTCCCCACTCACTCTTAGACAATCATGGCTTGACTATATTGGTGGCACTTTAGATCTTGATCATTTCAACATTTCATTCCCTATACCCTTTGACTGCGTTTTTATTTACAATGATTAATTTCTCTCCTATTCACAAAATATTACTCGTTGGTATGCACATGGATGTCCATGACCACCTTTCGTTGATGAAGAATACACAATGGACATGTACAATCTATGCCGTAATGGATCCTTACTTGATCAACCACATACTAATGCTTACCAAGTCTCAGATGCATCTCCATGTAGTTTTGAACATGAAAATAACATTCTCTTAAATGATTTTACTTGATAATTATTCTCTTCATACACTTGGGAGGCATCATGCTTATTCCCCCCCTCATAAAATCATCAAGTGTCTTAAAATTATACTATTTCACTTCTTTCTTAACATCTAGTCTTTTACACATGTCTCACACATCTTGATACATTTTTATCATCATTACCCTATGATGTACTCTCATGCTATGATTCACACTTGAATGTTGAGGGCATACTACATCCATGAACCTCACATCACATGACACATTTCACACTTGACACATTCATGACACATATTTCTCACATCACATTCTCACACATCGTCACTATCCTCTGATGCACTCTAGTTCCATAGTTCATACTTTACTACTGAGGGTATCAATCTAGAATGAACCTCACCACACTCACTCACCCTCTATGCTCTATTCTTCATTGATCATATCTCTCTAGTGCATGATATAATTTTTTTTTCTGATGATGCACTCTTTTTCTATGGTTAATTATTGACTGCTGAGGGGTCATTTATATATGAACCTTATTTTATGCATACTCATTCACATTTTCTCCGGGGGCACGCTACTCCTATCACACTCATTTTGTATTCCATTATGTTCTCATTCACAACATACTACATATATTGGTCACATTTACTCTTGATTACTTATACTCGCATGTTACACTTTACTTACTATGCTAGACAAATACTTTGTATGTCATTATCTTTATCATTTACACATGCACGTTCACTTAACTTCTAGTTGTGAATGTAACCTTTACATATTTTTTTGCACACAACATGGTTTCCTTGCAATTTACCTCTTATCTATCCCACAATGGCTTCTGGGGGAGTCTAATTTTGTACACATCAAAGGTATTATTGTTTCATTTTATACTACTTCATATTTTCACTAGCATACTACTATATCGGATCATACACTCTTTGACATACTTTTTTATCTTTCTAACATGATAATGGGTGCTTCATTAGGTCTATTAGCCACTATGGTTATCTTTTACTCTGTTTTCTATTGTTTTTCATTGTTTGCCATTGTCTACGGGTTTTTCCCTTTTTCTCGTGTGCACACTGTATTCTTTTGGCCGCTTCGGCCATGGTTGTCTTGTGACATTGTGAGAAATTACCTTGTAGACTTAAAAATTTGGTATCGCTATCCCTCACCCCACATTCTCTTTCTTTCCATCATGATCATCCATTCAAATATTCATTTTATCTCCTAAATTCAATTTATCCCACTTACCATTATTTCTCACCATTTATTTTATCTTCCCTAATCATTCCTAATCACTCTTAATCATCGTTGATCCTAATTTAATTTGCTTATCCTCCCTAAATCACCAATTTTAGCCTTTCTAGGCGTGCATTTAATGTTCTTACCCATCCTTGGCCTTTATTTACTCATTTCAACTACTCACCTACCCATTATCTTTTCTATGCATCCAATCTCGTTCATATCCATCGAAACCCTAATATTCTCATTTTAGGTCCATTTTTCCTTGAGTTGGGCATCACTCCACTGCTCAAATGGACGGTTCCCGTAGTCAACGATGATCCATCTAGGTTGCCATCAACCCAATAAATCCACCTTTACCCCTCCTTGTTCAGGGATACAATTTTGAGATTTTCTAAGCTCTTGTGATCTTGCCTTCATCTTGTGACATCTTTTACAACTGCTAAGCCATTTGGAAGCCATCTTAGAGATATTGTGTTGATTTTAGGAGATTTGGAGTCCTTTTTTCATTACATTCTTAGATCCATCATCATTATCATTCTGTACCCATTCTCATTGTGTTTACAGGTTCTACAGTCATCTTAGTTCCTTGTTCTTGCATCAAGTCACCTCCATCTTCATGTGTAGGCTGTCATTTTTCCCATTTCATTCATATAAGTCCAAATCATCCTCAGTCATTGTCGACTCATCCTAGTTGCTATTGACCCACCTCTCTATTTCTATTTTTTTGATATCTTCCCAATCATCTGTTTGATCCCTATCATTCAGCTTTTAAATCTAGTCATTCTATCCCCTCTGCCACCTTATATCCATTCTACCAACCCCGAGTTACCATTGACCCAAACTAGTCATCATCGACCCAATCTATTTTCATATCATTTACCATTTTTTTCATATTTTTATTACATTTTTTATTTCATCTTGTTCACGACATTCAAAAGATTCCTTTTTTTCATCTTAGTGCATCATCAGATCCAGATCCAGCTACAACAGGAATTACAGGCCCGTTTCTCTACATTTCTTCTCGTCTAGCCTGAGTCATCATTGAATGGCCCTCTGTAGTACTGATTCACCATCGACCCATGCATGTTTGGTTTATTTAGCATATATTTAGATCAGATCTGTAATTTCTTTACTTTTCTGTATTTTAGATTCTATCATATCTCAGATTCTACATCACATTAGGTTTCACTACATCCAATTTATTAATATTTTCTTTTATCTTATCTTATCAAAAAGAGGGTTGAAATCCATCCTATGAAGTTATTACTTCTCAAGATTGAATTTGTTAGGAAACCATCCCATCCATCTACTAATCCATCTCATGTTTCAGTCTCTTTGTTATACATGCTACTTAGTTCGTAACGTGGAGGAGTTCATATTACGCCTGTATCCATCCATATAATCTCAAGGTACCATAAAACCTTGCATATTTGGAGTTACTTGTTTCCTTTATTACTCTTTCACTAATGTGAGTACTAACAAAGAAAATTGCTCAACATTCTGGCATGCTTAGTGGGACCCACCCTTTCTTGGTGAGTATTTTATTTGTCTTTCATTTTCATTTTTCTTCCATATATAATCTTCTCACTTTGCAGGTAGGAGTGTTACTTTTTCTTGCTTGCATTGGATCACGTTGCTTGGATTGGATTTTGTTTGATTTCTTGTAAATTTATTTTTGAAGATAAAATAAAAATGAAAAGCGTTATTGAGGTATTCCTTATTTTTATTCCCCATCTCTTTCTTTTATTGTATTACATTTCTTGTTTGTTGTCCTCAACGAATCTCCACATTTTGTTATGTGATCTAAAAAGAACCCTTCATTCTTGCTTAGAAATATAGTTTAATTAGAAGTTTAACATGCTGTATAAACCTTCATCACACACATCCTAAAACACATAAATCAATCTACACATCTGAAACACTTCCTCCCAGGTGAAACTATCAAGATTTCATCACCTAATAGGAAAGATGACTTGATGTTCTGGTAAAGTATAGATAATATGGTTGTTGGTATATTGGCTAAGCACCTAACACCTTTATCACTGCAAGACCATGAAGTGAGGGGGTAGGCCCCAATTCTAGACCCCATACCGACACCAACATAGATTTGTGCCTCACGTACCATCTTACTCCTTTCCTCATCATCAATAATCTACCCAATTAGTGGTTCCCATCCCTCTTAATCTACCTCGTGTCAACACTACTAGCTCCTATTCTAATCCCATCACCTCATCATACACTATGGTCACTTGTGCTCCCATCTAATCATCTCAAGAGTATCACTTTCTCCCTTCTATATATGAACAAATTAACATAACTTTACCTCTCATCTCTGATTCCCACATACATGTGAATGTAATCACTTTGTAACCACACCACTCTGAAGTAGTCCAAACCCATCAAACTCCCCCTTGAGGTGCTTATCATTACATCCTTCCCACTCAACCAAATTAATTATCCCAACCACCTATCACTTATATTCTAGCTTATCCCATTAAAAATCAATCAAATGTCCCCATCTCACAACAACCAACTCAATATAACCAATTTTATTACATACCCACTTCTCAAAAACATCAACCTTTATCTCAACCCATCCAATCATAACCCCTCAATTACATTCCCCCTTATCAACTACTTCCAATAAAACCAATACATTCTCAAATGTATAAAACCTATAACTAATCCCATCCATCTACCTCACACACATCAAAGTCTCATCCTTCAAATTCACAACCACACCCATCCAACGATCCCAAGAAAGTGTTATTAAGTAGAATGGATAGTCTTGAAGCCACTACCTTGGTATCTAAAACCAACTTTTCATATGATCAAATTTGTAATGAACCAATCAATCCATCCTTCCCCATAAAATATTATCCTCCTCACTAGGAAATGCTGAATTTTTTGAAGTTCAATAGTAAGGAGGATCCTTAACAACATCTACGTGCTTTTAGAAATGCATGTTATCTTATCACCCATGATCAAGACCTCATGCTTCACACATTCCTAATGTCATTGATTGGTCCCATATTAGATTGGTATAATGGCATCCCACAACATTCCTTTTTCACCTTCACCCAACTCACACAATTATTCATTAAATATTTCTTGATCAACATTGCGCGTATGGTCACCATCACAGATCTATACAACATTCAATAGTATGAAAATGAGTCTATCATAGATTTTGTTGAATGATGGCATGACATCATTAACAAACTATCATTTTCCCTTCCACAAACTGAATTGATTGAACTATTCTCATGGTCTTGTGTGAAGAACATCTCATCCAATATTCAAATATAATAATTTCAAACCTTTGAAGAGGCATTCACCATGACTCATAAACTTGAACTTTGTGCCCTTTACCAAGGCCACCTTAAATTACAATAAAAAACCCAAATGAAAGTTCATTAAATCTTCCATGCATGGTAATAAACCTAAGAACACTGCCAACACCATAGTGGTCAAATCTTCATCCACATCCACATCCACATCTCATGCGAAGCTTCCACAGTGTGCTCTTAGACCACCTACAAACTATACCCTGCTTGGGGAATCTTATAGTTCAATATTTGACAAGTTGATGGTCGTAAACCTCATTTGTCTTCCTCCCATCCAAACATTTGATGAATCATGACCTAAACTAGCATGGTATCATGAGGAACATTATTGTAAATACTAACAAGTTCATGGCCATGAAATTTAAAGGTTTCACTCTTTTAAAGATGTTGTTCAAAAAATTATAGACTCTGGTGATCTCCAAGTAGACAACCCTAATGCACCCAATCAACCCTTGAATGTATTTAAGAAACCCTTTCCTAATCATTCACCTAATAATAAAACTCAACCTTCCACATCACAACCACCTAATGCCCATCTATCAATACTATCGGCCAAAATCCAACCCCATCACCTTGTCATCCATCATCTTGACATCCATTCCAAAATTTTCCCCCATGATCACAACTCCATCAACATCGATTACTACATCTATCACATCTATCCCAACTATGTCAACAACTACTACATCAACATGAATTTTAACTACACCCATTCCTCCATCTATACCACACACATCTTTACCTACTAGGTATAATTCTTCATCTACAAAAACCACCTTGACACCATTATATAACTCCCTTACATCTATACCTACTTCCACATCAACCCCATCTACTACTATCACTATACCCACATCAACATCTGAATCTATGACCATACTTATACCCAAAACATCCAACCCAATATCAATTGAGGCTCCTACCTCATTAACACCAACAATCCCATCGTCATCCACACAATCCAAAAACTCTCTAGATCTTGTCAATCATATCATACCAAAAAAACTCCCATATTCAATATCCACATCACCCAAACCCATCTCCATAGATCCATTGGTTGAGATCATCATCGTTCCTACCCAAGGTAAATCATTGTAACCAAAGATTAAGAAACTTGGCATGCCCATTCAAAAGTATCTAACTCATCCACATAAGAAGTTGGAGCTTCATTCCCCTAAGAAAAACCCTCTTAAGCAATTAAATGTTACATCATTTACCTTAGGATAATCCCCTTCCATTTTAGGACCAGGTCCTTCATTTAAAGCCCCCATCACCAATATATCCAATAAACCAAAAAAATCTAATCCTTATTCTAGGACCAACCCTTCATCTAAACCATCCACACCCTCGACTATCAAATAAGAATTCAAATCATCTAAGTAATTACCACCCCAAGCTCAAACCAAGAATTCACCTCCATCAAAAAGTATAATAGAATCAAAGGACCTCATCAAATCCCATCAGAGATGATCTCCCTTTTCATCATCATACACCGTTACTAATACTCCTTCCACAACCTTTTCTCTAACCACCTCCATGGATTCTTATGCAGAAATATCTCAACATCTCCTTCAAATATCCACAATTATCCTTCCACTCATCAAACCTTTCAATCCACATGGTCCAAGACCCTCATGGTTTGATTTGAATCTCATTTGTGCATACCATCATGCACTAGGACATGGCACTGGACATTACAAATCCCTTCAAACCATCACCCATAATCTTATCAATGAATACGATCTTATTGTTGAAGAGGAACACACTTCTCAATATACCAAATTAACCTCCTCATCTCAACCCCCATCCATCAAGACATTTAAATCCCCTCATTAATCTAAGACTTACATTACCATCCCTCCTCTAACATTGACCTATCCCAAAGAAGGTCCACCTCTCTTCATCATTGAGGTTCAGGTTACAACTCATTCTCATCCCCAAGGCTTCCAATCACCCACTCAATCCAAATCCAAAGTCACTATCGCCACTCCTTCTAGTGAGCCTACTTCACCATATTCTTCATCAAAACCTAAGATGTCTATCTTAGCTGCCCCTTGGCCTAGTACTATTAAGTGAAGTGTTATGAAATATCTTCATCATTCCCCAGTTAAGATGTTGTTTTATGAGCTCATAGAAATCTCTCCATACCTTAAGAAATCCCTCATTGAATCTATTAAGCACATCCCCCCTCCTAATGATGAGGCACAACCTTTTACATCTCTTGTCAGAGCACTTACTGCTTCCGCATCCATATATTTTGATGACACTGAAAACCCCGACATACCATCCAAAGAACATGGCCTCTCCATTTTCATCACAGTCCGTATCAATGACACCTTCATTTGTCATTCTATGATTGATGATGGAGCTAGCATCAAAATCATCTCGTCTCACACTTTTGATCAACTTAAGTTATCTAATTCTATTATTTCCGAAACACAAGCGGTGCTTCACACATTTAATGTTGTTTTTGCCCTTTTTTTAGGCATAATTATTCTTCCCATCCGGGTTAGTGAAAAACTCCTCCATTAAGTATTATTTATAATAGAGGGGGAATTTCAATACAATGTCCTCCTTGGGAAACCATGGATTCACGCCATGTGTTGCGTTCCTTCCACCCTTCATCGATGTATCAAGTATGAACACGAGGGGAAAATTATAACTCTCCCTACCTAAACTCATTGATTTAAATAATGTCACATGGATTATCGATTGAATGACGCAATCATTCCAAAACAAGATCCTTCTCAAGCATCCATGAACTCATATGTCTTTTCATCCAAGATTCTTAATGATGATTCCTTAGACAAAGTGATGGGCCCTCTTTCACTAGAGAAGTATCATCCTCTCACAATTAACACCTTTCCCACACCTCATAAACTTGACAGACCCGATAAATCTCCTATTTATCAACCTAATGTTGGGGATGTCATTACTTTTAGTTCACCTCATCTTCACACTAATCTCATCTATGGTGGCGATGATCACCCTTCCTCACACATTGACAGTAAACCGTATACCAAACCATACAACAACGTATTTGAATTTATATACAAGAAATAATTTTCCTACACCTACCTCCATCACTGCACCTGGAAAGGATTTGGAATGGGGCACTATGAAAAAGACATGCTTGACCTTGTCATTGATCAATCTTGCAAACCCCATGAAAAGTTCAGCCTAGGATTCAAAGAAGTATCTGAAAATCCTCTCCTGCCATATTTGGATCTCATGGACATTGATCCCCCATCTTATCCATCCCACAAGGTTATGGATATAGTTGACGCCGTTTCCATCTCCTCCACCTTTTTCTTAAGTTGCACCATCACCTCGGGACTGGTCACTTATGAATGTGATGGTGAAACTAGGTTCCTTCCTCTTCAACATCTAGATATGATAGAAGAAGACTCTTCTACCAAAGAATTTCTTCAATACACTAATGACACTACCATTCTTTCATATATGGGGGAATAATATTGCTATCATCATAAGTCTTTACTGCCAGACACATCCACCCTTCTTAATGAATCCACTATCGACATCAACATAGGGAATCCATAGGATCCTCACATTCTCAAAGTGGGTCAATCCCTTGATTTGCAGGAGATTGAATCTTTTACCACTTTCCTTTCTCATCATAGCCAAGATTTTTCATGGTCGTACTCCTACATGCTAGGCATCAGTCCATCCATCGTTGTCCATAACATTGTCATCTTTCTCGAAACTAAGCCGATTAAGCAGAAGCTTCACCACATGTACCCTCGAGTTACCATCCTTATCAAAGAGTAGCTACAATGCCTCCTTTCTACTAATTTCATCATTCCCATTGACTATCCACAGTGGGTTTCTAACATTATACCCATTTCCAAAGTTATGGGAAAGCTTCGTATCTGTACTAATTTTTGAGACCTTAATCTCTTTACCCTAAAGATGACTTTCCCCTTCCCAACATTGACCAAATCGTTGACCGTACCACGGGCCATGAGATGTTATCTCTTATGGATGGTTTCTAGAGATATAATCAGATCTTAATTGCACTAGAAGATCAACATAAGACCTCTTTCATCACTCCTTGGGGGATCTTTTACTATCGTGTTATACCCTTCGGTTTGAAAAATGTCGGAGCCACCTATGAGTGAGCTATGTCTTAAATTTTTCACAATATCATCCATAAGACTGTAGAATATTACGTTGATGAATTTTTGGGTAAATACAAGCATCACTGTGATCATCTCACCATCCTTGAAATCATTTTTGAGGGCCTTAGAAATTCCTTCCTTCACCTTAATCCAGCCAAATGCATATTTGGAGTGTTAACCTATAAAATCCTTGGATTTATCATTTCTACCAGGAATATTGAAGTTGACCCCGCTAAGGTCAAGGTTATCCTCAAGATCCCCCCTCTTTCTAACTTGAAGCAACTTCTGAGTCTCCAAGGCTGACTTCAATTAGTCCACCATTTGATCTGACAACTTTCAGATCATTTTTAACCCTTTCATCACCTTTTTTGTAAAGACATCGAATTCAAATGAGATGATAACTACTAAAAATCCTTTGATAACCTCAAACAGTATCTCCTATCCCCACATGTACTTACACCTCCATGTGAGGGTGATCCTTTTTATCTTTTGTCTATACTTTCAACCATGCTCTAGGAGCCTTGTTCACACATCATGATGAGAAAGTTAGGGAACATGTTATTTATTATATTATTCACACCCTTCACGATTATGAAACTAACTACACTGAAGCTGAAAATATGTGTTGTGCCCTTTTCTTCACTACCCCTAAGCTTCATCATTATCTTCTCAATCATAAGACTTATGTCGTCACTAGCTTTCACCTTCTCAAGACCATGCATTCTAAACCTTATCACAATGATCACATCACTCGATGGCTCATGCTCATGAATTTTTTTGACCTAGAGTTCAATTCTAAAAAATTAATCAAAGGCCAAACTATCATAGATCAACTAGCCACCGCCTCTCTTTCTAATAATTTCCTTCCTCATGATTAATTTCTAGATGAATCCATTAAAAAATTTCAACATGATTTTTCTCCTCTTAAGATGACACTATTCTTTGATGGCTTTAAGTGTTAGCAGAGGGGAGGCACTGACGTCATTATCATTCCTCCTTGGGACACTCCTATTCCTATCACCAATAAGCTTAATTTTGAATGCAAAAACAATATGGACAAGTATGAAGCCCTCATCTTAGGCCTTGAAACTTCCTTCTTACTTGGCGTTGAATTTCTTGACATCTATGGGGATTCTCAACTTATCATCAATCAAGTCAAGGGTATCTATCAATGTAAAATGTCATCCTTCAAAAGTATAAGGACATTGTTGAATTCCTCCTCGAGGCATTTGATTTCTACACCATTCAGACTATCCCTCATTCATATAATCATTTCACATACACTATGACATCTCTTGCATCTCTCATCCTATGGACAACTAAGGAATCTAGGCTTTTTTTTGTTGTTGGTCATCAAGATCAACACTCCCATGTCCATGAGCTTCCTCATATCAACCATATTGATGCTAATCCTCGTGATCTTTGTTATTCTCAAATCTTTGACTATATTTATCAATACATTATTCCCTTAGACCTATCTAAAAATGATGGGAGGTATTTTCTTCAACATTCTAACCTCTATGTCATCTTTGGTGGCATCCTGTACAAGCACAGATTCGATGGCATTTTGTTTCATTGCCTTAAATCTCATGAATCTATTTGTGCTATCCAAGAATTCCATGAAGGTATCTATGGTGGCCATTTTAGTGGTTTGGCTGTCACCAAACATGTCCTTCACATGGGTTATTATTTTCCCTCTCTCAATTAAGAATGTTGTGATTATTTTAATAAATGCATTAAATGCCAATAACATTCCAATCTAATATGTATTCCTAGTTAGGCCTTATAGCCGACTCAATACCTTTGGCCTTTATCATGATGGAGCCTCGACCTCATTGGCCTTATCAATCCATATTCTTCCCAATTCCATCATTCTATCATCACCACTATTGAATACTTCACCAAATGGGTGGAAACAATTCCACTCACATAAACCAACGCTAATCAAATCATCATTTTTTATATTAGCATATCATTTATCACTTTGGCATTCCTCATAAGCTCATCATGGAAAAGAGAAAGTACTTCAAAAAAAGGACCTCAAGAAGCTTTATGAATCATTTAACATCAATCTTAGCTTCTCTTTTGCATATTATCCTCAAGCTAACGGTCAAGCCGAAGCCACTAACAAAACTCTTTGTAACATCCTTGCCAAGACTATTGATAAATTTGGTTGTGATTGGCATCTTCATATCCCCTTCGCTCTTTGGGCTTATCGGACTAACATTCATGCCTCTATGGATGCTACTCCTTTCTCTCTCATTTAAATTCTGAGGCCATTCTTCCTCTTGAATTCCAAATCCCATCCTTATGTGTTTCTCTTCGTGACTTCATCTCTGATGAATATTATCACCAAGAGCATCTAGCACAGCTTGAGTTGTTAGATGAAATTCACCTTCTTGCTCTTGAACATCATCATGTCTATCAAGAGCACATCAAATGTGCTTATAAAAAACATCTCAAAGAACACAATTTTAACATTGGTGACCTTCTACTTAAATAAAATCAAAACATCACTACTCTAGAAAGGAGCCAATGTGGAAAGTTTTCTCCCAACTAAATTGGACCTTATATTATCATGCATAAGTATGGGTCTGGAGCCTATCGTTTGGCTTCCCTTGATGGTAAACTAGAAACACAACCTCTTAACACATTAAACTTGTGGCCTTTATATTGTTAACATACCTTCCATTGTGAACTTAGTCATCTTAGTGGTCATCCATCCAACATTAGCAATTTCCATATTTCATCATAATGATACGAAATTATGTGGTCTATTGTCACCTTCCTATATATGACCTTGAATATGGGCACCACGAATCTGCTCATAGCATATTCCTTATGGATAGGTTCTTCCTTTTTGGTGAGAACTCAATGATCATTATATCCATCACCCTCTTATTTACCTATTGGAACCATGCTAAGGGTCCATGGGTGTCACTTGTACATTCTTTATCCCATCCTAAGTGGTCTACCTAGCTATCTTAGCTCTTCCATAAAAAGTCAAAATTCATGGATGCTCATTTAAAATTTATCATATCCCAAAGCAAAAATAGACTACTCCCTCAAAGGAAAACTGTATCTAAAAATAAAAATGTCAAAAGTATAGATTGATCCCTCTAAGGAATACTATCACACATCATATCCTATCATCCATAAAAAAGTAAAATCCAAAAAGAATAAAATAAAAATGTAGACCACTCCCTCAAAGGATGGATACCATCTCATATCATGGCAGTGAACGCTTCCCGCATTGATCAACCTTCTATATACTCAAAATAAAAATCATAAATCTCAAAAGCAAGCATCCTAAGAAAGCTTCCCACATCGATCAACTTTCTCATCCATAAGAAAACTCTCCACATTGATTTGTTTGCATCATATTGCTTGGAGTTGGGGCATAGACCTAGGAACACCTACCTATGGAGAATCAAGATTCCCACATATGAGTTACATCTAAAACCCCTTATGTCGTGTTGACATTTAGGTCTATAAGTTCACCTTCCATACTTTCCTTCGTGATCCTTGAGATCACTAACTAGCGATGGTTATGTGTTAACACATGCTATTGGTTGTAAGTGCATTGCCTTAATTGTATCCTTTTCTTGTTTACCCCCAATCTAGTTTGAAGCATCGTTCCTTTGTATGCTCCTTTGTTATGATCAAGTGTCATTTATATCTTTTGAGTAATCACCTATTCACGTTACATTGTGATTCTATTTTCCCAGCATCCATATCTCATAAAAATCTATCCTATTTTATACTTAATTCATAATAAAAAATTATCGTCTACACATCATGATCCAACATCTAAAGTTACATCACATTGTAGACATAAAATCAGGCACTTTAGACATTATTTAGTCCCGGTCTCATACTACTATTCATATGGTTTTTGAGTGAAGAAAGTACTAATTAACCCCTATCTTTTGGCCATTTTAATTTGTAAATCTGTCATTTTTGTTGACCTTCACCGCATACATGCCCAATTTTTTTTAGCATTTTCCATCATTCTATCCTTGACTAGGGCACCTGGGTCAGTAATGGGGTGCTCGCATGCGCCTTGGTCCTAGTCGGGGTCCCTTGATTCTTTTTACACTTTCTTGCCATTTTTTGGGCACTTTCTAGCCATTTGAACATTCTATATTTTGATGGTTGGCCTCTTCAAGGTCAATTACAAAATTATAACAATAGGACCATATAAATACAAAGTTATGAGTCCATAATGAGGGAAAAAGCACTAAACACAATTATCATCACCTAAGGTTGCATCCATCAAAGGATCCATAACATCCATAACCATCACATCTAAAGGCATCATTGGTTCATAAATCAACACACTGACATAGGATGAAGTTTGATTCTATTCTATCCACCATTTTATTACATTTCTACACATAGTTATTTCTTGCTACTTTCATAAAGTGTGACCGGCACAAGAGCACATAGGGCATGATTGCACACAAAAGCACATAAAACTACATCAGGTCTAAGATGTAGTGCAACGATCAGTAAGTCCACCATTGTGGCAGCCAAGGACAGTCTGAACGCTTCATATGCATCTTTCCTTTTTTAGGGATTGATGCTTGTTTTGGGGTTTTATAGGTCTATATTTCATCATTGATCATTAACAACATCCAGTGTAGAACAATGAGTTAAATGCGATATCTCAGTGTCTTGTGGTTTTGCTTCATGTGTGACAATCCTCTCATAATATGGTTTCTGGACCTTCTACAAAAATCATGGTGCCTAGAACTCATACTAGGGTGCCCACATGTACCCTGATCCTCTTCCAGGTGCCCCAGTCCACTCCAACTCATGATGTTTCCTGGTTAGCACCCCTGCATGTTTAATCCTACTTCTATAATATTTGGTTTATTTTACGACACATTCCATATCAGCCTACGAACAACCTAAGTTCCTTCCAACCCTACTTATCAATTAGGGTTTCACACTTTCATTAGTTTAGTTACTTGGGTCACTTTCTATATTTATTCCTTGCATTAATTTACTGTTATTTACTGTTGTTCCTAGTTAGATTAACTTAATAAAATCCATATTTTAGTTAATTAGACATCATAATTCAAACATCCAAACCAAAACATATACGTCATAACTGTATCCATAACATCTAAATAAATAATCATATCCATATCTAATCCATCATCTTTCCCATCATAATCTACATATAAACCCCCTCTACCATCACAGTCTCAACTCTACCAAATTAATTGTCATCCAATATTTAAATATCCATCTTAAACTCTATATTTGATCCAAAAACATCATAACCATGGTAAAAATGTCCTCCTCGTAATGGGTCCACCTATGTCTTTCATAAATCATCTATGACTCATCATAACATATATATAATACATCATCAAGGATACTAATATAATATCTAACATCCAAAATCATCATAATCACATCTATAATCAAAGCTACATATAATTAATAACATCCAAATTAAATCCATAACATCCATAACCATCAAATCTAACATCTTCAAAATAATAAATTAACACATAAAACATAATGAACCACGACAAAAATCATATGTATATATATATATATATATATATCATCAACAATCTAATTACATCCATACAAAAAGTTACATTCCACTATCCCCCATATCTCACCATGATACTGATCATCACCATCTCAAAAATGTACATTAGATCAATCTCAATCTTGGTCCTTCTAGGGCAGGTGCCTATATCAGCCCTAGTGGCCTAATGATGGAAATGTGCTCATAAGCCCAGCAGTGGATAAATAATCCCACATCTAATCTTATCCTCGTCCTCTTCCTATACATACACAACTCATGATACACTTGTGCCGATAAAACTGTGCCAAATGAAAATATGGTCCCATGATCAATAATATCAGAAACCACTCCTACCAATGTCCACAGAAATATAGCACCCCTTGAATCTGAATGTGCGTAAATGGATATGGCCATCATCACTAAACGGATCAATATACTCCTAACTACACCCATCTCATATATGGTCTCAATGTGAAAGGCCCTAGATGAAAAAGTGATCCATGGGGCATCGGATCCAAATATCCATGTCAAGACCCCTAATACACTGTCAACTGTGATGAGAACTATCTGTTCACCCTGAATCAGAAGCCTAAGGATGCAGTTTACATCCTCTAATGTGTCGGTAATCTCACCTGTCTTGAACTAGAATGATCCTGTCCGCACATCCCATTGATCCACCAATGCTATCATCAGACCCACATATCATGGAATCCACTAGGAATGTTGAAAACCAACCAATCTAACTATTGCTAAGTGATCCCACTCAACATCTATGACATCACCTCTCATTTGATCAAATAATCATAGTATTTGGTCTCGCAAGTACAAGGTCTCACAGGCTTGTAAAACCAATCAAACACACAAACATTAGGTCCCTCATCATCAAAAATCCAAAATCAAGCAAAATCACCTATCCTAACCTTGGTCGATGCCGACCCAAGTTGGGTCGATTCCTCCAAGGTTAGGTCGATGCTAGTTTATTCCCGATCGACGTCGATCATACCTATTTGTCGTCGACCTCCCCCTTTACCGATGCCAAAATTTGGAAAAATGTAAACAATTAAATAAAAACAAGCTACTGTTTAGGAACTCACCATCCTGTGGGTCCTCAGGTGCTTCCTTGCAGCTCCTATGACCTCCATTTCTCTCAAAATATCAATCTCTTTATAGCTTAGAGCTCTCGATCGTCATTTTTTAGTGTACAAATGAGCTTATTCGGCTGACCCATAAGCTTATATATCCCACTGACCCTAGTCACTGCTGACCCCCTGGGGTCTCTATCACTTTAACCTAGTCACTGTCGACTGCCTCCAGTCACTGTCAACCAGGTCCTATCCTCTCGATTCATCGCACTTATTGTATTTTTAAATTAATCCTTCCTTTCAAATTATCTTTTCTTCCACTTTTTACTTGATTGGTATTCTTATCACATCCTTGTTGTGTCTCATGTGGGCTTTGCTATCCATCTTATCATCTTTTTTCATCCTTTCCTTTGTGGCCATCCTTGTGTTCCCTCTTTGGTACCATCATTTTATATATTTATTTTTCTCCTAGGATTCATTCTCTATAATCCATTATCTTCCATAATCTTGCCTTTATGGAAATCTTTGTGTTACCTCTCAGGGCACCATTATTTTAAGCAATTTTCTCGTCCCACCTTAGATGCATATTCCAATCCCACCCTTATCCTCTTTTCATGACCTTTGTCTCGAACATGTTTCACCTTTGTTGGTACATACTTGATGTCTACCTCCAAATCATTGGTCCCACGTATTTCACATCCATTTGAGTGGATTCCCATTGGATTCCCTCCATTTTGCAGTGATTTTTTCCGACTCACAAGTCTGTAGGACATTTCCATCATCTCCATTGAGGCCGTACTTTGTTCCCTATCGAAGTGACTCTAAAATCACCATCATATTTTTATTTACTTTTTTAGTATTTTTTTATCCTCATGTCTAGGATATATTATCTTATCCCTTTCTTTTCTCATCCTTTATATCATTTCTTCATCCATCTCTTTCAAAATCGTGACTGAATTCCTTTGTGTCATCGATCCCTAGTTTGAGGGGGAGTACCTAGTCAATCATATTTTCATCATTTCTCATTTTTGTCTCGTGGCTTGCCCAAATCAAACCACTAATAAAAAAGGGGAAAATGTAAACACCAAAATTTGGTATTGCTAACCCTCACCCCACGTTTGTGCTCTTTTCATAATGATCATCCATTCAAATATTCATATTCCCTCCTAAATTCAATTTATCCCACTTACCATTATTTCCCACCATTTATTTTATCTTCCCTAATCATTCCTAATCACTCTTAATCATCCCCTAATCCTCATTTAATTTTCTTATCCTCCCTAAATCCCCAATTTTATCCTTTCTAGGACTTCATTTAATCTTCTTACCCATCCATGGCCTTTATTTATTCATTTAAATTACCCATCTGCCCATTTATCTTTTCTATGCACCCAATCTCATCCATATCCGTCGAAATCCTAATCTTCCCGCTTTAGTTCCATTTTACCTCAAGTTGGGCATCATTCCACCACCCAAATGGATGGTTCCCCATAGTTAGCAATGATCCATCTGGGTCACCATCAACCCTATAAAGACACCTTTACCCCTTCTTGTTTAGGGATGTAATTTTGAGATTTTATGACCTCTTGCGATATTGTCTTCATTTTCTGACCTATTTTATAGCTACCAAGCCATTTGGAAGCCATATTGGAGATATTGTGTTCATTTTGGGAGCTTTGAATTCCTTTTGGAATTGCATGCTTAGATCCACCATCATCACTTTTTTTCAGTCATTCTCATTATGTTTACAGGTTTCTACTAGTCATCCCAGTGCTTCGTTATTACATCTAGTCAAACTCAATCTTTGTCTACAGGATGTCATTTTCCCCCATTTCATTTATCCAAATATAAATCAACCTCAGTCATCGTCAACCCTACCTAGTTGTATTTAACACATCTCCTTGGTTTTATCTTTGTCATCATATGTCCCAATCACCTGTCTGATCCCCATCAATCAGACTTTCATATCCAGTCATTCTATCCCCTTTTCCACCTTTAGATCTATTCTAACAACCCCCAGGTCGTTTGCCAACCCAACCTTATCCACTTCATCAAAGAAATCTCATTTTCATATCATTAACCATTTTTTCACCTAATTTTCTTTCATCTTTTCCTAGTTTCCTTTTGTTCTAGACCTTCTACATGTTCCTATGTCTATCATCTATAGTGCATCATCAAATCTAGATCAGATTTAGATCCAACCATAGGAAGACTTACAGGGCCTATTTTTCTACATTTTCTTCTCATCCAACCTCATTCACCATTGACTGGCCCTCTACATTCTCGGGTCACCATCGACTCAGTGTAGGTTTGGCTTATTTAGCATCTATTTAGATTCGAATATGCTACTTTCATTTACATTTCTATGCATTTTATATTTCTGCCTTATCTCAAATTATGCATCATATCAGGTTTTTACTACATTCAATTTATCAATATTTACTTTTATCTTATCTTATCAAAATAAGTAAGGTTAACATTCATCCTAGGAATTTATTACTTTTTTTGGACTGAATTTGTCAAGGAAAACCCTCCCATCTATCTACTAATTTTGCCATCGTCATTTTGAGTCTTATCTTGATTTTATGCAGGTTATTTAGCTCACAACAAGGAGGAGTTCATATTGCACCCGTATCCATCTATATCATCTCAAGGTACCATACAACCTTTCATATTTGGAGTTACTTGTTTCCTTTATTACAATTTCACTATTCTGAGCAAGAACGAAGAAACTTGGTCAACAGTCCCATGTTTGAAACCCAATTTTCATGGTCTACGTTGTCTTCTTGCTTGCTAGCTTACACTTTATATTCTATATGCAAATTTGTCTTGTTTTCAATAACACTTTTTTATAACTCACTATTCTATGATTTTCCTTGGTTTCTACTAAGCACATTCCCTCCCCATACAGGGTATTAGTCATAATTCAACAGTCGGTCCTTCTTTAGGCCACATTCTCCTAGCGATGTCACATGCACCCCAAATGAGGGGGAATCATTGGGTTAATCTATCACCCCATTCAATAGTCTATAGCCACACTACATAAAAACTCAGTATCGATACAACACAGTCTTTAGTCTCAAAAATGACACAGAATATGACTTGGGTCTTCAATACAACACAAATGCCAATGCCCAAACAAAAAAATGAGTGCTTGAGCACCTCTGACCCTTCTTGGGTGCCTATGACCAAGGGGCAATTACACATTTTTTCTTAGATCAATTTTTTTTGGGAAGTTTACACAGTGGTCTTCTCAGTACAGACACAATCCTCTAACAATCAACATGCATACTTTCTCATCTTTTCTATTTTCACATTGGATCAAATTTAAACACACCATCTATAGTGGTGTATATATTTCAGGAAGTAGTCAAAGGTTGGGGAATAACACTAGACCTTTCTCCCTACACTTCTTCTGTCGTGGTGTGAGATTGACCAAAAAACTTGCAGTTGGCGCAGTTGGTATGAGATCACCCAAAAAAATCATTTTTGGCATGAGATCACCCAAAAAAATTGTTCTTCTACAAAATTTTGAGGATACTCTCTACTCTTTTCACTCATCACAGATCAGGTTCACATGTTCCTTTTCACAATTTTACATACTTTTTACATACTTTTTACACGTTTGGATCAAATTTTTCATATACACATATTTGACTACTCTATTGCTCTTCTCTTTTGTAGGTCCATCCTTATGAAAAGTAATAGTCACATCATCAAGCATCAAACGACATCGACAATAGGTAAAATGTGATGTATATACATACTCTTTCACCCCTAGGGTCACTTCCTCTTCTCATAGCTCTCCCACGCTTCATATGGCGATCACTTCACTGCTTCACTTGTCTACTCGGCATGCTATCAACAACACTCTTTGCCATTGATATACATGGATCATAAGGTACGAATATTTTATCTACTTTATGCTATCAAGTATTCACTCAATAACATAAAGTGGGGGAAAATGTAAACACTAAAATATATACACTTTGGGTACATTTCTAGGTCCTAAAAACATACCAGAATTTACATGATTCCTGAGTAAGAAAACTTAGTAATTAATAACTCCCTTTATCCTCTTTGCTTTGTCTACTGCACTTCCTTATTGGCTTTTATACATCATTGCACTCATTTCTCATCATTTGATACGTTTTATTTTTCTGATGGCCTCAAACACTATCACGCAACTAAGTTGGGACACTAGCACTAGGTGCTCTTGTCCTCCTGGGTTCTCCTATCCCTCTTGGGTGCTCCTATCCTTGCTTGCATCTTTTGGGTCTTTTCTAGATTTTGGGAATCTTGATTTCTTATGAGTTGACCTTTTAGTGGTTATTATAAAATTCAAATAAGGGAATCATATAAATACAAAGCTATGTGAGCATAATAAAGGACCAAAAACTAAGCATATAATACCATCACCTAAGGTTACAACCAAGAAAATTACAAGAGCATCAAAACATTCATCTAACACTCACACAAGGGACGTGAGACTGCTATTTCTACATACATTTCATAGGATGGGAAGTTCATTTTTCCTTGCACACATCTATTTACATCTTCTACATATAGCTATTACTCACTACTCAAGTGCACCTAACAAAAGAGCCACCTAGGGCATAATTCTACACACACACATAGAACCACATGGATTCTGAAATGTAGTACATCTCCCAAATCATAGGTTAAGTAATTATGGTTACCACTGGAGTCAATCCAACTCCCCATTTTCATATTGTTTTATGATTTGATGTATTTTGGGGTTTTGGAGGTGCTCTTTCTATTTCTAAGTTACAAGCGAGCTCAGGGATCATACTGTGACATACACATAACAAAGAGTGAAGTCCAACAATATTGAATTGACACAAAAGAAACCAATTTCCATCCTTTTTTGCAGTCGAGGGGCACCCAACAGGAGTCTCCAATGCCCATGTGCCTCTGACCTATTCCAGGCACCCCAATCCAGATTATTCCAACACTTCTATATTTTTTTGGATTTGGTTGCGATAGTCTGCACTTCTATTTTATTAGTTTTCCAACTCTGTACACTTATGGGATTATTGTGAATCAAATAATTCTCCTTTAATCTCTCTTTCACTTAGGGTTTCAAATTTAATTTATTATTACTTAGGATAGATCTGTACTTAATTACTATATCATTGCACTGTAACTTAATTAGGATTTAGCATTTATATTTATATATTTTCTAAATTAAAGTAATATGTCAAAGCATGTATATAACAATGAAAAGTAAGTGACAATAAGTACTAAATATTGGAACAATAAGACATGTGATGTGTAGAGTATGAGAGTCACAAAGGTAGGTGCCCCCAGGATCGTCAGTGGGACTAGTAAAGAGTAGTGTCGAGCATCATGAATCATGTAAGAATATGTAAAATTCATGCATTCACCTCAATATACCATGTGAATGCACATGTGTGTATAGAAAAATATAATGACATAATAAATATCCAACTAGCATAGGAGATAAAGTGTAACAAGTAAGTAGAATGAGCTAACAAGAGTAAAGAAAACCAAGATGTGGAGATGTCATGTGAATGTGATGGTATGCTGTGATATGTAAAATGTATAGATGAGAGGAGCCACATTTCCCCTAACGGATGTGTGTGAGATGAGGTTCATTTAGGAATTCTCCCTTAATAGTCAAGTATGAACCATATAACAAGAGTGCGTCATTGGGTAATGAAGGTCAAATATGTTTACTAGAGATGAGGTGATGCTCGGAAATATAGACATGAAGCATGAATTGTGAAGTGTAGTAACTAAGATGATAGAGACACTACATAATGATAAGGGGGAGAAAGTATGATGTCCCCAAGTGTGCGAGTAATAGAAGGCTATCCGATAATAGTGAAGAGTGAGGGCCCCTTATCTGGTATCCAAGAAAGAGAATACATGTGACCATGGTCTAGGACCAGTGGTGTAGGAGAATATTTATGTATGTGAGGGATACTGATGTGGTAAAGGAGGTGGAGAACACCTCTAGGAAGGGGCTGCCTAGGTAGGGGACTTAGGCTGATGGGGTGGAATCATAGACTAGTGAGGATGACATGGTCATGATGTAGGCCGTGTAAGAATGGGAGAGCTAGGTGCAAATATATATCTATACTTGAGAGGTACAAGAGGCCTAGATGTCGGGAATGGTGCTGAAATAGAGGCAAGAGTGGGCCAAGCTTATGATGTACATTGTGGAATACCTTTGATGGTGAAAAATTGTTTATTGTGAATGAAATTAAGGAAAAAATGGAGCATGGAAGGAATAACATGGGTATATTAGAGCCAAGGGATACCTAAGACCATATCACAACACTTGATTTCAAAAATAATGAGTAATGCTGTAGTTATGGTAACAGATCCGATAGTAATAATAAGGATGACACATTCATAAGAATTGGGAACTGGAAATGTGACCCGAGAGATTGGAAAGTTGATAGCTAGTAAGATTGCCATAGAATATGAATTGGAAAGGGATGAAGGATGGATCACAGTGTTGTTGACCTTATGAGTGCCAATAAAAGCATTAATATGTAGCTCATCATAGGAAAATGTAGCATGACAATTGTGATTAGAAAATGTAATAACCGGTGGTGGTATGTCAGAAATAGCAATGGGAAAATAAAGTGGTCTCGATGAAAGTGGGGACATAACATGATATGCATGATTGGAAGATGAATCAGTATCCAACTTATCATATTTTGGTAATGGGTCATAAAATATTTTTCAGCTTTTGATTGTCATTGACTGGTTTAGAAGTAGAGGGATCTGAGATCTCAATTGCATTGTTGTCAATGAGATCTTGAATGATATGTTTAAGATTGAAAAAATGATCAATAGAGTGCCCATTGCATTGTTAGTAATCACAGTCTGCATTTTCATCGTAGTTTTGAGTACATGGGAGAGACGGATCTAGATTGAGTAGTGGAGGGAGAGTAATTAGATTACTTTTGATGAGTTGCGGTAATAATAATAGAGGTGTGCAAGGGAGATTAGTAAAGGTACATATCATGGATTGCAATTGGAGCTTGGATGGTGGAGAAACAATGTTGACAATAAATTTAGTGTTGGTAGGATTAGGAGATGGTTTGAATGCATATTTATCTTAAAAATTGTTGGAGGATGATGTGGAAGAAGTATCATAATACTTAAACTTTCCCATAGATAGTAGTTTGGTTTCACACACTTTGAGTGTGTGCAACAATTAATCAATGGAAGGAGAAGTCTTGAAAATGACACTCTCTTGGAGTGGAGGTAAAAGAATTTGAACAAATAGATCTTGAAATTCTGAATATACGAGGACATTGGTCATTTTTGAAAGGTTGATCTTATAGCAAAAGACATATCCCGCAAGATGTTCATTGGATTTTTATTTTATTTTAGCTAGTTGTGTATATGATATCTTAGTGCCAATGTTTATAAAAAAATGATAAAGGAATGCATTGGCTAGAGCTGTAAAATATGTTACCGAATGGACAAGTAAATCATAGAACCAACACATACCATAGTCATTTAAGCTTTGAGGAAACAATTTAGCCAACAATTTAAGGTCATCAACATAGTTAAGACATGTAACATATAATGAGCAAAGGTGTTCCTAAGGGTCATCATGGTTATTGAAGGTGGGAAGCTTAGGTGCAATGAAGTTATGAGGTAGAGGATAAGAGGAGATGGTGGGTGCGAAAGGGATATGAAAGATGATTGAAGAATCTAGAGATGAAGAGGAATATGAAGAGGCTTGTTATATTTGGAATTTTTTTATTTACAGATCATGAAATAATAAGGCTAGTTCATGAGTGCTTGAAGAGGATCCAAGTTGTATATGGGAAGTATTGGGAGGAAGAAGAGGAGTGGTGGTTATAGTAATAGAAATAGGAATGGTGGAAGGTGGGGAAAATGTCATGACAGCCGAGGAGGAACACAAGAGAGGGAGAGTGGTAGCATCTATATAAATTTTAGTAGTGATTAAGGCATTAAGTGTTGGGGTTAGCACAAGGTTATACATATAATATATCAGATCTAAACATACATGCAATGAAATCATATATTCTACCAGAAGAAATATACAAAACAAGAGATACAAAGTAACACCATATTTAACGTGGTTCACCCAATGTGGGCTACATCCACCAAGAAACAAGACAATATATTATCCAAAACTTTCACAAGATATATAATGAATATTTACAATCTTCCACACCTCTCAGATGTACAATACTTTCTTTCACTCAAGCTTTTGCTTCTTCTCCAAGAATTCACTCTCTCACAATTATTCTCACAATAATCATCAAATTTTACAAGTTCTTCTTAATTCTTACTTATAAACCCTAGCTTTCATGCTTATATAGGCATATACAAACTTAGGTCACTTAGCCATATAATTACAATCAATAGATCTACTTTTATACTAAAAATATATATAATTCCCATGAGTTAATTAAAACACCCACACACAGGTAACCGACGACGGTTATCCCTAACTGATGCTGGTCCCTCCTTAACCGATGTCAGTTACTGTATTTCCTGCAAGTTTGATATTGCATACTAATCTGAAGTAATTGAGCTCCACAACTCAACAATCTCCCACTTGGATATAAATTACTGCACTATACCTATACAATGTCATTCTTGGATCCTTTTCTTAGCTTTGTTTCTTCCTCTTCAAGTCTCAAACTTGAAGACCAAAAAAAGTGGAGTATAGCTCCAACTTCTCTTTTTGTAATGGCTTCGTTAGCATATCCACAGGGTTTTCACTCGTCTGAATCTTCTCTAGTTTGAGTTTTCTATCTTCTAATACATTCCGTATGAAGTGATACCTTACCTAAATGTATTTTGTTCTAGAATAAAATTCTAAGTTCTTTGCCAAATGAATTGCACTCTGACTGTCACTAAACAATTTGCACTCATCTTTCTCCTTTACCAACTCTTCCATGAACCTACTCATCCATATCATCTCCTTCCTAGCCTCTGTAGCTGTAACATACTCTACGTATGTAGTAGAAAAATCCACAACCTTCTGCAATCTTAAAATCTAGCTAACTACCATCCCACCTACTGTGGAAATATATCCAATAGTGCTCCTCCTACCATCCAGATCTCTATCCATATCCAAATAAACATATCCACATAATGAAATATCAAAACCTCCATAGCATAATGACATGCTAGATGTCCCTTTCAAATACTTGAGTTTCCATTGGACTACTTTCCAATTCTCTTTACCTGGATTAGACATAAATCTACTCACAACTCCCACCACCTGTGAAATGTCTGGTTTGGTACAAACCATAGCATACATGAGACTCCCAACTGCTGAAGCATATTGTACTCATGTCATGTATTTTACCTTCTCATGTGATGAAGGACACTGATTTTTTCTCAATTTGAAGTGTCCTACCATAAGTGTACTTACAAGTTTTAAATCTTGCATGTTAAAACTTTCCAACACCTTATTGATATAAGCACAAATATAATTTCTTGTTCTTCTTGTCTCTATGTATTTCCATGCCAAGGATTATTTTTATAGCTCCTAAATCATTCATAGAAAATGTGCGAGCTATCTTTCCCTTAAGCTCATCAATGTCCTACATAATAGATCCTACAATAAACATATATTTTACATACATTAAGAAAATAATATAGCTCCCATTTTCAAGCTTCTTGAAATAAACACAATGGTTGGATTCACATCTCAAGTAACCATGCTCATGCATAAAACTATCAAAACTCATGTACCATTACCTTAGAGATTGCTTGAGCCCATATAGGCTCTTTTTCAACCTATACACTAATTTCTCCTTACCCTTGAATTCATACCCAAGTGGCTACTGCATATAAATCTCTTCATCCAAATCACCATGAAGGAAATCCGTCTTCATATCTAGTTGCTTTAAATGAAAATAATGTACTGCAAGTATACTCAATACAATATGTATGGAAGCCATTTTAAAAATAGGAGTAAATATTTCACCAAAATCAATACCTTCTTTCTGTGCAAATCCTTTTATTACAATCCTTGTGTTGTACCTTTTATATCCACCCTCTTCTTCCTTGATCCTGTAAACCCATTTGTTTTGAAATTTCCTCTTACCTACTAACAACTTAACCAAATCCCAAGTCTGGTTTTATTCCAAGGAGTCCATCTCCTCATCCATGCCATGCTCCCACTGAATGTGGCTCTCAACCTACATTGCTTCTTCATAACTTTCTGGTTCACCATTATCACACAATAATAACTAAGGCAGAGAAGGTGTAAATCTTTCTGGAGGCTTACTTACCCTTTGTTACCTTCTCACATATGTTTGGGGTACCGGAGGCTCATTTTGGATCTTGTGGACATTTGTTTCCAATTCTGACAGTGACTGACGCCAGTCACATGTAATGAATGATGGTTTTGCTAAGCGATGCTGGTTTGGATCTGTAATCGATACCGGTTTAGCTGACTGATGTCAGTTAGGGGTCAACTGATACCAATTACTATGTAACCCTGTAGGTATGAATTTTAAATTTGAGAGTTCATTTACATTCACAAACTTCTCAACTGGTTCATTCTTGGGTACCAAAATTTGATCCCTATACATTATCTTTTCATTCCATTCAATGTCATGAATCCTAATAATTTTAGAATGATCTAAATCCCAAAAATGGAATTCAAAATCACTAGATCCATAACCAATAAAAGTGCATCTCATAGATTTTGCATCTCACTTTTTTCTATTTTCCTTATCAATATGCACAAAATATTCTAAAGTAAAAAATTTAAGAAAAGAAACATCTACCTCTTTTCTGGTCCAAGGTTCCTCTGGTATTCCTCCATCTAGTGAACTTGAAGGCCCACGGTTAATCAAATAAACCATTGTATCAACTTCTTCAGTCCAAAACTGGAAGAGAAATCCAACATGTATCCTCATACTTCTATCATGTTCTATGATTTTCCTATTCATTCTTTTTGCAACACCATTCTCTTTTGGTGTTCTTTGAACCGTCCTTTCTCTACATATTCCATTCACTAAAACATAATCATTCAAAGCCTTGCTACAATATTCACCACCATTTTTAGATCTAAGGTACTTTAACTTTGAATTTGATTCATTCTCAACAAGGGCTTTCAATATTTTCAAAGTTTCAAAAACATCATATTTATGTTTAATACAATAAACCCATACCTTTCTTATAACATCATCAATGAAAGTAACATAATACTAGGATCCTCCATGAGAAGCTACCTGGGCTATTCCCCACACATCTGAATGTACAAGCTCCAATTTATACTTGTTAGTCGCCCCAACTTTGAGAAATCTCACTCTCTTTTTCTTTCCAAAGACACAATGCTCACAGAAATCAATATCTAAATCTTTAAAATATGATAACTTACCATTAGCCTTTAAGATATGCATTCCTTTTTGACTCATATGGCCTAACTGATTATGCCATATGCATGCATCTAAATTTGGATTAGATAATACAGAAAAGGAATCAGTAACACAGGTAGATAAATATAACGTTCCTACCTTATTTCATCTTGCCACAACAAAGACACCCTTGGTGAGTTTCCAAGAGTCTGTTGTGAATGTAACCATGTAGCCATGCAACCAACTCCACCTAGTTTCCCTACAGAAATAAGATTTCTTTTGAGGCTTGGCACATGCCTCACATCTTTCAATACCCATGTATTTCTATTCTACAATTTTAGATGAATTTCCCCTTTATCAGTAATACTACATGGTTCATCATCACTCAAATAAACATGCCCAAAATTTCCCTCGACATAATTTCTGAAATAACCCTTATTAGTGGTTGCATGGAAAGAAGATCCTGAATCTAAAACCCATGATTCTATTCTATCATCCAAAGAAGGAATAACAACATCTTGTATTACCTCTGCTCCAATATTTTCCTCTTTACCTTTATTTGGTTGTTTTTTCTCTTTATCCTTTGACCAACAATATTTCTTTGCATGTCCTTTCTTTCCACAATTCCAACAGGTAATTCCCTTACCTTTGCATTTAGATTTTCCATTCCTCAAGTTTGATTTCCCATTATTCTTACTCTTGGATCTCTCCTTCTGTCTGCCTCTGCTTTCTACATTTAAAACATTCCCACATGATGATTCTTGAGTACTTTTCCTGCGAATTTCTTCATTCACGATTATACTAACCACATCATCAAAATTTAAAATATTATTAGCATATGTTATATTACTAAAAACCATTAGCATGTTATCCCGACTATAAGGAAATGAACATAAGAGCTTTAAAAAGATATACATTGAATATTTAGAATCTTCCACACCTCTCACGATGTACAATACTTTATTTATCTCAATATTTTCCTTCTTCTCGAAAAATTCTATCTCACAATTATTTTCATAATAATCATTAACTCTCTCAATCCCCTCCTTCTAAACCCTATCCTTCATGCTTATATAGGCATAAAGAAAGTTAGGGAAATTAGCCATGCAATTATAATAAATAGATCTATTTTAATACTAAAATTAGAACTAATTCCCATGAGTCTAAATAAAATAATCACACACAGGTAACCGACGCCAGTTAGCCTAACCGATGTCGGTTCCTACTTGCCTGACCGATGTCAATCATTGATGACTGATGTCGGTCCCTTAATAACCAATGTTGATTCCTTCATAACTGATGCCAGTTACTGTGTTTTAAAGGAATTTTAATATAACATGCTAAATTTAGGTAATTTAGCTCCACAACTCAACATAAAAATTGTTAACATGTGATCCAACAATCCTTGGAAGTTCTTCGTTGCATGATTTCTTAGGTGGGTAAAGTACAATGATATCCCCTACAAATTTAAGAATTATATTCTGGCGTACAATACATAGCAAATGAGTATGGCCCGTGTATTCATGGGAATGCTTTTTAATTTTATAAATCGACCTGGTACTTTACTAGCCTAGATATCCTTTAAGTGTATAAAGAAGCGTTATCTAATTATTCCCTTGCTGAAATTATTAACAAAGAAAATATTAAATTCCTACCTAAGATGGGTGATCTAGACTTATCACTAATTGAGGAATAGTCCCTAAGGTGGTACCATAATAATAATAAAATAAATTTATTTTGAGTCATATTTTGGTGATTGCGAGCCCTAAGTTCCCTTATGCAAACCCTAAGACAACACCTGTGAATCCTAATACTTTGTCCCCTACTCGCGGTGGTGATGAAAATGTTCTTGGTGACATAGGTGTAAGCTTTACCTAGATGGGGTCTTTACTGAAGGATGGTCATTTATACATGCATAGTGGTATAGGTGCCAGTGGTAGGGGTGCTAAGGTGAGGATCCCTCAACCTATGATTTCAAGGTCTCATGTCGCTATTAATGACCTCCACTTTTGCTGCCATGATTTTGTCGATGCTTCAATATTTAGAGATGCTCCCTCAACACCTCTTCTCTCAGCCTCGTCAGATCTGCAACATCCTGTGAAAATTTCCTATGTTGGATCTGGTAGCCATGAATACTGGGTGGATTGAAATTATTTTACTAAAACTGGTGGTAAAGGCTTTGAACCCCCATAGTTTTCCCCTATTTGAACTCTGCACTCTTCCCTTGTTTTTATGACTGAGGTGGTTTAATCTGAGGTCACCCTTGAGATGATAATATCCACCAATATAAAAAGACACACATTAAGATATTCTTTACATGGAATGAGGTCCCCCAAACCCATGGTCCCTTCCACAATTACCCCCTTCATCACATTTGGGGACCAGGTTATCAAATTTGAAAACTACTACTAGGTGTATGCCTTAATCTGAAAATTCAATAGATTCAGATCAAACTTACCTGTCCTTCTTGGAGGGATCTCTATGTTTTCGATCTCACTCCTTGATAAAAGGTTAGACCTTAATCCTTGTGGTAAAGTAAATTTTATTGTAGTTTTGTCTTTTTTAGTTGACAAAGAAACCATAGCGGGTAAACTCTGTGTTTTCCAGTAACACTACCTTGACTTCTAAAACTATGGTTCCCGTCTTTTAACCCAATCACGGAATATTTCTCTTGGAAACCTGTTTGTATTAAGCTGCCTCATCTACCTCTAAAATTTTGGGACTATGACTATATGATATCCATTGGCAATGTTTCAGGTAATATTCTCTATATTGAATCTCAAACCACCGATTTCACCCATACAACATTTTCTAGAATCCTTGTGGAGCTCAATACATCTAAGAACCTTTCTTCCAACTCTAAGGTAAAAGTGTAAAATAGAACATGGACTCAACCATTGCATTATGATTTTTTTCCCTTTAGATGTATAAGGTGTTTCACCCTAGGACATATTGTTGTTGAATGTAGGATGGAAAAGAGTAACATGAGAGAAACAATTGGTGGAAGAATGCCCTCCTTGAACACTTGATCTTCGATGCTAAGAAAGAATTAGATTCAAATAATGAAACATAAGGGGTTTCTAAAGAGGTCCTTGAAATCCCTTTTCAGAAATTCCAGCTGTATAAAACAAGAAGAATGTACAAGATGAATTTTAGAAAAACAAAATTGTTGTCCCAATAGCTTGTAATATGGATGATGAAAATATTCCCCCTCGCTATCCTGTTGAAAAAAGAGCATATGTTTTGATAAAATTCATTGAAGTCTTTCTTCCTATTGAGGAGGTTGCAAATGGTTGGAAAATAGTACATAAAAAGAAAAAATATCTTCTCAAGTAAACTATTTCTCCTACCTAGTTGTATCTTTGTTTTTGGGTAGGATTTTCTTTCATGTTATTGGTGTGTCATTATTTTATCTGGGCTTTTAGGCCTTTTTGTACCTGGGTAGGGTCTCCAATAAAAAAACCTTTATCCTCAATAAAAAATGTATCTTATTGAATCCTTTCTAAATCCTTGTCATTATGGATCCGCCATATTCTTCTGGTGATCATTAGTTAGCGTTGAGAAAGCTATCTTCATTAAATGAATATATATTCCGAACAACATCATTTTGAGTTGGGAATGTAAGAAGTGGGCTTGGGATTCTTTCCAGAAAAATGTTTTCTTAAATTTTTGTTCTCATAAGGCCTATGATTGTATAGAATGGCCTCTCATATTACCTATATTACAAGCTCTTGGATTAAACAATTATTCCTCTATTTTTTGAAAACCTTATTCTCTGATGCTTTCTCTTACATTACCATTACTGGAATTTTTTTTTTCAAATTTTACCTATTTCATTTAATTCGGAAGGGTTTCCCTCTCGTTTCTACTCTCTTTATGTTAGGTGCAGATAATATTAGATATTTACTTGCGCAATAAGATTCCTTAGGGTTGGTTATACAAATTTATCTTCAAGATCATAGTAATAATATTTGTGTGTTGTTTGCTCCCAAAAATAGTGAAGAGATCTCTCCAAGTTGGCTACATGGCCAAGCTTTAGATCTTCCCTTACTAACTATATTTGGAGTGGATGGATGCAAGATGGAGGAGCTCTTAACAATAGAGTATGGCCAAGATCCAAATGTTCTATAACTTAAAGCTATCACAAACGATTTCTAATGCCTTTCTAAAGTGCTTGAGAGATTTTTTTATGTAAAGTTGTAAGTTGTATGAGTAGGCTTAGCCTTGTATTTATAGTTTTTGGTTTGGAAGAGTTGGAATTCTTGTGCATGTGGGATAAAAGTCTAAAAAGCACTTTAGGATTACGAGATAAGTAAACATGCTTTAGATTAGTTAAGCTAGGATTAGGCTAGTTAAATTTGATTAATGAGTTATTAGAGACTCATTGAGAGTTGGGAGGAGTTTGATTAACCATTTATGACTAATAGATAGCCTAGGAAGCTTACAGAAGTGATTCAGAGAGAACTAGGGAGGTTATGAATGGTCAAAAGGAGGAATGTTTAGCTAATGTTATCAATCTAAGAGTGCACCCACTGCAAGGAACATGCAATAGGAACTGCAGTTGTTCCTCTTTCCATTGATACAATGGGAACTCTTCCAGTTGTGGGACCTGCTTACAGAAGAGAGCCTCCAGAGTGGGTTGGTTCCCTCGGTAAATCACTATCCTGCCTTATGTGTGAGAAAAAGAGGAGAAATACTTGCAAAAACAATACTGAATAAAAAGCTAACTAAGGTGATGCACCAATATTTGTTGGATCTCTCTATTTTGCATACACACACTAATGATTGATAGAGTTTGTTCTTGTCACTTCATAGTGCTTCTATAATTAATGCCTAAGTGATTTCGAAGAAGGTGTAAATGGTTGTAAACAACTAAAGTGAGAGGGTTATAAACCACTTTTAAAAATAGGACTACAACAAACACACACTTAATCAGACCGGCAGGAAACTTATAGTGCAAATCAGAGGGTTAATTGCATTGGAAAACAAGCAAAGGAAAGATGAATTTCACTTAAACATGTTACTAAAGAAAAGAAACACTTTGAATTGCACACACACATGGAGGATAAAACTAACTTATTGCATCAAATAGGTGCTCACTGCAAAATTGTCGGGTCCTCCCAAAATCTTACAGAAATTATTATAAAATTTCCTTGTCAAATTTTGGTCCTTTGTGCTTGTAATCATACTACAATATATAGCAAAAGTATTTCCTAAAAATAGGCCTAAGAGTGAACTCACCCATTAGATCTATTATTATCCCTTATTATTTTTATACTACAGATAATAATAATCTATTACAAAAAAGGCTTCAAGGCCATGAGCATCACTCAAATATATAGTCAAACTGAAGTTGACTCTTATTTTAAAGGAAAACTAATAAAGAATTACAAATATAGCTTGCAATGTAAGTCTTTATCATGCAACATGCTGATCTATATTTGATGTTGACACCTGTTTTGTCCTTTCATGGTGCATGGAAAGGTCTATATCTGGAAATTGTCTTCATTGGGCATGCATATAAAAATTGGTCTATTCGATTGGCCCCCATGCACATGCAAATATAATATTTGGCCCATTAGCCACCTTATGCCCCCCCTCACATATATTTGTATTTATTTTGGCATGTTCTCTGGGATATAGTATGTGGCTTAAATTATGTTTATTCACCACCACTTTTAAAGGGGGCCACCATAACTATATTCGGTAATACGTGGGGTAGTGACTATGCATTGTTTTACACTTGGCATACTCTTATTTGTTGATGTGTTCAGTCCTTTGCTATCAATTTGGCACTACAGAGGTGTTAAACTTGGTTGTTGGCATATTAATTACTATCCATGGCATCTCGGTTTTGGACTCTTGATCACGAGGGTGCATTGTTTAATGTTGTTCGTCGATTTGAAGGAATTTATGAAGCCCTTATCTCTTTGAGCAGCAAAAAATTCTGATCATTGATCTTCTGATATAATTTTGACTGTTGATTTTCCACTGTACATTGCATTGACTTCAATTTTGATGGGGATCATTGAATCTCTACCACCAATCTTAAGTCGTCGGATTTGTGGGGTTTACCTATACTATGGTTTGATGTTTGAATTGGTCCTGGCCCTTCGATTAACTTTGAAGTGATCTGCGCCATTAGATGCTCTAACTCGGGTTAGGTTTTGAGTTGGTTGGAGTTTATGAGGGTAGAAGCATTCTGTTTGAGCTCATTTGCATTTTTTTATGATCATGGCAAAGCCATAGCAATTTTTCTCTAGCTCTGCATTTTTCTAAAGAAATACATGGCAATTTTGATGGTTTTCGAGCCTGCACACTTCAATTTTGGCCCTTGGATGCCATGGTCAGTTTTCTCGGCCTATATTTCTGAAAGAATATGAAGGTATAAGTCCATTTTTTTCTTGTAGCTACAGCTTTGCGTATAGACAGACCTGCTTCTTTTATAGCTTCATTTTCATGAAGCTTTTGGATTTGCTGATGTCATTTTGTTGCTACCGTTGTTTGGCTTCGGTGAGCTTGAACACGAGCTTGCAAAGGAGTTGAGTGTCATTGTTTTCTTCTTTGGCCTTGTTATTATAACGTGATAAGTTCTTCAGTTTATTGACTCTCTGCAAGTGTTAATATGAAAAAGAAAACTCTAGAAACGTACTCAACTTTTTTTGTTTAAAATATGGCTTGGCCTGCACTTTTTGACTGTATTTTATTTGATAATCGTGATCATCCCTTCATCGTATTTGACTCAGCCTCTCCTTTCGAGCTCAACCTTGGATGTTTGTTGTTACTTTCTGTAGATGAATATTAATGGCTTTGGCCTCTCATTACAGTAACTGTTCATTTGAATATGTTCTTGAGTGCAACTTATGAAGCTCAGTCTTTAGAAAACCTAAATGTAATGATCTTTGGTTTTACCTGTAGTTGTGCATTTTAATGGCCTTATCATCTCTTGTTGACCATCTATTGATCATTCATATACACAATTAACTCCCTTTCGAGTTAGGCTTTACCTCTGCATTTTTTGCAATCTCATCTTTGGCTCTATCGACTGTACTTACTTGATCATTGTGTTTCCAAGCATGAGCGTATTGAAATAGATGGAACATTTGGAAAATGTAACTTGATCAATATTTTTGTATTGTAAGCATGAATGCAAACATGTTTCCTTTTTCTAGAACTCAAATAAAATCATTAAGATTCTTTTTATGTAATGAATTTTCCTTTTTCACAAGCAATAATATAGTTATTGTATTTTAGTTTTATTGATAAAGCATTAATTATCAATTCTGCTCAATCTGAAAACTTCATTTTGCAAGGGGAAACTCTAGCAAAAATTTTCAAAATCTTTCTATCTCCATATTTCTACAACTTTTCCATTTTGAAAAGATATGAAATACTTCTCTGCTACCTTTTATGAGTTGTCTGCTCACTTGACTGAGTTCTATTCATGCTTGCTTTGCTTGATCCATTGCAACTTTGGAAAAATTGTGAAGTAGTTGGCTTAATTCACACTTGAATTTGGAAATAAAATGAACTTTGAATAGCTGTAACTTGATGAAATTCTAAATACCTATATGTTTCATTTGATCATAATATCAACTTTGTAATGATGAAACATGTACTTTTTTTTTGACTGTGTCATCATTCCTTTGAAGCTCAATAGCTTAGAAAGCATGTATTTCAATTTTGTTTTTAAATCAAAAGTCAATTTTACAAGGGGAGACTCTGGAATTTTTTTTTCCAAAATGACGGTTTTCCTCTCTCCTTTTCAGCTTTCCAATTGATTTGTAAAATAATTTCCTTCTTGACTTATTCTGATGCTTCTTTTTTTTAAACCATCTGGAAATGATGTTTTGTTTTCCATCTCTTAAAAGAAATGATGTTTTTTTCCATTCTCTTGAAAGTTAAACTGATCTTTTTCATTCTTTTGTTGAACCAGTTCCTAAAAACTTTTTTCAAATAAGTTGCAAATATATAGGCATTTTTGGCCTCTCTTATATCCATGTGATTTTGATTTCTTCCTCATTCTTCTTTTTGTGAACTGTCTTCAACTTCTTTCTCATGTCATCTCCACATCTATTTCTTTTGTAACCTAATTCAGATTCTACTTTTCTATTCCAATCTTTTGCCTTTTTCTTGCCTTCTGCCACTGATTTCTCTTTATGCACTTTGCTCTCTTCTATTGATTGCCATAGCCTATATCCCTGAGTTGTCTGTGTCATGTGCTTGTATTTCTTTCTTTCAAGTACCATTAGATGCATTGAACTTAGAATATGTATTTGCTTTAGAACATGTGTATATGGATATAAAATGTACCCGGAGCTCAAAATTGACAGCGTGTTGCTCTTTATCTTGCAGGTAACAAGAAAGGAAGGTGGAGGTGGAAAGCGGAAGATGAAGAGGAGATGAAGCTGGGGATACAAATGATGCAGAGCGGGAAAAAAGATAAAAAGGCAATGATGGGTTCACTTTTACTCCTCTACTCTTATTCTTTAGCACATGCATTATTCCCTTTTCCATGTATATGATGTTGTTACTTAGTCATATCCCACGGCTTGTGTGGGAAAACTTGTGATCTCTTATGAATAAAGCATTAAATTGAAATAATGAGTTGACTATCTCTTTCTGCATTCAACTTTTTCTTTTGATTGTACAATGATGTAAGCAACTCAATATCTCAATCAAATGAATTAATATAAGATATAAAACTAAAAGGAATACTTGTAAATCTAGTAAGCAACCATTCAATGAGATGTGATTCTTTGTATACTATTTTACTGCATTAAGCATATGCTCTTCATTTTGACTCCTTCCTATTATTACATTCAGAATGTCACTGTTTAGTTAGTAGTACTTTCTTGATGTAAGTAGTAGGAAAGGAGTCACTTGAAACATTTTTATGAAAGCATAGATGGATGAAATTTCATGAAACCACAAAAAATTTAATGAATATAAAGCAATAAATCTTACAAGCACAACATAATAGAGTGAAGCTGATTATTTGAAATCTGCAACTATGAATGCAGTTTCAAAATGATTAGTTGATTACATAAACTGCGATACGTTTATCCTCATCAAATTGTCACATGATCCTTTGTGAAGCTTGATGAAGATACATAAGAGATTGTCATTCATGTACTCATCTTTTTGTTTGGGGATAATATTCCTAGTTTCAAATTTTGGCTAATCACCTTCATCTATAATCAACTCAACTTAATGAACTCAATCTCCATAATCTGTAATTGAAATGCCCCAATGTTTAACCAATAAATTTTTTTAAAATGCCCCATACTTATGATGACCAAAAAAATGGTCAACAACTAATAAGATAGATATTAACCAAATGGGTTGAATATAGGAGGAATACAACCAAAAGAGGGTCGTGAATGGGCATCCGAGAATGGAGCGAAGAATGGGGAATTAGTGAAGTGTCATTAATCAGTTGATATGTATGCAATACCTAATGGGTAGGCTTAGAATTGTATTTATAGTTTTCCAAATGGAAGACATTGAACTTTGGGTGCACGTGGGACTAAAGTCTAAGAAGGATTACATTAGTTAACCTTGGTTTAGGCTAGTTCAGCTTGATTAATGAGTGATTAGAGACTTATTGAGAGTTGGGAGGAGTCTAATTAACCATTTGTGACTGATAGTTAGCCTAAGAAGCTTACAGAAGTGGTTCAGAGAGAAATAGGGAGATTTTGAATGGAAGAAAGGAGGAATGTTTAGCTAATAAGAGAGATATTAGCCCAATTAGTTGATTATAAGAAGAATATGACCAAAAAAAAGTGTCATGAATGGGCATCCAAGAATGGAGAGAAGAATGGGGAATTAACGAAGTGTCATCAATTGGTTGAATTAGAGGAAATTCTAAGTGTAAGCATATTTTAGGTGTCTATAATTATAAAGGAATAATTTATACAGTTGGCATCTAATTTAGCAATTACTTGGCCTTAGGGGTCTCTAAATTATTTTGTGTCTAGATCAAAGTAGTAGGCACAAGCTAGAATAGTATCTGCACATTGTACAAAGTGAGGGAAACCAAAAACATAAGAAATCCCACTATCTTTGATGCAGTGAGCCATGGGAGTAGGGTTATCTCCAAAAATACGGGCCCAAAAGTCATTGAGGTCAATATGTCAGACATCACTATCCCCAATATTGGGTATTGATGTTTCTAGAGAGGATATGTGTTCATAACCCCCATATTGAAACTTCATGGTAGTAGGAAGATGAAAGACACATCAGAAGGATAGGGCTTTAACAATGATTTTTAGGAGGAATAAAGTATTAGGGCATGACACTCAGTTTAGAAACAAAATAAACAATGGGGGATCTTGGATGCTTATGTCTATCATAGGAAGAATAACAGTCTTTTTAGGATCCCAACGCAACTAAATTTTTTGAAAATGGTTGAGAAAAACAAGAATTACAACTAAAAATTTCCTTAGGGGCATGAAGCATAGCGCACTGTTGAAATTCCCAACTTGAACGGTAAAAATGAATTAACTTAAGCCTGTTTTATACTTTCTCATTTGACAAATGGCTTATAAAATAGTCATTTTAAGGATTTAGTGTAATGCAGAGGATGATAAAACATGTGGAACAATTTATCAATTTTCTCTATGATACGGATATGACGGGTTTTCAGAGAAATGGGGGCCTGAGGGAACATGGGACATGAGGGGCTTGAACTTCCAAAATATCTGCAATATACACAAAAGGCGTATAAGTGCAATAAAGAGGGTATGCGGAGAACAACATGCCAGAAGGAACACGGTCACGAGTGCCTCAAATGTCTGCAAACTCAAAAATACAAGGAAAAAGCTTAGTAAAAACTTTAAAAAACAAAGGCTTTTGGGATGAAGGAAAGTGCAGGGAAGATGGAAATGCGGGAAACAAGGGCTAGATGACACAAGGGTTATGAGTTCCCAAGATGCCTGAAATCTCCACAATATAAGGGAACTCTGAGGAAAGTGTGGATAGATCAGGATTTACGGAAATGTAAGGCCCCATGGGGAATAAGGGGCTCAAGGGACATAAAAACTTGAAATAACTGCAATACAAAGGAATTAAAAGTAATTTCCCCGAAACATTAAAATTCCTCCCACAAAAAAGAAAAGAGTATTGCGGCAAAAACAATAGTGCGGAGAACAAAAGGCCGGGAGAACATGTACCGCTTATTCCACAAAAACCTAAAATAGCCCAATACAAGGACTTAGACCCAGAAACAACAACAAAAATAACTAACTATTGAAAAAGTTTCACTTTAAAAACTTCTAAGGGAAAACAATTCAGCAGAGGAAACATTTGACTAAAAATTTCAAAAAAAGAATTCTATTTTTTTAAAAAAAAACTACACATTTTTTTAGGCAAGTGACAACATGTGTATTCTTGTAAAAGGGTTCTAAAGTGTCGATATCAAGATTCATCCAAACTCCTTCTCTCATGGTGTGACACACTTCTAATACTCTATGCACGAGTTCAAAGTCTGTTACAGTCTCCTTCAATAGGTATCCACTTACTTGTGAGGTTACAGACTTCATGGAAACAAGAAACAAAGGTCAAAAATTTCATAAGCTTTTATAGAGTTGCATGTATGAGTTAAACTAGAATACACACCATCTCAATCATGAAATTCCTTCAACTCACTCTTTGCTTTAATCTCTGGACTGTTAATTAACACTTTACCTAGAATTTTCAAGGAAAACTACATCTAACATGAATAAATATCAAAACTAGATTCATTCATTCATTATATCTTGACAAATGCATACTAGAATACTCTCTCCACACAAATTTTCTCAACTACTAAGGTTCACACCATTGTTATATAATTCACAACTTGCATTATCATGTCCTAATACACATATACATGAAACTTCAAAAAAAACTTACAAAAGATGCTTATCACTAGGGTCATTCATGAATTCTTTATCAAAACATGTATAAGGTCTCCCTCAATCCTTCAACATGCACCATGAAACACATTCAAGAAACTTACAAAACATTCATAAACTAAGTTTTTATCCTTCAATAATCTTGGAATCTTGAAACCTTACACATTTTATTATCATCCAGATAGAATAGGGAGTTTTTTAAAATCTTATGTTTCTTATAGTCTCTCCATCCGCATCACCCCTTACTCAAGATTCTTACTTCTTAGATCATTACAAACATAACTCATGATGAGATTCCACTCATGGGATTTAATTTTACCCAAAAAAATGCCTTAGGTTTAGCATGACTTAGCTCTTTTCATGACGTGTGACCCTAAAGAGGACCTAATTACACCACACTCACCTCATTCCACACCCTTACAAAGTTCCAAGTTTTAAGAATGTGTGAAAAACATAAAAAACAAGCCCAAAATGGCTCCTCAATTTCAAATTTGCATTTAGGAGGGAAAATGGCCTCTTTTGAACTTTGAAATTCCTAGACACCAGCAAAGACTACTAAATGAAACCTAATGACCTCTAGGACTTTGCTATCACACTAGTGACAAGCCAAAAAACAATTCTTCATGACTTATTAGATATATCGATGATGTTCCTTGCATCATCACACTTCTAACCTCATCATCCCACTACTCACATTGCCTACAACATCCCATTGTCTTCCTAAGAAGCTGTTTCCATCTAACACTTGTTATCACCTCACCTCCTATCATTGACACCCATTTTCGTATGAAATACAATTTAGATCTTACACTCACACTGTTGTTGGTTCACATGCTCCTACCATGCCTCATAGGCCTCTTTTCTTCATGGTAGATGATATCCATTTGGCCCATCTCATTTGACCCTATGATGCACTCTAGTTCCACGGTTCATACTCGACTCTTTGAGGGTTTAACTCTGAAGTGAACCTCAAAACACCTACACTTCCTACTCGATGCTTTATGATGAACATCTTTCTAGCATCTATTATCACACAAACCATTACCCGATGACACACTCATGTTCTTAAGGTTCTTACATGACTGTTGAGAGGAAATGTTATTAAAAATGAACCTCAATCTCACACTAGGGACATCTCATCTTTCTCTCCCCCCTTCATTATTATCACATGCGATTACAAACATTATTTTACATCTCCTCATTATCAACATATCATTATTTTATTCTCTTATCTTATCTAGATCACATTTACATTTGTACCAATCTACCACATTCCATCACATACATTCATTTATATCATGATCATGCAAATAAAAGTGGATATTCTACCAGAAGAAATATAAAAAAAGAGATATAAATCAACACCAGATTTAACGTGGTTCACCCAGTGTGGGCTACATCCACCAAGAAACAAGCCAATCTATTATCCAAAGCTTTGACAAGATATACAATGAAGATTTACAATCTTCCACACCTCTCAGATGTACAGTACTTCTTTCTCTCAAGCTTTTTTTTCTTCTTCCAAGAATTCTCTCTCACAAATTTTTCACAAATAATTTTTTTAATCTTCTTAATTCTTCTTACTTCTAAACCCTAGCTTTATGCTTATATATAGTCATATATAAAACTTAGGGCACTTAGCCATGCAATTACAATCAATAGATATACTTTAATGCTAAAAATAGATCTAATTCCCGAGAGTTAAATTAAAACACCTCACAGGTAACCGATGTCGGTTAGCCCCTAACCGATGTCAGTTCCTCCTTTTCCTGACCGATGTCGGTCATAGGTGACCGATGCCGGTTAGGTGACCGATGCCGGTCCCCCTAAGACCAACAGAAGTGGAGTGAAGTTCCAACTTCTCTCTTACCAATGCCTTCGTTAGCATATCCACAGGGTTTTCACTCTGTCTGGATCTTCTCTAACTTGAGTTTTCTATCTTCTAACACATTCCGTATGAAGTGATACCTTACCTAAATATATTTCATTCTTGAATGAAAATGTCTAAGTTCTTTGCCAGATGAATTGCACTCTGACTATCACTAAATAATTTGCACTCCTCTTTCTCCTTACCCAACTCTTCCATGAACCTACTCATCCATATCATCTCCTTCCTAGCTTCTGTAGCTGTAACATACTCTACGTATGTAGTAGACAAAATCCACAACCTTCTGCAATCTTAAAATCTAGCTAACTACCATTCCACCTACTGTGGAAATATATCCAATGGTGCTCCTCCTACCATCCAAATCTCTATCCATATCCAAATAAACATATCCACATAAATGAAGTATCAAAACCTCCATAGCATAACTGACATGCTAGATGTCCCTCTCAAATACTTGAGAATCCATTGGACTACTTTCCAATTCTCTTTACCTGGATTAGACATAAACCTACTCACAACTCCCACCACCTGTGAAATGTCTGGTTTAGTACAAACCATAGCATACATAAGACTTCCTACTACTAAAGCATATTGTACTCATGTGCCATGTATTTTACCTTCTCATGTGATGAAGGACACTGATTTTTGCTCAATTTGAAGTGTCCTAGCCATAAGTGTACTTACAAGTTTTAAATTTTTGCATATTAAAACCTTTCCAACACCTTATTGATATAAGCCTCCTGAGACAAATATAATTTCTTGTTTTTCCTTGTCTCAGTGAATTTTCATGCCAAGGATTTTTTTTGCAGCTCCCAAATCATTCATTGAAAATGTGTGAGATAACCTTTCCCTTAAGTTTACCAATGTCCTGCATACTAGATCCTACAATCAACATATCATTTTACATACATTAACAAAATAATATAGCTCCCATTTTCAAGCTTTTTAAAATAAACACAATGGTTGGATTCACATCTCATAGTAACCATGCTCATGCATAAAACTATCAAATCTCAAATACCATTACCTTGGGGCTTGCTTGAGCCCATATAGGCTCTTTTTCAACCTATACACTAATTTCTCCTTACCCTTGACTTCATAACCAAGTGGCTACTGCATATAAATCTCTTCCTCCAAATCACCATGAAGGAAATCCATCTTAACATCAAGTTGCTTCTAAATGAAAATCTTGTTGCTATAACTAAAACTTAGATACAATATGAATAGAAGTCATCTTAACTACATAGGAGAAAAAATTTCATCAAAGTCAATACCTACTTTCTGTGCAAATCCCTTTACCACAAGCCTCGCCTTGTACCTTTTCTATCCACCCTCTTCTTCCTTGATCCTATGTAAACCCATTTGTTTTGCAATGTTTTCTTATCTGCTAAAAACTTAACCAAATCCCATGTTTGATTTTGTTCTAAGGAGTCCATCTCCTCATCCATGCCATGCTCCCACTGGACGTGAGTATCATACCTACATTGCTTCTTCAAAAATTTTTACTTCATAACTATCAGTCAATAATAAATAAAAAAGAGAAGGTGTAAATATCTCTAGAGGTCTACTTACCCTTTGTGACCTTCTCACATGAGTTTGGGGTGTCAGAGGCTCATTTTGTGACCTCCTAGATGTTCATGTATAAAAATACGTCAGTGACCGACACCAGTCACCTGTAATTGATGTTGTTTTTGCTAACCGACTGCCAGTTACTGACATCGGTTCTATAGTACTGATATCCGGTTCCTGTAAACTGACTTCTCTGAATTGATCCTAGTCAGCTGGCCGTTAGCTTTGACCAACACTGGTTCCTATAGTAACCCTGTCTGTGGATGTACTTTTAGGTATAAAAATTCATTTTCCTTCACAAATCTCCTCAACTTTTTCATGTCCTTGGGTACCAAAATTTGATCCATGTACATTCTCTTTTCATTCCAATTCAATATCACGACTCCTAACAATCTTAGAATTCTCTAAATCCCAAAATCTGGATATCCAAAATCACCAGAGTCATAACCAATGAAAGTACATATATAAGATTTAACATCTAACTTCCTTATATTTTCCTTATCAACATGCACAAAAGCTTCTGAGCTAAAAACTCTAAGAAAAGAAAAATCTACCTCTTTTACGGTCCAATCTTCTTATGGTATTCCACCATCCAGTGAACTTGAAGGCCCATGGTTGATCAAGTATACCGTTGTATCCACTGCTTCTACCCAAAATTGCAAAGGCAAGTCTAGACATGTATCCTCATACTTCTAGCACATTCCATGATTGTTCATGTTCATTCTTTCTGTAACTCCATTCTATTGTGGTGTTCTTGGAACTATCCTTTCTCTATGTATTCCATTCTTTGAACAATAATCATTGAAATACCTTGCTTACAATATTCACCACCATTGTCAGATCTAAGGCACTTCAATTTTAAATTTGTTTCATTTTCTACAAGGGATTTCCATTTTTTAAAAGTTTCAAAAACATCAGATTTATGCTTAATACAATAGATCCATACCTTTCTTGTGGCATCATCAATGAAAGTCACATAATATTGGGATCCTCCAATGAGAAGTTACCTGAGCTGGTCCCCACACATCTGAGTGTACAAGCTCCAATTTTTTCTCCTTCTTTGTTTCCCCAAATTTGAGAAATCTCACTCTCTTCTGCTTTCCAAATATGCAGTGCTCACAGAAATTCAAGATCTAAATGTTTCAAATATGATAACTTACCCTTAGCCTTTAAGATCTGCATTCCTTTTTCACTCATATGGACCTAGCTGATTATGCCACATGTTTGCATCCGAATCTGTAGTAGATAATACATAAAAGGAATCAGTAATACATGTAGATAAATATAAAGTTCCTACCTTCTTACCTCTTGCCACACAAAAGAGATCCCTTGGTAACCTTCCAAGAGTCTACTGTGAATGTAACCATGCATCCAGACTTCACCTAGTTTTCCTACAGATATTAGATTCCTTTTAAGGCTTGGACACATGCCTCACATCTTTCAATACCAATGTATTTCCATTCTACAATTTTAGATGAATTTCCCCTTTACTCGTAATACTGTAAGGTTCATCATCACCCAAATAAACATGTCGAAAATTTCCCTAGACATAATTTATAAAATAACCCTTATTAGAGATTGCATGAAAAGAAGCTCCTGAATCTAAAACCCATGATTCAATTCTATTATCTAAAGAAATAATAATAACATCTTCCATTACCCATGCTGTAACAAGATTTGCTTCTTTACCTTTGTATGGTTATTGGTTCTCTTTATCCTCTGACCAAAAATCTTTCTTTGCATGTCCTTTCTTTCCACATTTCCAATAGGTAATTCCCTTAGCTCTAGATTTAGATCAGCCATCCCTTGACTTTGATTTCCCATTACTCTTACTATTAGATCTCTCCTTCTTCCTACCCCTACTTTCTACATTCAAATCATTCCTAGATGATGATTCCTATGTACTCTTCCTATGAATTTCTTCATTCAAGGTTATACTAACCACATCATCAAACTTCAAAATATTATTAACAGATGCTGTATTACTAACAACCATTACCAAGTTATCCCAACTATTAGGAAAATAACATAAGAATAAAAGTTCTTTCACTTCGTCATCAAATGGTATATCAATCAATTTTAACTGATTTATAATAGATATGAAATCATTCAAATGACTAGATGCAGATCCACCTTCATGCATTTTAGAACTAAATAGTTTCTTTATCAAATAAACTTTATTTGAAGCACTAGGTTTTTCATATAAATTAGCAAGAGATTTCATTAACTCTACCATAGAAGTCACTTCTATAATATTGGAAGCCAAAAATGCTTCTAGGCTCAATATTATAGATTCCTTAGCCTTTCTTTCAAGAATCTTCCATTCTTCATCAATGATCTTCATAAATATAGAATTTTTGTTTAACGGTAAGTACAAATCTCTTTGATATAGATTATCCTCAATCTACATCTTCCATAATTGATAATTTTAGCTGTCAAGATTCTCTACATTGTATTTGTTTTCTTCTTTCATTGTTGTAGCTCCCACTCAATTAGAAAACCCTTTGTGAGTAAATATGTCAACACACAAAACCGGTAAACAAAGCTCTGATACTAGTTGTTGGGGTTAGCACAAGTTTGTATAGATAATATATCATATCTAAACATACATGCAATGAAAGTAGATATTCTACCAGAAGAATTATACAAAACAAGAGATATAAATCAACATCAGATTTAATGTGGTTCACTCAGTGTGGGTTACATTCACTAAGAAACAAGCCAATCTATTATCCAAATCTTTCACAAGCTTAGTAGAGGAAGAGTGAATGATACAATGAATATTTACAATCTTCCACACCTCTCAAATTTACAATACTTTTTTTCACTCAAGATTTTACTTCTTCTCCAAGAATTCTCTCTCTCACAATAATCATCAAAATTTTCAAGTTCTTCTTAATTCTTACTTCTAAAACCTAGTTTTCATGCTTATATATGCATATAGAAAATTAGCGCACCTAGCCCAAGAAGTGAAAAGGACCTAAAAGAGTAAGAAGAAGAAAGAGGGGGAGAGGGGAACCCATGAGGGATAGGAGCACTGAAGCACTTTTTTCCTAACTGGGTACTAGTGTCTGAGGCCATCAAAAGATAAATTAGTCAAGTGCCGGTAGAGCCGTAGGATGTGTAAAGCTAGTAAAGTGTAAGCGATAAAACAACCAAAATGTCAATAGCAGTCGTTAACCACTAGTTTTCTTGTTTAGGAATCATGTATACATTAGTATGCTTTAGGACCTAGAAATATTCCAAAGTGTATTGAATTTGTGCCTACATTGCTGAAATGAGCACCCTACTTCAGTTTTACACAACTAATTATAAATTATAGGCTTGGGAGGCTTTGATCATGATTATTTATTCATTTTTGGACACCTTGGTATCTTCAAACTTGTCAAATTCACTTACATGGATAAACTTTGGGGCTGCACAATTCAAAACATTCAAAAATTTATCAAAAACTCATGTTTTAGGATATAGAGGAGTTGGTGACGTCCAAAATTGTACTTTCCTTAAGGGATTGGGATGTAAATTTTAATTACACAAGTTTAAGGATCATGAGAAGATAAAAATTAGCTTAAGTGTTAGAATCAAAGGGGTCACAAACTTGAGAATCAAAAAGCTCGTCATTAGTCTACATGGACCAATGATGGTTAGGATCAGGAGATTAAGGTTCAAGTCAAAGGTTGAAATTGGGAAATGGATTAAAAGGGTGACACCATGAGGGCCTTTCATTGGTCCATGTGGAATAATGATGGTCCTCCATTATTTATCATACCCCAAAGTCTTGGGTGTCTCAGTAAAATGATGGAGTTGGTTAAGGTATGGGTTTCGACATCCTAAGATCCTGACAATATATAAAGGTGGCCCCAAAATAGTTTAAGGGGTGGGACCGAGCTTGGGTGGATGAAATAAAGGTAACCCCAGTGACCTCAAATCACAAAAGAGATATGATTAGACCACGTAGAAAAATTGCGGTCTTCTTCACACTAAAAGAAACCAAGGTGAACAATTGATCCCTGTGAAACCTGAAGGCCTGGAATCTTGGAGGACATAAAGGAGGCATGAAAAAATCATAGATCATCACATGACACTGACCTAGGGTGGGTGATTTAATATAAATTGAGTTAAATATGATTTAGAGTAACTAATGTGACAAATGATAAAATTCAACAAATATACAAGTACTAGATACTTGAATAATGTAAAGTCTAAGAAAATGAGAGGGATAGATGACTTAACTAGTTCTTGAGTAACCTAGAGGCAGTCGGGACCGTATATATGCTGGATCTCACTAGGAATGATGAAAAAGTGGCTAGAAGATAGTTATAAAACTTTGTTTTGTGCGGGACATAAGTTCTCACAGGAGGATAGGAGTGCCTGGGTGCTAGTGTCCATTTTGGGCACTAGTGTCTGTGTGAATATTCACGATTTGCTCATTTTTTGGTTCTGAAGGCCTTTTCTTCAATATCTTATTTGTCACTCTCAATTTGTTGTTATGGTTTTGATCACACCTGTAACCTACAAAATAAACCCTAGCTACCTACACAAGCTCACATACACATTAGATATGTATAAAATATGCAATATGTGAAGTCTGACTAATCCCGATGGTCACCCAATGAGTGAACTTAGTATCGATTTTTGCAGTACATTTTAGAATCTATGTAGTTCTATGTGCTAATGTGAGAAATATTTTCCTTAGGTTTTCACTCGTGCTAATGATGCCAAGATAGCGGGCTATAACTAGTTTTGATGTAAATGTGTGGCATGGAATTCAACACTTCCCCTTCCTATGCAATGTATATAACCCAAAATGTATTCCATTTTGATGGTAGTGATAATATGTAGATGTGATATCCCTTTTGAATTGCCAACCAGAATAATAGAGTGTATGTTGTGTATATATACGAGTCTCTTGTTTTAATTTCAAAAATAGTGATACAAAATGATGAATATGAACACAGGATAAGGATAATAAAAGTGTAAAGTATGACCAAAAATGTCAAAATGTGTAAAAATAATAAACATGACAAAGGCGCACATAATGGACATAAGCGCCTAGGCACTAGTATCCTGAGTGGGTGCTAGTGTCCTGAGATAAATAATGATAAATGTGAAAATTCAGATAGACAGGGATCCTTACGACCTGACCAAAATTGGACACAAAAATGACATATGTAGAAGAGATGTACAATAAAAATAAATCAAAGACAGATGGACAAGGGATAGTGTCACTAGTGAATAATTTTCTTACTTAATATTCATGCATTTAACAACATACTGATGACATAGTAAAATAGTAATATGTGTGTGTTTTTGTGTCTACATTTTCCCCCCTTTATGCTATTTGAATGATATTCAAGTAATGTAAAGGAAGTAAGGAACATACCTGTATAGAATCCAGAGAAGCCATATCGTAGAGTGCACGTAGAATATAGAAAATTGTAGTGTGGAAAACCATGGACCAACACTTTGACCCATGTGGAATAAGAGGAGATAATAACCTTTTGTAAGGAGCAACTTGGAGAAATAATCATGATGTCATTGGAGATGTTGGATTGTTTATTAAAGGTGATCGAAGGGGTAGGGAGTGATCAATTCCCAACCCAATTTGTTGATAATGGGAGGATTTGGGAATCTTGCTGCTAGAGGAGGAGTGTTGAGGAGAGAGGTCTATTTTTATCTCCTTCCATGATGCTTCCCCAAAAGGTCCTATTGTTGTAGATGTATAAAGAGTGAATTTGTTACTTGATTAATTCCAATTGTAACTTGTTTTTTCTTGATTGAAGAACCAACATAGGAGTGGTATAAGAAAGAAAATGACATCTCATTTCCCCACTCCTATAGTAATGGGTGTTCCAATTTGAATAGTGCTAGATGGCTTCCAAGTTAGGTCATCTGGAAGCAGTTGGAAATTTATGCAACTCCTAAGTTAGGTGATTTGGGAGTGATAGTTATTGTGATTATTATATTGATTGATTGATTTGAGTGATAATGGTTGATTAAATAAGATATATTTAGAATATTACTCACAAAGAGGTTTTTCTTTGCCCCAAGATTAGGTCATTTGGGGGAGATAGATTTGAAATAGTGGCAAGTATTGACAGTTGTATAAAAGAATTGTAACTGTGTTTGAATGAGATCAAAGAAAATTGTTATGGTAATGTATTAGGAGTGTCGATTAATTGTGTTGTATCCTGAGAGGGATTGTAAGATGATCCCAATTGTATGCCCCCTTTCTATGAAAGGGTGAAAGGTGGAGAAATGAACACTGATTCGAAAGTAAGGTTGTAAAAGGATGTAATAGTAAATGAGAGATAACATAGGAGAGGTAGTAGTATTGATGAAGTATGTGTTTGTATTGATTAGTACAAGTGCTAGATTTGAAGCTATAATGGTGAAAAATATATAGTACGACACTAGAGGAGACTGTGATATGGATGACATAAACAAGGAGAAAAACAAAGTAATGAGGGTAAATATAAGAGAACAACCATGTGTCGTGTATTAGTTGTAAGAATTATGGAACATAGTAACTATAATACATGGTAAAATAGAATTTATATATATATATATATATATATATATATATATATATATAGTAATATGGAAAAATTGAATAGTAATTTCATTTATACCGAGAGTTCTTGAGATTTGATCTCTAAGCTGGGAGAATGCCACATGCTAGAGTGGCTAGTTTGATGAGATTTGAGAGAGTGGCGGTGGCTGTGGCTTCGTAGATGACCGAGGAACTGGTATGTGTTACTATGTTTTTTTTTGAAAATTTTATGAAAAACGCTTTTTTTATTAGTTTTGGTAAAATCTATTTTTTAATAGTATTTGGAATTTTTAAATAGGACAAAAATGGACATGGTGTTTCTATCCCGTGGGACACTAGCACCTAGTTCCTGACGTTAGTGACCTATGTCTGGGCGCTAATGTCTAGGGGTAGGATTTTAGCATTATAGTGCGAATTGAATGTATTTTGATTAATACGAGGGTTTTATGATTAATTTTGGAGTATGTATGACATATTAATATTGTTATTTTGTTTCTTTGTTGTGCTATGTAGAGAGATATACACTCCAAGGAGTTTCAAGCGGGCCGTCACTTGAGCACATTACTTGGTTTGGGTTGTCAAAAGATGAGTGGGAGATATTGGACTATGACGGCCTATGGAAAATTATGAGATTGGGGGAGATACCCCATAATATCTCTTTATTGATGTAGACAAAAAATCACACACTTGGGTATATTTCTAGGTCATGAAAGCATGATAACATTTACATGATTCCTAAGCTAGAAAACTAGTGGTTGAAAACTATCTTTGGCCTCTTTTCTTTATCTCTTGCGTTCTCTTTGGTATTCCACACTCTACAACCCAGTCAAAACTTAATTGATTTATCTTTTATGACTTCAGACATTAGCAAATAGCCATGATAACAACGTTTAGGTACTCCTATCCCTCCTAGGTGCCCCTGACCCTTTCTTACCTTGCTCTTTTTGGGTCTCTTTTATCTTTTGGGCATATTTTTTTTTCACTTATGGGTCAACCTTTCAATCGTCAATTATGAAATTTAAACAAGGGAATCATATAAATACATATTTATGTTTTCAAAAATATGGACCAAGAACTAAGAATTACTATCATCACCTAACCTTGTATTCTAAAGGTACTAAAGCACTTCAAAGGCATCCATCTATCATCCATACATAAGACAAGGGATGCGAACTTCTACATACATGACATAAGAATGGGAAGTCTATTCTATTCCATCCATACATACTATTACATTGATACATTCTAGCTATAACTCACTATCATGTGAAAATTACACAAGGGCATCCTAAATAATCATTTCTACACACACACACACATATGAGAACTACTTGGAGTCTGAGATGTAGTTTAGTACTTGTTTGTAAGTTCACACTTAGGGTGATTTCCAGGGTCAGTATGACTCCCCATTATGTATTTTCTTTTTTAGGTTTGATACGGTTTGTGGGCTTGTGCATGTAAATTTATCTTTTCTAAGTTACTGGTACCTTATGTGATCATAGTACAAATATCAAGTGATCAACATGGAATAACAACAAAGATCTCGTGACACAATAGAAAATAGATTTTGAGATCTTGTACAGTCTTTAGTGCCTAGATTTAGTCACTAATGCCCAAGCACCTCTATCCTACACTGGGAACTCCTATATGACATTATTATCAGGTTATGAATTTCATAGTGAGTAGTTACGACACTGTTTGCAGTCTATTCATCAGTCGCACCTTCCCAAATCACTTCCCGTCCATTCGAAAATAAACTAAGTCCTCTTACCTCTATCTATTGCTTAGGGTTTCCACATTTACATGATAGTTTACTTGTAGCATTTATATATAATTTATTTCAATAGTTACTCTATAATATAGATTTAATTCAAATTAAATTAAATCAATTGAATGATTTGTGTGAGATATGATGTGCAGACACTTGTACATTTTGGTTGTTGATATGTGAGATGATGGTGACATTGGAGGATGTATATAGGATACTGTGGTTTCCTATAGTTGGAGAGATAGTAAAAATCATGGCCTTATTGGATTCCCATAGCCAGATGAGGGAAATGTGATGATATTTTTAAAGGCCTTGAGTACATACCGAGGCATATATCAACTTAGACGTGATTGTGATATTAAGGGTTGTGTAGTTATAGAATTTGTTTTCAGTGGTATTATATTTGTCGGTGGCCATGGAGGGTGGAAAATTTGGAATTTTGTGCAAGATGCATGATATGTGTCACCATATCAAGGAGCACGGTATTAGGTATGCATGGGCACGGTGTGTGGTGGCCCATTTATACAAGGATTTGTATCGATTTACATAGGAAAATCATGGTGGCAGCATATGAGCGATTACTTTGTTACATGTATGTGCATATGAGAATATTTCTATATTGAGTCCACTCAGTGGGCCATGAGATGATTAGGCTCTACCATAGATGTTTACAGTGAGGTGGGTGGGTACTTGCAATAGGATGATGGATACAACTACGTATAGGTTGATGATAAATCAGATGAGCCCTAGGGCCATTATATGGAAACCATATAGAGACTATGGAGGATGTGTCGAGGACGATGTTAAGTTGTGGTTTATATATCACACCATGTGGTTAGAGGATTGGTTCCCAGAGATAGAAAAGTTTTTCTAGGGTGAGTGAGTGTCTAGAAAATTATGCATGGCCTAGGATGTGCCCCTACAGCCATATATATGGTGTCAGTCAACAAGCACCACGAGGAAACTTGGGTCAAGGCTAGACCTAATAGGAGCACAAGTGGTGCATCCAGGGCCAAATGAGGTAGATCCGGTCATAAGGCCTATACAGGTAGATGATGCAAGATGCACTGCGATGTATAGTCACTGGTGGGAGACACACCGATGGGTATTTCTATTTCCAATTGTGGTAGATGCGGCTGGTGAGCTAGCAGTTGGAGGAGTTGAGGGCCAAGTACCAACCACTGAGGTAGATGATGTAGTAGCTGCACAAATAGAGCATAAGTATCATTCATTCTTATTTTTTATTTATTAATTGATTGATATAGTTGATGGATATACATATGTGTAGTAGCTAATGTTTGTTGTGTGATTACATGTGATGCCTATTGGACACTGATTGTAGATACCTCCATACATAAGTTGAAATAGAACTTGCCCCCAGATGTTCTCATGGCAAGAGGGATGCTAGAGCTAGTGGACATGATTATGGGTGATAATTCCCATTTATTTGAGTAGGTGGCTATAGTATCAACCATGTGTATAGTTTTGTTAAGTGAGTGCAATGAGGCTCATGCATAGACAGAGCGAGAGAGAGAGGTTGTAGGAGGTGGAGGCCTAGCTCAGGATATATTTTCACAATATGTGGATCTATATTACTAATACACAGAGAAACCAATAGAGGTTTCTATGTTACGAAGCTAGCTTGAGAGATATAGAGTCCAAGATCATCGTCATAGAGTTAGTGGTGAAGCTTCAAGTTTGAGTTCTCTTGCAATTGTAGATAGTGATAATGATAATGATAGATGATATATTGATGCATTGAGGCTTGTACCCTAATGATTATATATTGTAACTATGATTTTGATGATATATATATATATATATATATATATATATATATACACCTACATATATATACACATACACACACGTGTTGTTATTGTACTTGTTATTGATATGCATTTATATACTATGTGACAATTTTGATTTGCACTTGGTAGTGATTTTTGAGTAAGTTAGATTCAATATGCATTGTTGGAATGGTTGATTTGAACATATATAGCTGATTGTGGGCATTCATTATGATGTGGAAGAATTTCTAAGTAATATAGTGAATAGGAATTGCATATGAATAAGAGTGAATAGTATAGCATATGATAAATAGAAATGTATGTATGTGATATAATGTGGTAGAGAAAATGGAAATGATAACGTGATTTAGATAAGATAAAATAATGAACTAATAGTGAATAGATAATTACATAATGAGGAGATGTAAACTAATGTTTGTAATCACGTGCGATGGAGATGAAGGGGGGGAAGAAGAGAAATCCCCCCTAGTGTGAGAATGGGGTTACTTTTAGTAACATTTCCCTCAATAGTTGTGTACAAACCTTAATAACATGAGTGCATCATCGGGTAATGAGATGGAAATTTATATCATCTACCAGAGGTGGAGTGGACTACGATGCATATTAGGAGCATGTGGAACAACAAAAATGTGTGTATATGTGCCAAATTGGATATAAGAGGAAATGGTTCCAATAATGGTAAGTGTGGAAGAATTATGCTTAGGAAACCAATGAGATGTAGTAGAAATATGTGGAGGATGAGATGATATGGCTATAGGCAGGATAGATGGAGGAGGTGGATGAATTATGACCTTAGGAGTTGGATGGATAATGATCTTAGGAGGAGGTGGATGAATTATGACCTTAGGAGTTGGATGGATAATGATCTTAGGAGGAGGTGAATGATACAAGATAATGGTGGAAGAGGTTTTCTTATGTGGAATAGTAGATATAAATCACTCGTGAAAGCGGGAATGGAAGGCAATGACACCTTTTTCTTCTAATTGTTGTAGTTTATCATGGAGAGTATAACAATCATTTTCATGGTGGCCATTGATGGGGTGGAAATTACAAAAATTACAGTGACGATGGTGATGTAACAAGTGATGGGGATGATGTTGGTTGGATGGTAAATAGATTAGCCGCTTATTAAGGAAGGTATGTAAGACGTCATATGGTTTATCATTATGTGAAAAGTGCAATGGTTCATGGGGGGAGGTGGAGAAGACTTAGGTGAATACCGATGTGGTGATGGGGAAGGGAGATGCTTATGCAGAGGAGGAGATGGCGACCATGAAGGAGGGTCAATAGGTGGGAGAGGAGAAGACATAGTAGGTAAGGGAGGAATATAAGAAGTAGAAGGGGGTATGATAACACGATTTGTAATTAAGTCTTTCTCTAAATCAATAACTTTATAACATAAAAGATTAAATGAATCACATGTATCATATAATAGTTTTTCTTTTAATGGGGGAATTCAGCCATAGGAAAAGATAAATTACATTTCTAGATCAATGGGATGAAATAATAACTGATGCATGCAAGAATTAAAGTATAAAATGTAATCTAAAATTAGTTCTTTATTTCCTTGATGTAAAGAAGGTAAACATTTGTATGTAACTTTAGGACCATTATTAAAAATAAAATTTCTAAGAAAAACATCCTCCATATCATAATATGAACTAATAAATACATTAGGTAAATGAGTATACCATTGGAAAGCATGAGTTAAAAGGATATGAAGAAAGGATTTGAGTAACAATTGATCATTGGAATAAGAAGCCATGGGTAACCAGTAATGATTTAGATGAAAATAGGGATTTCTTGTGCCATCAAAACATGAGAAGGTAGGCATGATGAAACACTTGAGGAGAGAAAAATTGTGAATATTCTTAGGAATGGGATTGTCAATGGAGACATAATAGGGTCTACTCTCGAGGGTAAAGATATGAAATTACGTTTGCAAAGTAACAACATCATGCATGAGAGAGAGTATACCTTGTGAAGGAAATGTATGGGATGTGAGAGGCACATTGAGGGGTTGCATCTTACGATTGTGAGTGATCATGAGAACTTGAGAAGGGGGAATGGATATGGAAGGAGGGGATGGAGGTGTGAGAGGAGGAGATGGATGTGGGAGCTCTATATATGTACTATGTGTAGGATCATGAGACATAGTAAGAGGTATATTAGGGGTAGGATTGGTGTCAACATGGCCATCATTAGAAATAACTTTAGATGTAAATGAAAGAGGAGGTGCAGATTCACATTCAACAACTTTAATATATGAAACATATTCATTAACATGTATAATATCATTATCAGATTCCAAGTCACTATCAACCATATTTTCGCAAGCAAGGATTTCATCAAGATTATCATTAATATATAAAGAAGTGGAATGAGTGCTAGCATTAGATCTATCATGGAAATCATTGGAAACATTTTAGAAGTAACAATGGTAGGCAAAATAGATTCACATTCAGCTTGACTAATAGTAGAAACATCGCTATCCATATTTACATTTACAGTATCATAAGTAGAGTCATTAGCATCCATGTTTTCACAAGCAAGACCCTCATCATGCAAATAATCTATATTAATGTTATCATTTTACATAGTACAAGGAGAGGAGGATGGAGGGTTATTCGTGGCTATGGTAGATGAGGGAGAACATGTGGTAAATTTTTGGTCAGGGGAAACTATGCAAAAATTAGGGGTTTTGAAACCAAAAGGAAGAAATTTTTTAAAGTCAAGGAGTTATTGGAGTAATTTTGGATCATATTAAGGATTGTGGATGAGGATACGAAATTCAAATTCTTTAGTGACATTAGAAAATACTGGTTATATGTATATATAGGAATATCGTGCTTTGGATATGGGTACATTTTTTTAGCCATGAGGGTTTGAGATCCAAGGGAAAGGAGTTCACAAAAGAGTCGAGTTCACTAAATGATTTAATATAATTTGAATTAGATTTTATTTTAGAGTAACTAATGTGACAAATGATAGTATACAGTAAATATACAAGTGCTAGATACTTAAATAGTGTAAAACTCTAAGAAAATGAGAGATATAGATGAATTAATTGGTTCATGTGTAACATGGAGTTATTTGGGATCATATATTTACTAGATTTGACTAGGAATGATGTAAAAATGGCTGATAGAGAGTTTTGAAACTCTATTATGTGTAAAATAGAAGCACCCATGGGAGAATAGGAATGACCGGGTGCTAGTGTCCATTTTGGGCACTAGTGTCTGTGTGAATATTTAGCATCTTCTCCTTTTCTAGGTCTGAAGGCCTTCACTTCAATATCTGATTTTTCACTCTAACTTCACTGTTACATCTTTTTTCTATTTTTTCAATTTCTGGATTATTGAGATCTCTAAATTTTTCAAGTATTTTATCCCTTTGAGTTCTATATACATGATTTAATAAAAATAAGCTAAGATGTATATATTACTTTTTGTAAATTCTTATGTAAGCTTCAACAAGCGAGATATGACGGTAAAGTATAGAAATGATTCAAGAAAATAAGTAAATGAAGTAAAAACCTAAGTGAAATAGAGAGTTAGGTTACTTAGCTGATTTCAAAAATATCTTGGTAGTGTGCAAAGGTGGAAGACTGGCAGAGCAGTAGTACATGTCATTAAAACAAAATCTATAAAATTATAGGAGTGTAGAAGGAGTAGGTACTAGGGCACTTGGACTAGTACTGGGATGCCTAGGTGACATGATCCCTTCCTAGAAGCTAGGGTCTACGCATGAGCTCTGGAGATGAATTTTATAGGGTCATCGGATGATCCGAAACCCTCACTGTTTGTCGCTAGATGGTGGAACTATGATCACTGATGTCGCTAATAACCTGAAATAAAGAGATCACCTACAAAAAACCTCAAAATAAAGATGCAAATTGAGGGTTCATACTATCCTCAGTTGTCAAATAAGTGATCTTACAACTGAGTACTACACTACATCTTAGACCCAATGTGGTTCTATATGTGTGTGTGTGCAGAATCATGCCCTAGGTGGCTCTTGTGCGTGTTGCACTTGATAACGAGAAAAGTAGCTTGATGTAAAACAATGTAATAGATGCGTGTATGGAATAAAATTAACTTCCATCGTATACATGTGATGTAGAAAACCAGACCTTGTCCCTTGTAATGGTGCTAGATGAATACAAAGATGCTCTTGAGTGCTTGTGAGATGCAACCTTATGTGATAGTATATATGCTTAAAGATTGGTCCTTTAATTTAGCCACATAACTTTATATTTATATGATACTCTTGTTCAAATTTTTTAATTAATCACTAAAAGTATGACCCCTAAGAGATAGGGATGACTAATGTATAGAAAATACCTAAAAAGGAACAAGAAAATTACAAAGAGGTCTAGGGCACCTAGAGGGGATGAGGACGCTTAGGCACTAACGTCCTGGCTGGGAATTGGTGTCTAGAGCCAGAAAAGGTAAAGTATGAAGGGTCAGACTAGGCTGTGAGGTATGTAAGGCCAAGAGGGAGACTAGAAAGGAAAATAAGAGGCCATGTTTAATGATCAATTAGTAATTTTATCTAGTAATAAGTATATGGATAGTAGTATGTGATTAGGACCTAATAATGTACCCAAAGTGCATAATTTAGTGTGTACATTTCCCCCACTTTATGTTGGTGAGAGAAAAATCCATAACATAAAGAAGATAGAGATGGATACCTGATAATAATGTAGATCGATGTAGAAGAGTGTGCCAAGAAAAGAAAAGTGTGGAGTGATAAAAAAATGTGAAGCGTGGATGTTAAAGAAGAGGAAGTAAAAATAAAAGTGATGAATAATGAACCTAGGATGAAAAAACACGTTTATATGTGATATTGCACTTGTTGTTGATGATGTTCCTGAAGCATGATAGTTGTGTGTTGATATTGACTACTGCTTCCCATAAGGATGGACTTGCAAAAGAGAAGAATGAATAACTAGTCAAATATGTGTGTATATATGTAAAAATGCATATAAAAAGTGTGTAAAAATATGTAAATAGTAGAAAAAGGAACATGTGCACCTGATTTGTGATGAGAAAAAAAGGATAGAAAGGATCTTGAAGATGTTGATGAAGAGCAAGTTTTTAGGGCAATCTCATGCCATGATATAAGTAGTGTAGGGAGAAAGGTCTAGTGTAATTCTCGAACCTTTGACTGCTTCCTGAAGTAAAAAAACACTACATATGGTGTGTACAAGTCTGATCCAATGTGAATAAGTGAGATCAAATGCGATTGTCAAGTGCTGAAGGACTGCCTTCCCTATGAAAATCCTCTGTGATAATGCTAAAAAATGTACTGAACTGAAAAGTGCTATCTATTTGTCCCCTAGTCTTAGGCACCTAGGAAGGGACAAAAGCACCTAGGCACCCAAGTGTGATTCTGGGTGCTAGTGTCTGTGCTAAAGTAATGAACCAAGTCTGATTTTGAGCCTTGCTTGAGTCTATAGAATTTACTGAATCTATGTTATACTATACTAAAGTGTGACTATAGGCTACTGAATTGTGATTGTAACTGCTAAATGGGGTGAATGATTCACCCAATAGATGCCCCCCTTGTTTGGGGTGCATGCGATGTTGCTAGGAGGATGCGGCCCAAAATAGGAGCCCATGCTGAAGTGATATTGGTATGTAGGAGGGTATGTGCTTGGTAGAAACCAAGGCACATACAAAGAATGGCTAAAAGATAAGTGTTAGTGCAAACAAACATGTATATAGAAAACAATGTAAGCTACCATGAAAGGAGATAATATAGACCACAAAAAGTGGGTTGCAAACAAGAGACATCACTCATGATGTCACAAGACAATCGAGGGAACAATGGATGAAAGCATACAATGTGTACACAACAAAAAACACAGGGAAAAGACTGTAAACAATGACAAACAAAAGTAAGCAAACATAAGATAACAATGGTGGAAAATAGGTCCTCTAAGGCAAATGTTTCACATGAAGCACCCATTAATATGTTAGAAATATTTAAAGTATGTCAAAGCATATATAATCTGATATAGTAATGTGCTATGTACAATAATGAAACAATAACACCTGAAATGTGTAATACCCCCAAGAGCCATTGTGGGACTGGTATGAGGTACTACGCTAAGCATCCATGATGTTTGTATCGGTATGTGTAAATTATGAGATCATAAATAAAAAGTGAACACACATGCATGTATGATAAATATATTGACATACAAGATATATATCTAGCATGTGTAATAAAGTGTAAATGTAAGCAATATCAGGTAAGAAATATGTGCAACCAAGATATGTAACATGTTATGGACTAGATGGAATGGAATGTAGTATGAGTGTGATAGGGGAAACATTCCCCTCGAGTATGGATGTAAACATGAGTGGAAGTAGGTTCATTTATAGAAGACCCCTCAACAGTAAAAAATGAACTGTATAACAAGAGTACGTTATTGGGAAATGGTTTCAATGATGTGTTGATGTGACCAAAAGAGTACAAATTGTGAATTATAGGATAATGCCATGTGATGTGGAAGATGTAGGAAGATATGAGTAAGATGGTAGAATTATTGATGATGTAGATCATAGAATGTGTGAATAAGAGGATAAAAAGTATTGTTTGTGAAGTGTAAAGTGTAAACTATAAAATGGAATTGCTTAATGGGATATCTAGAAAGATTGATTGATTGTGCAGACCAAGTGTAAAATGATGTAAATGTTGGGAAGTGAGGTTCAATTCAGGTTGAGACTCTCAACAGTTGAGTATGAACCATGATGTTGAAATTAACTCTGTCCTTGACCCATCTGTACCGATTATCCCTCCTTGTGAACAAAACATACCTGACATACAAGTAAGGACTTCCGAAGACAACATAAAATGCATCAAGTGGAATGATATGAGCCTCTAATACATCAATATATTGGGTATTTATCCCAAACCAAAACTTAGAATTTCTTGTAACTTGTATTTCTACAACCTCTTCATCCATCACAATGGGTATGATTGTGGATGCATGTAAGTCTCTAGGCCAAGCTGTTCTACAACCGCATCCGAAATCAAATTTGATTGAGAGCCAAAATCTACTAAAGTGTTTACCTTAGTATTTTTGATTTGGATTTTTATTTGGAAAAGATTACTCATCTCTTCCTCTGCACCCCTATACATGTTAGTGGTTATGCATCCCAACCTCTCGTCTACATCTGAATCATCCTCAATCTCCACATCTCCTTATTTTTTCACAATGGAAATGGATTTCTTGGAATCCTTGGTTCGATGCTTTGGGTGTAATTCTAGATGTAAATTCCAACATGTGGCATCAGTGTGTCCATTTATATCACAATTATTAAATAAATTCTTAGGATCTTTACAAGTATGTAAAGCAGTTACGGCATGTTTACCTTTTCATTTACCTCTGCTACTTGTCTTCCCTTGTTCTTTTTCCTGTTAATCTATTGTCGTGTCTCCCTTTGACTCTGCTTCTTATTGCTTCTTCTCATCATAAATGTAGTATGCTTATATACAAGATTTATTGAGATCCCTAGGATTTGTGGAGATTACCTTCCTCTGAAGGTGAGTGTGAAGTCCTCCTAAATACTTGGTCAAAATTTCCTTATCCTCCAAGTCCATATTAAGCAACATGGCTTGTCTACAAAATTTGGTAGTGTAGTCTTACACACTTTGACCACTACCCTGTCTAAAGTACTGCCACTTAATCATCATGTTAGTATTATGGCCAATACGATATAAATTAGCTCTAAGAAATTCTTTAAAACCTTTCCAAGTACTAACAATAAGACGTTTTTTCTTCTCACAAGTATCTAGATGGGTTTCCTAGCAAAACAGAGCATGAAATTCCATTTTAAGACATGAAAAGGTGATCCTTTGTGCCTCAGTGACATTATCCACACTAAAATAGACTTCTAATTGTTTTAGCCATTTATCCAGTAATTATACATCTACTTATCCTTCAAAATTCTTTATTTCAACTTTCATTTCAACTTTGAAAGGTGTATGAGTAGATTTTACCTTTTCACTTACAATTGGGGTCTCTTCTTCATGCTCTTCCCATTCTTCCTCTTCCTGGCTCTTTTCGATACCAAATTTTTTGGCTAGTACTTAAACCATTGAGTCCATGGAATCTTTCTTAATCGAATCCATCTTTTACAGATCTAAAATCTCTTCTTGTATTCTATGCAACCTATCCATCATGGTCTCTAGCATTTTGAATCTACAGACCAAATTCTCTTCCTCCATTTGAGCTTGAATTCTCTGTTTCCACTTCTTCATATAAATATTTGGCTCGTAAGGTAAAAATTCTTCACCTTTTGACCTTATCATTATCATACAAATCATAAGAAAGAATCAAATACCACATTCCTGGATATATAATCAACTTTGATACCAAAATGATCCGTAAACTTCTACTTTGGAACTCTACGAAATCACACAACTATCATGTTCTATTTTCAACATTGGAAAATGATAGATTGATTGAAGATTAGAGATTTAAAGACTGGTTATGTAGTGCTATAGAAATGAAATTGTAGAGAAACACCAACAATTTTATCCTAAAAACCCCTAATGGAGGAAAACCAGTCAGGAAGGACAAACCACTCTTTCTTCCCACTTTTATTGGTCAATTATAGACAATTAAAAATTAAAATAAGTATAAAATGGAGACAACAATGTAAACCTATCCCTTCATATACTTGATTTCTTTGTTTCTACACCTTGCTCCTACAATTCCACTCCAGCACTGAAGATCTTGCTCACTTACTCTCATTAAACTTAATACTTTGCTCTTTGATCTCTTTGGATCTCCAAATGATAAATTCTATTGCCCCTCCTTATATTTATAGCCTTCTCCCATGTCCTCCCATGGACTGGAGAATGGGAAAGATCAGGGAGGGAAGAGACACAATCATGTGCTTCAAATTCACGTCCATTCATGCTCCATTTCTCTTTTCTATTTATAAGTGTCAGGACTACCACCTTGATAAGACCGATGGTTTCAAGACCACCACCCTAGATGGGTAGTGGTTACAAGACCACTGTCCTTGTAGGACAGTGGTCCTATAACTGCCACTCTGCACAAAGTGGCGATTATGTCCAGAACCTTAGTTTACCTCATTTTCTTCATTTTCTTCAATTCTCCTTCTTGGTGCTGATGGAACTGATGAAGTGGTGTGTTTTTTTGGATCCTTATGGATCAAAAGTACCCAACAAGGAGTGATAAAAAAACAAAGAGGTCTAGGGAACCCAGAGGGGACGAGGGTGCCTGGGTGCTAGTTTCCAGAGCTAGAAAAGGTGAAGTATGAAGGATTAGTCTGGGCTGTGAGGTTTGTAAGGCCAAGAGGGAGACTGGAAAGGAAAATAAGAGAAAAATTTCAATGATCAATTGGTAATTTTCTCTCATAACATGCATATAAATAGTAATATGTGATTAGGACCTAGTAATGTACCCAAAGTGCATGATTTAGTGTCTACAATACCTGAGGATCTAAATAATCATTTTTGGATCCATGCAATGCTTGATCATATTCTATAGTTTTTAAGGTTTTTATACCTTTTAAAACCTATCTTTTTTTGGAAACCTGTGAATCCATTTAACCATTGTCGATCCATTTTTCTAAATCCCTTACTCTTTTAATCCCATGGGATTTTGAATTTTCAACCTATTACTACTCTAATGAAACTAAATATTTAGGTTTTGTAAAAAGTGTCTAAATCCTTAAAACTCATGTTATTTAAAATCTTAAGGCTTTATCCTTTGAGATCATTCAATGTTTGATTTCAGTCAAAGACCCAAGTCTCATATTTCTTATCGCATGTCTCCCCTACTGATTATACTTAACCAAACACAAATAAATCATGAAATCACTTTTAAATGTTAAGTAAATTGAGGAAATGAAACGAAGACAATCCCAAAAAATGGAAAGTGTTGGCTACCATTAGATTCTAATATCCACAAGGTTTTTTAACAAATTAATACATAACTGGGAAAAAAAAAACCTTGAAAACATGTGATTAGTTGATGTTTTAGATGGGTTTCTTCATTTATAAAGTGTATAAAGGGCTCGATAAAATCAACCATAGAATAAAGTTTTAGTGGTATTTAAAACTTAGGTTTATGGATAAATTAATACCGAAAGGGGTAAATTTTTCACGTGTTTTATGCTAAGTTTCTTGGGTATCCCTTTAGAACATGATCAACAAGAACATTACATAAATGTTATAGTAATTGAGAGAAGACATGTAAACTATAAATAACTACAAATGATCAATTTGTAAGGTTTTCTCTCAATTTTCTCCCATCCTTTGTTTATATTATTTTATTCTCTTTTCATTGCATTCAACATCACTTTCTCCATAAAATGAAGTTATTAAAATTTTTAGGAGGGTCCCCACTTTTTGTGAACAAAGTAGGGGTGTGTTGTGCACACAAAAAGTGGTGACAAGTGTGGGGAAATCATTACCAACTTTTTTAGAACTTATAACTCTTAATTTCACTAACAATGAAACTTTAATAATTGAAAACAAGAAATGTATTTATAAATCATAAAGATTAAGTTTAAGTTATGACTTCATCACATGACATACTTGGTTAAAAAATTCTAATATTTATAAGTGTGTGCTATTTCTATTTGATCCATCCTAATTTTAAGTTTCTAGATTAGAATGAGAGATATTATAAATAAAATATTTTTATTTAAGTAGATAAGTTAGGTATTTCTTTATTTTCATCCATGTGCCTAAAGCCCTAAAATATATACCTTTGGCTCCCTCTAGAATTGCCCTATTTCTAACCAGATATTCGTGACCCTAATAGAGGTTACTTGAATCACCCTTTTAGTAAATAGTCACAATATTTTATTGTATATAGACTCCTTTATTTTAATGTATATATTAACTTGTGTGTGTGTGTGTGTGTGTGTGTGTGTGTGTGTGTGTGTACAAGGTTGGGGACTAGGATTAACCTTGGTTACATTTTAAAAGAAAGAGTTTAAGTCCATCACTTATCATTTTCCTCATTTTTACAAGATTTTTTTTAGGTTTTATATGTTTATAGCTCGGTCATGTTATGGATTTTATTAAATTCATATAATAAATTCACACAATCCTATAGTATTTTGAATAAATAAATGACTTAAATACCTTTACTAGTCAATCTAGCATAAATATACTTTGTTTTCTTGGTCCTAACACTAAGGAAAAGAAATTCATTATGAATGCATAAGTAGTGTCTATCAGTTGGTATAAAAGAAAAAAAAATAGATTAGTTTTATGAATCTATGGTTTATTTAATTGAAACCACAACTTAGAAATCATGATCGCCTAATCTAAGGAAAAAATAAACAATTTAAACAAGAAGGCATGGACATTTACTCTAGTAAAAGTAAAGAACAACTAGAAGAAAATTAAAATAATCCTAATCATAATATACATAATTACCTATCATGAAGAAGGGGTGGAAAATGATATAGCCATGAGGAAGTGCTTCAAATTTTGACCATTTACTGGAATTGATAAATCATTCCCTTGCATATCTTTCATTTTGGGTGGATTATTTCCCAAAATCTCTGCTATCTGATAAGGACCAATCCAAAATGGATAAAATTTAGAATGTTTTCCCTTATTATCATTTGTTTTATCCCATAATAAGACTAAATCAAAGATCCTAAAATCTTTGATTTTAAATTTATTGTCAAACTACTGTTTTACAATAAACCGGGGTTTGCTAAAGTTTTGTAATGCTTCATATCTAGCTTCATACTTTTCTAATATGTTTTATTTCCTTGCTTTAACTTTGTCTTATCCACCCATATACTCATGTAATAAATTAAACATGGGTAATCTCAAATTGGTTTTAAAAATAGGTTTTTGTTCATAAATGATTAAAAAAGGTGAATTTTTCAAAGCTAATCTTACTCTTGTTTTGTCTACCCAAATTTCATACTTTAATAAAGAGTGTCATTATCCTTGTTTAGATTCATTTGATTTATTAATTACATCAATCAAATTATTATTAGTAAATTCAGACAAACCATTACCTTTTGGGTAATAGTTGATGAAAACTTCAATATTTTCCTTTGATCATATGTCCATTTGGTGAATTTCGCACACTAAAATGTTGGACCGTTATCACAAACTAAAAACGTATGATGATTTTTTATTCCAAAAAATTGATTACTTATTTTATTATAATATTTTTTAGGGACATCCCAAGATCATATGGTACAATAATCATTATTTTTCAACACAAATTTATGTTGATTCAAATAATTTGGACTGATTAATCCAACAAAGTCAAGTCCTAATTGAGTAAATGGTATTCCTTTTATGAATAGTTGTAATGGTATCGCAACATTATTTTCTCTCTTTGAAAATACATAGCATTAAAGGAATATCCTAACATGTGTTTTATCATCCTTAAATTTTGTTAGCAAATAATATCCATCTCTTAATATCTTATCAACAATGGCATTTCTAGAAGGATGGCCATGTCTCCACTCTTCATGAAAATTAAAGATTGCTTGAGTTGCTTATTCTTGTATATCACATATAAGAAAAATGCATTCATATTTATTTATGTATAAGACCCATATTAAGTATGTATTTATCTAATTTTATATTCAAATCTCATCTCTACATTTTATTTAGTTTTGGAGGATAATTCACATACATTCCAAACTGGGCAACTGACCACAAAAAATTGAATTTAGAATATGCCCCTTGAAGTGTGTGAAGTGTCAAGACTGGGGTCACTCAAACCAATAGTGTAAGGTTAAATTTTCTATGGCCTACACATAAGTGCCAAATTCTGGTAAGAAAGCAGTTAAAGGAAAAGTTATTATTTCTCCAAATCTGACCACAAAGCCAGTAATATCCTTATTTCCTAACAAAGGGGTTTTAATCTTTGAAAATACCAAGGGGAAGAAATCCACTAATCATCCTGAAAAAATAGAACAGAGGAGGTCATTAGAACTAAAAAAAAACAAGACTAAAGACCTTTCTAAGCCTCATTTCCAATTGGCTAAGGCTCATATCCAAGTGGAAAAGTCGATGGCAGTGAAGAACGTAAAACCTCTACTTCAAGATGTGTCTTTAATGGATAGCATAAGTTGTATGATGGATAAGGAACCTATGAAGGAAATTGATTTAAAGGTAGATTTTAGACATATCTCTCATAATGTTGAATGCTTCCCTCTGAGTGAAGTAGTTGCTGAGATTGGTAGTATGGAAACAGAGGTTGACCTTAAGGCTAATATAATTAAATACCTTATTCAAAATGCTAGATCACTAATAGAAGATGTTAATGGAAGCAATTAGACAAATCTTCTACCTAATGAAGGGTTAGACCCTCTTCGTGATCACGCAAGTATGCTAAGTCCAAAATCTAGACTATGTACATCTATAAATAAACGAGAATCCTCCAAATCTACAGGTAGAAACCCAATATCTTCCCTAGAGAAGAAATCTGGTTTTGGGAGGCCAAATAGACAAGCTGTGAGAAACAAGAATAACCAGAAGGAAATCAATGATGGAACCCAGTCCAAGCTAGATGTGATAAGCTTTAGGAGATCTAAAAAACAAGTTTCAAAATGAATGTTATTTCATGGAATGTGAGGGGTTTAAACAACCCAACTAATTTTAGAGTTATTAAGGATATGCGATTACAACACAATGTGGACACTTTAGAGCCCTAAATAACAAAGATGAGTGAGGAGCAAGTTCTGATGGTCAAAGAATTTTTTTGGAACAATGCTGAAGCTATGGTAGTGATTTCTTAGGGATAATTGGGCGGCCTGGATGTTATGTGGAATCCTATTTGGTTTAAGGGTACAAATTTAATCAAGAAATATATCCATATGGCCATTCTCTTCAAATATATTAGTACCAATGTTTTTCGGCTGTTTTCTAACATCTATGCTCCTAACAAAAAAAGGGAAAGAAAAATTTTCTTGAACCAATTTTATGATTTCCATAAAATTATTAATGAGTCTGAATGGCTTATCATGGGGGATTTTAATACTCCATTAATGCCTAGAGAGAAGAAGGGTGACAATATTGAGTTTACTGAAAGTATGGAGGCTTTGCAAGATTTCAAATCTTTTAATAGCCTCATGGATATACAAATAAAAGGTGGTAAGTACAATTGGTCAAATAGAATACTGGGTGATAAACTGATTCAAGTCAGACTGGATAGAGAAATGACATCCTGGGGTTAATTAAAAAAAGATACGTGTCTTACTTCCCTATCCTGTATTGGTTCATAAAATAGCCCTATTCTCTTTGTGGTTAGAAACATTGAGAGAAAAAGAATAAATTTTAGATTTGAAAAGATGTGTCTTCAACATGAGGACATTAAGGCTTTAGTGAATGAGTGGTGGAATATCAAGGTTTAGGGATCTACAATGTTAAGAGTTTCTAGAAATCTTGATAATTTCAAAAGAAATCTCAAGGGACGGAACAAGTCCTATTTTGGGAATATCTTTGACTCCAAGAGTTCTTTAGAGAAATATTTTTCCTCTCTTCAATTATTTATGGAGGGAAAAAGTGTGGATAGTATAGTTGACTACCAAGTTAAAGAGAAGGAGCTTCTTTCGGATTATCACAACATCCTTGTCAAAGAAGAAATATTTTGGAAATAAAAATCATAGATTTCATGGTTAAATGAAGGGGATAAGAATAGCAACTTTTTCCACATTTCTACCTTGAAATGAAGATGCTCTAATAGGTTTAACAACATCAAAGGTGAAGGAAACTCATCTCTAACTAATTCAAAATATAAACAAAGATCCATTGTTAATTTCTTCAGTTCTATCCTATCTTCACAACCTGGTTCTAAAGTGGGCAAGGAAAATATTTTCTTGGATTGTATTCCTAATTGGTGTCTGTGGAGGAAAATCAAATGATGGTTAAGATTCCATCCCAAGAGGAAATATAATTTGTGGTGTACTCCTTGATTCTAGACAAATAACCTGGCCCATATGGATTCCTGACTCTCTTCTTCTAATTCTTTTGGGATGTTGTCAAAAGGGATGTATTTCTTACCATTCAATAGTTTTTTAAAAATAGAAAGATGTTGAAAGACCTTAATTGCAATTTTTTGGAATTAATTCCTAAAAACTAATGCTGATGAGTTCAAAAAATTCATACCTATAAGCTTGTGCAACTGTATCTATAAGATGTGCTCTAAGATTTTGTCTCTTAGGATTCAACTTCTTCTAGCTTCGCTAATCTCAGAACAAACAGGTGGGTTTATTTTGGGTAGGAAAATTCATGACAACATTGTGACTATTCAGGAGACTCTCCATTTAGTCAAGCAGAATAAGAAAGAAACTATTGCAATTAAGCTATATATGAAGAAGGCCTATGATAGGGTCTCTTGGGACTTCCTATACAAAGTATTGGAAAGTTTTTTTTTTTGACTTGAATTTCCATAGTATGATTCAAACATGCATATCCACTGCTAGATTCTCGGTTTTGGTAAATAGCACCCCTTGTGGTTTCTTCAGTAGCTCTAAGGGTTTGAGGAAGGGGGATCCAATCTCTCCCTTTATTTTCATACTCATGGCAAAATCTCTCAGTAGAGCCTTGAATCAGGCTACCATGGAAGGATGAATAATGGATATTTCTCCTACTATTAATTGTGCTAAAGTGGTCCATCAACGTTTTGTCGATGATAAAATTTTGGTTGGAAAAGCCTCTGTACCACAAGCTAAAGCTTTTAAACACATCCTCCAAGATTATGAAGAGGTGTCTAATCAAAAAATTAACTTTGGTAAGAGATCTGTGTTTTTTTGTCAATACTCCTAAGAGAAGGTTCCAAAAGATATTTTATATTTTGGTGTGTGAGATGAAATATTTTCCCATGAGATACTTAGGCATGTTGATTGGGACTAAGAAGCTCTTGAATTATGATTGGAATTTTTTGATAAATTTATTTATAAGGAAGTTGGCTGGTTGGAAAGGATATATCCTTTCACAAGGAGGTAAGATTAATTTATTGAAATGCTCCCTTCAAAATTTTCCTATCCATACCATGTCTATCTTTATACTTCTAGTAGTGGTGGATTTCAAATTGGAAAGTATTAAGAAAAGGTTTCTATGGAGTGGGGTAGAGAGAAAGTATAGAATTATTCTCATGGCATAGGAGAAGATTTGTAAGCCCAGGAAGCTTGGTGGTCTTGGAATGAGAGATTGGGTTGATATGAATAAGGCTATCCTTTCAAAAATGGCTTACAGGTTGTCCAAAGAGGAAAGTGTTTGGACTACTATCATTAGGAATAAGTATTGGTTTGATTCTTCATCTACTTAGTGGTGCTTCAAAATTCCTTCCTTTGAGGGTTCCCCTTTTTGGAAAGCCATTAATTGGGCCAAATCCATACTCTATATAGGAAGAAAATGGAAAATTGGTAATGGAAGAAGGGTTAAGTCTTGGGAATATAAATGGTTGACCAATACTCCTTTTAAGGAGGTTTTTCCAATTTATAGCAGGATGTTGTTTTTAAGTATAGATCTCTTGTTAAGGACTACTTTAATATGGAGGATTATTTCAAAATATGGACTAAATTTTTTTGAAGGGTAATAACGATGATGAATTTAATACCATTAATAATTTACGGTGTGGAATGGTGGTGGTTAGAAATGAGGAACATGATATCATCTATTGGTCTAAAGAAGAGTGGCATTTTTTCTGTTAAAAGTGCTTATAACAACTTTTTTGAAGAGGTGACACTTGATGAGAGCTTTAATTGGGATTAAGTATGGATTAAATATGTTACACCTAAATTAAATGTCTTATGGTGGCTGGTGCTTCACGATAAAATATTATCGTTGGAAAATATCTCCAAGAGAGGTTTCCATATGGTCAATAGGTGTGTTTTATGTGAAAAGGAAGAGGAAAATGCCTCTCATATATTTCTTAAATTCCCTTTTTTGGTGGCTATTAGGAAATCCCTATTATCCCATTTTAAATAAGTTGGGTATTCCCTCCTTCCTTGAAGTTGGTTTGGAATAAGTGGAGTTGTCCCTTTAAAAGTCAAGCGTTATAGTATTTGTGGACTTTTTGCTTATTGCATCTATGATGGGAGATATGTAAGGAAAGAAATAAAAGGATTTTCAAATAGAAGAAGGAACAAGAGAAAAGAGTGGTGACCAGATGTAGTAACACCATTATTGATAATTTTTCCATTCTTCAAAATAGGAAAAATGTCTTTTTTGAGTATGAGAGAAAATGTAACAACCACTTTTGTCACTACAATTATAGGGAATTTTTGTTTATATTAATTTATGCTTCATTGATTTAAATACCCATATATTCAAACCCAACATAAATATTAAGTTCATATCTCATGTTTCATTGTTCTAAATTCTCATGAATTAGAACTAACATCATCTTAGTTAATCCATAATATAACAGTCATAAACCATTTACAACTATATGAGAGTATATAGATCCTACTCGATCCCCCTCAACACTCTTTATGAGTGTGTTTACTCTTTATGAGTGATTACATTAAGTGTATCATTTGGTTTTGTGTATATAAAGTATACTAATGGTTTCTTCATCTATAAAAGATAGTAAAATATTACATTCTAAGTGTCTACATAGGTATCCATCATCAAATATCATCTGACATCCTACACTTAGATCTTTGGTGACTCCAGGATAGCGTAATCAATAGCTTACACTACTTTGGCCAAGTTTCAGAGACATGTATGCCATGCTCAGTTCCGTGATGACACACTCGTCATTAGGAACATGTCCATCACCTTATTAATTACTTTATGTTATCTAGATTAGGACTAATTTACTTCGTATCAATCACTTTCAAGCTGTGTATTAGTTACTAGTTTGGGATGACCTACATGGGAAAGTACCAAAATGCCAGCTTAGGATGACTAAGGGGAAGTAAACATATTTTAAATGACTTACATCATTTACGGGTCCACTCCCTTTTCCATATTAATCATAATATGACATCAGAACTTAACTATACAACTATTCTGCACTCGTACCTAACAAGTACATGAATCCATGGTTTTATGATAGTTACAATTAGAGGCGCTTGATGAGTTATTACATCATAGTAGCTACTATGTAGTAGCCAAGTAATGACCTAAGTCATTAATTGGGTACTATGTAACAATAATAATGATGAGATAGTCCTATGAGTTCAGCTAATCAGAACATTATATCTTAACAAGTTAAATTAGTTTAATTAATTCCTGACTTGCCAATCCTTGTTAACCAATGACACTCTCAATGATTATTTTCCTACCTAAGGGTCTAACAATAGTTTTAAAATTGTCATTTAATTAATTAGAGAAATTACACCATGTCATAACTAATTGTAGGTTACATATATAAATATGCATAATGTATTAACCTCATAAATCATAATTTGATAATTAATCAAGTATAGATAGTTACAATGTTCTTCCTATTAAGCTGAATTCCAAGAAAAGGTAGTAGTCCATACATTTAAATACCAACTTATGTCCATTCAGTAACATTTGTAATCATACATATATATCATTCTTATGTATGTTCATATGAAGAACCATAATAGGCTAAATTCGCTATTTAATTTGATTGCAAAAACAATCTTATTTATGACTTTATTCAACAATAATAGAGTAAGCGTTTATCATGCCAAGTATGTTGTAATTCCATACTTATAATAATATACTTTAATATTTTATATTAAATACAAATCATACATGTACTTAAGATTAATGAACTTCATTTTTACTTCAATTTGAAACTTATTTTACAATGAATATAAAAACAACCCCTTATTCATTTCCTTAAAATCAAATACAACAAAATTAATAGAATACAATGTAAGTCTTACAATTTCACTTTTTGGAATTGATACATATAACTAGGCTAATTGGCCATATATTAATCAAACAATACAATTGTACTTCATTTATTGATGAATACCACACATAATATAATTCAGCTTTCTTCATCGAATTGAACTAATGCAATCCTTTTAATTTCATCCATCTTTCACCTTTCATATAGTGCATCTGCAAAATTTGTTAGCAACTTTCAGTTCACAAGAACTGACATGATATGATCTATAACTCCCATAATAACTTAAGCCATCTAGTATTTTCATAAAGGAAATACTGCATTAATTTAAACTCACCTATTGGATCAAAAGAGTACATACCATTTTGAAAACATTTTCAGAAGGCACTTTTACAAATACATTGATACTTCCCAATAACAACTTGAATGTAAACAATCAAGTATAAAATACTTAATCAAATAAGGGAAATCAATTCATTACCATTTTCCATAGAGAATATAATTGTAATATCATTACTATTATAACATTTAGTTACTATTACATTATACACTCTCACATAACTTGATTAAAGTTTCAACAATTCTTAATTCAATTGAGTAGGTACTAGTAACTCATATTATTCAATCATTTCAAACCATATAAGTCAAACAAAACTTGTACCATTCAATAAATAATAGTATTGAATGGTGCCCAATCATTGTAATTTAATACAAGTCTATAGTTCCCGTTCAAATAGATAACCACTAGGATGGAATGGTACTTAAATAATAGAAGTTATATAAGTATCTAGTTTAAATACATGTCATTCTGGCATATTAAAGTATATACCCATTTTCAAATCGAATTATTTCATTGTATGTTTTATCAGTGAATAAAATTAATATCACATAGTGTAGTATGATATAGTTATGCATAATATCTTGATGCATCGATGTATCATCCCAAGGTATCAAGTAAAATACTTACTTGTCTATCAAATGGTCACATCTGTTTACATCATTCGTGAATACCCTCAATGTCTTAATGCCATCATTTAGTTATAGTAATGCTTAACATTATTATACGTTCATGTATAATCCCATAGCTCCAAATAATACTTTCTATGATAAAAACAAGGATATTTGAGCTCGGGTTTTCCATAAAATTGAACTATCATGATCATAGAATAAAGAATATTAGGTCACTATTTATACCCACTGTTAGTGTCTGAATTGATCTCACCCATTTTATCCAATGTATGCCTTCTAAAAATTTACTTTGACTAGTTTTCTCATATAAAAACATGTATTTGAAGATATAGTTCTGATGAATACGATTGAAAAACCTTGTGTCTAGGGTGTAAGTCCTCTTTTTTGGTCAAGGTACATAATACGCATTGTTGATTCTATAAATCCTTGTAAATATTGATGATGAATCGGGTGTAATCTTGAAAAATATCCTTGTATATTATTCTTTGGCCTTTGTTACAAATTTCATACTTCGCTCCACCACCTGAAGATACATGGCATGTTCCCATTGGTTGTGTTACGGGATTGATTTGCAAAGTTACAACAATTACATAATATTTACAAAATGAAAACTTAGCCTCGAGGCCTGATGAATATTCCTGGGAATATTCGAATTCAAAGGATGAAAAACAAGAAGTTAACCCCGCTCCCGAAAAGGTATACATGTTAAAAGATAATTAGACTGGGGAATCAAGACTGATAATGTTCTCTTAACGTTAATTTTACAAAAGTATAAAATGCAAAAAAATATCTGAGACCCGCCAAGGACACATGGCATATTCTTAAGCAAAGGTCATAGAAGCGGGCCCTTAAGTTGAAATGGTAGTTTTTTGTTCGATCAGGAAAATAGACAGATATGCAAAAAGGTCTCATAGCTGCACCACCTTCAAGATTCAAAAACGTGAGAGAATTACAATAAAATTCAAGGGTGGGTGATTGGGTCAAATGTGTAAACTTGTTTGCGTTTAAAACGTAGTGCAAAATACAAAAAGAATCCCTGAGCCCACATAACATGGAATTGCTCCATGTGGACGACCCACATTTAAAAAGGGGAGGTAGGATGGATGGCCATGATTTAATATATTTATGGCTTCCGCCATTAATGTGTTTTTTGCACAAATTAAGGAATTTTTTAAAAAGTATTCAAACACTTCAAGATTTTTACTATCGCATATGAGGATTTGGATACCCTTTCTATCATAATTTTTAGAGGAACGAAGTGAAATCAATCAGAGATAATTGATTGAGAGCTGAAGATTTGAAAATAAAAGAAGCAAAGGTGAATTACATAGACATCTACACATGAAATTGGTAGGGATTTTACTACTCTCGTACTTTCATTGTTTTTGCTCCACAATTTACAAAGAGATTGAAAGTAGAAGCTAGGGCGTAATAGATGAAGACATTGTCATTGGATTTTTATGTCACATCTAGGGTTACAAGTGATTTAGATAATATTACAAACATAGATTAAATGAATGCTGATTTGAATGATTTCCTACAAATATTGAATAGCCTGAAAAAAAGTGAACTCATGGAAGTAATCGAGGCCAGTAACATTGCCTCAGCTGGTGTTATATCTCCATCTGTGCATTTATATGAATTAGTGAGGCTTTGTGCCATGAACTATAATCCATAAAAGAGATAATTCTTAGATGGGGGTGGCAAAACAGTATTGAATTTAACACCTAAGGCCTTAAGGATAATGCTAAACTTACCAATAATCAAAACTCTGATAACCCAAGAAGAGAGATTATGATAAACTTATAAAAACTAAGTGGTTAGCAGATAAAAAAGTGACTACCAAAATTCCCAATAAATTGGTTAGGGCACAGTTTGTGGAAGAAGCGGAAGATGTAGTTGTGTTGCTAAGTAGGATGGCTAGTTTGGAAATGACAAATGAATTCAAAGAATGGATGTTCCTATATATGTGGATTGTTTTAGAAAGGAAAGGGAGAATTTTTTAGGCAATCCTTATTGCTGATTCAATTCATGAGCATCTTATAGAACTGGCCACAAATACTAATATGGGTGGTGTTGGGGAGCTCAAGTTTTACATGATGACATATCTAATTTACAATATTGCAGGCCATAGAAATTTCCCTAGCCTTATGCCAAATGCCCCATTTAAAAAACACAAAATGCATGAGGTTTATCCTCAATTACAATTGAGTAATTGGAAGGGAAATGTAAGATTGGTGAATGATACATTTTTTTCACCTATCATGTGTTTGTTCAAACCTGAATGGGAGTAATATAGAATATCAGAAGAATATAGAAATACAATAATGGAATATGGTTGAATCTTTATTTAGTATAGGATATTTACTTACATAAGATCCGGTGGATTTTGGGGACAACCATGTAAACTACTAAGGTATTTAGATGACAAGATGGCTTTATGTGAGTTGGCGAGACAATTAACACCTGTTTGTAAGATGATTTCTGGGAGACATGAGACAAACATTGAATTTCCCAGTAGGATTGGAAGGTATTATTTCCCCTCTATTATAAAAGCTATGTTGATGGAGGAGGAAATAGAAAGGTTTGATATGGAGAAATTTGAGGCGAGATCTAGCTATGACATTAGATGGGTGGTCAATACTCTGGAATTTTTTTGTTGAGGATAAACCTCACTTTGAGGACTATTGGATGAATTATAGAGATGAGGAGGAAGTCAGACTCAAGGATTTTTCAAGGATGACACTCACACAGATCATTGATTTTAAAATTTCTGTAGTGCTTGAGGGAATCATGGATGACCAACAAATTGGGAGTCAATTTTATATTGATCAAAAGGTAAAAGGAAAACCAATGACCCCCAAAAAATGGGATGAGGATGAATCAGATGATCAGTATGGCATGATCGTTCATGTGATGAGGATAAATTTTACTTGGTTAAAATAAAAGAACATAGATTTATCCATTTAGAATACAAGGGTGCTTAATAAGTTCAGGGAATTAGAGATTTTGAAGGAAGATCTTCCACCTTTGAAGGAGGGAGTTGATAATATGGATCCATTAGGAGGAAAATCCCCTCAATTACCTTCAAAAATACCTACTACAAGAAATGTTGATGAGTGGAACACTACTGATAGTGGGACAAGAACCTCCATTTCTACTTTGAAGCAAAAAACAAAAGAAATGCTTCCAAAATCTATGGAAAATGCTCCTATCACTTTTGCAGTACCGATATAAACAAAAGGAAAGGGATTATCTACACAAAATTCCCCTCTAGAGGTTTTTGAAAAATCCCAGAGTATTGAAAAGTTGATGAGAGGAGCCATGACGAGTGCCAATATCCAATCTAAGCCGCAAAGTATTAAGGGAAGGGTAGCACCAGATATCAAATAGTTTGAAAGGGAAAAGAAAAGGTACAAAGTTGTATTTGAACAACCCTTGGTAAGAGAAGGTGATCTTGCATTTAAGAAATAAAAACATAAGAAGGCTGAAGTGATTGATCCTCCCATGCTCACTAAGGAACAAGAAGGAGTAGCTGTTTCCATGGTTCATCAAGCAACTCCACCACCAAAACAAAAAGATGTTCAAGTAATTCCAAATGCACAACCAATGTTTTTAGCTTCAGATTTATCTACAAGAGGAGTAATAGCTGATATTGCTCAAGAACAAGTATCCGTAGGTAATGTCCCACTTAATTCACTAGATATTTCTATGTTAGAATAAGAGTTACAGAAATTTGCTACAACCCCAGTTGAAGGTGTGAGTATACCTGTTTTTAATCAATTACACAAATCACCAAAAAACCCAATTGAAATAATGGAAATATACACAAATGAGGATATTCCTATTCTTGAGGAATTTGAAGTACCAAATGAAAGACAAGTGGTAGAAGATACATGTATTCTCTAGTTATGTGAAGGAGTGAAGGAATCCACCCATGTGCCAATTGTTGAGTCATAAATTCCACTGTCAGAAGTATCTTATGAAGGAAAAACTACTTCAGAAATGAGAAAGTTAGAAGTTCAAGGAGTTTTTAGTGGGGAAAGCATGGACACTAGGGTAATAGATGAAAAGGATCTCCAAAAGGAAACCAAGGTTACTAGAAGTAGTGAATCACATAAAAAAAGAAAATTCTATCGAAGAAAAGGTGATTGAAATTGCAAAATAAACCACTACAAAGGAAAAGATTGATGATAGTCAGGGTGTGCAGAGTATTGATAAAGGTAAAGGATCAGCTAGTGGGATAAAACACACAGTGCCAAAAAATGAGATATTAAAGGAACAAAAGGAAATTGGTATACCAGTTCATGAGGACATATCCACCAAAAAACAACCTCTAAAGGAAGTAGAAACTACAGAAGAAAAATAATTACCTAAAGGAACAACACTAGCCCAGGAGGTTCCCAAGGAAAATGTAGAGGTTATGGCTACATCAGTTAAGGAGACAAATAGAGTAAATTTTCTAAATGTTTATATGACTCAGAAGGAAGTTGGTCAACACCAAGTTCAGGGTCAAGGAAAGAAGTAGGTGGGGGAAGTGCCAACACAAGATGAACTAAATAAATCAACATTGGAAGTGGACAAAGTGTAGCATAAAGATCCATTAGTGCAAGATGTTCAAGATATGTCTAAGCGATTGGTGGTTTTCCCTAAAAAACCTCAACTGGAATTATAAGAGATAAAGGTGGGAACTAATCTTACAAAAGGCTGGATAGGAGAGTTGATTTCAAAAGAAGAAGAAGAAAAGGTTGTACTTGAGAAAGCAATAGATCTTACAACTTTGAATTTCCCAAAACCCACAAAGGCTCCAAAAAAGGCTAGGGTCATTACTAAAACTCATACTAACCCATATGGATCTAGAACTTTGGAGGTGACAATTCCACATTAAGGAAAGTCAAGAAGTGATATAAAAACAAAGGAAAGGTTAGAGTTGTTGATACTTGGGTGGAGAAGCTAATGGAAAAGGGGAAGAAAGCCATTGAGAAATCTAGGAAGAAATATGAAAAGATCAAGAATAAGCTCAATGAAATTGATGAGTTAATTGAATAATGTGATAATGAGCTTTTGTATTTTGAGTGAATTATCCCCAAGCTAAATCATATTACTCAATTAGATGAATAGTTAGTTGAGAAGGAAGGAATTGTGCCAATTGAACACATGGGAACTTAGTATGTAATTGAAGACTTGGAAAAACTCAGAGTTGAGGTTTTGAATGGAATCAAAGAAAAAATTGAGATAGAGAACAAACGGGTTGAAAATAATATGGACAATATTGATCTAAAGTTAGAAAAAATGGTATTTGATAAATTTAAAAAGAGTTATGATGATTTGAAAAATGAATTCTTTATCAGTTCTTTTGAGAAGACTATCCAAAGAGAAATTTTTTCTTATGAACTAATTGAGACACTAATAGTTGTAGAAAACAAAACTGTAGATTTAAAATCAAAACCATCAGAATATAAACAAAATATGAATCAATGCATGGATACACTAAGTAGGAAAGCCTTGATGTTTCAACACCATACAAGCCCAAATGAAGATGATATAAAATAACTATTCCAGAAGTATGATGCATATGTGGATAGGAAACCCAAGGAAGAAGAAGATGAAGAAGATAAAGATACAGACATGAAGACTGATGAAGAAACATAGGGTTGTTGTCCTTGAAATTATTTTTCATATTATTTTAATTATTACTCTTGTTTCATAAACAAACTGAATATCATTTTGAAGTTGTTATTTTTAGATATGTATGTAATTTGATACAATACATTAAAATTTTATACTGCTTTGGTAAGATTTCAAATCCATCATGAAGCATGTAAACTAATAAATTTATTTTTTATCTTTTGTATTATGGAAAAAAGAAAAAATGGGGTTCTATAGGGCCCTCAACCCATGAAGAAAAAGTTACATATATTTTCGAGAATTATATCAAAAAAGGGAAACAAGAAAAATAAACCTAACCATCTACTACTAGAAAGTCCTCTCTGTAAAAAGGAAGTTTCTCCACTAATATTTTCTTCTTATGAACAAATTCATCTATCCCTAATGTCATTTGAAAAAACACAATGTCTCCAACCAATGTGTGAGACATACCCAAATACATGTGTTAATCAATAGTTGTCATAGGTCCATCTAACAAACTGAGAAATTGTGACCTCCTCTCATAGGAGGAAACCTATTCAGTCATGTCCAGACCTCCTTTAAGGAAGGCCTTTTTCCTTGTTACTTTGAAAGTGGAGGATGGCTTGGAACCCCGAGATGGAAGTGCAACCAAAAATAATCCTAGAGTAGATGGAGTAGGAGGCCTAAAGCTAGACTCAACCTTATATTTCTTCACAAAAAATGGTGATGCTTTAAGAGGCTAAGAAGGTATGGTCCTTGATGGTTTGTTCTCCAAGATTGAGACATGTTGTTCTAGCTCATTCATCATTTGGAAAAGGGCAGGCACAATACCCAGTGAAATCTCACAATCGATTACATAAGACCCTATGGGATTTCCTTCATAGTAAGTGCTTCATTACAAATGAAGGTGCATTGGTAATTATTCAAACCTTGCACACTAGGTTTACTCACAATCCAAAATTTCTTCGATGCTTTGGGAGTATTTTGATGTTCTAGTTTGAAGAGATGAAAATACATCATCTGGAAGAAAGAAAAAATGGGACTTATATTGATAAGCCTTCTAATCAACGCAACCCAAACCACTTGAGCTGTCAAAGGCTTGGTACAATCTTCAAGATCAACAATCTCAAATAGAATTCTTATGAATGCCTCACCAGGGCCTAACTGATAAAAATTTGAGTGAAAATACTAAGTGGACATGTCTTTCAAGCTAGCTGCTACTAGTGTTTCCACCATATAACAAATAAATTTCCCTAAATTCCTTAGACTAAAAAAATGTGATTACGAAGGAAGTAGTGTGAATTTTATAAGAAATTTGAGACAAGTAAGTTGAGATGAGTATAATCATGGTAGCATAATTTTTAAAGATCTGAATGTGATATTCATATGGGAGAAATAAGTATGAAGTAAGTTGATATTATGTGGAATATAACAGCTGACTTGATACGACATGATACATGCGGAAAAAATTCACCCAAAAAGACATGAAAGTGAATGTTTGTTTCCCAAGACAGATTCTTAAAAGGTGAAAGGGATTACACATCATATAAAATAACTTAGAGATTCTCATAAATCATCAAAAATGGATTTCTTTGATCACTTGAAAAGATAAATGATTAAAATAAACATCAAAGAAGTGACATGGCATCCTATTCATTCTAGGATAATGGAAAATGTGAATGACTCGTAATTTTCCCACCTGACAACATAAAATAAGATATTTCAAAAATAATAAAGATGGATAAGATTATGTGCTATAAAGAAAGTATATTCTTCAAAGATTCATACTTTTGGGGGGAAAATTAAAGAGTGAGTGAGTGATTGAGATTTTTGTAAATGCGATGAGAATACTCTCGCATAGGGGGGTTAAATTTTTCTGAAATTTTAGAAAAGAAAGACGTAAATTGAAAGAAACCATTTTCCTAGAACTTTTTTTAGAAACCTATTAATTTCTTTATCTTTCAAATAGAATCATTTCAAGATTGTTGCAAGTGTACAACCATTGACAAACATTGAGACTGAAAATGAAACTTTCCCTTGTTAATGAATTTGATGAGTTCTGAGTTATTTGTGTTTGATCATGAGAATTTTTGTGTCTGCTTTTGAGTTGAGATATTTCAAAATAGATATTCATGTTCCTATTGCAATCTTATGTTAGAAATCACCCTGAATCACACAAGGTCTTGTCCTTGTGGTAGCATCATGGTAATTTCAATTGCGATGTGAGGAGAGATTTCATTTCATTGCGCAATAAACAATTTTAAATTCACTTTGCTTCCATTTTATTGATAAATATTGTTTGTAATTCTATGAGTGTATCTTAGGCATGATAGATAGGGGATTCTTGATGTTTTACTGAGTTTTTGGCATGAGATTTTATGTTTAAATTCTCAGATATTATGTGAAATCATGTATTCTTAGGATTCTATGGATGCACATCTTCTAAATGAATGTTCAATGATAGTTGTTTGAAGTGTTCTTATCTTCTCATCTGACAAATTTTCCAACATTTGTTAAAATTTCTCAAAGATTTGGTATAATCAACTTTATCCTTGTTAATTCCCCAACAAACACATCCATAACCGATAAATACAACAACCACCCTAGCTTACACTGATTATCCATAAATGCTAAGGATATTTGTTAAATTTACCCATCCTTTACTCAAAATGTGCAGGAGCAAGCCATTTTTATTGTTATCTTTAGTAACTTGAACCTTGTCTAGGATACATCTACATTTTCTAGGGTGAAAACTTGTAAGAGTTACATTATATTGCATTGACCATGTCTCCTCAAGGTTATTTTTCAACGTCCTAAAAAGGAGAGTCAAATATTGTTGGTCCATTCTTTTCCCTTACAAATACAAGTTACAAAACGGGTCCTCTCACCCTGCTTGAAGGAAAAACCTAAAGTAGTAGGGTAGGTTGAACCCATAGCATGGTGCTATCCAAATTTTCCCAAGATCGAAGTAACAAAGAGACAGTTAGATCCCTCCCCGGCTATAAAATGATTCAAATTCTGATCTATCTTTCTCTAAGCATCCCACTCAGCCTGTTGATGCTTCTTGACTTCAAAGGGAGAACTGATTTGGGTACCAACACCCACATAAAGTTTCTCAGCTTAATAAGACTCAGGTAATTTAATTAACTTAAAATCCATGAAGGGAAAAAGTTTCAAGCCAGTGTTTATACAAAACCCAAGTAATGCACACCAACCGACATACGACCTTCAATATTGGCCTACATTAGTCGAACTTGGAGTACTTAAAGCTTACAAACTAGGTAATATTTGAGCGAATAGAAGAAAATAGTATAATGTTTTAAAGGATAACCTCTCAGCCATTAATACAACATAGTAACTACTTACAACCATAGAAGGATTAACTTATATTCACAAAATCGATACAATTTCATTTGATAAAGAAATAATAACCAAACCTAATAATAATAAAATAGGCCTAACTATTACATATTCCTAAGTGAATACAGGTCACAATACAATGTCTATGCCCAAAACAATAGCCAAGGGTATCATTCTTTAATCTTATAGTTTTAAACTTCAAGATAAATGTATTTCATAGTTGACCTACCCAATCTATCTGGGTATTCCATTCAATTGAAATAAACACATCAGTAACTAATAATATATATCCATATAATTGAAGACACCCCATAATAACAACGAGATGGATCAAGCTTTGATTACAACATTGAATACCTACAAATATACGTAGAGATTTACATATATAACCAAATGACCATGTACTCAAAATTGATATGCATAGATTCCGATTCAATAAGCAACCCAGATCACACAATTTGTTAAAAAACAAGACTTAATATATTATAACAGTTATCGTGCATGCAACAATAAAATAAGTACAAGCCAAAATTATTTCTAGATATATCTTCCATACCCAGATCCATAAACTTGTGGAAGAAAACATATATCACAGATTTAAGCCTTTCTATAAAACCATGTCTATTAAAAAGAATAAAACTTAAGACATGATTTTATTTATGTAAATATAAGAAAGAGTAAGCTATCAGAGAAGGGGTATAGCCTATCATGCATGGTATATCTCCTTATCTTTTCTCCAAGTTCTCCTTTGCGAGCTCGAATGCGATGTAACTCCATAGAGAACCCACAATCATTTCCACAAAAACCCAAACTCCTCCAAATTTCATTGTCTTTATTTACTTATTAAAGCTAATAATAGATCCATGATATTTATCCTTTGCAGTTACAAAAATAAAATGCACCATTTGAATATAGATTAAGCATCATTTAAATAGGAAGAAAAATAACATACAGAGCCTCTATGCCATTAAAACAAAACAACAACAATGGAACAACTATTTACTTTCCCCCCCACAAAACCACCAATGCATTCTCTAAGGTAGTGATGAGTGTTTTGAGATCATTAAATGCATAAGAGGACTGTTAGAACTTCCCTAATTTCCCACCTCCACTTCCTCTATTTCCATAGTTTTTAAATTTAGTGGAGTTTACATTTAGTTCATCTATCACTTGCAAACTAATCTATCCATGCCCATAGCCATGACCACTTAAACTTAGCTAGGATTTCTACCAATTTAAATAGCGTTGAAAATTTGTTACTTCCTCATAAATAGGTAAGTACATGGTGATAAAGATCACCATATTAATAATAGGCTCCAAATTCAAATCCAATACCACAATAAATTCAACATTGACCCCTAACATTATAAACCATTGGTTGGGCTATAATAATTCAAAATCAAACATAGTCATACCTCGTTATGTCCCCTTAAATAAATGTACGCCAAGGCTTATAAGCCTTCACGATTTCAAATGTAAATATAAACCTTAGTCTAGATCAAGGTTAGGTTCCATATCAACTTAGTACCATTAATTTAGTAATCTTAGAGCCTTGTACCAATAAAGCAATGTCATCACATTAAAAATTCACTTTATCATGACGATTCAAGATAATAGCCTAGGTCATAGAAGAATGGACCCGAATATTATTCTAAAGTGTCATCTTTGCAAAATAAAAAATAGGTCTCACATTATATTAGACCAAGCCCGTATTTACTAAGACCATGATTTTTTCAAACAATTTAATAGTAATCACTTTAAAAATTACCTTATCAATGTCCATACTTCTCTTCTCCTGATTCTAGATCAAATTATCAAAGTGTCAGAGTTACTAAACTTATCAAAATGATTAGCAACCCAAAGGTAAGAAAATAACAACAATATGATCATAGTTATCTAACATATCATTAAGTAAAAAATATAACAACCAAGGTATGCAAATATTCCAAATCAACAAAGTAAAATAATACTGTCCTATCATGCTACGAAAAATCATTCTCATATAGTCCCAGTCAAGATCATCAAGAAAAATGCAATTTCACTACAAATGCATGTCAAAACACCACATAAATCAAAGCACGAATGATAAAACAACATGGGTATTACATACCTCCCCCCTTAAAAGCATCATTGTCCTGACGATTCACTTTTAATCATAATAGAATCTAAGTAAACAAGTAAAAAATTACTTATTCAATCCTCAAATATCCAAATAATATAGTATGAACTTGTAAAAATCAAGTTTCCAAAATTTCATAACAGCGTCATCTTAGCTGTAATCAACGCTTTATTCATTCTACTAATGAAAAAATGTCTGAAATATGATAATTACGTATTACATCTGCATCAATTAATTGAAATATTATCAATTTTTTATCTCGTTTTAGTGATTCTAACTAAAATTGAGATAACCATAGGAAATTTTTGGAAAAATCTCTTAAAAATTCCCTTTGAAAGAGATTTTCAAGTTGTCGGGTTTTCATTGCATGAAAAAATGTTCCTTGCATACAACATGTCTCATGTTCCCCGAAACCCTAAACCTAATTACCTAATTCCATTGTGTCAGGTTTTCAAAACTTCCAAGCATTGAAAAATGCTTTGCCAAAAGCATGTTATATGTTGTTTGTTTCCCAAAACCTGAAACCCGAATTGAATCAAACCCTTTGTATCGAGTTTTCAGACGCTCCAAATATGATGACATGTCATTAATGTCTAGTTTTCTGGCAATTGGCACACATGTCAAGTGAGGTGTAATTAATGTTAGATTGTTATAAATAGTTGGTTTTCCACGTCATTTTTTACCTTATCATTTTTGTTGCGTTGGATTTTTGTTTATGCTTCTTCTACCTCCAAACCCGATCGAGCTTACCAATTGATTTTTCCATCCATCTTTGATCATTTTTCGAGCTTGTTGAAGGTACTCTTCTCTTCTTTCTATTTTGAATATTTTTGGGTTATTTATGAGGTGTTTGTGTGGGGTTTCTATTTCATTTTCTCCCCCATTTTGGATTAGGGTTTTTGGGTCATTTTCCTTGATTCTTGTCTTATTCCCATATGGGTTCTTGTTTGAAATTCACCCCTAGGTTATTTAATTATTTTTCATAGGTTGTACCTTGTAGTTTTCAAAAGAGTACAAAATTCCTAAGTGATCATGAGGTGGGAATTCCTCATATCTTGTCATGTCAGAAACTGAATATATTTGTTTCAGGTTTTACAGGGTATTTAACATCTCATTTCTTCCACCTTGTTTCAGATTTTTCTAGGTGCTCGACATCCATCAAGATTCACAGTGTGTTGGGATTTTTTAACTACTTGACATCCTCCAGGTTCCACCATGTGTGTCGGGTTTTCCCACTTGTCCAACACTTCCTCACTTCTACAGTGTGTCAGGTTTCCATCAATGCTCAAAATGTCCTAACTTCTGACATACACTCAATTGTGCTAGGTTTCCTAAGGTGTTTTGTAAGTCTCAAATCTAAATAGTGTGGCGGGTCTATGTAATTTTCCAACAAACTTTTAAACCTAATTGCTCTTCTATAAATCATCAAGGCATTTCTTCTTCGAGAATCCTCATGTTAGACTCCGACCAATCTAAGGATAAGTCAAATAGGACAAGAAAGATGAAGTATAAGTATACGAATATGGAGTCTCCTTCTTACATAAGCTGCAATTATGACATTCAGGACATAGAGCTCGGTAATATAGATATGGAGGACTTATGGAATAGAATTGAGGATTCTTCTCAAAATTCTTGGATGAAGTCGATAGTCAGCAGTGGTTTCCCTCTTGCAGTAGGATTTCTAATATCAACTCAATGCCTTGAATTCATCCTAGCCTACGCTTCCAACTATGACTTAGCCTCCCACTTAGTAAGAAATCAAACAAGAGAGTCTATAATGAAATTAGACAGAGGTTAATTTGATCAAAACCTAAGGTTGCCCAAATTTGAGGAATATGTTGATTTAAACCTTCAATCAACACAAAATGCCTGGGACAGAGACCAGGAAAACTGCATCAAGCATGTAAACAAGAAGTTCTTGATCAAGGCTAAGCCAGCCATTTCTAGGTTTCCCAAGACGGTCCCTAGAAGTGATTTCATTCTCAAAATTAGTGATATCATCACCTTGCTGAGTCGATTATTTAGAATCCCAAAGTCAAGAGATTTCCAAGGGTGGATGTACTAGTTCATGGTCATCATAAAGAAGAATGACCAAGGGATTGATTGGGGCAGCCTAATAAGTGATGAGATAGACTCCCAAATGAAAATAATCTTGTCTACCAGCAAGTTCTATATGATGTCATACGTCACCTATGCAGCAACATGCATGAGAAACTACCCAGGGCTAGATGTGAAGGGAAATTGGGAAACATAACACATATATCGGTACTTCCCTCAGTTGATAATAAAAGGGTCTAAAGATCAATATAGAAGAGTTAACGATGCCTTCTTCTATGAAAACATTTGTAGGTTGAATCCTGATCTGAGGAAAAGAAGGGTTTCTGATGAAGCATGGGCCGAAGTGTCAAAATGGGGTTGCATCTTCTTGCAATTCAATAATTTTACCTATCTTTGGGTGGTAAGGTTCCATGGTAACCCTTTTCATTTACAAAGGTTCCCAAGTGACAAACTGATCCTTATGGAGTTAGTTAGACAATTTTTGGATTCTCATAAATTCCAACAAAGGAGGCACAAAGCCGCCATCTCATTCCCTATTTCCATTGGAAGGTATGCATGCTCTACAGTAGTTAAGGAAAAGAACATGGTGCATGAAATTCAATACAAATTGAAGAAACATATGAAGCTTAGGGAGGGATTTGACTTCCGAGGAGTCCTTCAGTCATATGGAACCTTGTATCTACATGTGCCCAATGTGGAAGACATATGGGTTGATCTTCGGGTTGAAGTTGTCATCCAAAGAAAGGACAACAACAAACTGATGCTTGAAGAAATTTAGATGTTAGATCTAGATGATATCCCCAAAGGCACCTTGGAAAATGAAAGTGCCCTGGACACTATATATGAATAGTCTAATGGAGACCAACATGGATTCCCAGCCATTGATTGGTCTGTTGTAGAAAAAGCTTCTATCACTGAAAGAGCTTCTCAAACTATTGTCTATATCAAGGCATGGCTCATTTCTTGGGGAATGAGTTATAAGGAAAATATATTTTCAAAAATAGCCACTTTAGAGGTGGGACCCTCCAAGGGAGAGAGGGAAGAGGATAAAAGCCCTACTAAGAGGTAGATAAAATTTAAGTTTGTTAGGAAAGGAGAAAAGCAAGGAGCCGCATCATTTGCCACTCCTTCACAAATAGTTGAGATAATGGATTCACCTCCTCCACTAGAATAATGAAAAATTCCTTCATAAGACGAGGTTAGTCAACCTCTCATTTCTCCTTTTGTTGATTGCTCATCAGAGGTAAGTCTCTCTCTTGCTTCTCAAGCTTTGAATTCAAAATCTTTACCTCCTCCCTCTCAATCTTCCTCACCTCATATTTCTTCACCACTTTCATCAGCCATGGCCAAAATCTTCTCCAACTTCTCACCTCTCTTTGTTGGACCTAAGATGGTTATAGATATGCCTCCTCCTTCTGCACCTTCATTCGCTGAGTCTATCCCCATAGACACCACACTTGCAGTCATCACTACTCCACAATTAAACCTTCCTCCACTTGCATATGTAACCATAACACCTCCGATAGGGGCAACTTCTTCCAATGTACCTCGATGGTTAGTTGATCAAACCGAAAGGAAGAGGAAGGTGGTAGTTCATCTACCAGCCTTTGACTTCAGTTCCCTCAAGGTCTCTTATGCCAAATTTGTCAAGAAAACCAAAATAGTTTCAAGGGTTTCAGTGGAGGCCTCATGGCATAATTTTTTAGAGATTGCCACTCCCGTTGCCAACAAAACAAAGGAGGATATAATGGTCACTAATTATCAGATCACAAGGGTTGATATGGGAAAGGTAATAATAGAAGGAACACAACAAGATGTGTAAGATGCCATGAACATCCTGTGCCAGAAGCTAAAGGAAACTAAGGTGAGCAGAGATGAGCTAAAGGAGAAAGTTGAACAATTAATGGAGGTATTTCTCAAGTTCTTAAAGCCTTATCAATCAACACTATCATCCCCTACCCCTACTCCTATCAGGTTTTATTTCTCATCGGTACCTAGGATTAAAAAGATCAACGAGAAGGGGAGAACAGTTGACGAATGGATTCAGAGGCTACTCATATAAGGAAGAGAGGTCGTTGATGACACATTGGAGGTTTATAAATCCTTGGAGGAGATAAAGAAGGATGAAGAAAAAATTGATGATGAATTTTCATAGAAATTAGGGAACCTCAAGTTAACTTTTGAGGATCTCCATGCGTTGAAATAGGTTCCGTCCCGTATGTTGATGGAATAAGGAATCATTCTGCATGGGGATAAGCATTTCTAGCTAACCAAAGACATTGGATTCAGGATAAAGATTCTCAGTGAAGCTTACAGCAAGTTGAGGGAATCTAGAGATCAATTGGTTGATGCCAAAAATGACATAGAAGAGGATCTGTCTAGGATCTTTGCCAAGGTGTTGGATGAAAGCTCGAATATTCTACATGCTGATGAATTTTATAAACAAATCCAAGAATCAATCCAACATGAACCAACTTCCTTATTTAATCTAAAAACCATTGATAAGTTCATAAGGATTGAGAATGTTTTGGAATCACTAAGGAAACTCAATAAGATATTGAAGAAAATTCCTGGCAATGCAAGTGAAACTTAGGAAACTTGCGAGGTTTTAATTGACCATTCCAGTGCGCTAGATGAAGCTGAGATGCAGGGCATAATCCAGAAGTTCCAAGAATTTTGAGACAAGCAAGCTTGGTTGGAGGAAGATAAGGATGTTGCAACAGAATAAGCATAATCTTTCATGTCATTTCCATCAAGAGATTGACATGTATTTTTCATTTTCGTTTCATCACATAGGAAGAAAATTTTAACTTGTTCTCCTACGTGAGAGTCAAGAAAAATAGGATTCTTGTTAAATGACTATTTTCTAGGATTTATCCTATCTTCTCTCTGCTCTTTCTATTATAAATAAGGGATGCTTGTGCATTCCAAAAGGAGAGATATTTTTAGAATATTGAGAGCAATAGTGAAGAAGAAGAAAAAAATTGTATTTTCTTTTAATCATTGAGGAATAAAAACAAGTGTTATTTTGCAAACTTTGTGCTGTGGGATTCATCTATCTTGAGAGATTTTTCTTACGTACAAAATCTTAAGCTATTCTTTGTTTAGTGTTCTTGATTATTTTAATCGTTTCAAATATTATATCCATTATCTAAAACTCGTATAATTATTTCTTGATCTATGTTTGCTTGAAAGAAAATATGTTCCTCTCATTCCCTTCCCATTCTATTTCATCTATAATAGTTTCCTTTCTAATCCATTCTATTTATAAAACCATAACATCTCCATCTCATGTTGATATGGATTTCGGGATTGTATCCTAACCCCAATGGTTAGAATAACGTGAATATTGTACATATTATTTCTTCTCTGTTTTAGATCAGTAATAAACAGGTTGCCTCACCTTTCTTTGAGGAGGGATTTGATCCCATGCACTATGGTTGAACCTCATTTTGGATTGAAAAAATATCCAAGCAACACAAATATGTCAAATAATTGATAGGATAGAAAGTAAATTACTAAAAAAATGTTTGTAACATTCATAAAATCAAGAAAAACCATTTTTTTGATTTCTTCCTGACTGTACGAACAATATAACTAGTCTCACCATGATAGTTTCGAGATCCTTAGTCCTTATATTCTTCATTCGTTTCTTCTTTTCAACCTATCTATTTGCAAATGTAGCCTGAATCCTTTGTTGTGGATTGTTCTCCTTGTTTCTCAAGGGACAATCTCTAGCGTAGTGACCACTGTCATCACATTTGACGCAACCACCAAAATGCCTCTTCCTTTCAAACCTGTCATTCCCACCAATAACATTTTCTTGTCTATTCCTTTTAAAGTTTACAACAATATTACTCCCACCATTATGAGTTTTATTATAATCCTTCTTCCCCCATGTCCTTCTAGGTGACAATGGTGAAGGAGTGTTATTCAATTTTTACTACTCATCCTTGTGAGAAACAATGGCTTGGAGCTTCTGCTCCTACCTAATGGCCTTCTCAAATATTACTTCTATTGTTGATGGGCCATGCACATCAAATTCACCACCAATTACTAGATTCAGCCCCATTATGAACTCATGAATGCAAAACTTTTCATCTTCTTGGTACTATGGTACATACTTGAAATTTTTTGTAAAATTCTCCCAATATTCTGTGATGATCCACTTTCCTTGAGTCAGATTGTGAAATTAAGACATATTTTGGTCATAATATAATTGAGGCAACCAATGTTGCTTGAAATAGGATTTTAATTTGTCCAATGATATGCTAGATTCATCTACGTTCAACTCAACTTTTTGGCTATCCCACCAAGAGGATGCTTCATTGGAAAGCTGGTAAGCTCCCCATACTGCCTTTGTCTCTTTGAAAAGTTTATTATGGAAAATTATTTTTCCATTTCATTGAGCCAACTCTCAGCCCCATCTCCTAAAGTTGTTCCATAAAATTTAGGTAGACCGATTATTTTTATATCCCTAGATAGATCTGCCGCTAACCGAGCCCTTGCATTCGGTGACAGATTTGCATCGTTATTGATAGCTGCATTATTATTTACAACATTCAAGTTATTTTCTGCATTAGGATGTTCTATAGGGTTCTCATTATTGTTAACATAGTTATCTTCCTCATTTCCCATCACTTTCTGTTTAAGAACAACAATATGATTCTGCATGTCTTAAAGGACAATAAATATCTCATCTAGTTTAGGCATTGGCTTCCTTGCCGCCCACAGCTTGGTTATTAGAAACACGTCCTCTAACCCATTTCTATTAGACAAGAGTTTTAATTCTAATAAGTGAATGTACACAATAGGTCCAAGAGCTGTAACCTTCAACTATGAATTCAATTTTATTGGTTGTAATAGCCTTTCAACTAGTGAAAACTATCCCTAATCATAAATATGACATAAATTTTGTCATTACATATAGTCTTACATGCAATATTATTTAATATATATATCACATAATAAAAAAAAGTTACTTTCCACAAAACAAACAAGGAAACATAGTTTTCAATTTTTCTACAATTCTTCCTAAGATGTTTTGTTTTGTTACTCACTTGTTTTTTCTAGACCTTTACTTTGTAAAATCTTCAATTTTATATACAATTCACACAAAATTTTTCCTTTTACGACCGGTTTTACCAAAATATATCCATATTTTTCACCCTTAGAATATCCTCATCATAAGTTCATGGTCAATGATTACTTAAATCATCCATCTGTTCCTCTCTTTGCCTTTCTAGCTTGTTATATGATGTATACTTGTACGTACCCAAAATTGTATGTACTGTACTGCTAGAAAGAGGTTATGGAAAACCCCAATGATGATTAAGATCTCTTTACAAGGTGTTTAGAATCTAGAAAGCTTGCCAAGTATACATTTGCATCCTAAAATGCCTTATCCAACCTTTGCATGCTTCATTCTAATGTTTGCCCCCTTTTTCCTTGTATTTTGGTCTTTAAGTTATAGGACCACCACCCTGCCTAGGTGGCGGTCCCGCGACCGCCACCTAAGATAGGGTGGAGGTCCTGTAACCGCCACCCTGCATAGGGTGGTGGTCTTGCACACATTTTCTAGAACTTTTTTGTGCACTCAACAATGCAAAAAATCAAGTTTCACTTGCAACTCTTAGCCACTTCTTCTTTGTTTAGAGTTTCCAACCACTTTGTAATAGTAGTGCTCCATTTTTAATGATAAAGCATGGAAATTTGGACTTTCCTTCTAGTGAGTAAGAATGCTATAAATACTGATATTTTTTACAAGAAAATGGCCCCTCTCTCTATGTTTTATTATTCAGTGTATTTGGAAGTTCCTTAATAAGTCTCAACAGGTTTAGACTTAGCAATAGTTCTCAACCTATTAGTTCAAGGCTCCTTATTTTTTTGGTTTAGAGATCACTTGATCTCTCTAGTTTCATTTTATTCCATTTTTGTTCTCCAAACAACTAGCTTAGCATAATACAACATTAGTTCTAGATTAAGCTCATTTGAATCTTGATTCTGCTTAGAGTTATAGGTTTTTTTCGTCACAGGAAGAATAGGTCCTAGAATTTTAGGTGTGTCTTGTTATATCCCTGCAACAATCCTACTAGGAATCACATAACCAAGCTCTGTTCTCTTACGCTATCTCTCTCATAATTGCACTCTATTTGGTTTACCTCCAAGATGCCATTGTTTAAATATCTTCTCCTGCTTCTGCTGCCACATTCTCACCTTTCTGGATTCACAAGAACATGAAGGAACAAAGAAATCACACTGAGGGGAAAAGCTACTATAATGCCCCGTGATTTCATTATTGTTGTCAAAGTAATGATAGGAAAAATGGTTTTATCCTATGTTGTTGGCACCCTTGCATATAAAAAAAAATTAAATGGAAACTTGATGTGAACACGTAATCACAATATCATGAATAAGCTAAGGATGATCTCCTTAGATGAGAACCCTGCTAATCCGGGGTCTATCTTATTGATGAACTATTTTCACTAAGGTGACATTACATTAATTTTAATGTTGTATGTCATAAAATCCTTGGTGTAAATTTAAGCCTTGAAAGTGATTTGCGATGTTGTTGCTTATCTCTATTAAATTGTTAAAATTATAGCTTTTATAACTAAGTAATGTTAAGGCTTTGACAATTTTGATAGTTCACTTAACAACTTAGTTTGAAATGTGATCAAGACTTCCGGTTGGTTTATAATAGGTCTTAAACCAACCATCTGATAGTCTACCCATTTGATGACTGATCATATTTCCAGGGATAAAGGGGCTATAGTCGTCAGTCAAGGACTTAATTATTAAGAATTAAGGGCATAAACTCCTATGAGTATACATGAGCAACTTTATTGATCAACACTAACATTATAACATCTATGTATATATGTATATATATATATATATATATATATATATTGATCAACACTAACATTATAACATCTATGTATATATATCTATATATATTTCGAAGAGGGAATTTGCAAAGATTAAAGTAAAAACAGGACAATCTAATCCTAGTGGCATAGTTCTAAACTTAACATATGAACCTATCGTTGAGAAGATTGACTTGGGCATTACTTTAGTTATTTGAAAGGATGTATATGCATATGAAAATAGTATTAAGCCTTAAGTTTTGTTTGTATAAAATATTGGTTGGTCATTTAAAAATGATATAATGTTTCTCAAATTCAAACAGTTGATGAGGTGGCACCCACCGCCTAATAGCTGTACTCACGGTCCTTAATTATCTCCACCAAATGATTTTGAGATGAAGTATTTTAGCTATCTAAATCACCTTGCATGGCATGAAGTATGACTTTACTAAATTTAAAGGAGAGCTAAGAATAGTTGGTTTGTAAATTGGTGGCAAGCTCCATTAACTCTACATTTAATGTCTTTTATCTCCCACCTTCCTTGGGAAATGCATGGAAGGATTGGAACAAAGGGGTAGTTTTTGGTATCGATTCATTTCATGGATAGAAGCTCGTAGTAGCTTGGAATGCAAGGAGGAAGTTTAGCTGTGTGTTGATGCAAGTTTACATGAAGAAAACATCAGTTGAGTAGATGGAACAAGTTCTCAAACTCGTTAAACTATCACGGAAACTTTGTGATCTATTGAATGAAGGAATTCGTTTCAAAGGTTTGGGGATTTTCTTGAGTAATCGTGAAATTTTTGCAAGGAAAGAAAACACCAGCATAACAGGCATGATACACTTTGAACTTTTCATAATTTCTTTCTCTATTTAGTAATTTCACAAAAGTAACCTTGCCTTGTATGAAATTTTGTGTTTATAATTTCAGAGATGTAGAATCATTTAATACTTTCTCTATAGAGTACGAATTGCTATGGATTCGTGATGTATGTTGTTAAAAGTGATTAATTAAGTACAAACTCTAATAAGGTTTATTATCGTTAAGGAAAGAATACACTCTTGAGATGTTTGAGGACTGCTGCTATAATGATTACTGGGTTTGATCTGATACACCAACATTGTTGAAATCTTCTTGCAGCTGTGAATTGATATCTACCATACTGTAGAAAAATTTGTTCAATTTTTTACCCATTTCTTCAAGGATATGAATAAATATAACAAGATATTGTGGTATTCTGGAAATTGTTCTGTGTGAGTTTTTGTTATAGATGTCTTTCCTTGACCTAGTGTTTGTTGGATTTACGCAACTAGGTTTGATTCTTTAAAGAAATATATGCCTGTGGAGTCATGTTGGTCTTGTAGGAGGCATCATCGGTACTTATAATCGACCTGGTTTTATTTAAAATAAGTATTTGTACTGAAGAAAAAAAATTGAATTTAATATTATCATCGGGTTGTAGATAATAAGGACAGTTGTAATGATTACAAGTTCCGCCTCTTTGGCCCTTGAATAGGTAGTTTAGAATGGCATTTATGGTCTACTCCAGAGCCACTTTTATGGCTCGACCGAATCACTGAGTCTCCTAACAGTTAACTGTTGTATCTTGTTTGCAATTAAAATTGTATAAGATCCAAAAACTTCATTCTATTATTTCATGTTGATCTCCTTGTTGCTTCTTAATAACTTTGGAACTATTCTAACTCCTTCGGGGTTTAAAGTTGGTTGTGGAAAGGTTATATTGAGATTTGATTACTGTGATGGTTAAGTCCAACTTGTTAAAATCTCCTCACTTATGTTCCATCTTAGCCTCTATAATAGAGGATGGACATTCTCCTGTAAAACCTTGTATGATACTTAGTGGGCTAATTTATTCACTATTATTACTAAAGCTTGGTTCTTCTTATAATTCTTATTGAGTTAAAAAGTGATGTCGAATTCAACTAAGAATCTCCTTCCTCTTGTAAGAGATATAGTTCACTGTTGTCCATTAGGAAACCATCCTAAAAAGTGAGCGAAGTTTATGCATTAGATTTTATGGTTGAAAAGATGTTAAACAGTTCCTTTTATTGAGCACGCCTCATCTCAACGTATGAGCTGGTAATGATAGTAGAGTTTGATTTCTTGACCCTTATGCTCTTATCTGTGCTTGTTGGGTTTATGTTCTAAATGTTGGAAATTGAGTCATTAAGTAGGGTTGGGGATTAAAGTTGTCCCAAAATAGGAAGTCTCTTGGCTTCAGGGTTGTAAAGTTTGGTGGTATTACCCCTCTATAGTAATTAACATGGTTCAAGTTTGTTGATCACATTGTCATACTATGTGTTCTATTAAGAAGCTGGAGGCATCGATTATGTATGGTAACCCATTATGGGACCAAAAAATTAAGCTATATACTCCTACTCTTATAATAGATGATAACTGGATTCGTCATTTAACTGAGTCTGTAATATGTGATAGATCCTTTCTGGGTGTAATGTTTCTGATTTGAATTATGTGGTATCTCAGCAAACCCGGAAGTGACTCTTTCTCTTATAGCAAAATGTACTCGGTTTCATTTATTAATTATGGGGTTTCCTTGACGTTTTGAAAGTTCCTTATTGACCTTTCCTGGTTGTGTCATGAATTTAGTTCAGTATGATCTAACCTTGTTTAGTAGAATGGGTTAGGAGATCATTCTTATATTCAGAATCATGTGAAGTCTTGACTTACCGGGAAAAAGTGGGTTGCTAGAAGTTATAATTCGTGTTGAGAAAACTCATGGGATGTTAAATGTTCAGATGAACTTTTTGGGTTAAGTAACAAGTTTTTATCTCATCAAAACATGGTACCTACTCTCTTCCAGAATTTTAAAGACTTTAGTGTTTATTAGGTATTGATTTTTTGAAACATATTTGAAGAAGGGAATTGTGTACTCTTTTCTAGTCTTAGAATGTTCAATAAGTTCTTAAGTTGAGGTAAGTATTAAATAAGTAGCATGTTACTCAAGTTATACCTGATTTCTATATGGCAGGATGCCATGAATGTTCTCACCCTCTTATCCTCAAGGTTAAACGCTCTAATATCATATTTCATTAGCCAAGTACTCTTGATGTTTTGGTATTATTGCTTGAACCATTAGCAATCCTTATGGGTGTATGAAATCCTCGTTAGATTTGTTGTGAAGATTTGAGAGATTTCTTGAATGTGTTCTTGATATTTATATGGTTACTTAATTGTTGAGTAAAACGATTTCAGGCATGCAAGTATGGGATTGCATGAGTGAAATATTGATACTCTTATATGGTAGTCTTTGAATACTTATAATTCTCATGTATCTTATGAATTGTATGACTGCTTCTGAGTGAATGAAGTAGTTGTATGGAAAAGTAAGTCTGAAATTGATTTCTTCCATGGTTCATTAAATTGCTTGTTTCTGTCATGTTATAGAAAGAATTGTTTATCTACTTAAGCTTTGAAATATTGATTCATAAAAATAATATGGGTTATTTCTATGAAATAATTAAGTAGAGTATGTCATTATGGTGAGTTGGTGCTTATCATGCTCAATTCTTGTGAACTGACTCATGCTAACAATTTTGTAGATAAACACAGAGAAGGAAGGGTGAAGTATTTAGTTTTGTATATAATTTTGATCGAGGAAAGCTTGAAGATATGACTGACTTGAATGTTCTTAAATGAAATACTTCTTCTTGGAAATAGGAAAGGCCTTGCTACTGAATATAATTGTTTTATTCATTTAAAAGAAAGATTTTGGTCATGCTTAAAGGAATGAGTTGTATTTATCTCATAAATGTAATTAAGAAAGATTTCCTACTGCTATATTGTGTTTTATAAGTGGTTTATTGTCGATTGATGAGTTATGATTCATAAATCTATCAAGTTAGGAAGTCAGCATCTACAATACTATTGTATTAATCATTAATATCAAGCATGTAGTAAGTGCTATACATATTATGTTTGAGATTCTAGGGATCATATAAGGGAATATTGGGGGAACATTGCCTAAAAATATCTTGTTCTAAGTAATTATACATTAAGCATACTTGGAATTAGATAAGGTTACTAATGGGAAATCGCCTCTTATCAAATGCAAAATGACAATCTAATTGTATAATTGTGTTAAGTTCTTCGAAGGTTTTGTATAGGGTGTATTCTGACAGTCAAAGATATAGGAATGTAAAATTGATTTCTAAGTGAAATAAACATTAAGTCCTATACTAGGATGATACACATAAGAAACAAGAGAATGGGATTATGGTAGTCTAACATGACTATATATTGATTATGGTTTCACTTTTTTGGGAATTGCATAATTGTGATAAATTGTGTTATGAAATATTTTTCTCAAGGAGATGAAATGTTTTCAATTAGGGGACTATCCCATGATGCATCATTATGAACACATAAGCATGTTAGATATAATGGAAATAAGATGGGAACATTCTTACTAAGTTAAAATTAACATAGCATTAGAATCTCTTCCCTAGTCAATACTGTAATTATCTCTAAAGAGAATTAGAGAGTGATATTTTAAAAAGGATATGATAGGGAAAGATAAATGGGAAACTGGTTAATCAAATCTACCATATCGGATACCCCAGATATATCTTACTTGTTGGAGATAGTAAAAATAAATAAACGCTCTTTATTGAGATGCAATTAAGTAAAATGTTGTGCTTAAACTGAAAGGATGATTAGCATTTATAGCCTATGGAACTTAATTCAAGGAATGAATCATACCTAAATACTTAGCTTCATATAAGTACATATCCCTAGAATATGAAATAAGGAACATGAGCCTAAATTTTAAAGCCAAGATAGTTTTTGAAACTGTAATAATGATCATAGACCTTGATAGTATCATTTCCTATCAATGGTTAACATGGGTACATGATATATTGAAAGGTAATTAAGTTTTATAGAGATTGGGGGTCCTGGGATCAACTCAATCCAGACCTTAGGTACGACCCATTCATGGAGAAGGTGTTGTAAGTCCTAGGTTGTTCTATAATGATTACCTTGAAAACATTAAACACCATGCACCAATATAGGATTCTAGGTGGGTGAACTCACTGCATATACTACACAGTCGTATCCCTATGGTGACGATTGTCACCATTAGGATACTGTCATTTAGAATCTGTAATGAGTTGTCTCATCAAGAGATACTGGATTGTAGTATGGTGTTGTCCTAAGTACAAACCTTGATAGAGTTATAAGACAGATTGGACCTCCTGGGTATGCACCCTTATATCAACCTATGATGGCTACGGGAAGATATGTGGGCGAGTAACAAGGTGAATTGTTATGAGAACACTTTCTTTCCCATAGGCATCATAGGATGACATAGAGGTACATCTTTGTGTAGGTTAAACTAGTTTGTACCTCATTCAAGGCTTGTAGATATTTACAACATTAACATTTGTGAATCCATATAATTGAATAAGTGATTAAGGTGAAGCGAAAATTTCCTAATGACGTGTGTGTCATCATAGAATGGAGCATGGCATACATGACTCAAAATTTTTTCTCAAAGTGGTGTAAGCTGCTGATTACACTATCGAGATTTCACCATTATCTAAGCTGTGAGATGCCTATGGTTTTCATAGGTGGAATCCAGGTACACACTTAGGGGTTTTCACTTATAAACCATATCCTATTAAAGGAGAACCAAAGGGATACATTTTATGTATGGCTCATATAGAGCATTGAGGGAGAATGAGTAAGTTCAGTATTCTCTCATACAGTTGCACATGGTTCATGATAGTTATCAGAAATGGATTGCTTTAAGGTTTATGTAGATTTAAATATATGGGTATTTAAATCAGCTGCATAAAGTTATTTATTATAAAAAAAAATCTAGAGATGAAGTGACAAAAAGTGGATGTTACAGCTATGATACAACTAGATTTTCCTCTACTTTGCAGACTCCAAGTTTGAATTTTCAAAGTTGTAGTTACAATATATCAAATAGAGTAGCGAATCATTTCATTTTAGTTAAAGCTTGCTTTCAATATTTTCAGGGAAGCTATCGGGAATGATAACTTCTGAGAAGCTATGATTTGTTTCTCACTTCTGAGGTAAGATTGGAGGCCTTTCAATATAATTAGTTAGATATTTATATTTGTATCAACTCACAAGTGCACAAGAAAATAGCTACATCTGGCTACCTAGCTTGTTTTAAGCTTTATCCTTAGATTAGTTACTTGTTATCTGAATTTATTAGATTAGTTTCTCTTTAAAATCATTTAAGTTTATATCTCTAAAAATACAAAAAGAAAAATCATAGTGTAGATTCATTTTCATAATTAGTTTACTTCATTTATTTAAGTTTGGTTATTTCTTACATGAATATTACGGGACCAAGAGAGCCCAGGGATTACATATTCTAACCAGTGATACCCCAGATGAATCTATACATGGAATTAATAGATATAGATCAAGGTCTTAGTATCCACATCTTCCAAACAACAACAAACCCACAAGAAATTAGTGAACAATTGAGAAAGTTAAACATCGAAGATTGACAAAGCATACGAATTATGGTCTAATCAACCCAACTATAGATTGCCTTGATAGGATGTTCATATGACCATACAAGAACCTGAAAGAGAACAAACATTTGGTTGTGATCCATTAGTTCTGTAGGCAGACGTAGGAGACCTTCTCATTGACATAGATACAGGCTTACGCATACAAGTTGTTAGGACACCCTTGAGATATTCTGAGAAGATCGTATAACTCCTGATATTAAACATAGAATCTGAAAAGGCTTATGACTACTGGATAGTTGCAAGAAGAGATTGATTCTTTACATGACCATAAAAGGTCCTCAGTAACCACAAACTCATGGTTGTGATCCCCAGGTCCCACAACCCAATGGGCCTACTAATCAATTAAGCATTGACACCAGTTTACGTACAATGGTATTTAGATCCTCACCTCTCCCGCTGGATATCATTACATAGTTGTCTGTGTTGAACAGAGAAACCGATCACGCTAATATTTTATGGGTCAGACCAAAAAACCACTCATAGTTTCCTTTAATTTCACTACACCTCTCGCTACCACTTTCATGACCCTGTCTGAAAATATATACGAAGTACCCATAGATCACTTTCCATGAGTCCAAAAACCAATAGATAGGATCTCGACAGAGCTTTACATTGATTGGAGACTATGAATAGCTATAGTGTTAAACCGATCCATAACACCAGTTCAGGTTAGAAGATCCTTCTTTACTTTAGATTCGCAGATCCCATTATTGCGTATCAAGGATATAGGATTTCCCAACTAATTTGTTCACATCTGCATATATTTTATTTCCACCGACTATCTTAGCACGACCTCATGAGATCGGGTATGGAGAAAGGATGCTTGATGATTCTCATGCTCACCCATCACTTTTCTATCATACAAAATTGGTGAACCCTATGTGAAACTAATAACTGCTCCTTTTTCATTTCCATTTCTATCATCCACCTTCACTCCTTCTCATTATTCTGTGGGTACTTTTATACCCCCTGAATATGTCAGGATACGATGCATATGGTAGACATCTCTCAGGTATCGAAGCATATTATGCTTAGACAAGTAGACAATAGTCACCATTTATTTCTGCATGGGATGATAACTACTCAAGAAACTACTTGTCATCACAAAATCCTCCACAAAGAACTAGTTGTAGTTCTTCATTTTGAATCGAGGAGTTGGACCAACTTACAAAAACACAAAAACTGGATCCCTCAGGTTCTAATAATATGATGTTTATTGGAGAATCCATTTCATCTCCTCGGTTTTTATCTAGACCACAAATCAGTAGGTAGTTAGATCCACTCCCATTCTTGGATGAGGAGTACTTAACACGTTATGATATAAGAAAACAATGCTTCCAAAACATGTATCCACCTATAGGAATTTTTCAATCAAAACCCGGCACTCTGCTCCAAGAAAGCACCCCCATTCCTCTACCTATGGAAAATACTCTTGGTGAAGCTTAGCAGAGAAATGATCAATTCATAGCAGGGTACCATACCCCTTGGAAACGTCAAGGGGTACCACAATAACCACATTGATAGAACACTGTATCATTTCCAATTGAAGTCATCTCAGCTCTAGTTGAAAGGGTTGGAGGAATAGAAATGTCTCAAGAAAATCAAGCTTCACACTCAGGGCAAGTAGGAACTCCCAACCCTCCGCATCATCCTAGCCAGGTTGACCTACTTATGGGAACATGAAAATTAGACATGCCTCCTCAACAATCATATAGCTATCCACAACAAACACCAACTAGAACCACATTTTCAAATGTTGCTCCAGTTGAAAATATGATACCTTCTAATTTAATACCAAAAAATCCATATCATAGAAATACTCCTTCCTACTTGAACATTTATTCAAAATCACCATAGGGAGACATGTTATCTTCTCCTGAGATGTTCACTCAACCATAGGGGTTTCCTTACGCCTCTGTAAATACATATGTTATGCCATATCAACAACCTGTTCCACCTCCACTCCCTCAATAGGCACCATCTATGGTTGAAACCTATGCGGTATTGACTTACATAGAATATTTAAAAGAGCCTTTAGATTTCAACGTAAAAAGCATCATGCTTCCAAGACCTCTTCTTTATTTTCCTAAATTCAAGGGGGAGGGAGATCCAAATGCTCATATCAAGGCCTATGCCACAACCATTCAAGAACTACTCCCTTGGGGTGTGGTTATTGCTAAAATATTCCCTAAGACCTTATAAGGCATTTCCCTTGATTGATATTATAGAATACCTGAAGCCTCTATACATTCATTCAAACAACTTGTGTCATAATTCATCAAAGCTTTTGACATGAATAAATTGTTAAGGATGGGGATCAGGGAATTCTTACACATTAAAAAAGAGCACAATGAATCTACTACCCATTTCATTCAAAGATGGTGCACAATTATCTACTCTTCAGTAAGTGCTCCAAACATGGATCGGATGGAATTATGTAATTTATTCCTTCATTCTCTTAGTAGAGAGATAAAGGAAGAAATACAAAAGTTCCCGCTAAGGACTTATGATGAAGTACTTGAGAGTTCTCTCTGAATCAATCAAGCAGTGATAGACAGTGGCCGTAAAAATTATGGAACAAATGGGAGATTAATCACTCCTAATCAAAATAATACGACTTATTCCAACATGGGAAATACCAATTAAGGACCCAAGATCCTTAACAAAAACTATGGGGTTACAACAGATGGAGTCACTGATCAAGCCAAAAAACCAATGTTGTGAACACCCCGACACCTGCTAACAATCAACGCAATAACAAATTTAGTCCAATGATCAATGCAGTAGATTTTAGTCACCTACCACAACCACAAAAACAAAAACAACACCAACAGTAAATCTAGTCGTAAGGCCCTGTTCGGGGCCCAAATGGATATCAAAACCAAAACCAAAGGTATCACCCCAATTGAAACTTTGGGCCACAACAAGATTTAAACCAACGGCCATGGAACTATAATCCCAATTTATATTGCAACTTCCATAAAATCTGAGGTCATGATACTAGGACTTGCCGCAATTACAATAAATTCTTGGAAAATTTACCAGAAGATCAAAGACAACTCTTTGTACATATGTTTTTGGAAAATTTTATACCAACCACAAAAAATACCTACGAGGGATCAGTTTCTCCTCAAAATGCACCTCTTAATATTTTCAACGATCCTTTCCCATATTGTTCTAACAACAATGGGTTAGATCCAAGTGGAACAAACAAAGGTGTCATAATGGGGAATAATAATCATGAAGCTTAGAATTCATCAAATCCAATGGTCACACCCCAATTAGGAACTCGATCACAAGCCAAGATAGTCAGACTGGTGGAATTAGACACCAAGTTACAAGTAGAAACTATAACAAGAACATCATACTACTCCTCTCAACCAGTTCCAACCTATTCACTGATACCGAACAACACTCAACAAACACTAGTAAAACTAGTAGGTGCCTATGATTTGATTAATGACTTAACAAAAACCTTCTCTCACATTTCCTTTTTGGATTTATTGAAGAACTCTCCCATCATATAGATGCTCTCTTAGAAGCATTAGGTTTCAATCATCTCATCAACATCACCCCTCCCCCTGAAACGCAAGTAAACCATGTAGACTTTGACATCTACCCTCTGGGGCAGCTAGATAGGGATACTGAGTTTATATTCGACATAAGTTAAATGCCAAAAGATGCTGAAATATCACGTAGAGGTGATCCACCCTTGCGTTTGTAGGTTTGGGTTTATGACAACTACGTTAAGTGTGCAATGATCGATGATGGGGCAGCAGTTAACATAGTCTCCTTCACTTTTCTTCACAAACTAGGATATAGAGAAATGAACTGTTCTTCAACGCGAAACACACTAAGGGGCTGTGATAGCCTCAAAGCAACTTCAATTGGGACTATAGTACTACTAGTCAATCTAGGACCCAAAACAATCCTCACTAAATTTTATATTATAGATCAGGAAACCAACTATAATATGATTCTTAGTCACCCTTGGATACATCGCATGAAGGAAATCCCTTCCACGTTATTCCAAGAAGTAAGATTTCTATACCTAGGAAAGGTATTTGTAGCACAAGGTGACCCAAAAGCTTTTGACATACACCTAGCAAATTTGAAGAAAAGACCAAGTGTCCATTCTGAATTTGAGCTCTTGACAAATCAACTCAACAAACTAGTCAATAATAACCCAGAAGCAAAGCTAGTACCTATGATAGAACTAGAAGTCACAAACTTAATAAAAGGTGTCCCAAAAATCAAAGATGAGTCCATCACTATAGAAATAGTTTCACTAGGAACCATTGCAAAAATTGCCAAATTACTAGAGAAATATCTACCTATTCTCCTATCATTTGATTCTATGGGTATAGGACATACCCTAGGAATTGGTTTCATACTTGCAGATGAAGTTTGCATGGTGGAAGTAATTAAGACAAGGGAAGTACAGACTAAGGGTGTCCCAATTTCCATTTTTCCAAATTTTTATTGGATTCTCCACTTTGATGGGGCAAAATTTCATTTTGGTGTTGGGGCAGGTGCGATCCTTACTTCGCCCGAAGGAAAGGTTCCACCTTTCACTTTTAAATTAAACTTCAAGTGCACAAACTACGGGGCTGAATACGAAGCCCTCCTTCTTTTCCTCATCATTTCAAAAAGGATGGACATTAATAATATTAGAGTGCTCAGAGACTCGTAATTAGTTGCAAACCAACTATCAAAGGCATATGAGACTAGAGATGAACACCTGCAACTTTATAAAATGGTAGTACTAGAACTAATGAAGGGATTTGAATACATATCAATTGAAGTAATCCCAAGAGAACAAAACCTTCTCACTGATTCTATAGCAACCTCAGCTTCCAGATTCACTCCAAGCAATGAATTGGAAAATACTGATTTTGTGGTATCAATACGTACTAAACCTTTGGTTCATAAAGTACCAATAATCCCGATATCAACACATGTGGAAGTTGAGAATAAGACTACCGCTTTAGATTACTCTGATAGTGATAAGGTGACCCTTGAATATCTAAACACCTTTGTATAGCTGCATCTCACTCATTCCATAGTGGATATCTCTCTAATCCCATGCTCCTCTTCCTATTTTGGAAATCCCATGATAGAATCTCCCTCGCAAGAGAATCTCAAAATCTATGAGGTGGAGAATGAAGGGAGTTTGGAATTACCCCTAGCTCCTCCTGAGTTTGAGGAAGGCAACGCCTCCTTAATCAAAGGAACCATAGACATACATATCGAAACAGAGGAAGAACCAAAGATTTTGAAATTGGAATCCTCTTTAAATCCATAGGAGATAGAAATACATATTCAGATCCTCAAAGAACATCAAAAGGATTTTGCATTTAGCTACAAATAAATGATGGGAATTGCACCACATATCGCGGTACACAATCTTGTCACCAAACCAGATGCAAAGCTAATCAAGAAAAAGTCAAGACCAACGAAGCCAAAAGTGGCTCTCATGGTGAAAGAGGAAGTGATGAAGCTCCTCCAAGTGGGGTTCATCAAACCAATCAACTATTCACAATGGCTATCTGATATTGTCCCTGTTGTCAAAAAGAATGGGAAGATACGCATTTACATCAACTTTTGGGACATTAACAAATCCTGTCCCAAAGATGACTTCCCTTTACCATCCATTGATGTTATTGTTGATGCAATAGATGGATTTGACCTATTGTCCCTCATGGATGGGTTCTCAGGGTATAATCAAATGAAAATATCCGAGGAAGATCAAGCCAAGACCACGTTTATAACTCCCTGGGGAACCTACTGTTACATTGTCATGTCATTCGGTCTTAAGAATGATGGTTCTACATACCAACGTGTAATGACATATATATTCCATGATCTTATTCATAATATTATGGAATCCTATGTAGATGACTTGCTAGCCAAGGCCAAAAAGTGTTGTGATCACCCAGAAGTGCTCCATATCATTCTCTCATGATTGATCGAATATAGTGTCACATTGAATCTAGAGAAATGTGTATTTGGTGTAACAGGAGGTAAGCTTCTAGGTTACATCATATTGTCACGAGGGATTGATGTCGACCCGGCCAAAATCTGGGCTGTTCTTGAAATGATTCCACCATCAGACAAGTCTGGTATAAGATCATTTCTTGGGAAACTCGGTGCAATTCAAAGGTTCATCCCAGACTTAAGTATTGATGTTCATCCAATCAACAATTTATTAAAAAAAGATTATAACATTGATTGGACCGATGAATGCAATGAGGCCTTTGAAGAAGTTAAACGCTTTTTGTTGTCTCTGCCCATGCTAATGCCCCCTAGACCAGATCATCCTTTGATCTTGTATTCACGAGCTACTGATGTCTCATTAGCGTATATGTTGGCTCAAGAAAATGATGATAAATGAGAGTGTGAAGTTTACTTCATTAGCCAGACGTTGCTTGACTATAAGACACATTACACACATGCAGAAAGAGAATGCCTTGCCAAAGTATTTACAACAAAATGCTTAAGAAATTACATGCTAAATCAAGAAACAAGGGTGATTGTCAAGACAAATCACTTACGAACATTCCTCACACAAGGGTATTTTTCTAAAAAGGCTGGACGTTTCATAACCTTAATGGGTGAATTTGAGATAACATTTGTAAACCAAAAATCTGTTAAGGGGAAAATCATTACAGATTGGTTAGCTGACAACTTGTTGAATGGAGGTGATCTGGTAGATCTAGACTTTCCTGATGAGTGTGTATATTTTTTCAAAACTAGGCCTCCTATCTCTGCATGTCCCTGGTACATCGACATAATCAATTTCATCATGGACCACACATACCCAGAAGGGGCCACATCATAACAAAGAAGGTGGTTATACATTATCACTGCTAAATACGTCATCTTAGAATACGTACTCTATAGCAAAGCCTTTGACATAATTTTTTAAAGATGTGTTGACACAGAAGAATCCATAAGGATTATTTACGAATCCCATAGCGGGATATGTGGAGGACACTTTGGCAGTCATGCCACTACTCAAAAGATACATCAGATGGGCTATTTTTGGCCCACCCTAGAACATGACGCGGTAGAGTTTGTGCAAAAATGCCACAAATTCCAAGAATTATCCCATGAGATTCACATGCCAGCACAGGCTCTGTAACCAATCACAACTCCTTGGCCCTTTTCCATGTGGGGCCTAGACTTGATAGGGAAATTCTCTCCCTTGTCAACAGATGGTGATGACTGAAAATTTTTTATGGCTCAAACAAATTTTCTTATCACATGCTAATGAAAATCATAATTGCATTTCTATTTTCAATTAATAAATATATACAACGACCTTAATCATTCTAGTGTTTTACTAAATTAGTGTTAGGAAGTCCATAACTTACTTACATGACATTATGTTAGGAATGACTTGTTCATGTTCTTCCAAAAAACTACAACATGATTTACTACTATGTTTCACCCTGACATATCATTATTTTTGTTATTTTATTCATTTAATTAATGACAAATATTATAGAATATGATAAAATACAACGAAATTGCTAGAATACAATGTAAATATTACCATTTCACTTTTTGGAATTAATACATATAACTAGGTTAATTGGCCCTACATTAATCAAATAATACAATGGTACTTAATTTGTTTAATAAATACAACTTGTAATATAATTCAGCTTTCTTCATCAAATTGAACTAATGCAATCCTTTTAACTTCATCCATATTTCACCTTTCATGTAGTCCTTCTGTAAAATTTGTTAACAATTGCTAGTTCGTTACTTCTGGTTTTTGCTCTTTTGTTGTTGTATTCTCATTGCTATTTCTGGTTGGTGAGCCTTCCTTGTAATTGGGTATAATCCCACCAAAACTATTTACCAATAAAAAAAAAGAACTAGCATGATAAGATCTATAACTCCCATAATAAATTTGGCCATCTAGTATTTTCATAAAGGAAATAATGCATTAAGTTAAACTCACTTATTAGATCAGAAGAGTACATACCATTTTGAAAACATTTTCAGAAATCACTTTTAGAAATACATTGATACTTACTTCCCTATAACAACTTAAATGTAAAAAATTAAGTATAAATTACAAAAACCTGAGAAAAGACTTTTCTAGAGCTTGGAAATCTACCAAAAAGGTGGAAACGTGAACCTGAAAGGTGTTCACATATATATTACCATTGAAATGGTGGAAAACATCATGGGTTTATTTGTGGAAGGAAGGGATGTATACAAGCCTAAAAAGGAGGCCACAGATGAATTGAAGTTTTCCCTGTAAGGTAATGAAAAACTTACCTCCCACTTTGTTGGTTTCTTATGCTCGTATTTACCCCACCCTTTTGATGAAGTGACCTTAACCCTCATTAAGGTTTTGAACCTTAAAGGCTTCCACAAATGTATTTATGCTTACCATCTGCTTATGCTGAATTTTCTAAGACATGGCCATAATTTTAGTTTTCCATATTTTCTAATCCGATCTTTGTGTACTTCAATTCCACAATTTAAAAATAGTATAGTTAATGTACCACTTCACCAAGGTTTTATTCTATCCACGGGTAGAATATTTTCCCTTGATATTAACAAAACTAGTACTATTACCAAGGCCCTTGAGGATTATACTAAGGAATCGGACTCAGAGGAAGATGATCCCAATGAAGATTCAGAGTCATAGGAAGAGAATGTTTGTGGGGATGAGAAGGATGTGGTTGAAATTTATGTGACATTAAACCTTATTGAGCATTAGGTGAATAATGTACAAAAAATGTCTATCAATACCATAGGGTAGTTGAGTAGGTAGGGGAATCAGGTTCTTGTGAATGCCCAGTTGGATCTGTAGGTTGAGGCCTTAAGTCAAAAGGGATCCAAGAAGGGAGATAATCATATTTCCGAAATGGCTATGGATATTGAAGAACTGAAAGGTGACATGAGGCCTACAAAAATTTTACTTCAGTTTCTCTTTAATGAATGACATTCGATGAGAATGTAGGTTGAAGATGTGGCCAAAATTACCAGTGGGGGAAGTCTTGAAATAATGAAATAAATTAGAGTAACCTCTCCAATGAGGTGGATCATATTAAAGACATATTGTACAACTATATGGAATGTAGTATTATTACTGTGAGGTCCACTCTATAACACCTTCATAACCTTGAACAGTTGGCCAATGCTTATAGGAAAGTGGATGAGCATGACAACTTGAAAAAAAGGAAAGGGGAAGCTACTAGATGCGATCTTGGTTCTCTTCATGCCAACATTGATTCTCTGTCAAAGGAATGGGCTAAACTCTTAGCTAATCTGGAAAAAGCTAAAAAGTAATGGTTGGGTCTGTATAGCTGTTAGTTTTACTATGTTGTTAGTATGAATTTGGTTTTTTTGATGTTGTTATTAGTCTTTTTGTTGTGTTCTGTATTGGTTTTTATGCTCATAAAGGAGCTAAAATTTTATTAATCCTTTTATATGTATATTTTGTATGCTTTGTAATGTTTTTATCTGCTCAATTAGGAGCTTTGCTATGTAAGGGGTAGGGTTACCTTAACCCTGTTTTACCTATAATAATAAAAAGGGCAAATAATTCATTACCATTTTCCATAGAGAATATAATGTAATATCATTACTATTATAATATTAAGTTACTATTACATTATACACTCTCACATAACTTGATTCAAGTTTCAACAATTATTAATTCATCTGAGTAGGTACTAGTAACTCATAGTATTCAATCATTTCAAACCATATAAGTCAAATAGACCTTGTACCATTAAATAAATAATAATATTGAATGGTGCCCAATCATTGTAATATAAGAAAAGTCTATAGTTCCTGTTGAAATAGATAACCACTAGGATGGAATGATACTTAAATAATATAAGTTATATAAGTATATAGTTTAAATACATGTCATTATGGTGTATTAAATTATATACCCATTTTCAAATTCAATTATTTCATTGTATGTTTTGTCAGTGAATAAACTTAATATCACATAATGTAGGATGATATAACTATGCACAATATGTTGATGTATAGATGTATCATACCAATGTATCAAGTAAAATACTTAATTCTCTATCAAATGGTCATCTCTGTTTACATCAGTAGTGAATACTATGTCTTAACGACATCATTTAGTTAAAGTAATGATTAGCAGTATTATACGTTCATGTATGATCCCATAACTCCAACTAATACTTTCTAAGATAAAAACAAGGATATATGAGGTCGAGTTTTCCATATAATTCAACTATCATGATCATAAAATAAAGAATATCAAGTCACTATTGATACCCACATAAAATTTCTCAACTTGATAAGACTCAGATCATTTAATTACCTTAAAATCTAGGAAGGGATGAAGTGTCAATCCAATATTTATAAAAAACCCAAGTAATGTGCACTGACCGACATACGACCTTCAACATTGGCCTACATCAGTAAAACTTGGAGTAATTAAATCTTACAAACTTGGTAAGATTTGAGTGACTAAAAGAGAATAGTATAATATTATAAAGGATAACCTTTCAGCCATTAAGGTTGTTAGGTTGTGGATCCTATTTTCATGTGAGAAAGTGTTGAATACTGTACACTAAGAGTACTATACACTTTCCACAGTTGTCTTAATGGGGTTATGGGGCACAGGTCCCGAGAAATTTTTTTTGGCCTAAAAACGTGCCCGATATACCGGGAAACATTCTTTTCTCATATGGGCAGGATTTTTGATCCATAGGTTTATGGGACTGTTTTGGCCCATGGTTTTTGATACCCATGGTTTTGTAAAACTACTTAAGCAGTTGTCTACTTATATGGTTTTATGCATATGGTAGGTGTAATGTAACATTGCAGATGAGTTTTAAATTCGGGTGTGAATTCTGTAGAGTTTATTGAGCATAGCTCCAAATAGATCTGGGTATTGTATTGAGAGATCGGTGGCTTGTAATAAAATATGAACAAGTTATTCTTGGTAGACGTAGCCCAAATTGGGTGAACCATGTTAAATACTATCTCTTTGTGTTGTGTTATTTTATTCTATACTTTAATTTAAGATATGTAATATTTTCTGCATATTAGTTTCTACTGTTGCAATTATGTGAGGGATTATTCTACATATTTTATCCCTTATTTCCTAACAATTGGTATCATAGCTTGGTTTGGTTTGTTGAAGTCTTGAATCACAGGGAAATTTTTATCTTGAGTGGGAGCTATGTCAGATGATGGAAGATCAAGGGTTGATAAATTCAACGGGAAAAATTTCAGTCTTTGGAAGATGCAAATGGAAGATTACCTTTATCAGAAGGATCTTTATATTCTGTTGTTTGAGAAGGTGAAAAAACCCTTGAGCATGATGGATGCAGAATGGGATTTTCTGGATAGGAATGCATTTGGGACAATCCGGTTGTATCTTGCATCTTCGGTATTATTTAATGTTTCAAAGGAAAATACTACAAAAGAATTGACAGATGCATTAGGGAAGTTGTATGAAAAACCCTCTGCCTCAAATAAGATATTTTTAATGAAAAATTTGTTTAATATTAATATGTATGAGAATGGTTCAGTAGTATATCATTTAAATGATTTTAATACAGTTGTAAATATGCTAGCTTCAGTTACAATAGAATTTGATGAAGAAGTTAGGGATTTATTAGTTCTATGCTCTTTACGTGAGAGTTGGAAAAGCTTGGTAATGGCGGTAAATAAATTATTTCCAGATAACTCAAAGTTGAAGTTTGAGGATGTTATAGGGGTGATTCTAAGTGAGGAAATGCGAAGAAAAATATTTGGGGAATATTCTACTTCAGGGAATACTTTGACAATGGAAACTAGAGGGAGACATGAGAATAGAGGAAGCTGTGGAAAATCAAAGGATCGAGAAAGGTCAAAATCCAAAAGCAAGATAGTATGTTGGCACTATGGAAAGTTTGGGCATGTAAAAAAGGACTGTTGGGAACTTTGGGACAAGAAGAAACAACAAGAAGAAAAAAAGGAGGTAAATGTGGCAACAAGTAATGTATGTCAGGATGCTTTGATTCCTTCTTTGCACAATATTACTGAATCTTGGGTTTTAGATTCAGGGACTTCTTTCCATGCTACTCCACATAGGCATTATTTTTTTATTATGTTCAAGGAGATTTTGGGCATGTTTTTCTTGGTGATGATGAGCCTTGCATCATAACTGAAAAATGTTATATTCAAGTTAATATGCAGAATGGGAATACTTGGCTATTGAAGGATGTCAGACATGTGCCTACATTAAGACCCAATTTGATATTGACAAGGTAGTTGGGAAGTGATGGTTGTATTGTGATATTTATAGTAGACTCTTGGAACATTGCCAAGGGTGCTCTTGTGGTGGCAAGAGGTAAGAAGGTTAGAACCTTGTATTTAATGACTTATAACACTAATGTTTGTAATCTTGTGGCTTTAGAAGTAGATACAACATTGTGGCACTATAGGCTTAGTCATATGAGCCATAAGGGAATGGAGATCATAAATAAGGATTTGCCTAGATATACAGAAACATGTTTGGATTTCTGTGAGGACTGTATAAATGGGAAAAAAAAGTGAGTAAGGTTTCTCAAGGTTGGACCTATAAATATGATGTATTTGACACTTTTTTTAAATGGAAAGCCTTGGTAGAGAATGAAACAGGTCTTAAGCTAAAATTTCTTAGGTCAAATAATGGAGGGGAGTATAGTAGCAATGAATTTGAAGATTATTGTTCTAAGAATGGAGTATGTAGGAAAAAGATAGTTCCAGGAACTTCACAGTAGAATGGGGTGTCAGAAAGGATGAACAAAACAATAATGGAACATGCTAGGAGCATGAGGTTACATGCAAGACTACCTCTTTCTTTTTTGGGTAGAAGACGTGAGCTCAACTATGTACTTGATAAATAGAGGACCTTCAAGTTCCTTGGATGATAGCATACTTGATGAGGCTTGGTATGGTAAGAAATTTGATTATTCATTTCTTAGATTCTTTGCATGTGAGGTGTTTGTCCATATAGACAAGGATGAGAGGACCAAGCTAGAGGCTAAATCAGAAAAATGTACTTTCATTGGTTATGGTGGCGATGACTTTGGATATAAATGTTGGAGTATTAAGGACAAGAAAATAATTCAATCTAGTTATGTGGTCTTTAATGAGAAAGTCATGTATAAGCAACAATTGTAGGAAAATAGGGAAGAATCCAAGAAATAATATGTATCGGCATGGGATCTTCTGGATAGGAAAGTGACACATGAATCAGTTCAGGAACCTCCTCATTAAGAACCCCAAATTTCTATATTGAGGAGGTCTTCTAGGTTAAGAAGAGATCCTGAAAATTTTTCTCCTTCTCTTTATTATTTATTACTCAGTGATAGTGGAGAACCAGAGAGCTTTGATGAAGCAATGTAGGTAGATGCCAAGAAGAAGTGGGAGCAAGCCATGGATGAGGAGCATCAGGATCTCATGGAGAACCAGACATGGGATTTGGTAAAACTATGTGAAGGTAAAAGAGCATTACAAAACAAGTGGGTATTCAGAGTCAAAAAGGAAGGAGGAAAGAAAAGATAAAAGGCCCGGTTGGTGGTCAAGGGGTTTACATAGAAAAAAGGTATAGATTTTGATGAGATTTTTTCTCCTGTAGTAAAAATGACTTCTATTAGAACTGTTCTAGGAATAGTTGTGGCAGAAGACTTGCACTTATAACAACTTGATGTAAATACTACATTTCTCCATGGTGAATTGGAGGAGGAACTATATATGCAGCAACCAGAGGGCTATAAGGTCAAAGGTAAAGAGGAAATGGTGTGCAAATTGAAGAAGAGCTTGTATGGATTAAAACAAGCTCTATGTCAATGGTATAAGAAATTCGATAGCTTCATGATGAAGCAAGGATATATTAGATATCATTCTAACCATTGCATGTATACAAAGAAATTTGAGGATGAAATTTATATTATCCTTTGTTTTTATGTGGATGACATGTTGGTTGCAGGTAAAAACATGCAGGAAATAAAAGTACTCAAGAAGCAACTAAGTGAATCCTTTGCTATGAATGATTTGGGGGCAGCTAAAGAAATGTTTTGTACGAGGATATCTCAGGATAGGAAGGAATGAAAGATGACTCTATCTTAGGAAGAGTACATTAAGAAGGTCTTGGAGAGGTTTAATATATAGGATGCTAAACTGGTTGGGACTCCTTTGGCAGGCCATTTCAAGTTATCAAAGGAGTAGTGTCCCAATACAGATAAGGAGAGAAACCAAATGTACAAGGTACCTTACTCATCAGTGATTTTCAGTTTTATGTATACCATGGTGTGCACCAGGCCTAATATTGCCCATGCAGTGGGAACGGTGAGTAGATTTATGAGTGATCCAGGTAGAGATCACTTGCAAGAAATAAAGTGGATCCTTTGGTATTTGAGAGGGACCATGGGGATAGTTTTGTGCTATAGTGGATCAGACACCACTTTGTGTGGTTATGTAGATTTAGATATGGCTAGAGATGTAGACAACAGGAGGAGCACGACAGGTTATGTTTACACTGTAGGTGGGACAACAATGAGTTGGATTTTAGGACTACAAAAGATGGTGGCTTTTTCAACCACATATGTTGAGTATGTTGCTACCACAGAGGTAAGAAAAGAAATGATTTTGTTACAATAATTACTTGAGGAGTTGGGGCATAAGCAGGAGGAAGGAAAGCTGCATAGTGATATTCAGAGTGCTATACACCTAGCTAAGAACTTTGCTTTCCACTCTAGGACAAAGCATATACAGTTAAGGTACCATTTAATCAGGACATATTTAGAGGAAGAGAATTTGAAGCTAGAGAAGATTCATACTAGTCAGAATCCTGTAGACATGATGACCAAGGTGGTCACAAGGGAAAAACTGAAGCTGTGTTCATCTTTGGTTGGTCTTCACGAAAACTAGTGAAGGGTTGAGAAGCTCGCTCAGAGGAAAAATATTCTCCAAGTGGGAGATTTCTAGGTTGTGGAGCCTATTTTCATGTGAGAAAGTGTTGAAGACTATACACTAAGAGTACTGTACACTTTCCACAGTTGTCCCATAAATTGTTTGGCCTTAAAACATTCCCAATATACCGGGAAATGTTCTTTTATCATATGGGCATGATTTTTGATCCATAGGTTTATGGGACGGTTTTGGCCCATGGTTTTTGATACCCACGGTTTTGTAAAACTACTTAAGTAGTTGTCTACTTATATGGTTTTATGCATATGGTAGGTGTAATGTAACATTGCAGATGATTTTTGAATTCGGGTGTGAATTCTGTAGAGTTTATTGAGCATATCTCCAAATAGATCTGGGTATTATATTGAGAGAGTGATGGCTTGTAATAAAATATGAGCAAGTGATTTTTGGTGGACGTAGCCCAAATTAGGTGAACCACGTTAAATATTATCTCTTTGTGTTGTGTTATTTTATTCTGCACTTTTATTTGAGATCTGTAATATTTTCTGCATATTAGTTTCTACTGTTGCAATTCTATGAGGGATTATTCCACATATTTTATCCCTTATTTCCTAACAAAGGAAACATGGTAACTACTTACAACCACAGAAGGATTATGTTGTACCCACGAAATTGATACGATTTCGTTTGACAAAGAACTAATAACCATACCGCATAATAATAAAATAGGCCGAACTATTACGTATTCCTAAGTGACTACAGGTTATAATACAACGTATATGCCCAGAACGATAGTCAAGGGTATTATTCTTGAATCTTATAGTTTTTAGCTTCAAGATAAATGTATTTCATAGTTAACCTACCCAGTCCATTTGGGTTATCTATTCAACTGAAATAAACACATAAGTAACTAATAATATATATCCATATAACTGAACACACCTCATTATAATAGTGAGATGGATCAAGCTTCAATTACAACATCGAATACCTGTGAATATACACAAATCTTTACATATATAACCAAACGACCATGTACTTAAAATTGATATACATAGATTCAAATTTAATAAGTAACCCAAGTCACACAATCTGTTATAAAACAAGACTTAATATATTATAACCTTCATTGTGCATACAACTATAAAACAAGTACATTCCAAAAAATTTCTATATATATATCTTCCATACCCAGATCCATAAACTTGTGGAAGACAAAGGATATCACAGATTTAAGCCTTTCCATGAAACCAAGTCTATTAAAAACAATAAAACTTAAGATAATATTTTATTTATGCAAATATCAAAAAGAGTAAGCTATCAGAGAAGCAATATAACCTATCATGCCTGGTAGAGTTATTTATCTTTTCTTCAAGTTATCCTTTGTGAGCTTGAATGCAATATAACTCCACAAAGAACCCACAATTGTTTCCACAAAACCCCAAACTCCTCCAACTTCCATTCTCTTTATTTATTGATCAAAGCTAATAATAGCTCCCTAATATTTCTCCTTTGTAGTTACAGAAATAGAATGCACCAACCGAATATATATTAAGCATAAAAAAGGAAGAACAATAACACGTAGAGCCTCTATATAGTCAAAATGAAACCACCATTCAATTTCCCCCCACAAAACTGCCAATGCATTCTCCAAGGCAGTGATGGGTGTTTTGAGATCATTAAATGCATGAGAGGACTATTAGTCCTTCCCTAATTTCCCACCTCCACTTCCTCTATTTCCATATTTTATAAATTTAGTGGAGTTTAGATTTAGTTCATCTGCCACTTGTAAAATAATCTATCCATGCCCATAGCCACGACCACTTAAACTTAGCTAGGATTTATACCAATTTAAATAGTGGTGAAAATTTATTACTTCCTCATAAATATGGTAAGTACATGGCGATAAAGATATCCATATTAATAATAGGATCCAAATTCGAATCCAATGCCACAATAAATTTAACATTGGCCCCCAATATTATAAACCATTAGTTGGGCTATAATAATTTGAAATCAAACATAGTCATACCTTATTATTGAAGGAGTGTAAGATGAGGGTTTGGAAGGAATACACACGCATCAAATAGTTACACTTCACCAAGAAAGGAGTTGCAAGATAAGGTAAGAAAACTTTCAAGAAGTAATGTGCATGCATAGAAAGCTTAAGATTTGAAAATGGAGTGGAATGGAATGCTCTTGGATTGCCATGGACCAAAAAGAAGAGGAGTAAAAATAGGGGAGTAAATGTGTAACTCCTATGTAAGAGAAGATTCCTCCATAATGGAGAAAAGGAGTTACTTTCCCAAATGGGAATGTAACTCCTATGACACACTTACACATATGACAGATTCTATAAGAGAATCTGTCATAACTAAAATGACACCTAGATCCATGTCCACCTAAGTGAGATGACTTACATGGTGTGGGTGGAAATAACACTAAATAATTAAATAAAGTGATCAAAAAACACCTACACCAACACCCCCCCCCCCCTTCATTGAAACTAGGATGGGGCAAGGCAAGTAAGCAAGAAAAACAAGAAATGGGTCTCAGATATAATCCTGATGAGGTATCCATGCACAAAAGGTCTCAAGTAGTGAGGAAAACCCAGTGGGAAAAACCTCAACTTACAAGAGATAGCAAAAAACTCTCATAAACTACTAAGAAGAAGGGGAGAGAAGGAGTCTATCCAGCCTCCCAAGAAGATAATCCAGTCATGAGCCACCCTATGCTGAGTGAAGAGGAGGAAGAGGACCCCTGAAGTGTCAAGGTGTTTTTCCAATCAAGGGAACAATGCTCTGTATGTGAGGTGGAAGATCTAGCTGCTGCATGAAGAGATCCTGAAGTGGTGGCAATGAAGGAAGGTGGAATGCCTTGAACCTATGAAGAAGTGTACTTAATGCCTGATGAGTCCTGAATCATAGTGTCTACTCCATGAAGTGTCTGAAGTGGACTAGAAGTGGGCAGATCAAGAGACAACTCCTCAAGATGTGGCAAGTGATAAGTGGATGGTGGAGGTGGGTCCCCATCATCATGACAATCAACTATGCTAGAAGATATGTCCCCAACATAAGAAATGGGCTCAGAAGTTTCCTCAATTCCAGCTGAGTCAGATGAAGAATCTGAAGGAGGAGCAAAGTGAGAGAATGAGTACAGCTGAGTGTGATGGTCAGCTATACCAACTACAATAATAGTATCACTGTGGAGCTCCCTAACATAAACTGAGTCCGGAGTGAACTCAACTCACATGCCCTATCTAAAATGAGTGATCTGATAGACTGAAAGAAGGTTTGTTAAAAGTAAAGGGATACTTAAAACATTATTGAAAGTACCACCACTTACTTCAATTGATCCTCTTCCAAAAACCTGTGTAGTGGTGTTGTCACCAAGCTGAATAGAGGACATGCCACATGGCTCAAGTAAATCAAACTCAATGTCTGATGATGCCATGTGATGAGTTGCACCCGAATCAATGATCCATGTAGGGGTAGGTGGCACAACTGTCACTAGAGCTCTTCCCTTTGGTTTCTCCTTGTTGGATTCTTTTACTTTTTCTTTCTCTTGTACTTTCTCTTTTTCACTCTCTTTTTCCTTAGAACTGTTGTGGGATGATGAAGGTGTTTTGAGAGAATATGGGACTCTAATATTGTGCTTCTCAAGAAGATTAGTGAGGAGAGCAATCTTTTTCTTCAAGCACTTTTCTTCATCATGCATTCCATGGCAGTATCCACATTTGATTCGTTCTTTGGAATTTCGGGAGGTGGAAGATTTGTTTTGGGGTTTGTCCTTCTTTTCATGATCTGGTTTCTTCTCCTTAGAAGCTCTTGGATTTTCCTTTCTAGCAATGAGAGCATGGGATTTTTTGGATTTCAAGTTTCCCATTTGAATCAATTTACTTTGTTCCCTGATCAAATCTGCAATAAAATCATCAAGAGAGGACATAGACCAACTTTTTCCAAGTGCCCTTTTTGTTGCATGGAAGGTGGAGACAAATATGGAGTATTTGGCACCGAGTTTGGTAAGGACGAATAAAATGAGTTGAGATTCATTTTTCTTTATTCCATAATATTCTAACTGCAATCTGAGTGATATGAATTTGGAGAAGAAGTCTTGAAGTCTGTCAAAATAATTGGGACTAAGGCTTATTAGGTTAATCTCAAGTTCATGTCCCCACATTTCATCCTGTTTCCCAATTTTTTTTGGAGAGTCTCTAGAACTTCTTTGGGTGTGGTGGAAGAGGAAATGTGAAAATGCATGTCTGGAGATACACACATGGTCATGAACCCAATGGCTTCATCACACTTATCAAGCCACTTTTCTTTGTCTCTTTCATCATCAGGTTCAGCTTGTAGACCGATGGTAATGTGGAATAGTTTCTTTCCTTTTAAGGCAGTGATCATAGCATTCAACCATTCTTGATAGTTGAATGGGGTGAGCAATGGAACACCATGATTATCCATGACAGAAAAAATGTGCAAAAAAGGAAAGATGATACCCCCCAAAAAGTGGCACTTTATAATATAGTGCATTTTACAAAAATAATATTCCCATCATGTAGTTTGTAGAAAAACATCCAATTTTGACTAAAGAAGTGCTAAAAAATGAGCAATGAGTCAAAATTTATGGCTTTAAGAAATTCCCGCAACTGATAAGAAAAAGCTAGTTAGCCCTGCAAAACATTAAAAAAGTGCCTAAAACACATTCAAAAGGTATCGTGTTTGTGCCCATTGGAAATGACATCAAATTTAAGAAGGGGTTTGTTTTGACTGCGAGGGGGGATTAGCCTCCTGCCAACCCTGAACCTCACCCTCTGCCTTTGACACTCAAAAAAGAGGAACCCCAATACAATTAAAATGCCCAAATTTTAAAAAACAACCAATAATATGAAATTTTTTAACACCTTAAAACATTTAGAAGAGGTCTGATGTGTTTTAAATTACCTCCAATCATGTTTTAAGAGGGAAAACCAATTCAAATGGATTTTAAATGCCCGGGAGTGTTGACCAAACCAAGTCAGGCACCCAGCCTAAGTTCCACGTGGTACTATTGGTGAGGGGAGTGGACTAGTAAAGCTGTTGCGCTATTAAGACCACATTGATGTTGTCCCAAGTTTCAATCTCAAGTTTTGTTTTTTTTGTTTTAAAAAAAAACATCCTTCTCATTCAACGTTGAACCAGCAGACAAGCTGTCCCAACATGGTTGAAGGCGTGGAGAGGAGCAGTGAAGGCATTGGAGAGCAGTAGGTCAGTGAACTCATGGAAAATTTCACGTGCCAGAGGAGGGCAGTGTAACCGCTGCAGCAAAAAAAATTCCCACACAAAAGGTTGTTAGCACGTGTAGACACTCCTGCAGCAAAAAAAAAAGTCCACGAGTAGTTGGAAGGTAGAAGGCACATGGAGAACTGAGATGGCACAACTGTTAGATGCCAAACAAAATTCTATGAGGAAAAAAAGCATGCACGAGTAGCCAGTGTAGACTTACAGGAAGAAAAAAAGCTTAACTATGCAATACATTTAGGCTGAACTAAGTGCCAGGTGGTAATGTTGTATGGCAGTGCACAGCAAGGATTCTTAGGTGAGCAACAAGGATGGTTTGAACAAGACACCATAACCAGCTCCCTGAGTACGTGCAAGATGTGTGTAAAGTAACCTCATGGCCAAGCTGCCTCAGTGAGAAATGAATAGGAAGAGATGAGTGGCTCTCCAACACAATAAATTGGTATTCTTCCTTAGCCCTGATCACACGTAAACCAACAAGAAACACACAAAAAAAACCACTAAAAAATAACCACAAGAATCTTGAAATATGCAAGTAAAGCACATGTAGAAAGTGAAACTTGCTCAAGCGACTACACAGTGGAACAACAATGGCGAGTAGCGTGATTCCAGTGCCCTGGCTCTGATACCATGAAGAAGTGTAGGACGAGGGTCTGGAAGGAATACACGTGCATCAAACAGCTGCACTTCACCAAGAAAGGAGTTGCAAGATAAGGCAACCAAACTTTCAAGAAGCAATGTGCATGCATTAAAAGCTCAAGATTCGAAAATGGAGTGGAATGGACTTCTCTTGGATTGACATGGACCAAAAAGAAGAGGAGTACACATAGGGGAGTAAATGTGTAACTCCCATGTAAGATAAGATTCCTCCCTAATGGAGAAGAGGAGTTACTTTCTCAAATGGGAATGTAACTCCTATGACACACTTACACATATGACAGATTCTGTAAGAGAATCTATCATAACTAAAATGACACCTAGATCCATGTCCACCTAAGTGAGATGACTCACATGGTGTAGGTGGAAATAACACTAAATAATTAAATAATGTGATCAAAAAACACCTACACCAACAATTGTGTCCCCTTGAATATATTTATGCCAAGGATTATAAGCCTTCATGATTTCAAATGCAAATATAAACCTTAGTCTAGATCAAGGTTAGGTTCCATATCGACTTAATACCATTAATTTAGTTTATCATGATGATTTAAGATAATAGTCTAGGCTATAGAATAATGGATCAGGATATTATTCTGAAGTATCATATTTGCAAAATAAAAAATAGGTTTGACATTATATTATACCAGGCCTGTATTTACTAAGTCCATGCTTTGTTCAAACAATTTAATAGTAATCACTTTAAAACTTACCTTATGAATGTCCATACTCCTCTACTCCTGATTATGGATCACATTATCAAAGTGCCGGAGTTACTAAACTTATCAAAATGATTAGTAACCCAAAGGTAAGAAAATAACAACAGTATGATCATATTTATCTAACAACATATCATTAAGTACAGATTCTAACAACCAAGGTATGAAAATATGCCAGATTAATAGAATAAAATAATATTGTCCCATCATGCAACAAAAAATAATTCTCATATAGTCCCAACAAAGATCATCAAGAAGAATGCAATTTCACTACAAATTCATTTCAAATAACCACATAAACCAAAGCACGAATGATAAAACAATAGGGATATTACAAAAAAATTTCATGAAATTGGGGAATGGTTAATGGTCTCAAGATGACACCTCTTCCTAACCCTAAAGGGTTGGTTGGATGGGATAAACTGATGAATAGTTGGATTAAGTTAAATTTTGATGGGGTGTTAAAAGGGAATCCAGGAAAATAAGGTATAGGAGGAGTTTTTAAAGATCAACATGGGTCTTTCATTCCAGGCTTTTCTTGTAATCTTGGATATCAAACTAATCATGTGGCAGAAGATCTTGTTGCTTTCTGGGGATCAAAATTGTTGTGGACAAAAATGTTATGAACATGGAAGTGGAAGGTGAATCATTAAACATAATTAATAACATCATTAACCTTATTACCAATTCCATTTCTATAATGGATTCCATTGAAGGTATTAATAGGATTGCATTGGGTTTTGAGAATATATCCTTTAAACAAATCTACCCAGAGGAAAACAGTGTGGTTGACATGTTTTCCAACAAAGGGGTTTATAAGGATGGTTTGAAGCTCATGAAGAACTATACAAAGTAGGAATCCCCATGAAATCTTTAATAACTAAGGAAAGCAATGAGTTAAGCATTGGTAATAAAAGGTTCCTTGTTAAATCTTAGTTTCAAGGGGTTTCCCTTATGGATTGGAATTATAAATAGGCATGCTTGTGGGGATTACTATAAGTATTTGAATGATATTAATTAGAATAATGATCAGGTGTGGGGTGAAAATCATGTGTCTCATCATGATCTATTGGTTTTCCCTTATTTCAAGTGCAATCAATTGGCGAGTGATGGCTATTGGAGTTGGGATTTAACTTCACATGCTTGGAGAAAGGTTTCATCTGCTCATTTTTCACATAGGAGAAATGGTATTGAGATTGGTGCTCTGTGTAATTATCGTGGGTTTTGGATGCCTTCTTTATTGGTCATGAGAATGGGGGGAGATTTGGTATGCACTGAGCCAAATGGTGTTATGAATATTAAGCTGCAAGCATGGGCTATCTTTGAAAATGTATGACCCCCTTTTAAAATATTTTTGAAGGTTTTAATGAAGAAATCAACAAAGACTTCAACAAATCATGGAAGACATAAAAAATATAGATAGGGGGCTCTTTTTCCATTAGGGGGATTAAGATTCAAATCACCATTGATACCATTGTTGATATAACAGAGTTGAAGAAGAGAGACATGGAATTTTTCAAGCCAAAAAAAGACTGCTAAGAGGAGATTAAAATGTTCCTCAAAGGTGAAGAAAAACTTATTACTCACTTTGTCGGTTATATCCGTGAATCTCTTCCTGAACCCTTTAATGAGGTGGATCTTAATGTCATTCAATTATTTACTCTAGAGGGGAGGTACAAAATCAATTTTTGCTTATCATCTACTGATGCTCAATTTCATTCACCATGGTCAAAGCTATAGTTTCCCTTCATTCTTTGCTTGTTGTGTGCCACCATGGAACAATTCCAAAAAGGAAATATTTTTATACCCCTCCAACAAGCTTTGATCATGGCCTTGGTTAAGAAGGGTTCCTCTAATGTTATAAAATTGGTTTAGTACCTTGGCCCACTGGTGGATGCTCTTGGTGAGTCTAAGACAAAGCATGAGGTCAAGTCTATGGAAAAGGAGGAATTGAGTAAGCATCCTTTGTCAAAGGATCTAGACACCAAACCTAAGGAGTTTGTTGAGGTTGTGCTTGACCTTCATAAGTTGAAGGAGTAAACGGTGGAAGAAAAACCTGTCATGGTTACTATGGGGACATGGCACATGAAGTGTTCTTAGGAAAAGGTGTCAGATGATTTGGAACAATTTAGGACATATGTTAATTTGAATAAGAGTATGATGCAGTTCATTCTTAAGGATTTGGATACTAATTAACCTAATTATGGAATATATGAGCCTAATCTGAATGCTATAGCAGTAGTAAATGAATTAAAATGACATACAAAAATTACACTCAAGAAACTAAGCAATAAATAATGAAACCCTAATTTGTAAAGAGAGGGTAAGAAGCCTTAGCCGATTCACAGTGAAGTCTAGACTAGATAGAATCTCTGACTGACTAAACAAAGAGGAAGAAGAGTTGTAAAGAAGCCCTGAAAAATGCATATTTGGAGGAGAAAGCTGGACTGAGGCACCTATAGAGGGATAGGGGCACCTGTGGGCACTATTATCCATTTTTTACCCATGGTAAAAATGGATAACTTTCGAAAAATGGAATTGGGCAATTGATGGAGCTTCAATGATGATCTGGAAGAAAGTAGGTAAATTTCATGGTTTTTTAGCACTTGTAGTCATTTGATGGCATTCCCCTCTCTATGGGATTTAGAAGTTCATACCAAGCTAAAGAATTTCATTTTTTTTTTAAAATGGTAAAATTGGCTTTGGGGCACTTTACTGCAATTTTTCTAACTCCCTAGATCTAAAAAAGAAAAAAGGATTCAAAAATGAGACGGATATGAAAAAAAAATCGACAAGCTTGTGGGTGGGTTAAATGGTGAGTTGAAGTAATGCACTCCCAAATCTACACAAAACAAAGGAAACAATTAAAGTAATGTGGTGAATTAGAATTACGTTACTTCCCTAAAAAGAAGTTAAGTAAAACAATGTGAAAAATCTGCAGGTAAGTGGAAGAAAAAAGTAAAGTAATCAATGATATAATATTACTTTACTTCCCTAAAGTTAAGTGCAATAAAGCAATGTGAAAAATTCACAGGTAATGGGAAGCAAAAATTAAAGTAATCGATGAAGTAGAATTACTTTACTTCCCTAAATATAAGTGTAGTAAAGCAATGTGAAAAAGCCGCAGAACTAAGAGGGAAAAAAGTAAAGTAATGCGGTGAATTGGAACTACTTTACTTATTTTAAGTAGAAAAATGTGAAAAAGCTGTAAAACTAAGGGGGAGAAAAGTAAAGTAATGTGGTGAATTAGAACTACTTTACTTATTTTAAGTAAAGCAATGTGAAAAATCCGTTGAATTATGGGGTAGAAAAGTAAAGTAATACAGTGAATAAGAATTACTTTACTTCCCTAAAAAGAAGTTAAGTAAATAAATGTAAAAAAGCCACAAAACTAAAGGGGTATCTAGTAGAAAAGGAAAGTGTTGCGGTGAAATTGAATTACTTTACTTCCTTAAGAATAAGAGAAGTGGAGCAAAGTGAAAAAGTTGCAGAAATGTGGGTAAGGTAAAGTAATGCAACTCTAGAACACTGCAGAGAAGGAAAATGATGAAGTAAATTAATGCGGTGAAATGAAATTACTTTACTTCATAAAATAAGAAAATTAAACTAAATGGAGAAGACCGATGACTAGAGGTAGTAATTGGGGGTCGGATTCCCATAGGTAAAGAAAAGTTGCAGTAATGGCCCCTGGTTTTCCCACTAAACTACAAAACTTCAAACAACCATAACTTCTAGCTGAGAGCTTTGTTTCATGCATTCTTGGACTTTACAGAAAGGTCTTGGAGACCTCTACACACCATACAATTTATATTTCAAATTTGTTAAATGGAAGATGTTCAAAAATTGTATTAATTCTATTGTAGGCCCATACACAGTAACAACTATCTACCACCATTAATGAGGCATGTAGGTCAATGTATTCATCTGCAAGAAAGAGTACGAAGGGAGTTGGCTTTATAGGTGTCCCATGTTTCCTTCACATCAGCAATTGAATTTTGAGTGTAATTGGAGGGATGCATTCGAGTCTCACACTTTTTCTCTCTTCTCACAACATTTCTTATAAATTGAAAGGGGATGCATTATTGTAAAGGTTGTTAGCCATTTTTCCTCCCCATGCTCCCCTATTATCCATAACTAGGGTGTTATGAATTTGGGGCTTCAAGCCTTCCTTCTAAAGATTTGTAATGGAATTTCTTGCTTTCTCTTGCTAAAATGTTGTATTGTGCATACTTTTAGAGTAATAGAAATGGTTTTTTGTGATACTTGTCTATCCTAACCATTGTTATGTTGCTTTCACTTGCCTCTCGTCATGCTTCCACATTTTGTGCATACTCTTGTGTTCATTTCTAGATTTGTAAGTTGTGTTTAATTTGGATGGTGAAGTTCATTTGATTTTGTCTATGGTGCAAGTCCACCATCTCGAAGCTTATCCTTATCCATTTGCAGGATGGGAAGATTGTCTAGCACACCCCTTTTCTTGGTGCTATCACCACCCCATAGTGTAGGGTTTCCATTTTATGCACTCTCTCTGCTTATCTTCTTGGAATTTTTAGGATAGGTGTAGTTATGTGTTTTTCTTTCATTTTGTGTAGTGTAGCAGTAGGATTAAGAAGAGGAAGCTGACCTTCTCTGGAGGTCCACCTCAAGCATGCAAGTCCCACAACTTGACAGGTGGTACCCATGTTAGTAAAAATTAGATATCTACATTTCCAAATCTCAGTGATATTTTTTTAATAATATTTTTGGCATGCCCGATGGGACAAAAATTGAAGTTAGATCTTTAGATGGAGTGCAGTTGAAGAATTTCCAGTTTTGTTGAGATGATGTGATCTTGGAAATAAATTACAGTTTTGGAAGCCTTGCAGGAAAGAGAAATTGAAGTAATGAGGTCCTAGAACACTGCAGAGAAGAATAAGTAATCAATTTTCTCACTTGGCATTAATATTAAGTAATCAATAGTCTAAAGACTATAAATAATGAGTAAGTAATTGTACCTCAAATCACTGATAAAAAGAAGAGGAAGTAAGTTGTTCAATTACTTCAAGTTGGAAGTCTTAAGTAGTTTCACCTCTAAGTTGCACTACTTCAAGTTATATTTTACTTCAAATCAAAAGATTTAAGTAGTTTCACGTCTAAGTTTCACTACTTCAAGTGTTTACATTACTTCAAAGTGAAAGATTTGAGTAGTTGCACCTCCAAATTTAAAGACTTGAATAATTTCCCTCCCAAATTATGATAATAAGAAGAAGTACGTGTATCTCAAAACAACACAAAGAAGGGGAAGTAATGCATGTTCCAAACATTAATGAACTAAGAAGAAGGAATTTGAAGTAATCAAGCCTCATAAAACTGACGAACAAAGGGAAATAATGCAGGTCAAGTCCTCCAATAAGTACAACAAGAAGAAGTAAGTTATGTTACTTCAAACTGATTCATTACTTCAAGCAATCTGATTACTCAAAGCAAGTTGACTACTTCAAGCTATAGAAATTGAAATACTTAATAATTCAAAGATCCAAAGTCCAAAACACATTTGGAGACTCCATTGATCCAATCAACCCATTCTCTAAGTTGCAGACTTTCCTTCCACCCATTTTCTTCCATTCCCATCCATTTTATTTCCATATCTTTGCAATTTCTTCCATTCCACGAAGTTGTGCAATCATGGCTTCATTTCCCTAATGGAATTAATACTTGTAGCAACATCCATATCATTTTAATCCACCTCCAAGCTTGTAAGATTCATTCCTAGGTTACTATCAGCCACCTCCAGACCCATACCATGATTATAATCAATTTGAGTATCCATATCCACATGAGAAAGATGAAAATCAGTTTGGTTATATGCCATACTTTGTAGCTATTGAAGAGAAATGATATGTAGATTTCAGAGGATATCCTTCACCTATAGATGTTGAGTTGCATCTGAAAGTTCAAGAATTGTAGGTTAATATGGTGTAGTTAAGGGATACATCTCAGATGAAGGCATACAAGATTTTTTTTGGGACACCTTGTCCATGGGTTGGCCCTTTTCCAAGACATTACAACCTTCACCAACAACTTGAATTCATGGTTGAAATTTTGTAATTACTTATAAAATGGACCAAAGAGATTGAATTTTATGAGCTTGATGCAAGGCAAACTTTTTAATGGGTAATTTTACCACCATCTCCTATTATTCCCTTTTCTACTTCCCAACCTACATCATTTCAATAGTATTATTATTCTAGCATACTACATGCTACACCCAGTGTGGAATTCCCTTCTCCATATTCTAGTCTTCCATCTCATCTCAATTATTCTACCCTTTTCGCTTCCAAGAAATCATCCCCTCCTCAGAAACAAGATGTTGTGCCTCTCCCACCACCTCAAACAGTAGCGAAACTAGTTGAATCCAAACCCACCCCTCCTCTTGTAGTCCTAAAGCCATTTTTGGAGGAACAAAATCATAAAATAAGTAGAGGAGAGGAGAAATAGGAAGAGCTTAGCAAGGAATAATTAGCAAGAAACTTGAAAGAGTGGGCTGCCAAATTTGATATCAAGAACATGCCTATAATGGTTAAGCCTCCAGTGAAGGTTTATATCCAAGAATAAGAGGTCAAGGCTGGGTTTGTAACAACAGTAGAGCAAGAAGAAAAAAGTGATGATCAATAGTCTGTGTACTCCAAATGAAGTGTGTATGATGACACTATCCTTGCAGAAGTTGTTGATGATCTACCAGCTGCAGAAGTAGTCAAGGAGGAAGAGAAAAAAACTAGCTCCAATTCTAGTTGAAGAGGAGCACACAGAGGAGATCAAATCAAAATTGGAGATATTGAATGACGATGACATCATTGAGAGTTTTTTTCTCTCATTTTCAGAATTTATTTTGTTTGATGAGTCCATAGAGGAGGAGAACATCCAAGAAGGCCTCTCTTCCAATAAAATCCCTCAAGAGAAACAATTTGAAGAGTTTGATTTATCAAAATTCATGTTAGAGGAGGAATTCATTTGAGAGCAATTTGTTCTTCAAGTGGAGGAGGATCAACTGCTAAGTGAGAAAAAAAAATTCAATAGATTACAGTGGTCCAAAAATGATCCCATTAGATGTTATAAGAAATCATAGTGAGCTGCATGTTGAGGAGGAGTTTCATGTGGTCAAGGAGGGAGAAATAACTCATGAGTAAATCAATTTCATAAAATCCATCAAGTTAGAACATTAATTGTCTATTGATGAACCAAAAGAAGAAGATAAACTCACATATAGTCACCTTTTCTAGGAATATCTACAAGAATAATTCCTTATTGGAGTTGAAGATCAGAGTAATGGGTAAATCTACCAAATCAGACCTTACCCAATTAGGTATTTGGATTCATTGGAGCCAAAGGAGGAGACATAGCCAGTAATTCTTACTTCCAAGCATGAGGATGAGTCTCAAAGCACCAAAGGTCAACACTAAAACCTCCAAGAACAAAAAAATGAGAAAATTAAGGAGGTATCTTATTTATTTGATGTTGATAATTTGTTTTGTTGGATGAAAAATAAGCCTATGGTAAATTTTTCACTCATGAAAATATCCATGCTCATTGCAAATTCAGTTGCATGGTCCAAGATATTGAGGAAGGGAAACTGATTCTCATTGCCAGTGTTAGGTTTTGTATGAGTTTATTGTTTCTCTACTTAGTTTAGGGTAGGAGTAGGTTTTCTTTCAACAGAAGAAGTGCTTTTACACAATCTACATGTCTCATTTAAGGCATGTATGATTTTTCCCTTTATATATATATATATATATATATTTTTATGTTTTCTCCAGGTATTCTATTACATAGTACATCATGTCCCCATAAGTAGTTACAACAAGTAGATCATAGTTACATGAAGAAGTTGTAATCCTCAAGGATATTCAAATGCAGAGAAACTAAAATCTAGTTAAGAGATAGTTTTTAGTGTTTTCAATTATTTTTCCCTCAAGATCAACTGTGGCTAAGATTCTAGTTCCCTCACAAAAATTATAAAATCAGTAGTTGGCAGCCTTCCCAAATCCAGTTCAGAGAAAATCATTTTAACAATGTCCCAAGTAAGTAGCCTAAGAAAGAAAAGAATACCAGTTTTGTTGTATTCTGATATATGCCCCAAATCATCATGTGTCTGTAAGTTCTATAGTGCTTCATCTTGTTAAGGAATCAATCAGTTTGTGCTTCATATTGGAAAGAATCAGATGTTAAGGAAAAAGTTACATGTTTCATTATTTATTCTCATAGATCATATTTGTAGGAATGATCCGTGGGTGGCAGTCATGGTAGTGTTTCAAGTAGGTTTCGGGGTGTAAGTTTTCAAGTATAGATCAATTCTGAGTTGCTACAGATGACTCCATGCCCACTGGATGCTTCAAGGTAGCTGGTCTACTCCATCTAGCAGGAAAATGTCCTCATGACTCACCAAATTGTTATCCATTTTTACCTCCTAGTAAAAATGGACAACTCAAGAAAAATGGAATTGGGTAGTTGATGGAGCTTTAATGATGATTTGGAAGAAAGAAGGTAAATTTCATGGTTTTTTAGAACTTGCAGTCATTTGATGGCATTCCCCTCTTTATAGGCTTCAAAAGTCCATACCCAACCAAAGAATTACAAAAATGGTTAAAAAATGGTAAAATTGGCTTCGGGGAACTTTATTGCAATTTTTCTAACTCCCTAGACCTAAAAAATGAAAAAAGGTTTAAAAAATGAGATAGCTGAAAAATAGCTTGACGAGCTTGTGGGTGGGTCAGATGGTGAGTTGAAGTAATGCACTCCCAAATATGTGCAAAACAAAGTAAATAGTTAAAGTAATGTGGTGAATTAGAATTAGTTTACTTCCCTAAAAATAAGTTAAGCAATGTGAAAAAGACGTAGGTAAGGGGAAGCAAAAAGTAAAGTAATCGATGAAATAAAATTACTTTACTTCCCTAAAGTTAAGTGCAGTAAAGCAATGTGAAAAATTCATAGGTAAGGGGAAGTAAAAAGTAAAGTAATTGGTGAAATAGAATTACTTTACTTCCCTAAAGTTAAGTAGATTAAAGCAATGTGAAAAATCCACAAAACTAAGAGGGAGAAAAGTAAAGTAATGCAATGAATTGGAACTACTTTACTTATTTTAAGTAAAACAATGTGAAAAATCTGTAGAAATAAGGGGGAGAAAAGTAAAGTAATGCAGTGAATTGGAACTACTTTACTTATTTTAAGTAAAGCAATGTGAAAAAGTTACAGAACTAAGGGGGGAAAAGTAAAGTAATGCGGTGAATATGAATTACTTTACTTCCCTAAAAAGAAGTTAAGTAAAGCAATTTAAAAACACCATAGAACTAAAGGGGGAGCTAGTAGAAAAGAAAAGTGTTATGGTGAAAGTGAATTACTTTACTTCCCTAAAAATAAGAGAAGTAAAGTGAAAAAGTCGTAGAACTGTGTGTAAGGTAAAGTAATGCGACTCTAGAACACCACAGAGAAGGAAAATAATGAAGTAAAGTAATGCGGTGAAATGAAACTACTTTACTTCACAAAATAAGAAAAGTAAAGTAAATCGAGAAGACTAATGACTAGAGGTAGTATTTGGGGTCCGGATTCCCAAAGGTAAAGAAAATTTGGAGTAATGGCCCTTAGTTTTCCCACTGAACTAAAAAACTTCAAACGACATAACTTCCAGTTGGGAGATCTATTTCATGTGTTATTGGAATTTCCGAAAAGGTCTCAGAGCCCTCTACGCACTTGAAAATTTAGATTTCAAATTTGGTAAAGGGAAGACATTCAAAAATTTAATTACTTCTCTTGCATGCCCATGCAAGTAACAACTATCTACCACCATTAATGAGGCATGGAGGGAAATTTCTTCATCTGCAAGTAAGAATATAGAGGGAGTGGGATTTGTAGGTGTCCCATGATTCCTTCACATCAGCAATTAAATTTTGAGTGTAATTTGAGGGATGCATTTGGGTATCACACTTTATCTCTCTTTTCACAACATTTCCTATAAATTGAAAGGGGATGCATTATTGTAAAGGTTGTTGGGCATTTTCATCCCTATGCTCCCCTCTTCTATACAACTGGGCTATTATGAATTTGGAGCTTCAAGCCTTCCTTCTGAAGCTTTGTAATGGCATTTCTTGCCTTCTCTTGCTAAAATGTTGTATTGTGCATACTTTTGGAGTAATAGAAATGGTTTTCTATGATACTTTTCTATCCTCTGTATTGTTCTGTTGCTTTCACTTTCCTATCATCATGCTTCCATGTTTTGTGCATACTCTTGTGTTCATTACTAGATTTGGAATTTGTTATGTTTACTTGGTATGGTGAAGTACATGTGATTTGGTCTGTGGTGGATGTCCAGCCTCTCCAAGCTCATCCTTCTCCATTTGTAGGCTGGGAAGAGTTTCTAGTACACCCCTTTTCTTGGTTTTATCACCACCCAACAGGGTAGGATTTCCCTTTTATGCACTTTCTCTCTCCTTATCTCCTTAGAAGTGTTAGGATAGATGTAGTTAGGTTTTTTATTGCATTTTGTGTAGTGTAGAAGTAGGATTAGAAAGAGGAATCCAACCTTCTCCAGAGGTCCACCTCAAGCATACAAGTCCCATAGCTTGAGAGGTGGTACCCATGTTAGTAAAAAGTAGATATCTACATTACCAAATCTCAAGGTGCTACATTTTTGTGACAACAGGTGCCTTTAACCTCTTTCCAGGCACCTGGGTCTATGAAGAAGCTTAAAAAATGTCCTCTAAGGTGTCACAAGGTGTTTTCTTTTAGTCACCTTTGATCAATCCGAGGTCACACCAAGATCAATGGAAACCTGTAATAAAGAATGAACCTAAAAAACCCTTAAATAGACATCAAATCCCAAAAAGGAAAGATGCAATATGAGGGGTCAGAATGTCTTCATCTATCATAATGGTGAAATTACAACTGAGCACTGCACTATATCTCCAACCTAATGTAGTTATCTATGTGTGTGGAATTGTGCCTTTGGTTGCTTTTATTTGTGTCACAAGTGGATAACGAGAAAGTAGATATATGTAGAATGGAATAAATGTGTGCATGGAATATAATGAATTTGTTGATAATGGAGCTTAATTGCTTCATAAGAAACTTGCTTTAACATGTTACTAGTTTAGATAGTAACCGGCGTCGGTTAGGGAGTAACAGGTGTTGGTCAGGTAGTAACCGACGACGGTTACCTATGCGACGTAATTTTTATTTTTTGACAAAAATTAGAATAAATCAATTATTTTAAAGATGATTTATTGATTGTTTTAAGTTACCCAATATATATATATATATATATATATATATATATATATATATATATATATATATATATATATATATGCATGTATGCATTGTATGAGGGTAAGTAAGAGAATTAAGAGAAGGATTGAATTAGATCCTTAATTCTCCTAGATTGAGAGGATGAAGAAGAAGAAGAGAAAGAAAGAACATGTTACATGAAGATAGAGTCTCCATGAAGAGGAGCTAGACATAGGGAAATATCAAGTACATATGAATGGTGAGAAGAGGGTAACATCTTCTATTGTATTTTATTTGTATAGTTATTGTCTTATTGTAATAGCTTGCATAGTATGCAAAGCACATATAGTTTATTCTTGTAGATCCACATGTTGGTGAGATCTTGTATTATAGATCCATGTAGATCTAGTCTTGTATTATAGATCCATGAGATCATATTGTATTGTTTATCCATGTAGATATAGATATTATAGAGGAGGTTGTCTTCATGTTTTCACAGGTTATGTAGTGATGGAGAGACAAAATTACTTCTTTGTGCATAGTTATAGTTGAACATATGGTAGACCTATGTGAGAGGTCTTGTTTACAGATCCATAGAGAACTTAGTCGCAGTTCAGAGATGTAGTAGTTCATGGTTATGTGAGATCTGTCTGGTGGTGTTTGTAGGCATGGTTGTAGTGCACTTACGTAGATTCTATTTAGATATTTTGAGGAGAGGAGATGTTCTAGGATGAGATGCATTGTACTCTTGTGTTGTAAGAGTTGTTTTTTACTCTTGTTATATTATATATATGAGATCTCTATCTTTGGTGGATGTCGCCCACATTGGGTGAACCAAAATACACAGTTGTGTTATGTGTGTGTAATTTGTTTTGATTTGTATTATTCTGGTTTATACTTCCACTGCTGTAGATTTTGGAGAATTTTTTAGATCTTATGTGCATGATTGAGTTTTTTATTAAATCATAGCACTATTCTGCTAGTCCCAAATTCCTAACAACTAGTATCCGAGCTTATTTAGCTTGGTTATTTTAGAGCAAGGGTTTTACTTCATGGTATATTGTTAGTGGTTTGACTAACAAGTGTATGAGAGCAGGGTTTGTTTTACCTAATGTGAATATCACATGAAGAGATTAAATATCAAGTGGGATCTGGAAGAGTAAGTTTTTTGTAAATTACAGTGACCGATGTTGGTTAAGTGACAACCATGACATCGAGTAGGGTGACTGTGGTTGGTTATATGGTAACCATGGTCGGTTACAATGTGATTATGGTCGGTTACTAGGAAACCTAGTTTTAAACATAAAATCACATATATGAAGATATTCAAGAAGATGCATGGAATGTATCTTGTTTGCTGAGGTGTCCCCAATTCTTGGAGGCACAAGCATGTTGGTTAGATTGTAGATCCTGTTATTGAGGTATGGTTTTATCTTGGTATTGTAGTGCTTATATTATTTTGGTTGCACATGCATGTTTGGGATTGTAGATCTAGATCTAAGAATGAGATAGAGGAGAAATTATGCATCCTTTTGTGCAATTAGATGCATGGGACTTTGTTAGAGAGGCTGTAATATAATAGCATAGAATGAATATGATGTTTCCATTAGAGAAGCATGTTCTTTAGTTGAAGATGCATGGTTGAGTATCTCTGGTGCTGGTAAGGTGATGTATTTCATCTTAGTGTAGTTTTTATTGCATGTATTATTGATGTACTATGTTTTTGTGTACAGAGGTTGAGTGCTTCTTGAAATGAATCGACTCAACACAACTATCAACTTTGGTCAGAGTAAGAACCTGGTTTGGTGACCTATGCCAATATTGTGTCGTTGTGTTCACTTCTAGCAGCACCGAGGTCAGTTAAGGAACTGATATCAATCACAGAGGGTAACCTATACCAGGCAGCAAACCAGTGGATCGGTATCTATGACAATGAGTTTGCATAGGGTTTCTTATAGTAGAAGAGGGAATGGATGGTTCAGTGTCTTCTTTTAGAGAATCAAGTTTCTTGCATAGTGTGTACAGGTAAAAATAGTCCAGATTACTTTAATGTTTGGATTAGAAAGAAGGCACAGAGTTAGCTTGGTTAGTCCAGTGATACTTTGAGTCAGATATATCTATATAATTCACATTTTATTTCTTTTGTTTGGAGAAACTGATATCATGATTGGATAATGTGCACAAATTTACATCATGTTTTTGGTTTTGTTTGAATTTTATTCCCTAGTTGTGTGGATTCTTGAGGATAGGGGTTTCTAGTCTAAGGATGAGATCCTCAATGAAAAATTCATGGTAAGACATGGTTGCAGGTAATGAGAGATGTTGAGTACACATATATGGAAAGATGGAGATTCACCTACTTCACAAGAAGTTCCAAATTTTTTTGATGTATAAGTATTATTGGTTAAGAATGGAATCAAGTTTATATTTTCTTTCATCTGGATATTATTTATCACTAACATATTAGCTTTTGAGCTTGGTGTTAGAGGTAGTGTATGGGATTTCATGTTCAGTTGGGAGCAAGCCATGGTTATTGGCATTATAAGATTGGATACATGATGCATATGCAAAGTGAGAGAAGATTGCTACTATATCAAAGTTGTAGGAGGAACAAGCTGGTTTGGGAGTGTAGTCACGACATTTGTAGGTGTTTTGAGTTTATTGAATTTGTGATGTCACTTATGGTTTATTTTATGGTTCCTGGATATTCCCTAGTGAAGGATTACATTTGATGGTTAGATTCAGCTGGTTTTAGATGATAGAGCAATTTTTTTAGAGTTTGAAGGGTGAAAAATGAGAAAAATTTGACTAGTTATAAAGATCGATGTTCAATTAGGATTAATTGTGATTGGTCATCTGGTAACCATGGTCGGTTAGGCAGTGACCGGGGTTGGTTAGGAAACCATGGTTAGTTTTGTCACAGGTTTGACATCAGTGTTTATTTGCCATTTTTAGATGTTGCCCTTGTTTTTCTTTCATCTTGGTTTGGTTTGTGTAGTATGTTGATGACATGTTTACTAGTATTTTCACTTGGTATTAGTTGCATGGTTTAGCATGGCTATTTTTTATCGACATTGATGAGCAAAAGATTCATATATTGCTTTGGATTTAGTTGGTGAGAGACTTGCCACTTCTGGAGAGCCTGATGATATGGATGGATGCATAGGTGAGTTTATACATGTGGATAAATTCTAGTTTTGTCGAGTCTATGATGATGTAGATATTTGATTTACACATGGATGCCTATGAGAACAGTTTAGTTGCCTTGAGCATGAGTAGGGGATGTTTGTATTTCCTCTTGATTACTATGTTATTCCATGGGAGGTATGTTATCTACAGATGATTGTATTGGAAATGCTAGTTGGTTAATGTAAGTTTTAGATTTGAATATTGTAGTGTTTAGATTTATTTGAGTTATGTAGGTGTTTGTGGATTGATCACCCATCGTTGCATGTAGAACTCATTCATGGTTGTTTTTACCTGGGATCTTTTTTTTCCTTTCGCATATTCCAGTTTCACTTGTCTTTGGACAGTTGCATTGGTGGTTGCTTGGAGACATGGATGGATGGATGAAGAACATGGTTAGTTTTATAGGTATGGCTATGGTTTCAGTTAAAGCTCGGTACTTTAGTTTGAGTGGGAGCTCTTGCAGGTGTGTTAGTCATGATGGCTTGGTTGCAGGAGAGGATTAGTGTTATGATTTAGTGGGATCTTGATGTATGGATATCTCAGTTATCATAGATTAGTTACTATCTTCATGCAGGTATATGGTAAGGTACGGGTTTGTTATCCTTCATGGTTTGAGAAGATGGTTTGATCTTCATGGTTTTATTTTTTGAGAGAATTGTTGAAGGAAATAATAGATGGTCTTCACGGTGTGTTAGAGGATGGTGATGTACATGTATAGGTACAGATATAGAGGTTCATGTAATTTATCTCCAAGTGGGATATTGTTGAGGATGTGGAGCTAAATTAGCTTCATAAGAAACATACATTTACAAAGTGACTCAGGCTGACATAGTGACTGGCATCAGTCAGAAAGTAAGTGGTGACGATTAGGGTCATGAACTGGTGACCGAAATTAGTCTACCTATGGAAGTGACATCGCGTCAGGAAATTAGGCAGTAACCGGTCATCGGTTACCTGTGCAACGTGAGTGTTTGTATTTTGAACTCACGAGAATTAGATCTAAATCAATTAGTATTAAAGCATGATCTATCGATTGTAAAAGACAATGGCTAAGTTACCCTAAGTAGATGTATATGCTTATATAAGAATGAAATCTAGGGTTAGAAGGTGAATTAAGAGAAGGATTGAATTATATCCTTGATTATCCTAGATTGAGAGGATGAAGAATAAGAAGAGAAAGAAAGAACAAGTTATATGAAGACAAAGTTTCCATGGAAGAGGATTTAGATATAAGGAAAAAGTTAGGTACATCTCAATGGTGAGAAGAGGGTAACATATTCTACTATATTTCCTTTGTATAGTTATTGCTCTCATTGTAATGGCTTCCATAGTATGCAAAAGTACATAGAGTTTCTTCTTGTAGATCTACATGTTGGTGAGATCTTATATTATAGATCTATGAGATCATATGTATTGTTGATACATGTAGATCTAGAGATTGTAGAGGAGGTTGTCTTCATGTTTGCACATGTTATGTAGTGATGGAGAGACAAACTTACTTCTTGGTGCACAGTTAAAGTTGTACATATGGTAGACCCATATGAGATGTCTTGTTTGCATATCCACAAAGAACTTGGTAGTAAGTTAAAAGATGTAGTATTTCCTGGTTATATGAGATCTACTAGTGGTGCTTGGAGGCACGGTTGTAGCACACTTATAGTAGATCTATTTAGAGATCTGGAGGAGAGGAGATAATCTTGAAGAGATGCATTGTACTCTTGTAATAAAGAGTTGGTTTATACTCTTGTTATATTATATATATGATATCTGTATCTTTGGTGGACATAGCCCATATTGGGTGAACCACAGTACATGTTGTGTTATGTGTGTGTACTTTGTCTTGATTTGGATTATTGTAGTTTATACTTCCACAGCTGTAGATTTTGGGGAATTGTTTAGATCTTGTGTGCATGATTTTAGTTTGTTATTAAATCATAGCACTATTCCGCAGTCCCAAATTACTAACACTTTATTGTAGGAATTATCTAAATCCCATAAAAGTGTGATGCAGAATTTCAGCTTTTAATTTACATCAATGTCATGAACCATGAAGATGTTAGATGTAATTAAGCTATATTACATTATTTTTTATTTATAGTCAGTTTTACCTCAGGTCGGTTATACTGACAGTGGTAGGTGGAAGGTTACTCACGTTAGGTGGTGGGTTATCACATGGTAACTTAAGCTATTTATGTGATTCCCTGTGCCTGAATCTAAATGCAAGATTGTAACCCCCAATAATATTTAAGTAGCAGTAAGATAAATGATGCAATTAAATAGCATAGAATAGCACCAAAGAAAGTGTAAACAATAAATAATGAAACATTAATTTGCAACTAGAAGGGATAAGGGTGCCTTACGTTGATTCATCCTAGTTGGGCGCTGGTGTCCAGGTGACACAGTGTTGGAAAAGTAGAGAAATGTAAAGCACTGAGAAAGTCACATTGGATCCCATAGAATTGCATAAATGGAGGATTGGACTAGACAGGGGTGTGTGGAGAGGGACAGGGGTGCCCACGAGCACTTGGGTACTGATTATGGGCGTCTTGGTACTGTAGGAAATGATCATGAATACCCAGTATGTAATCAAGGTCACAAGATAGTTACCATAAGTGCTCACAATTTTGTCACTAAGGACTTTCACAAAATTTATTGCTAAGGTCACAATAAAGCTCGATAACATATAGTAGATAGACATGCAAAACCTGATCAACCATAGACATCAAATCCTAAAAAGAGTGAAAAGATGCAAAATGCAGGGAGTGATAACAATGTCCTCAGCCGTGTATGCTAATGAGGAGAAAGTGTATAAATGTGGTGATGAGAATTGCACCTACATCTGGGAACCCATGTATAGATTTCTTTACGATGTGCTGTGTGTGTAATCCTGACCCTAATTGTTAATCTGTGTACCATGTTTTCACATTTGATAGTTGAGCAACCTCTTCCCATAGATGTAAAAATGTAATAAGATGAAGCTGAATGGAAGTATAATGAACTACATATCCATATGATCAGTGTGATGCAAAAAAATCAACCCTTGTGAAAAACACTTAAAGATGTGAACTAGATGGATACAATGGAGCTCTTAGATGCTTTGATGAATGTAGCCTGAGTGTGGAGATAGTAGATGCCATAGTGCTTGGTCCCATATTATGATCACATAACTTTATATCTATAGCGATCTCCTTCGCTTGAATTTTGTAATGGAACCAGTGTAGGGAGAATAGCCTGTTGTCATCCTACCAACCTTTAGATAATATCCCGCAAACAGATAGAAAGGAACCACTACAAATGGTGAGTAGTAAATTACAAAGGGGACAGAACTGTCTTCCCAGAGTGGATGAGGGCACCTAGCGCTGGCAGTTCTAGTTGGGATGCTGAGTGCCCAAGATGACCAATCATGTTGATAGAGTGCACCCTAGGTATCACTGAATTAAGTAAGGGTGAAATACTGCAAAGTAACAATAGAAAGCATTATGAAAGGTGGCCAAAACTGACAACTGGGTTAATTACCGGTATGTTTTCTTACGTAGGAATCACTATGAATGAGGTAGTACTGTAATCATGACTAGATAATTACCCCCCTCATTAAGTGTGTGCATTTTATATCTACATTTTCCTCCATTTTGTGAATGGTGAGTAGAAAGGATCAGTAACATAAAGTAGATAGAGATGCGTACCTTATATCCATGTAGATCGATGTTCTTAGGAAACATGTCGAGGGACACATAGGACAAAGTGGTGGAGTGATAAAAAATGTGAAGTGTGGATGCTACAGGAGGAGAAAGTACAAAAATTGATGTAAAGTGTAACCTAGGGTAGAAAATGCATGTGCTAAAAAAAACATACAAGATGTACAATGTTGACCAATGTCAACGTGTGTGATGAACATGTTGTTTTTTTTCATGATGGTGATGTTGACTACTTATTCCCATAGTGGAAGGACCTAGTAATAAGATAAGCTGAGAAGTAGTCAAATATGGCATGTATACCTGATCAAACATATGTAAAGAAGTGTGTAAGGACAATGTATCAGATAACCAGTGTGAAGTAAATAGTCCTACAAAAAAATGTTGCACAGGAAGTACTCGTTAGCATGTTAGAAAAAGGGTGTAGAATCAGGGTCCTAAAGATGATGTCGAATGCATGATTTTTTAATGGGTGATCTCACACCAAATGTAATGGAAGAACACCTAGGGAGAACTAAAGTGGTGTCATCCACCAAGCATTTAATCTATTTCCCGCTATGATAAAAGGTACCATGCTACAGATGGCATGTATGTGTGTATAGGACTCTTTTCCCTATAAAATGTAACTATGTAAATAGAATAATGCTAAGTGAACTCTCATACCCTATCAAAATCCTTTGTTACATGATCGAGGACAATGTTTAATTTCCCCCTTATACTAGCATGTGTAGGGAAGGTCGATGCATGTAACTAAGGACCCAATGTCTGCATTTTTAGCCATGTCAACTAACACTATGTTTTACCAGTACCATCTTGTTTATAAGGCGGAATGTAATGTAGAGTGAATGATTCAAGACATAGTGATGCCCCCCTTCATTTGGATGTGTATGCATGTAATGACGTTGCATAAAGGAGTATGTGGCCATCAACAATCAGGAATGAACTGTTGTGTTGAAATGTGTCCTGAAGGGGGAATGGTCAGAATGATGTGTCATCGTGTAGAAAGCAAGACACATGCAAATAAGTGGCTAGGAAAACAAGTGTTAGTATAATAAAAGAAAAACAATCATGTAAATGATATTGAAATGTAAGTTACACAAACAATGATATAAGCTAAGACACAAACATAATGACAATGTAGGATGCGTGAAAAGTGGGTTATCCTAAAGCATCAGACATCACTCACAATGGGTGCAAGACAATAAGATCCATAGTGGCCACAAACTGATAAAGTGCACACACGAGATAAAGGTAAAAACCCACAAACATAGATGAATAAAAAGATCAAGTAATGACAAATTGATTATGTAGCATAGACAACGTATAGAATCAAATGTATGGCATGCAAAACAAATGTTGCACATGAAGCACCCATTAGCATGTTAGAAAGATAAAAATGTATATCACAAAATGTGTGAATAAGCTGATGGATAACAATGTCTCAGGGCTAAGATACAAAATGAAATGATGGACTGACCTGTGAAGTATACAAAATCGGATGCCTCCAAGAACCATGTAAGTGGTGACTGGTAATGAGGTATTCCACCAAGCATCTGATGTTGCACGTAATCAGATCTATAGAATCAGTGATCACAACTAGAAAATAAAGTGAACGTGCATCGTTTGAATGAGCGTAACATGCAATACTGACTATACAAGATATCTAGTCTAGCATGTGTATAGTAAGTTATGAACCTAGTGTAAAATCATAAGTAAGAAAGATTAAATGCAACCAAGATATGTAGTATGATGTGTAATGTGTAATGGAATGGAATGTAATGTGAATGATAGGAGTAGTGTGCCCCCCGAGTGGATTTAATTTGATTTATGCCCCCTAAAAGTCAAGAATAAACCATAAACAAGATTGCATCACTAGGAAATGGTTTGAGATGTGTGCAGAAGCACAATATGGTGATTCTAAGGTATCATGCAATGTGTAGGATTGAATACGAAAAATTAAAATCGATCAGGTGGTAAAATGTGTGATTATTGTGATGCACAAAGTGCGTATATCACTAAACGTGTGAGAAGATATGATCCAAAAATCATGATGATTTAGCATAAAGTGTATATCATAATATGTATGGATAAGGTGCTAGAAAGAGGTGATGATTTATCCTAAAATGTGTAATATCAAGAAGAATGTGTTAGTAAGTGTTATGTGCTAAGAATGTCACATGGTATGATAAGAATATTGGTTTCTCAAACATATGTAGAGTGATGAGGTCCATTTATATTAGTAAACCCTCAATAGTTGAGTATGCACTAAGGGACTAAAGTGTGTCTTTGGGTAGTGAGTACAACGAGGTATAATTATATATAAGAAATATGCAATGTGAATGTGTATGGTGAGTAATAATGCAAACTGGGAAGATATATGGTGTAATAAGAGACTGTCGAATGTGTAAGCAGGCATGTTGTGTGAGATGATGTCAACATGTGATAGTGTCTATTATGCAGTGTGTGAGTTTCATGTGCTATGATAATCTCCCTCAACATTCAATTGTGAAGCATAGCACTAGAGTGCGTCATCGAGAAGTCTAGGTGAAAAAAGTCATCTAAGTAGAGATTAAATGGTCATGGAGTAGTGGAAACACCATTAGGACCATGTGATGGTGGTAGAAACATGATCTTGGTTATTTCATAGGAGTAGTTTTTTTAGCGAAATAAGAATTAGAAATGGAAGTGGATTAGGATTTTGGAGGAATCTTGCATTGCAAGTGGTAACTTAGGTGGGATTACCATAACGTTGTAGAAGTCTTGAGTAGGAGAAAAAGGTGGAACTGAGCTTTGAGAGGCGGTTGCATATTTTGACTTGGTAATGTTGCATAGATGACTTAGTAGGATGGGGTGTTGGACTGATTCTTAAGATTAGGTTGAGTAGATTGAATAGATGGCACTTGATTTTCTGATACAAGGAACCTTGAGAGGTGATGGCATGGTGTTCATTAGACATAGATGAATCAGATTTAGGAACTCATTGGGATGTAACAATTTGTAGATGGGCTTGCAATAGATTGTCGTGAAATCAAATGAGATAAAATCCTTGATGCTCAAGATGCTTTGATTCTTTGATCGTAAAGCATGAGTAGTCATTGTCATTATGTCCATTGATTCAATGATAATTTCAATATGGGTACGACCTTGATATTTTACATTTTGGTAAGGAGGATAGCCTTGAATAGATGGTAAAGTGATCAATTGATGACTTAAGGATCTCAGTAAGAATGTCATATTGGCTTTAGCATTGATGACCAAACATGAGAGGATTATGGTAATGGAAAGACTTGAGGCTCACTAATATAAGCGCATGTAGAAGACATAGAATGAAGAAGGGATGTATAAAAAGAAAAAACATGATCCTGAGAAGTGTCCTTAAGTTGTTGGATTTCATATTTGAGTAGATGTAATCATGGATTCCATAGCCTAAAATTTGTCTTGAATTAAAGAATGCAAAGCTTGAATTGAGTCCAACATGGATTTATTAGATGAAGGATCACTAATACTAAGGTCGTCATATAGCCGATATCTAGAATAACACTCACTTGATGCTGGTGGTGTATCACTAGGGAGATACATGGTGTCTAGTGATTTTTTCAGAACATCCTGGTAGTCGGGAAGCATTTTAAGTAAATCAGACAAATAAATTTGAGTAATTTTATGACCCATGATATAAGAATGATGAGGATTCCAAAGCAGGATCTGAATGACCGATTAAGAGTGGGGTTCACCAAAATTATTTAGATAAAATGTAGATTATATGATGCCTAATATAAATGCAAGATTGTAGTAACAATAAATGAATTAGCAGTAAATGAAATGATGCAAGGAAATAAAAAAAATACCAATGTGAACTTATCAATAAATAATGAAAACACTAATGTGCAAAGAGAGGGTAAGATTCCATTAGTTGATTCGTAGTCGAAGTTCTAGAAAGTGATCATAGATTTGCTTGGTTGAACAATAGAGAAATGCAAAGCACTAACACATCGTACTAGAGCTTATAAAATTGTAGAAATTTGGAGGAGCATGGACTTCACAGGGGCGCCTGGAAGAGGGACAAGGGTGCCTGCGGGTGCCCGGGTAACTAATTATAAGTACCTAGGTCTATAGAAAATGATCAAAAAACCTAGAATCTAAAAAGTGTCATAAGGTATGTTCACCTTGATACTCTCCTTTTATTGCATTACAGATTCACAACAATGATCACCAAGGTCACAATAAACCTGACAATAGAAGTATGAGACCTGCAAAACCATCAAATAGACATCAAATCCCTAAAAAATAAAGATGTAAAATGAGGGGTCAAACTGTCCTCATCTACCACAATAGTGGACTTATGAATTGAGTGCTACACTACATATCATGCCTAATGTATTTCTCTCTCTATGTGTGTGTGCAGAATCGTGCCCTAGGTTACTCTTGTGTCAGTCATACTTGGATAATGCAAGAAAGTAGCTAGATGTATAATGTAATAAATGTTGTGCATGGAATAGAATAAACTTCCCTCCTCTAAATTTTGATGCATAGAAAACCATCCCTTGTGTTCCATTTTGATGGAGCTAGATGGATGTAATGAAGCTCTGTAGATGCCTTTGATGGATACAACCTTAGGTGGAGATAATAGATGCTTAGTGCTTGGTCCTTTATTATGATCACATAAATTTATATTTATATAATTCCCTTGAATTTTGTAATTAACCCCGAAAAGGCCGACTACCAAAAATATAAGATGCTCAAATGGCTAGAAAGGAACCAAAAATTGAGAGTAAAATACAAAGGGGACATGGGGGCACCCAGAGGGGACGAGGGTGCCCAATGCTGCGCTAGTGTCCTAGCTGGGTGCATTGGCGTCCTAGGCTGACAAATGTCAAAGAGTAAAAAAGGAAGACTGAGTAAGTAAGGGAGCAAGACTGAAAGTAGAAATAAAAAGAAAAGAAATGTGGCTAAAGACATGGGTTATTTAGTAATTTTTTTACTTAGGAATCATATGAATAGTAGTATGTAATCAAGACTAGATAGCTACCCAAAGTGCATGATTTGGTGTCTACACATACTATGTGGGAGAAGATAAATATAATGGATTCAATTGTGAATAATGATAGCATGGATCTGGTCTAGGAAAAATGTAAGTTCTTGGAGAAATAAGATGACAATTTGAAAGATATGCTAAAACAAGTTAGTAATTGGAGCATGCTCCATATCAAATATATTGTCTAACACCTTCTTTTAATGGCATAATTAATTCATGCCTAGAAACAAATCAAGAATGAAGAGTCTTCTAAGAAGAGGAAACATGGTTTGACAAAGGTGGATATTGGTATATTGGGTGCCTCCATTAACAAGCTAGATGTAGACACCAAAATTGGGTAATACTTCCATTCAAACCCCATTAATTAAATTAACCATATCATACCCATTCATATCCCATAGTGCACATGTTAATTTAATTAATTATTTTAATTAAATTAATTAATATCACCCAACCAACTCACCTAGCCACCTCACTCAAATGACCCACTCAAACCTCATTAATGACCTAAGACCAAGTCTAAACCTATCCTAACCAAATGAGACTTAGTGTAAACCTAGACTTAACTCCTGCTAACAAACCTTAAAATACTCTTACTTATCCTCCCATGATCTATCACTCAAGACTCAGAAAAATATTGGAGACCACACCAAAAATATCAATAATCATGCTATTTTTGGCCAACCTAGATATTCCTGCCTTAACTGATGCCGATTATATCTAAACTGACGTTAGTCACCTAACCATCACCAATTAGGTTAAATACATTTCCAAAATCCTTTGCCTAGGTTGGTCATTTGATTCAGGATCTCATATGAACATAGACTTGGAGCACTCAAATTTCTAAAGCACTCAGGAAAAGGAAAACACACGAGAGCACTTCTAACAACCATTGGCATTCATCATCTTCTTCACGATCACGAATTCATATAGAGAAGGGCGGAGGTTTGAACTACTGCAGAACGAACACAACGTCTCTTCTCTCCAAATATCTATCATCACTATCCTCATCACATGTATTCTCAAAACCTATTCTTCAGTAAGTACCTAACATCTCTTCATTTATCTCTATTTTATTTTAGTAAGATTTATTATCCATCTCAGTAATTCATCTTTCTCCACACCTGTATACTCCCCTCCTCCCACCAACCTATCACCTTACCATACCTAACCTTACTACCTATTTTTAACCTCTTCTAACCATCTTAGAGCCTCCAATACCATCTTACAACTTCACCCTCACCATTTCCAATCCCTGTGCAATCTCAAGAAGTCTGAAAACCAAATTTAAGATATTTTTGCTCAGTACCCCTACTGACGCTAGTTATCCAACTGACGTCATTCATTCTGCCTAACCAACATCAATCACTAAGTTTGACAATATAGATCATACTAGCGAGTGAATACATATTTCCTAACAACCCAGAATCACTTGTAACCTTTATCAGACCCTACCCAAAGCCTGCCCTAGACCTGCAACCCAACAATTAACAATCACTTGACCTGTTTTGACCTCAATCACCTTTTTACCTGACCTTTCTTATTGTTTTGTATGAGACACCTAAATCATTTCAATTCCAATAGGATCATTATTTCATGTATATTTTTAATAGCATTAATACTGTTACATAAAAAGTAGATTGAAAACTTGTTTAGGAAGCATCATGCTTCCCATATCTAGCTTCCATTAGGCATTCCAGTCATTGTTTTGTTTAACTCTATCTGGTGGTATTGTTTTGCATTTATAGGTAGTTTCTCCTAGCAAAAAGGGATCTCTCATAGTCAACTTGGATTAGGAAATCAAAACGCATGCACAAATTTCAATCGAAATCACAAACATGTATTCCTCCTTGGCCTACTACCTATTATCTATTTCATTAATTTTCTAAGAATCTAGTGAAACATTTTGGCATGTCTTATGGGACCCATTTGGGGTTCTTGCATTTATTCTTTCTTAGGGAACCATTGTATGTTTTTTTCTTTTTCAAAAGGAAGCTAACATTAAATTCTCTCCCTGGAAATATTCTCTTTCTTCTACTTGTTTAAGTGACATATGTATTTTGGGACTAAAAAGAATCATTCTTTTTCTTCTTTCATTTTCATTAGTGAAAGTCATTCTCTTTCCTATTCACTCTCTGTTTACATCAAATATCACAATTCGATTTGGGTTCTAAAATACTTGCATTTCATACTTATATGCTTGTATTTTTAGCTCACATTAAAACCGAGGGAAACTTAATTGTTGAAAGTGATGCCCAGTTGATGGTTGGCATAATTGAATCATACAAAAATTTCTCTTCTCTCTATTTTTCAAACTGCACAAACATAATTTACACATCTTCTTAAACAACACCTTACCTGGAATAATTTTTCAACGATCACAGGATCAAAGGAATGACAGTGGGTGCACCAAATTTATTTCTCTGTCCAAGTCATTATCTCAGAGAAAGGACCACCCCTAGCCAAAACATAACCTAAAACAACCCTTAGATCTTGTCTCTTCATAGGACACCTTTCCAAACAAAAAAACTTTTATTCTGTTCACAAGTCAGTCTTAAATACCATAATCTAAAACATAACATTCACTTATAGGATTTCACTTTTTTCTTAGCTTTTTCTTGAGTTATGTTTTGATTTGTGAGGGAATGTTATTCATTTTATTTTTCCTTTCACACTCCATCATCATAGCTGGTGTATTACGACTATTTTGAGTGTGTTAGCGTCCATTACTATCTTACTCAGGTTTTTGGGTTGATATTCCATTTGGCTTAATTCACAAAAATCAAATTATATCTCCATTTTTTCTCCAAATTTCAAAGTGACCGGCGTCGATCCAGTGACCGTCATTAGTTTACCTCCAACCATCATCAATTTACCTAACCATTGTCAGTTTCTAACATTTTTTGGTCATTTTACAAAAAATAACACTCATCACATCTTCTGTTCTTTTTGAAGTTCTCAGGACATCATCATCCCCCCAGAATTTTAAAATCATAGTCAAATACAACTTCTTTACTTCATTTTCATCAGTTTTTTCCTCATTTGCAAAAGAATTGATTTTCCACAGCAACCAATATCGGTCACCCTAACCATCATCGATCACCCTATCACCGTCATCAGCTTAGCAAAACCACCATCAGTTCCTTTGTTTTAATTTTCAATTAAAACAACAACCTGTTTCACCTCTTGGAACCTATTGTTTCCCCTTTTATTTTATTTTTCTATGTGCCATTTACAGAGAATAGACTACCAAGTCCTAATTTAACACACATGGTTTTGACTCATAGTCAAACCAACACCCTTGTATTCCACACAATCCTTCAACCACTCCTACCTATCCCATCGCCACCTTCCATTATGTCACCTATGGAATCCACTGAGCCCATTATCATTAGTACCAGATGACGAGGAGTTCGTACAAGACCCCTTGACCAAAACCCTCACTTCCTTACAACATTATCTTTCCCATTCATCTACCCAAGATTCATCAAGACAACTTGTATATGACATGCATGTATGCATCCCCCTGCCCTTGCTCCTAATTCCACATCGGGTAGTACTAGCTTGATGTTTCCTTATTCTACCCTACCACCTATAATATCCCAACTTGACCCAACACCATTAATACCTATGGAACCTACAACATCGGTTGCAATTTTGACATCAGTTTCACCCATGATGTCAACCATCCCTTCACCAACCACCTTGAGAATAGTCCCATCTACACCATTCACCTCATATGTACCAGTAGCATCACAACCACCCATGGTGTCAGACAACCCATGCCCCATTCCAAAACCTCATTCCTCTCCATCCCACAGACCCTACCCCCCAATTACCACAAGATTCGTTACAACTACACCTACCTACTTATACATATCACCAACAACCCCCAATATCATCTATCACTTATTCGGGATACCTTCCGCCCGCATCCATTCCTCCTTTACAGTTCTCATACTCGACACCACTATAAACTAGGATTCTTTACACATCATACATTCATCATCAACCTCCTTATACTGAAGGGGGTGCTCTATCATCACACCCTACCAACAACCTTATTAAAATGATGATGGAAAAGATGCAAACATTGGAAGCATCAGTTTCTAGTTCTCGCAACTCCTTATCCTACAATGACATCTACAATGAGCCCATACATCTGTCTATTCCCATTCGCCCATACCCTGTGCATTGCAAAATGCCCAAATTCAACTGTTTCAATAGTAAAAAGGACCAAAAAAAACACCTGCAGTAATTCAAATATGGGTGTTATCTAATCTCCCATGATGATTCTTTACTCCTACAAACATTCTGCATGTCCTTGACAGGACCTGAGTTAGATTGGTATAGTGGTTTAACTCGAGACATTCCATTTACTCATTTAACCAAGTGGCTCAAGCCTTACTTGGACCATTTCTCAATCAATGTCATCAAGAAGTCACCATGACCGACCTATACTCAACACGACAGTACGATGACAAATCTATCATAGATTTCATCACTCGTTGGTGGAGCCTTATCAACCAACTAACATTCTAGTTTCCTCAAACCAAGCATATAGAGTTTTTCACTAGAGCTTGTGCTAGAAACATCTTGTCAACTATGCAAGTACAAACCTTCCGTACCTTTAATGAAGCATTCACCATGGCTAGAAAGTTTAGGATCCAGACCATAGAAGAGAAGAAAATTCAATTGCGTAAAAAAATGACACATTTAAATCAAATTATGCTTCTTCCTCTTCAAAACCTAAAAATAATTATTCAAAAGCCAAAGTATCTACCAACCCAGTAGTTTTAAAGGCTGGCCCATCTCACCCCTGTAATCAATCAAAAACCTACCTCCAACCTTTCTCCCATTCAAAATTTTCAGTTCAGATAGGAGCAATGAAAATACACTCCAATCGGTGAACCTTATTCTTCAGTATTAGAAAAACTTCTTAAGGATGGAGCCATTGCTCTTCCACCCATAAAACCACATATTGGTTTTGACCCCGCTCCTCCTATGCCGACATGGTATAAGGAACATGACTATTGTAATTATGATCGTGTAAAAGGGCATAGTGATGGTATTTGTATAACCTTCAAGAACAAATTCCAAAAAAAATAGACAACAAAGATCTTGTCTTGGACAACCCAAACGCACATGAAAATAATAATTTTCATATCTTCAAGAATCCATTTCATAATAATACCCAATCATGTAACCAAAGTGGTGAACCTTCAACCAATGACAACAATGTCTGTGAGGTCCATGTTGTGTTTGACATCATACCAGCCCATCCACAATTTCTTCCTATCCCATTTATCAAGGAGATTCTAGCACGAGCTACTCTACCCATGGAGGAGTCCTACTTCATCTACTCCTTCACCCACGGAAGAGGCAGTCCGCAATCTCCTTCACCCACGGAAGAAACCACAATACCTTCTAATACCATTTTACCACCCACCTTATCACCTAATGAACAATATATGGTGTTAACTCTCCTACCCACGAGAAAGTCACGCTCACCTTATTCTCCACCAAAAGAGGAACCTACCTCATCTCACATGCCATCTCCCCTACCCATAGGGGATCCTTTAGACGTGCCACTACCTATTGGTGACAATCCCCCATTAGTATTTCACAGGATCCCATTGATCTTCTCTCAGCTCATCTTACCCACAGAGTCTGAAGCCAACTAGTTCCCTATCTCACAAACATATTTTACAGGGATTACTACTAAGTGAACATCATCTTCTCTTACAACAGTGTCATTTTCACGCCTAACCGAACCGCTTGGATTACGTGGAAAATTCCATGCTTTGGGGACACCTTCAACTCCCCTTTTCAACCCAAATGCAAATGTCGCCTACGAATACCATCATGATTTATCCAAAGGTATTTCAAGAAACCTAGTCAACCATGACCATGCCTATTTAAGTGACCTTTTCTTCATCACCCTCGCCTGCATCCTAAACCTTTACCAATAACTAAACTTATTCCTATGCCTAAGAACCTACCTGCACCTACACCTCCCCCCACATCTAGAAAGCCCATTACCTCTTTGGGTTTCATGTTGACATCAAGTCTAGTTCATCCTGCCCATATAAATTGGATTTAGCCACGTCTTCCCAAACTCGCACAAAAACCATTCCTCTACCTAAAAGGAAGACCCAACCTTCTACATCGCATACACCATTTTCACCCACTACACCTTTATCACCTTCACCCCTTCCTGTCTATCATAGGGATTCACCTGTTTACCTTAGCCAAGAAATCACCTATCTAAGGAAAATCAAAGTGCAACAACCTGAATCTTCATCACAATCATTTATTACACCCAACCTACTAGCACAACATACACCTTCGCCCTTACCCACATATTTCTTACCACCTATACCCCCACCACTTACAGTAACAACATTAGTACCTATGAGATTCCTTCTCTTCAACCCATACCTTCCAACCCAACTAGCAACCTTCACCACACCTCCTTTATCACCTTGGCTAACTCAATCCTCTGCAACCATCCATTTCCCCTCTACATCACGTACACCTCCTTAACCTTTACCTAAGAAGGTGCAACCTAAATTGAAAAACCCACTACCCTCCAAAGAGGTAGTTAAGCCTACAACACCTTCCATTTCTAGTTCATCTACTACGCCTTTACCCAAGAAAGTACAACCCAAGTCCTAAAACAGTACCACCTACCAAACCATAGTGGTCAAACCTATCTCACCTCCAATTCCACCTCCTATTACACCTTTCCACAACAATCACCCACACATTCAATCAAGACCCACACTCACTTCACACTGTGATCCATTGGCAAGGTCTTATACGCCACATTCTAGCTAACCTTTTAGATACCTCTGTCATCACATTACCACCCTTAGACCTTATGACCCACTAAAACCCAAACCAAAAGGGTTTGACGATACTAAAATTTTTGCATCTACCATCGTGTGTCAAGACATGATGTAGAAAATTGTAAGGCTTTAAAAAACCGTTCTTCTCCAAAATTTTCCTCCTGAAGAAAATTTTGATGATGATGATATTTTGGACGAGGACCCCATTTCCCACCTCAACTTATCACCACACATCCTCTCTCACTACCTATTCAGTGACCTACATCACCACCTCCACAACCCTTTTATCCACCTCAAAAATTCAAGATCAACATGGTCCGCATGAGAGAGCTCGCCAAAACCCCACCAAAATGTCAATGCAGCCTACTCATTTCAAAAGGTTCTTACCCCATATTAGGTTTTTGTCCATCATGCCATTATACTAATCATGACATACCTTCTCCATCAACCTTTCTTCCTCGGATTAACCTGATCCAAGTTTCCACTCATGCCAAAAAGGACAAAGGAAAGGAGAAAGGAACTAGCCCATCCCCCAATCATGTGCCCAACATACCATCTGCACCTGCACCAAAAATCACCAATAGGGGACCCACATACCCTAATTCTGACAGGGGCACCCATCGTATAATGATAAAATAGTTTCACCAATCCCCTATGAAAATGTATTTATATGATCTCATCCAAACCTCTGAATCTCATCGACAGGCTCCCATGGAAGCTATACAATCCATTAAGGTTTTACCTAATGAACCTACACATGTGGCATCCATTATCACCCCTCACAAAGTGGCCTGTCTTACTAATTCATCACCTTCCTCTACATTCATCAAGTAGCTTCCCTTAGTTTCTCTGATGATGATTACCTCTCCAATAGGATGATCATGATCTCACCCTTTTCATTTCCATTTATATTGATAATAATCATGTTTGACCGTTATGATCGATATCCTCCATAATCTCCTACCATGCAACCAAATGTGCATCCCTTCAAATTGCATGTATAATAACCCAGTTATGCTACATTCATTCAGTGACACCATCACTTCCACTCTTGACACCATCATCCTCCATGTTTGTGTGGGCCCCCATACCATCCCAGAAGTACTTTCTATGTCTTATATAGGGGAGTTCCAATATAACATGTTAGCTTGAACGAACCTTGGATCTGTGTCATGGGTTTTGTTCCTTCAACCTTACATCGATGTGTAAAATTCAGAACATGAAGGACATAACTATACCATACCCACTGACCCTTTTCCATTCAAAACCTGCAACATGTTGTACTAACCTAATGATGTTCTTGTACCCATTATGGAATCTACCATTGCCGTCACTTCTCCTTCACCCACAGCCCCATCCACCAATGTTGTTTTTACTTCTCCCGTACCTAATTCCTCTATACCCACCATCGCTATAGCCTTTTTAGCTGACCCATCCACCTCTCAACTAACCAGTAGTTCTTCTTTGCAATCTCCTAGTGATTCATCCTTTCTTGCTACCCACATATCAACCATTGATCCATTAGTAGGTGTTTCTCAACTCCTCAATCTAGGGGAATACCATATGTACACCATTGACACATTCCTTACTCCTCAAGAGTATGGTAACCTTCTCAAACACCCTTTCTATGATCACCGCATAGGCAAAAACTTCCCTTATGATCTTCCCCACCTTCATACAAACTTAACATATGGGGGATTTGATACTTCCACCTACTCACCTAAGCCACCTTCCCAAATGTGACCATTTTCCTTCTGACCTCCAATCTCTCACCAATCACCACTTCACCCACACTTTCCTCCATCGATGCGCATGGAAGTTATTTGGCTTTTTTTTCTACAAACAAGGCCATCATACTATCATCTCATGTACCACACGTAAACGCAGTGACTGTAATGGTATTGTATTTTCCAAACCTTCTTCCAAGAAAGCTTGTGCCAAAATCATTGAGGGTGACATACCTTCTTCACCCCATTTACCAACTTCACCACCTTCACCCACAGAGTCTATGGATCCAGAATCCATTCCTCCTAAAAAAAAATTTGTAAACATTATTTCTCTAGGACCTCTAACCTATTAACATGATGGCGAGGTTCCCTCTTCCCTTCCCTTCTTGTATCCTAACATGATCGATGATGATACACCTTCTATTAACATTGTTCAATGTCAGGACGATGAGTCTATTCTCACCTACCTTGGTGTGGAGTATTCTTATATTCACTAGCCATTTCCTTCTGAGATGCAAACCATGTTAAATGAATTGACAATTGAAATCAATATTAACACTTAGGATGACCCATACATTCTAAAGATAGGCCAATCTTTAGATGTTGTTGAACATGAAGCTTTTAATTCTTTCCTCTGAGATCATAGCAATGATTTTCTTGGTCCTACGCTGATATGCCCGGTATTGACCCCAACATTGTGGTCCATAATATTGTTACTATTCCCAAAGCCAAACCTGTAAAACAAAAGCTACAGAAAATGCATCCTCACATTTCCCTTCTTATCAAAGAAGAACTTCAATGCCTTCTTTTGGTTTCCTTCATCCTATCCATTGATTATCCCCAATGGATCTCTATCATCATTCTTCTCACAAAAATGATAGGGGGACTCCACATTTTCATAGATTTTCGTGACCTTAACTTAGCTTGCCCCAAGGATGACTTTCCTCTACCTAGTATTGACCAACTAGTTGATCTTACCGTCGGCCATGAGATGTTATCACTCATGGAAGGTTTCTCGGGTTATAACCAAATATTACTTACCCCAGAAGATCAACACAAAACCACCTTCATCACTCCTTAGGGGACACCTTTGCTATCAAGTCATGCCCTTTGGCCTTAAAAAAACTGGTGCTACATATCAGCGGGCTATGACTTATATCTTCCATGAAATCATGCATTGTATATTGGAAGATTACGTAGAAAACCTTCTTGTCCAAATCCAAACATTGGGAAAAACACCTTACAATCACGAAGGTCATATTTTACTATCTCATCAAGTATTGTGTTCTTCCTTCAACCTAAAAAGTGTGTCTTCATTGTTCTCTCAGGAAAGCTCCTTCGTTTTATCATTTCTTTACGTGGCATAGAAGTTCGATCCTAATAAAATCAAGGCTATTCTAAAAATTCCTCCATGTACTAAGCCTTCATCAACTTTGTAGTTTGCAAGGCAAGTTGCAATCTATTTATCATTTCATTTTGTAGCTTTTCGACCGCTACCACCCATTTCATCATCTCCTCAAAAAGGAAGTCTCCTTCAAATGGGATGATGAATGACACAAAGCCTTTGAGGCCTTAAAACAATACCCCCTCCAACCACCTATACTCATTCCTCCTAAAGATGACCAACCATTTTACCTTTACATTTATACTACTGATCATTCCTTGGGTGCCATGCTCGGTCATCATGATGAGAAACACTGGGAGCAAGTAGTTTATTACATAATTCATACCCTTTTAGACTACAAAAACCAGGATACACCCACACCGAAAAAATCTTCTTAGCCTTATTTTTTATCGCCACTAAACTTCACCATTACCTACTCAACCACAAAACCTTTGTTATCACCAATACTGACCCCTTACACGACATGTATGCCAAGCCCTAACAACATCAACATGCTACATGTTGGCTCATGATTCTCGCAGAACTAGACCTTGAATTCATCCATAAAAAATCTATCAAAGGCCAAACTATCACCCACCAACTTACAGATGCACCCCTCTCTGGAAATCAATCCTCTAACTTCGATTTCCTAGATGAATCCATCGCTACCCTCTCTTTGGATGATATTGTTTACCAGATGACCTTATTCTTCAATGGTTCCAAATGTCAGCGTGGGGGTGGTGTCGATTTTATCCTCATTCCTTTTGAAGGGTAAACCTATGCCATTATCTTTCAAACTAGATTTTGATTGTACTAACAATATCACTGAATATGAAGCACTTGTATTAGGCCTTCAAATCGCCATCGCCTTAGACATCAAATCAATTAATATCTTTGACGAATCTCAACTGGTTGTAAATCAAGACAATGGTATATACCAGTGTCTTAAGAAAATACTTCAAAAGTACAAACATCATGTTGACATACTTTTGACTACCTTTGACCGTTATGAACTTCAAACCACCCCACGTTCCACTAACAAATTTTTGGATACCATGGATTGCCTTGCATCTCAAACACACACTTCACCCTCTAACTCAAAAATATTTGTCACAGTAAAAATGTTGCAATCACCTTCTTGTCTATTTCGAGATGTCAACCTCATCAGAACCATTGAACCTGACCCACATGACCTTTAGTACAAGCAGTCTATAGAAAACCTTTCCCTTTCAATCTTACCTCCAGACCTTACTCAAAATGGCCAACGCCTTTCTAAAAAGCTTCTCTTTGTATGTCATCAATGGTTGTCTTCTTTATAAATGAGGCTTTTCCAATATTTTCTTACGATTCCTTACAAGTTCTAAAATTCCCTACACCATCAAGGAAGTTCATGATGGGATTTTTGGAGGTCACTCCAGTGGTTTAGATGTTGCTAAACACATTCTTATCCTAGGCTATTATTATCCAATCCTAAACTGTGACTGTTGTGACTATGTCAAACATTGTGTGAAATTCTATCAACATGCTAATCTTCACCACACACCTAGTCATGCCTTACAGGTCACATGGTACCTTTGGCCTTTCTCTCAATGGGGTTTGGATCTTGTTGGGGAGATCAATCCTCATTATTCACAATGCTATCAATGGATTATTATTGCTACTAAATACTACACTAAATGGGTAGAATCCATACCTCTTATTTCAACAAAAGCTGAGAAAATATGTGAATTCATCAACCATCACATCATTTGTAGCTTTGGTGTTCCCCATCATCTCATCACTGATAACGGAAAAAAATTCAAAAAATAACCCTACGGAAACTCTATGATGCCTTTGGCATTCAACTCATTTTTTCTTCACCTTACTACCCTCAAACAAATGGCCAAGCTTAATCCACTAAAAAAACCTTAAACAAAATTATTATGAAAGTTGTGGACAATACTGGAAAGGATTGGCACACGCACATTCCTTTTTCCTTATGGGCTTACTGTACTAGTATTCATACCTCAACTATAGCTACACCTTTCTCTCTGGTCTATGGTACAGAGGTTTTCCTAACTCTTGAAATCCATATTATGTCTCTTTATATCTCACTCAAAGATATGCTTAGTGATGATGACTTTCACTAGGAATGTTTGGCACAAATTGAGTTATTAGATGAAAGTCATCTTAATGACTATTGATCACCTTCAAATCTACCAAAAATGTATAAAACTTCCCTACAAAAAATGTGTCCATGAACGAACCTTCCAGGTCGGCAACCTCGTCCTGAAGGAAAATCAACATGTAACCAAAGAGGAAAAAATTAAATGGGGAAAATTTGCTCCTAATTGGCTTGGACCCTATATTGTTACTCATACCTATGGATTAGGTGCTTATCATTTGTCTTCACTCGAAGGTAAGACCGAACCTGAGTCCCCTCAATTCATTGCATCTTCTACCATTCTATTGTTGAAACCAATCCTATATCACCTTTTGTATCAGTTCAAACGCTTGTCCCTTGAGCACCATTCACCTTCCATTTTACCTATTTTAAGGATCAACACCTAAACAAGAATCATGTGATTACCCATTACCTTTTCAACCTTATCTTCAATATGAGTACCACGGCTCTACTCATGGATTCTCATTTACTTTTCTATTTTCAAGATGGAATCCCATGGTCGTTCATCACTTAAAACCACCCTACCATACTTAACCTTTGTGTGCTACATTTTTGTCTACAAAACAAGAGTCCATTTTTTCTCTATAGTCTTTTTCATGACTTAAAGTCCAAAAGCAAAATAATGTCAAAAATAAAATGGGATTCAACTCCTTGAGTCAAACTTCTAGAAGAATAGATGAATCCCTCAAAAAGGACATCTATTCTCTCTATCTCGTTGTTATAAATAGAATGCTCCCTCGCAGGAAAACTATGCAAAGCTAGCCATATGATACTTAGTCTATCATCAAAAGAAGACTATTCTTGAAAAAACTAAAATAAAATATTTAGAAGCTTCCCAATCGATCAAATTTCATGAATACCTCAAGGAGATAATATGCTCATCTCACATAGACTTCCCACATCGATTAATGTATACAAAACAAAAACAAAAAAAAAAAAAGATAATTTTTTCATCATGGATTTGCCTATGTTGATCTTAGGTCTCTTGACAAGTAGGCATGCTGTCACACACCAGGTTACGCTAAAACTAACCATTTTTACCTCATCGCATTTTCACCCTAATTTCCTACCCACTTAAGGGATGTGCTACAAATGAGACATTTAGTGATCCATGTGACTTTCTTCTACCTTAGAATAGTCCATTATGTAATGCCTTTAGGGTCTTACTCATAAGCCCATCTTTGGTATCATTTATGGTTCTTATCGTTAGTGATTCTTATCAACTCTTACCATTCACCTTCTTCATTACTTGTTGATTCTCCTATACAGGACCAAGCCTTCTACATTTACATTCAACCTCACCTATACAACCAAAAACTCAACCACACCTATATGACCTAAAAATCAACCATACCTAAATGACCTAGAATCAAACCATGCCTAAAACCTACCAACCCATTCCTCTACTCCATCATATTCTTCCCTAGCTTATGGGAGAACTACATCGGCCTGAGGCCCCTTTTCATTGGGAATATGTAGGCAGCACTCTGAGGGCATGGGGCCCTTGGAGGTTAGCTCAGACAATATTTACCCCAACATATTTTCCCCCCATTTGTCTATTTACATTCTACCTTAGTTAATTTCCATCTTATACACAACTTGGAAATTAAACAAACATAAAAGTATATAAACATGTATACTTTCCTATTTCTTAAAGCATCATATCATACATCCATCATTTCACATTTCCATGATATAAATATTTTGGAAATTTACACCATAACATACATATAAATCATAATTTATTTCCCATGTTACCAATCACTTGGAAATTAAATCAAAACCAAAAACTACACCTCCACCATGCCTAACTCACCTAAACTCAAACATGCCTAAATCACCTAAACTCAGCCATGCCTAACTGACCTTAACTCAATCATGTCTATACCTGAATCCACCATACCTAACTGACCTAACTCAAACATGCCTATACCTAACTCCATCATGCCTACATGACCTTGAATCAATCATGCCTAATTCACCTAGTTTCCATCACATATATAATAACACTGAAAATTAAAAAAACACAAGTACATCATCCATACCATAAATATCATCATCTATAACAAATGAAAGTTTGTGTATCAATACAAATGTACACCAATACAAATACATACAAGTATATCAAATCACTCATATACATCCTCACTATCTTTGGCACGTAGGCTGGTATAAAATCAAAATCTCAAAACCCTCATATACATCCTCACTATCATCAGCATGCATACCGGTATATACCAAAAATCAATACACTGATCATATCCGGTGACTAATAGTCACCTCACTTGATATCCATATATGTATCATCTGTTTCCTCTTCCTCTCCTATAGTCTAGTGCCCTGCCAACATCTCCCCACCTAGCATGGGTCTCAGTCTAATCTCTTCCTTGGACCTCTCACCTGGTACTGGCCTCCATGAACTTGTAGCCTCACCCAGACCTTACCTTTAGGCTCGTCGGCCCCCTGTGCTCTTCAAACTATGAGTGCAGGATCTAGTCCTCTCACTCACTACCTGTTATGCCCTGTACTCAGCATAGGAGGGGACATCTATCGTGATGGTAGTCAAATGATCCTGGTAATACCATGCCTCATTCATGACATCCCTGAACCTCACTATTGGTATCGTCTGAGGTGGTGTCCATAGGTCTCACAACAACATGTGAGCTCTGAACTGCTAACGTTGGCCTCAAACCCTATACATATGCTCCCTGTCCTCTTCCCTGTACCATGGGACCCTATCCCGCCGTAGCTACCTATAGTGTGGGACCCCTTCCCTGAGTCTTTGGAGGTGCCTGCGCTGTAACCTGGGCATGTAAGGCCACAACCTAAGCCTATGTAGTGGCCAACTGGCCCTAAAATCCTGCTACCTTGCCTATAAGGTAGGCTACCTATCCCCCATATCCATCCACCCTATGTGGGTGCCTGTCCATGTGCTACCTATGCCTGCAGGGCTAACACCTGTGCCTATAACATGGCAACCTGTGCCTCTGACCCGGTAAGCTGCCCCTTTAAAGCTGTAATCTGGGCCATGAAGGGCAGCCACCTGACCCTGTAAGGTATCCCTATGCACTGTGATGGTGGCTAAGTCTAGCTTCCCTTGGCCTCATTGGTTCCCCTTGTAGCTGTGCCACCCACCACTGCCTATGTCTATTTGTCACCCCAACATCATCAATTTTCCTATCCATTGGCTGATCCTCTTGACCTGTAGGCACACTAGGATCATGGTGGAGACATAGGTCTCTCCACATCATCCCTCATGTACTGTGGGAAAGGTGGGGGTACATCCTGTGACAGAAAAAACTGTCATCTAACCCTATGTCCATGGGTATCAAGTCATGCTCACGGCACACTGCCCCTGTATCCACCTCTCTAACTGCAGCTCCTCTAGCTCCTCTACCATGCCTCTATAGGAGGGATAGCTAATATAGGGTCTCCACACAATATTGATCCCTGAAAGCCCCTCCAATAATTGTTTGTAATATAAAACATCACATGTGGCCCTAGCCACTATGTGTTTCCCACCAACTGGTACCCACTGTCTGTATCCAACTCTGACCCAACCACCCCCAAACCAATCATGTCAGGGAAAACCAATTCAATGTACACATAAAATGTGCTCATATGCCCAACAATGTAGTAGAAAGGTGCAACAAAAGCTAAACCACCGTAATCTCCCATAAGCCCACAACTCCATGTATAGCTGCACTAGGAATGCTGGTGCCTAAGAAAAATAGATCCGCTCCTCCATCATATCCTGGAGCACTCCCATCAGTGTTTCATGGAAATCTCCCACCCTCAGCATCTAGTAAGGTGAAACAACATACTGCCTCCATCATCAAAATAACCAACCTCGTCTCCTAAGTATGGGCCACATACATGTATCCATAGCTAAGGCTCTTGCTATGGTACCTCAACTAGCCCATCGTCTCCCCAAACACAACCACTATCAGCTCCACATATTCCTAGGAAGAAATAGAATACATTATCTCCCCAATAATCGGTAGCTGTAGGATCTTATACATATCCTCTAGGGTGACATTCATCTCACCCATCAGTAAATGAAACATGTTGGTTGTTGAATCCCATCTATCGATGAGTGTGACCATCAAGCTAGGATCTCGAGCTATACAGCCTATAGCGCCAGATCCCAATAAGCCCAACATCATTCATATGCTCTCACTCCTCTGCAGTCACACTAGACCACATCGCTACCAATAGCGGTGGTACCCTATCTGACATCCACAAATGGTCCCTATCCTACATCCAACAAACTACAACATTGTTCTAGACCTAACTAACTTCAATTACCTATTAACCCCAAAACCATACCCAACCACACCAATCATGATTACCCCATTTACCTACTTCACCTATAAGCCTACTACCATTTACAATCATGACCCATTACCTTAAAATTATTTCACCTAATCACCTATCCCATATTACGCTAAAGATCATATTTTACCCTTATCCCTCTACAAGTAATCTTTACTTGCCCCTTCTTTACTCATTTTCCTTTCATACCTAGCCCTTCTTACCCATATTCCTCCTTCACCCTAACCGACGTACTGGTTGCATTAACCGTCACTAATTTTTCTTGATAGGCATCGGTTCCATTTAACCGGTGTTAGTCACCTAAGTGCTGACCAATGCCGGCCAAAGCTGACTGATGTTAGCCAAACCTAGACCAACTTTGGTCTCTGTCGTGATGATAAAAACTGAAAACCCCCTCCCCCATTTCTTAAAAATTGGCAAAAACAACTTACAAACCTACTTAATCCCACCCACATCTACCCCACATTTATTTCTCACCCTACTTAGCCTATATTTGACCTTTCCCCCTTGATTTTGTCAAAGTTTCCCATTTTAACCCAAATTCAAAATTAAACACCCACCCAAATTTGTAACTGAAATAATTTCACTGATACCATTTTTAATCAAATAACGGGTTTGGATTGCTTCCTACCTCACCTTGATGGTGTCTATGTGGTGGCACATCTGGCCACTGCACCGGTGGTCCACCTGAACCCTCTCTCACCTCTGCCATGCTGAAATCTACCTCGAATCTCTCCACCAATCACACGTCTCCAACCGCTCTCATGGACCCATCTACCTGGCTCCTCTCACCACTTAGTAACCTCCACCTCAGCCAGGTACAATGCCTTGTATTTTTCTCTAAGAAAAATTGACAAGTCACTTAGCTCTGTCATTTTCTCAAATTCAAAAGACAACAATGATTTCATAAAATATGGAATTTCAACCTTATAACCCTAACATGACATGACCGACGTCGGTCATACCAAAACCGACATCGGTTACCTTATAATTGGCATCGGTCACCTGCCAGTACCATTTCCTCTACATTTTTCCAATTTTGACCTAAACTCATTATTTCCACATACCTTTGGCCTTACCAACACTTATTCCACCCTACCCACAAGCCTAAATTACCCATACATTTCCTTAATTATGTTTAGCGACATGTTATTTTACCCATACCTTGGCCTTACCCATGGCATTACCTATGTATATTTTCTTGAACAACTTTTTGTGTCCTTTGAACTTGTGTACTTACTATACCTCACGATGTTGTTACCTATGTTGTTTTTTACTAATGACCTTACATTGCCTATTTCCATGTTATTTATCTTGACCAAACCTTTGGTGTACCAGATCATACCTAAAAATTCCTGCACCTACCCTAAGTTATGTTTCCAAACCATATCTTGTACCCTGGATACCTGAATCACTTCAACCTTGTTTGGATAAACCTATCGACTTTGGACGATGTAGAGTTTTCAAGATCTTCAACCTGGTACCATGTCACAATCTATACATGTGTGTGCATTTGATTGGCATTACCTATTACTCAAATTGACCATTACCCATTACCCCATGTTCCCATACCCTTACCTATAACCCACCTACATTAACTTTCATCACCTACACATTTATCAAACCACTCACTGACTCTGTATAACACCTCATCAGTTCCTAGTTTGAGGGGGATCACCTCCACCCACACTTGGGGAAACCTCACCTTTATCCCTACTTTAGGAAACCCCACTCTCACCTATATTTGGGACAACCACTTCCTGTTATTGTTAGCATCACTTACCATTACAATATATGTGACAAAAGGGGGAAAATTTAGACACCAAAATTAGATCATACTTCCATACAACCCCGTCAATTAAATTAACCATATCCTAACCATTCATATCCCTTAGTGCACATGTTAATTGAATTAATTATTTTAATTAAATTAATTGATATCTTCACTTAACTACCTCACCCAATCAACTCACCTAGCCACCTCACTCAAATGACCCACTCAGACCTCATTAATGACCTAATACCAAGTCTAAACCTATCCTAACCAACTAGGAATTAGTGTAAACCTAGATTTAACTCCTACTAACAAACATAAAAAGAATCTTACTTATCTTCCCATGATCTGTCACTCAAGACTCGGATGAATATTGGAGACCACACCAAAAATAGAAACAATCAGGATATTTTTGGCCAACCTAGATATTCCTGCCTTAATCGACATTGGTTATATCTCAACTGATGTCGGTCAGTAAACCGTCGTTGGTTAGGTTGAATACATGTCCAAAATTATTTGCCTAGGTTGGTCATTTGATTCAGGATATTATACAAATAGATATTTGGAGCACTCAAATTTCTAAAGCACTCAGGAAAAGGGAAACACACAGGAGCACTACCAACAACCATTGACATTCATCTTCTTCACAATCACTAATTCATACAAATAAGGGTGGAGGTTTGAACTGTCATGACATGAACACAACGTCTATTCTCTCTAGATCTCTGTCATCACCTTCCTCATCACCTACATTCTCAAAACCTATTCTTAAGTAAGTACCTAACATCTCTTCATTTATCTCTATTTTATTTCAATAAGATTTATCATCCATCTTAGTAATTTACCTTTCTCCACACCTGTATACTTCCCTCCTCCCACCAACCTATCACCTTACCATACCTGGCCTTGTTCATTGTTTTTACCCTCTTCTAACATCTCATAGCCTCCAAGACCATATTATGACTTCACCCTCACCATTTCCAACCCCTGTGTAATCTCAAGAAGTCTGAAAACCAATTTTAAGATTTTTCTACTCAGTACCCCTACCAACGCCGATTAGCCAACCGATGTCAGTCATTCTACCTAACCGACATCGGTCACATAGCTGACATTGGTCACTGTGTTTGGAAATATAGTTCATTCCAACGAGACAATACCTATTTCATAATAGCAGAGAATCACTTGTAACCTTTATCAAACCCTACCTAGAGCCTGTACCAGACCTGCAACCCAACACTAGCCAATCACCTGACCCGTTTTGATGTCAATCACCTTTTTACCTGAATTTTATTATTGTTTTGTAAGAGATACCTAAATCACTTCAATTCCAATAGGATAATTATTTCATGTATATTTTTAACAGAATTACAATTGTTATATAGAAAGTGGATTGACAGTTTGTTCAGGAAGCATCACGCTTCCCAAATCTAGCTTCTGTTAGGCAGTCCACTCATTGCTTTATTTAACTCTATCTAGTGGTATTGATTTGCATTTATAGGTTGTTCCTCCTAGAAAAAAAGGGAGCTCTCAAAATCAAATTGGATCAGGAAATTAGAACACACATACAACCTTCAACTGACATCACAAACATGTATTCCTCCTTGGCCTACTACCTCTTATTTGTTTCATTAATTTGCTAAGAATCCGGTGAAACACTAGCTAAGGAATGGGTTGTCCTCCTGTAAGATATTGAAAAGAATGATGATCCAAATTGATGGGTTGAGTTTCGTTACATGGATCGTGTTTCTGGGATGTTGGTTTGTCTTGTCATAGGTTGTTGTTAGTTTGATGTTTTTTTTTATTATTGGCAAATATTTTTTTGAAAGGGACTATACCCTTGAGTACAAAAGATGGCCTAGGAGCCAGAATAGGAATGAGAACCAAAGAGAAAAGGATAAAAATCCAAATGTGACAATAAAGCTCAAAGTAGCCAAAAAATAGCTACCCAAATGAGACAAAACAACAAAAATACTGTAAAAAAGTAGTAGAGAGACCGCAAAAAAAAAGCATAAAAACATACAATAACAGCTAAAGCATCTACAACTACTTTTTGGCAGCTTTGTCAATGCTGGTCTTGATATTCTTCCAGGAGTGGAACATACCCAAAGTTGTCATGTGGGCAGCGTCAGTATTACCCAAAGTAGTATTGTTAGTTTGATGTTAGTATTCTATTACTATGTACTTTATTTTGTAGTTACTTATTGCTCCTATATATCTTATGTCCTATGGGTTTTCGTTTTAAATGATTCTTTTCCATTAAGTAGGCTTTGACAATGTATGGGGTAGGGTCCTCTTAACCCTCTTTTACCTATCATAAAAAACATACATTAGAAAATGAATAACCTTACTAGACCAATAATATTTGTTTACCTTGGTTTGATTAACTTGGAAGGCTGGAATTCTAGGATCAAATTAAAAAATGGTCTTAAATAAGTCTTTCCTCTCACTATATTTATTGATTCAATCTCTAAATATAAATCTTGAAAAATTTCCACCCACTTTCCTCTTCTTTCACCCAACTCATTTTTTTCCTAACATAAGCTTTATTGTTGCATCAGGAACAATGACATGTGTTTTGTTACTTATACTGTAATGTATAATTTTTTTAATAGCCTTTACTAATACATATACTTTTTTATCTAATGTGGAGTAATTCAAATCTACATATTTCACAATGTGTAGACAATAAAACTTTGAAACTACTTATTGTAATTATACTTCTTGGCTAATTCAAACACCTATATCCTATTCCCACTTTGTGCATATTTTTATCTCTTTTCCAACTTATTTCCATAAACCTATGTGTCAAAAAATTCTAAATATCAATACACAAGACCAATTCTAAAGATTTACTTTCTAGGATGCAATGTTCATATTTCACTAAGCTTATCCATGTCCAAAACTATATAATTGGGTCATGTTGTATAATCCAATCCTGGACAACCTATACGGTCTTAAACAAACAAATTTTACAACTCAGAATTTACTATCATTTTTTGGGTATTTTTATCCTCTTAGATTAGTCTTATCATAATAACCCACCTTCCAAACCCTATATAAGAAAGCTAAACACACCTCATTACAAATATGGGAATTCTCATGAGATATCATTTTAAATTTTAGCACAAAAGGAATTGAAGGCTCCCTAAATATTCCTAAAGTTGATGTACATCCATTAAGTCATCCACCACTACAATTATAAATAAATCAACAAGGTTAAGGAGTCTATCTTACCTTAAATCCAAGCACAACAAATTCCCACTTCTAAGTCCTAACAAGAGTACAATCAAATCAAGCAATGATAAAGGAGGTTCAACTTTCCAACTAGTTACATTCATATAGTTTTTATGTGATAGATGGAAAACTACATGTAGTTGGAGTCTTCTTCATATTGGTTCCAACATAGGTAGTTCATGGGATGTACCACAACCTAATAACTAATCTTATTACAAGTTATTATACCCATGGTTAAAGCTTTAAAGCAATTTAATTTGTTAGATATGATATCGAGACTATACGACAACTAGGGATTGAAATTGAAGTACATTTCTAGGCCACCAAAGGACCCATAAAGTTATAAAACCCCATTATGAAGGAATCTAAGAACATATATAAGGGGAAAGGGTGGATTACACATCCCAAACAAGTTATACAATCCTAAACTAAGAGATTCAAAAGTTATAATTTTAGCAATGAAGGTTCTCCATGCTTTGCACTTCCAAACTCTCTAGTATGTCTTCCCAAATTATTCTTGTAAAAATTATATAGCTAATACTCTCTCTCTCTCTCTCTCTCTCTCTGTTGTGTATTTTTATCTTGTATACATACATCAAAATAAACAATATGATATTTTGATTTTGTACAATTAATGGTTGAAGTTAATTTGCCATAACTCCTAATTTCCTAGATATACATACATGTTTATTTGTTGTGTATTTCATGCAAAAATGTGATTAATGTTAAAAACAGTGAACCCAACTTATAAAAAAATTATTTATTATTTAAAACCCTATCTTCTTTAGGGTTTCATCAGCTATTATTTGATGAGACCAAACTAAGTCTCATCTAATGCACAAATAACACTATTACTTCTCTTATAAAGTGGATTTAGATGTAGTTGCAAATAATTAGATAGCTTATTTAAAGATAGAATATAAATTATATGTGATATATTTCTAACAAGTCCGTTACAATATGAATATTGTCATTTCCTAATATTTCTTATAAGTTAGAGATCAATATTATGTATGAACAAGTCATTTAAAGATATTTGAAATCTAAATCATTTTAGAGCAATTTATACTATTCTGTAGATTGTATTGTAGCTAGCATAATACTCAGCCAACGTAGGGCTCATCCAGCATAAGAACCACTTAGCCAATGCATGAATCATACATTATAGGATTCACTCAGCTAGCACATGACTCATCTAGTGCAAGACTCACTAAGCTAGCACAATACTCATCCAATGTAGGACTTATCTAGCACATGACTCATTCAACGTGGGATTCATTGATACAGAGGTGTTATATAAGAAGTTTCAAAACACCACTCTAAGCACAAATGAAAACAAAGGCCTCTTTGGCTAGTAGGATTCCCTAACCTATTTTTCAATATTTATGGAAAATGGGAATATTCAAAACAAAATATGATACTTTTCAAGTACCCTTTATCCTCTTATGGCTCCCTAAGAATTTTAGTTTTCTAACTCAAAGCAAAAGTGTTCTTTCTCTAATTTTGTCTCATATTTTAAGGCCTAATAAGCCCTTAGATACACTCTTTCAATTTTTCTATACAATGAAGGTACTATTTTCCCCCAAAACCATATAAATCTATTAAAGGGACTTGAAAAACATACGACTACCAAGTTTTATGAATTTTTGTTGTAAAATCTCTCAAAAAGAAAATTTTAGTTTCAAAATACCTAGTTGAGGGTTTACAAGCTCTGTCTCATCCCAAGAAGGGAAAATTTTGGGTTTTGAATTCATGTTAGTGTTTTAACTGACTATAAAGGGTTGTTGGGGTATTTTCCAACTATCTACACATGCTCTATTCACAAAATTCTCCCCATCTGTCCAAGTTTCACTCCCAAATGACATTTTCTAAGTTGGTTGGGTTGTCTAATTATGTTGTAACAAGGGTTATCAAAGAAAAAAAACAAAATAAAATGTATAATACTCACCAAGTAAGACTTTTGTAGATAAAAATTACTCTAACCAACCATAATAATCCTTTATTAGGGTATTTTCACTTGTATCTTGTACATAAATTAATCCATGCACATAATTAAGACTGTAAAAGTATCTGTTTTCAAGAAAAGATGATCTATAACATTCTTGGAGATTGATATCCTCTGTTCTCCTTCAAATTACCCCCTTAAAATAGGTTATAATTTTTTTATATGATCCTCAAAGTTCTCCAACTAAATTTCGAGTCCCCTTAATACCTTTTTAGATTTAAGTTTAAGCTTGAATTACAACATTTTAGAAGAAACTCTAGATAGCTTATGACAAAACACGTATTAGATTTATTTGGTCCCTTTTATGACCTATTTCAAGCACCCTATAACTTATTTTATCCTTCCAACATCATTTATCCACCTACACACACCAAACAATTTTCAAAAATTCAAATATACATTTTGGCAGAAAAATCCAAAATTTGAATTTTTGACTAGCTAGAACTAACTTATGACAAGGAAATGATATTATACACATTTTGATGAATTATAGACCCTATATAATAACTAAAAATATTAAATTTTATAATTCAAACCAAAATTTAAGATTTTAAGAGATGTGCATGCATCATACTCCCAAGGGAAAAAGAGAAAACTCAGGGACTTTTGTTCATGAATTCTTCCAGAGTTTTCCCATGCTTCTTGATGTCATTCTATGACATACATGTAGTATATTTATATAATTTATGCTTCCACTTGACCAAGTACTAGTTATATTTCTTTCCTCTAGTCTTCTTGAGCTCTTTCTTGTCCAAAATGCACTCAATTTCCTCTGTTCTAACCTTAGGCAATTGATCCACCCAATTTGAACCCATTGTAGATATTTTTTTTCATGTACTTCCACTCTTCACACATTATTTTTACAAGGGTATAAGTCTGTAGCATTGAATATTGGTGATATGCTTACTCCACTAGGAAGTTCTATCTCATAGGCATTACTAAAAAAATTCCTAAGCACCTTGCAAGGACCTATTTTCTTCATCTTCAACTTATTGTATTTACCCTTTGGGAATATATTCTTCCTAAGGTAATCTAAAACTAAGTCACCAACCTGAAAGTTGACCTCTCTTCTCTTTAATTCTACTTGCTTCTTGTACTTCTCCACACTAGCTTGTAGGTGCTCCTTCACTTGGAAATGAACCTCTTGCATGGCTACTACAAAATTTTAACCCTCTGCACTTCTCTTCTATCTTTTACTGATACCTCTTAACTCAAACAATTCCCTAGGTTACATACCATACACCACTTGGAAATAAATAATGCCTATACTCCTATTTAATGACTCATTGTAAGAAAATTTTACTCGGGGTAATACAATATCCCACTACTTTGGATGATCCTTGGATAAAAACCTTAATAGGTTCCCCAAACTCCTATTAAACACCTCAATTTGACAATCAATATGAGGATGGTAATTTAAGCTAAAACTGAGATTAGTTCCTAACTTTCTCCACAATGTCCTTCAAAAGTGTCCTACAAACTTACTGTCTCTATTTGATACTATTATCATGGGAAGTCCATGAAGTCTTATAATCTCCTTAAGGAAAAAAATTGTTATATGAGTGGCATTACTTGTTACTTTACAAGGAATAAAGTGTACCATTTTCAAAAAAAATTCCACAACTACATAAATAGAATCAAAACCCCTTTGTGTTTTAGGTAGTAAACTTATAAATTCCATGCTGATGGAATCCCAAGTCCTATTTGGGATTGGAAGGGGATGATATAGTCCTACATTAGTGATTATTCCTTAATCCATTTGACAATTTGTACACCTTTCAAAAAATCTTCTTACATCTATTTACATCCTAGGCCAAAAATAGTACCTAGTGAGTTGTTCCAAAGTCTTATACATTCCAAAATGGTTTTCCATACTTCCAAAATGCTTCTTCTTAATGAGATTATCTCTCATGGATCTCTTAGGCACACACATTTATAATTCCTTGAAGAATAGTCCATCTTGAATAAGGTAGTCTAACCATAGTTATATGTTCTTTTCCATTGGCTTCTTGCAAGCTTCATAAGATTATTTAAAGTATTCATCCTCCTCATACATCTCCTTGAGTGATTGAATCCCAACACTCTCAAGTTTAATTTCATGTATCAATAATACTCTCCTACTAAAAGCATCATCTACTTTATTACTTTTTAAAAATGCATCTTCGCAAAGGCATTGAAATAATGCACCATGAGAATGACATCAATAGGGATAGAGGTTGGCTCTTAAGAAAAACCTGGAAAACTATTATTGTGAAACTTCCTAAGTAGCTAAGGTATTTTATTATTTAATTTAATTTTTAATTCAAATTGTTGGTTTAAAATAAATAAATTTTATTCATTTCATTTATAATTCTAGTTTTTTATAGATTATAATTTCTTGTTATAATAGGGTTTCCATCTTTTTCATGTTGATTTTTATTCTTCTTTATGCTTAAGAGTGTGTGAACCTAATTAATTTTATAGTAATTAATAATGAATTACCTCTTAATTATTTTTCCTTATCCCTTATTGCAATTAATTGGCCTGTTTCATGAGTAACTATTAATAATCTTGTTTTGCTTTATTAAGATTTTAACCTTTGTTGACATGTGTGTTGATCTTGTATCTAAAATAAAATAAAATAAAATCTTAATCTTACCACATTTCTTCAATTTTTATTTGGTTCGTTATTTTTATTGAATTTTTTGTTTTCCTTTCTCATCTGACTATTATTAATTTCCTTCCAAATTGATATTTACTATCATTTCATGTGATTGTGTTTGTCCTTGATGATGGGTCCAAATTTGTGACTCGAAACATTTGAATTATCTTAACTCTTACACACTTGTTACAAATAAAATGAGCACTTTGTTAAACTATGGAAATCTCATAAAATCAAACACCTTATTAATTTTTCCTTTCTTGTGATTAATTGTGAAGGTAAAGTTTTGCAAGTACTCTACCCATTTCCTATGCCTTTGGTTAATCTTAGGCTAACTACTAATGAACTGAAGTGCATGGTTGTCTATGTAGACAATGAAATCCTCAGGCATTAAGTAATGCCTCCATTTATTCAAAGCTTGAACCATTACATAAAACTCTTATTCATACAAAGATTACTTCTTTTTTAGAATCATTAAACTTTTCACTGAAATAATCTACAGGTCTATCTGCTTGACTCAAAACTACACCAAGTGCAACCCCACTTACATCACACTCCACTTGGAATACCTTGTTGAAGTATGGTAGTGATAGAATAGGCTATTATGTCACTTTTTGCTTCAAATACTAGAATTTCTTCTCAGCCTTCTCTGTTCATACAAATTTCTTTTTGTCTCCTTTAATGGTGTCTATGATTGGTGCACAAGTCTCACTAAAGTTTCTAATTTTTTTTCTATAGAAACTTACAATACCATGGAAACTACTTATCTCTCTAGTTGTCTTAGGTGTTGACCACTCCAATATTTCCTTCACTTTGTTCATGTCCATATTTAGCATGCCTTTAGTAATCACAAAACCCAAGTACAATAGCTCTATCTTCATGAAATCACACTTCTTGAGATTGATCAACAATTTTTCCTCTTGCAACCTCCTCATGACTAAATGAAAATGATGCATATGTTCTTCTTTACTATAGATGTAGATTAGTATGTCATCTAAGTAAACCACAACAAACTTACCTATGAAAGTGATCTATAAACTTCTACTTTATAAACTTAAAAAACCACAGAACTGTTATTCCTACTTCCAATTTACTTGAAAATGATAGTTCTTTAATGTTAGTGAATGAAATATAGTGCTTAGAACTACTTTGCAATAATGAAATATGAACAGTTTAATACACAACACAATATTTTTTACCTTGGAAACCTCTAGATTGTGGGAAAAAAGTGGGTAAGGGAAATTTATCTTTCTTCCTAGTATTATATTGTTGTTGTCTCCTGAAAAGTTCTCTACGTTTTCATAGCCAAATTAAATTTTTTTGAGCTCATGCCCTCCATTGGTGTTTAAGCCAAGCTAGAGATTTAAGAAATTAGCAAAATTCGTGCCCTAGTTCTGTTTAAATCTCTATTTTTCCTGCTTTGAGAAATTCTCCATCTCCTAGTCTGTGCACAAGATATCCTATTTATAATCTCCTTTTTGATCGAAATTGTTCACCTACTCTATGGCTTGGGTCATCAAATAATTTTTTTGCCTCTGGTTCACGAAGGAAATTCAAAAATTGGACTCTAAACGATGAATTTTTCTTCCTCTGCGTATTTTCCACAATCGGGATGATGGGTGTCTTTTCCCCATCAAATTTTAGACCCAATGAATGTAGGTACGTGGTCAGATCCTATTAGATGGGGAGGAATGGGATTTTTGGTGAACTTAACACTTTTGATCACTTTTGGCAAAAATGGTAAATTTTTCCCGCAGACCCGAAAAGCTGAATTATCGCTGAAAAGTATAACCTCAGCGGACGGCTCCACGTGTCGCAACAACATAACCCTAGGGGTAGGGTCTAAAGGACAGTCTTCAATTAAGCATGGGATTTTCACATGTCCCATGTACAAAATAAAGGTAAAATCAGCTAAGTATTAAAGGCTTAGCAGACGGCTCCACGTGTCGTAATGATGTCACTCTAGGGTGGGGCAAAAAGAGTAAATTACCAAATCAACGCCAAATCGCCATGTGGTCAAAGTCATTAGAGAGGCAAAGCCCGCCATTGAAAATTCAAGGTAGATGAGTGGGCCATCGGGGGGATTTGAGATTTTGATCCTCTTTATCAAAGAGGTGAAAAGTTAAAAAGTAACCCACAGCCCCAATCAGGCTATCAAGGAAAAAGTCAAAGCTTGAGCCCGTAGGGAATAAGTCAAAGGAAATGCCTGCCATTGAAAAGTTAAAGCAGACGAGCGGGACATTGGGGCACTTTTTAAATTTAACCAAATCTCCAAAAGTAAAGTAAAAGTTCTAAAATGCTCCACGACTCTGCCAAGGTCTCGGGATCGCTATTGAAAAGTCAAATCAGAGCAGTGGGTTAGCAGAGGAATTTTTGTTTTTGAGCCTTTTTCCAAAAAAGGTTAAAATGTTGAGAAAAATACCACAACCCCATTTCCAATGAAAACGTGTGACATGCCTAAGTTGAAAAGTCAAAATGGGGCTACGGCCAATTTGTTCCAAATTGCCAAATCTCTAAAAAATCACAAAATGTAAAGGACTTCCCCTGTAACCACTCCAATCCCTTCCTGCCACATGGATGGCCTGATTTGAGAGTTAGAGGAGTAAATCAAATGGTCTATATTTAAACTGGTAAATCAAATGTAACGGTTGTTTTGCAAGCTCTGGTTTTTAACCTACCATGAGTGTTTTCTTCACAACAGAGGAATTTGAAAAGGTGATGAGGATTTGCAAAGTTGTAATGGTTTCTTGTGAAGAATATAATGGCTTATCAAAGCCATTCCAAAGGGTTGGAGATTGATTTTAAAAAATACCAGAGTGCTCTGTACCTAGAAAAGACAAAAAATGCCATTCTTCTTCCATTTTTCTCTTCTTCTTCAAACTTCTTCCATTCTCAAGCTATGTACAAACTCTTCTCGAGCTTCAATAATAAAAAGAAGGAATTTTTGCCTCTTTGATTGAGGAATTAATTAGCACTTTGTGACCAATGAGTTTCATTCGATCTTGTAGCTTCTCAGGCAGATTTTTTTTTCTTCTGATTATAAATGCATGTAAATGAAGTTTCTAATTAATGTGTGTGGGCATCTAATATTCTACTCACAACATTAGTTTCCCCTTCTCAGACGAAGTTCTTCTCTAGTGAGAAATTGCTAGCTTTTCCATAGGGTCAGTGGAGTGCCCCTGTTGGATCTCTAGTTGAAAGGCCACCATTGAAATCCACTTTTTCATGGATGCGCATATGGAAGTTGCACTATTCAAGTAGAGGGACTTAGATTCCCATAGTGTTGGATTGAAACCCACTAATTTTTCCACAAGACAAAATTTTATCGCCAACAATTTTCCAATTCAAAAACATATAGATTACAATAAGCTAAAGGAAGACAACAATGTAACTTCCACCCTCTCTACTTGTTGGCTCTACTCATACACCTTTCTCTTATAAATAAATTCCAGCACCAATGGTTTCTTTCTCACTTCTCCCACCAATTCTTACTCAATTCCAAATTCTCCACTTGTATTTATAGCTTGCTACCTATGTCCTCCCATGCACTAGGGAATAGGAAGAGACATCCAATGAAGATACACAACCCAAATGTTCATCTGAAACTATTCGCGGGTATATTTTTTGTTTTATATAATGAAAATACCACTGATGAATGTAGGGCGATGGTTACACAACCTCAAGTGTTTTAAAGGGGTGGTTACACAAACATCAGGGAAGTTACGTAAATTTTGCTCTACAGAAAGTGATGAATCTGTAACTTAAAATTTTTATCCTTCTTCTTCTTACTTTTCATTTTTATTCTATTTACTTTGATGAAGTGGTGTTTTCATGGATCCCTATAGATCACACCTCCCCTTCAGAGGAGGATTTTGGTCCCACAAAATCTTAGTGGTGGAGTACATGAGGAAACAATTCCCTCACTTTATTCTTCAAGTACCACCAGGCTTGATTTGGTGTCATCCCCTTGGGTCTAACATGACAAGACTCCTGTGGACCTCTCCATATGTCCCCGATCTTCTTTTATAGAACTACATCCTTCTCAAACTCACCTCGTGAATCCAAAATGTAACCCTATATGGAAGGTAACAATTGAAATTCTTATTCCTCATCAAGCATAGATGGCTCATATATATGAAAGTTCTCAAAATTTACTACTAGGTACATATGCATGATGTGTGGCAAATCAAGTCTGAAAGCATTTTATCCAACCCACTCTAGTATAGTGAAGGGTCCATACCGTAGTGGCTTGAGTTTTTTTGCTTGACCTTATAGTCTTTCCTTTCTCAAGTAAAGCCGAACCTTATATCTAACATGAATTTTGTGTTCTCTATGATGTTGATCATGCCTAACCTTGTACTTGGCTTGAAACCTCTCCAACTGTTCTTTTACCTTGAGATGGATTTTCCATATCCTCTCAACAAACTTTGCAACTCTAGTCACTTCTAAATCATGTATCTCTCCTTCTTCTTACTATCCAACTGAACTGTCCAATGGATTGGTAGGTAAATACCCCAAACATATTTCAAAATATGAATGCATAGTGGATGTATGTACTACCCTATTGTAGGAATGCTAAATGTAGGCTAAGGAATCATCCTAAGTTCATGGATATTTATTACTATATCCTCTAATCAGTTGTACCAAAGTCCTGTTCACCACCTCTATTTACCCATCCATCTGGGGATGGAAGGCCATACTTCTATAAAACTTGGTGTCCATGTTATCCCATAAACTAGTACAAAAATTCCCCAAAAACCCATAATCTCTGTCAGAAACAATAGACTTTGGCAAACCAAAATGCACCCATACATTAATAAATAAAAGTTCATCTGCCTCACATCCTTTTATTTTCTTTTTACATGCCATAAGAATGCACATTTTTCTAAATCTATCTATAACAACATATATATAATTATGACCATGTTTAAACATAGGTAGTCCTCCTACAAAATCCATAGAGATATCTTCCAAAGGTCGAGTAGAGACCGGTAAAGGCATATACAAAACTTCCTTCCTAATTTTAGGCTTGCTTGTATAATAAATTTTACATCCTCTTATGAACTTAGATACTTCATCTTGCATATTGGGCCAATATACATACCTTTGCAAGTGGGCCATGGTCTTTCCAACACAAAAATTTCCTCATATTTTTGAGTTATGTGCTTCCCTTATCAATACCCATATTTTCATCCCCATTAGACTGTAACTGCTGATATGTCAACCAAAAATCTTTGTCTTGATATAAGCCTCTCCATAATATTCATTTGTGAAGGGATTAAAAATGAGAGATAGTGGTCAAACTACAGATCTTCTCATTTTTTGGCGGATTAAACAACATGTATGCCACTAAATTTTCATTACCTTTATTTTATTTGATCATCGAAGGGATCTATTGAAGGGACCTATAGGGATGAAAATTGACATGCAACATTCAATTACACTCAACCCCTCAAGGTCATGTCGGAGTAGCCAATGTTGAATGTGTGGATATCTATCTATATGAGGATCATTGAATAATATCTGGTAGTATGATCTCCTAGTAGCTAAATTGGAAAAGGGGAGATTTAAAGGATATGAATGGGTAGCGTAAATTCCCTATGGTTTGTTTTCCTAACTTGGATCTAAGAGTTGATCTAGTTTGAAGTTTCCAAATTAACTAAGATGAAACTAACAATCTATGCTACTACTGAAAGGAAACTAATCTAAAAAAATCACAAAACTGAAATATTACAATCACAAACAACAATTTGCTTCTATTCTAAATAACTAAAATATTTCTACACTAAAACTAAACAAGTGAGATAAATCGGTGTGGTTATTCACCTGGATGAGTGTATTGAAACTAAACTAACTTAAAACAAGAAATTTTTCAAGTGATCTATGATATGTAGACAACCTCCTAAAAATATTCTCTACTTCAGATCCATAGGGATGCGAATAAGAGGATCCATCACCGGGGGTTGTTATGAAAGATTCAAACCCTCTTGAAAATTAAAAATAAATTGATTTCTACTCTATTTGATATGATGTAACAATGATAAATTATAAGAATGAAGGAAATAAAACAACAAATCCAACCTGGAATTCACATAACAGAGGTAAATCCAGCTGTGTAGTAGTTTTCCCCCTCATTTTGTTCCTTTCTTTCTTTGTGTGTCCATATGAGTCCAAGATATTAGGAAATGCAAGAACAACAGCAAGAGAAGACGCTTGAGAAATGGTAGCTTTAAGGTAGTATGGTTGCAATGTAAGTAGAAGAGAGATAGCACAAGAGATATGAGCTTGGATATGCAATTCCTAACAGGATTGTGGTAGCAATACTATGCAAGATACATAAAAATTCTCAGGCCCTTTACTTGAATACAAGCATGAAATATATAAGATTTGGGACTGGGATGTGCATTTATGCACAAGCCAAGAAGAAGAAGTTAAAACTAATTACATCTATTTAAAAATAGAATAGGGAAGGAGTACCAAGAAATCAAAACTATTTTTAGAAAATTTGGCTCACGGATGCATCCTAAAAGTGAAGTTAAGTGAAGTTTCACATGTTAAAAACACACATGATGAAATCTAGAAAAAATGGGCAACACCGCCGCCCTACCTGGGTGGCAGTTTTAGAACCACTGCTTAGGTAGAGGGGCAATCTTGGTACTAAAGGCCAAAACATGCACAGAAAGAAGTGGGGAGCTCGAAAAAATCATGGAAAGGCTAAGTAAAGATGTCTAGGCTACAAATATACACTGCAAATGGGTTTTGGAGCTTGAACACCTTCTTGAAAGGAATTGAATCATCATTGGGGAATTTTGTAACCATTTTCTGACAATGTATCACATGTAATTTTGGGTGCATACATATTCCCCCCTTATAGAAGCATCTTAGCCATGAAGATGCGTAAAACATAAAGTCCTAGTATGGCGTTCCCGAAATGGGGGGTTAGAAGCTATACCTGACATGCTCGTTTGTCGAAATGTCATAGTCCAAGCTCCCGATACCTACAAGAGGAGAAGAAAAATCAAGTGCATATAGATAAGGTATCTAAAAATAAACACTAAATTAAAATGACAAAGAGGAATTACCATTTTTGCAGGGATATAGAGATATACATGTGCCAACTCTCCAGCCCTATAAACACATACACTTAAAACAAGGTCAAAACATCATATATATATATATATATATATATCAAAACAAATCATTTTTCAATTCATTTATGCATATTCGATTTGGTGAATTTAGAGTTCTGGGCCCATGTTGACCATTTCCATTTTTGAGTATGGTTGAATTCGAATGGATTTGGGAATGGTATTTTATGTTAGGCTTGGACCTTTACTGTTTGAATGCTTTTAAGAAGAACTCCTAAGAAATTCGTAACTAGGGTGGTCATAAGGGGCATCAAAGAGGTAGATAGTCTAAGTGCCTTTATTGCTTAGTCTCCATTTTGTGAGGCATATATTATGTTTTGATATTTCGTGCTCATTGCAAGCATTTTGACCACACCTAGTGTGTGATGGCATTGTACAAAACTATGACACAACATGATATGTAAAAATATCTCTTTTTGGATCAGTTATTGCTTGCATAGATTTGACTTCCATTTATTATTTGATTCACGTTGTACTCTTAGATATTTAGAACATTCCATTTTTTATGCTTTTCAGAATGTATGCAGTGGATATGAATGCTAACAAAATGATATTTTTTTTGTGTTTTGTAATGCTGATATATGATAATGCAAACACATTGTAATGTTGAACTTTAGTTTCTCTAAGTAACTTTTGGTACTTCGTATTCTGGAAAAACATGGTGATACAGTTTTATGATAAGTGAATGAACTTGCCCCACTCCTAACTCCATGCAACCAGTAAGATGCGAAGGCTTAACACGAAGATCTAGAAGGGGCACAAGTTGTAGAAATTTGTTGAATGGTAATGATGAGAGAAAGACAAGGATTTGAAAAAACCAAATTGAGACACTAAAAAATCACTCTACTCAAGTTTGATTCATATTTTAGAATATGAATTGCTTTCCATTTTATCTAGAATTAGATCTATAGATGACCACTTGGTTGACAAAATCTGGTTTTGAGGTTTAAAAATCTTTCGGAATTTTGAACATCTAATTCACTTTGTTTTGACTTATGATTTCACAATATTTGAATGTATTGTTTCTAACTTTCAAGTTTTTCAAAGAGACCCCGTACACGTTGCCCCATGCTACCAATAAAAAGTATGGGCTCATCACCATGGACAAGGCATAGGTGAGTAAGGGCACTTCTCTCCTTCCCCAACCCTACATCACTAATAAGAGACACAAGCTCAACACCGAAGGTTGGTAGGGAAAATAAATGTGTAAAATATTTTTTTTTCTGGATTTTCATTTGACTTATTTATTTGGGAAAAATGGCTAGAATGTTCTTATTTCCAAATAGATCTATACGGGATAGATGCGACACCATGAATCTTCTAGAACATACTATAGGAAAAAGACACATAATCTAGAAAGAGACTATAAGTAGAACAGAGTATGCATGCCTTGGTATGGTTACCATCAAAACTTTGACTTATCTTGTTTTGAACGATGAAATGATTTGGAAACAATTGATGATACAGTGAAGATTTGTAGAGGCATGATGTGAGTGTTTTACCAACGTTTTCAAAAAAAAATTAGGAATTATTATAAGAATAAGTCCCTTGATCACAAATTTATGAAATGGACCGGAAAATGAAAATGCAATGTGGATGTAGTAATGTACATATGGAAATGTAGGTGAAACTACATGTCATGATGTCTAAGGTGAAGAAATTTGACGAATATTGAATTCTTCACCCCTAAAAGTACACAACAGAGAACCATTATCCTAAAAAAAATTGTTCTCTTGACAAGGGACTACCTTTTTGGGTTTAAACTTACAACCCTTGCCTAGAAGTGTATATGTGTAGTCATTAAAATCATTTTTCTGAAAGAGGTGTTAGTGTACCTATTTGTCACATTCTTGAGACACAGTGTGTTAGTGAGCATGACTATGTTTCTCGACCTTGTTTCCTATGTGGAGAATTTTGTTTATTTTTTACTCTTGCTCAATGATGAGGACTTGCCCCATGGATATGGAAAGCTTAGTTTCAGACACACATGGGTTGAAACTGAGGTTTAGAATAGAACAACCATCAGCGATGGTTTTGATGGGCATCATTTTAATCTCAAATTTCCTTTCTTCATTTGTTAGTTATTTCATGTTCACACCTAGACCTAAGTCATCAGAAGGAAAAGGTGCTAAACCAAGAATACTACCCATACCTTGTGGTTTAAACGGGAGGAATATTGGATCATAAATCTCTAAGAGTTTCATAATTTCTAATGTGGTTTTAGTGGACACTGTTTCCATAGATATTGATTTACCCTTATCTATTTTTTCCACCTCAAATGTTTTTGGGTCGACAAATTCAACCTTCGAAACACCCGGGGTGATTGGGACTAACTATTTTTGATGGATGTGGTTTGTTTAATTTATTTTCGAGAAGTTCATACTTTGTATAGACTCCTTTCTTCTTCTTGAGGTTTTATAAGTGTATATAGAAGGGCTTAGGATCCCCTTGAGCAATGAATACCTTCCCCAAATGAAGGAATCTAATCTCCTGGAACATGGTAGAAGGGATAGCCTTCATTTGATGAATCCAGGGTCTCTTGAGGATCATGTTATAACTTGTTTCCCTGTCGATAATGTAAAACTTTTTCAAGATGGTTTTTGGACCAAATGTGACTGGAAGAACTATGGTTCCAATCAAGGTCACTTTAAGATTGTCGTACCCACATAACATGTTTCTTGTAGAGGAACAATTTGTCTCTTTATATCCCAACTTCAGCAAGAAAGAGAAAGGAACCATATTTACAACATCCCCATCATCAATCATGGATCTCTTAGTGTAGTTGTTATAAACCTAGAATTGTAAAAATAAGGCAGGATCACCTCTTCAGGAAATTTCAGCGTCATATGACATCTTGTTTATATTGAAAAAAAACCTAGTATCCCTATCATTATGTCCTGGAGGATGTATGTCAAATTCAATATGATTTATTTAAGAATTAGGATGTGGTGTAACATGGATTAGATGACCAATACCTAGTGCATTGAATAACACAGAATGATGCACAGATGAATTCTTCAGCAAATCTAAAAACGAGATGTGAGAAAAGGTCTTATTCAAATCCACTATTAAATCATAGGATCCTACTGGTTTTGTGATTATGGGAATGTCATCCTATGGGAAGGAAAGAGAGGGTAGAGGTTGTGAAACATACTTCTTCATTCATGTTGTTGCATTAATTTCTTGTTCAAATTTTAGCTTGACTAACCCCAAGACTTTTATATTATCATTTGAACCAAGGTTAGCAGTAACCTGAGAATTGTTAGAAGTTGAGGCTTCATGATCATTGTTCCCTTTAGGGATGCCCTTTTTTATATTTTGAGGATTCACTTGGGAATCCACAGGATGTTTAGGGTTCACATTTTGAGGTGTGACAGGTCCGGTATGACTAGATTGTGGGTTTGTTTCAAAATTTGCAAGGAACATGTCTACAAAGAGTTGTCTTTGGTTTTTGGGAAGTCTTTACAGAAACTTGTTGCAATTGTAGAAATTCCTATCATCATGACCTCGGACCTTATGAAAACCATAGTATAGGTTAGGATTGTAATCTCTTGGCCTTTGATAAGCATCTTGTTTTTTTTTATTATAACCCTAGTTGTAGTTTTGAAATTGGTTGTTATAACCATGATTCAGTTCCCCTTGGACAAAGTTTTCATATTGGTTTGGGCCTTGGGTTTGATTTTTTTTTACAGTGGACAATTTACATCAACTATGTTGACATAAGACACAGTGTTAGGGCCTCTTTGATTTCCTGAGTTATTGTTATTATTATTGTTTCTATTGTTTGGAAAAACAACATTCTTGGCTTTATTAGTAGCACTAGTCGTGGTAGCACCATGATTGTGATTCACACCCTTAGGTCCTTGGTTGTTAGCACCATTATTTTGATAATTTGTGTTATTTTGATTTTGGGATACCAATTTATCATTGGGAAAATAATTATTACGCCCACTATCTATGGCATCTTGTTCAATCTGAAGCACACCTTCCAATACTTCCTCATAACTATAGAAAGGAAACTTCTGGACTTCCTCCCTAGTCTCTCGATTGAGCGGGTGAAGAAAATGATCACAAAGTTCCATCTGGTCCATGTTGGGTGCAATTGCAGAGGAATAAATAACTTGGCACCATCTCTAAATTAAATGGGTGGTAGATTCATTTTTCTCCTGTCTAATACGTAGGAACTCCCTAATACCTATACGTAAAAAATTGGTCATGTCAAATTCTGTGATGAACTCAGAAACAAGCCTTTTAAAGGAATGTATAGAAGCTTATGGAATATAGTAATACCAATCTAATGTGATTCCTTCGAGAGTCTTTGGAAATATCTTAGCCACTACAACATCCCAAGGAAGTAATTCCCTAGTAGCAGTAATGTAGGCCTTGATATGAGCATTCGGGTCTCCTTCTCCCTTAAATTTTGGAAGATCTGGCAATGGGTGTGGAAGCATAACACTACTTATGGTGAAGTTAAGATGCTCCTTTAAGTACTTTGCATATGTACCCATTGCATAATATTCCACCATTGAAGATCCTTGATAAGGAGGTGGAGGAGGAGGAGTTGGATAAGCAACATTAATAGCATTGATGGGAATGTATGGGGTCCCTTGATATGGTGCGTAGGGATCAAGAATGGTATATGGGTCCATCTGGGGAGTTTTTGAATACATATGCATGTAAGGTGGGATAGTACTAGGATATGAACTAGTGGGCATAAAACCAGAGAACGTTACACTGCTTGTTGTGGTGGCATTCAAGAATTCACTTTCGGTAAACCCTTATGTAGGATAATCTTGAGAAGGATGAGGACCCATCCCTAGTGTGTCTAACCCTGTGATAATATTACTTAGATTTGAATGAACCAGATAACCTTGTTTTATATGATATTGTATTGGTTACTCATTGGGAGGGATGTATCCTTTTTTGTCAACTGGATACCTTGTGATCTGCCCTACTGCATGTATTGGTTGTGAAGTCTAGGCACTTTATAGTTTTCTAAAATTCCCTACTAAAGTAGAAATGAGATCATTGGGAGAGGATTGAGTTCCTTGTTGGGGTGCCTATGGCGTAGGGTTTGATTGAGTAGGATCATGATACCCTTTTATGAATTGTTTAGTGTTATAATTCTTGTCTTCCTCAGAAGAAATAATCTTATCATAGGCATTTGAAATCTCAAAGTTTGTAGCCTTCATCCTATCCAAAGAATCATCCATCTGATGAAGAGGATTTACTATTCATGCGAACATATCATCGTCTCTTGATTGCATGGAAATGTGAGGTCTTGACAAGACTCTATGGTAAGAACCTATTCCATTTGTGATAACAACATGGTTTACATTGGGTTGACCATATTTCATGTTTAAGAGTTGATCAACCTCCTCCATCCATTACATAGCTAATGGTTTTTGAAGTGTAACTAGAGAAGGTTTGGACGTTGCTTGTGTAATTATCACCCCACCTCAAAAGAGAAGGGGATTGTTGTGGTTGCACATTGGTGTACTATTTATTATAGCCAAATGGCCCACCAAAATATCTTCCAGACATATTTTAGAAAGTATAAAATACCTACTAAAATAAGGGAAGAAATGGAGAGGTGAGGTTATAGTAATGAAAGAAAAGGAAAAAAGAAGGAATTAATCCTTCATGTCGGGTTCACAAATTTTTACGGATGAAAATTGACATACAACCTTCAACCATACTCGAACCCCTGAGGTTGTGCCAGAGTAGCCAATGTTGAATGTGTGGATAGCTAACTATATGAGGATCATTGACTAAGATCTGGTAGTGTGATCTCTTGGTAGATGAATTGGCAAAGGGGAGATTTAGAGGCTATGAACGGGTAGCGTAAATTCCGTATGATTTTTTTTCCTAACTTGGATCTAAGTGTTGATCTAGTTTGAAGTGTCCAAATTATCTAAGATGAAACTAACAATCTATGAGCACTGTTGAAAGGAAACTAATTTAAACAAATAACAAAACTGAAATATTACAATCACAAACAACAATTTTCTTCTATTCTAAATAATTAAAATATTTCTACACTAAAACTAAATAAGCGTGATAACCTGGCTAAGTGTATTGAAACTAAATTAACTTAAAAAAAGAATTTTTTCAAGTGATCTATAATATGTAGACAACCTCCTACATATATTCTCTCCTTCAGATCCACATGGATGGGAAGAAGAGGATTCATCACTGGGGGTTTCTATGAAATATTAAAACCCTATTGGAAATTAAAACAAATTGATTTCTACTCTATTTGATATGATGTAACAATGATAAATTGCAAGAATGATGGAAATCAAACAACAAATCCAACCTGGAATTCACAGAACATAGGTAAATCCAGTTGTGTGGTAGTTTTCCCTCTCAGTTTTTTCCTTTCTTTTTTTTGTGTCCATATGAGTCCAAGGGATTAGGAAATGCAAGAAAAACAACAAGAGAAGATGATTGAGCAATGGTCTCTTGAAGGTAGTTTAGTTTCAATGCAAGTAGAAGAGAGATATCACAAGAGATCTGAGCTTGGCTATGCAATTCTTAGCAGGATTGTGGTAGCAATACTATGCAAGATGCACAAAAATTCTCAGGCCCTTGAATACAAGCATGAAATATATAAGAATTGGGACTAGGATGTTCCTTCATGCACAAGGTAAGAAGAAGTAGTTCCAACTAATTAAATATATTTAAAAATAGAAGAGGGAAGGAGAACCAAACAATCAAAACTATTTTTAGAAAATTTGGCTCATGAATGCATCCTAAAAATGAAGTTAAGTGAAGCATCACATGTTTAAAACATGTATGACAGAATCTGGAAAAAGCGGGTAGGACTGCCGCCTTGTGTAGGGCAAAGATTGTAAGACTGCTGCCCTACCTGGGTGGCAGTTTTAGAAACGTCGCCCAGGCAGGGTGGTGGTCCTGGCACTAAAGGCCAAAACATGCACCGAAAGAAGTGGGGAGCTAGAAAAAAGTGTGGAAAGGCTAAGTAAAGATGTCTAGGTTACAAATATACATTGCAAATGTGTTTTGGAGCTCTAAAACCTTCTTAAAAGGACTTGAATCATCATTAGGTACTTTTGTAACCATTTTCTGACAATGTAGCACATGCAATTTTGGGTGTGTACAGAACCCCATCCACTTATAGTGCCTTGCCTGCTGAGATTTAGATTGTGCTTGAAAATATTAGAGAGGTTTGTGGTCAGTGTGCACAATAGTTTATTTACCCAACAAATAGTGTTTCCATTTATTTATTTCCTAAACTAGTGCATACATATCTTTATCATATATTGAATATCCCTTAACTACTGAAGTGAAAGTTTTAGAATGATATCATAGTGGCTTACCTCCCTGTAGCAACACTGCTCCCATAGAGTAATCATTGAAATTTGTCTCTACTTCAAAGGGTTGCTACAAATTAGGAAGAACAAGTGCTGGAACATGACTAATTTTATATTTTAATAACTCAAAAGCCTGGTCTTTTTCCCTATCCTAGTCAAAACCCTTTCTCTCTGTGGACGCTATGTGTAGAGGTGTTGTAATAATAGATAATCACATAATGAACTTACTCATGTATTTTACTACTACCACAAAAATCCTAGTCTCTGTAGCTCCTATTGGTGTTGGACAATTGGTGATGGCTTCCACCTTCTTTAGATCTACTCATATTTCTCCTCCTCCAACTAGGTTTCCAAGATAGACAAGTGACTATTTGGAAAATTCACACTTCTTCATGTTATAAAACATTTGTTTCTCCTTGAGAACTTGCAAGACTTGCTGAAAATGTGTTAGATATTCCCGGAGTTCATTTTAAGAGGCCTATGGGAAATTGGAGGTGGAAAATCCCTAATGAATATACCTAGAACCACTTTCATGGGAAAGGAGAATATTCTGGGATTTTAGAACAAAAATTTTGCCTGGTAGTTTCTTAAGGGAGAGCCATTTTTTTGGTTTGCAATTTCATTATTGCAAGACAACATTTCTAGTTGTCATATGAAAATGTTTCTAGTTGTCACATGAAAGTAAGTTTTTTATCACACAATAGAAATATTTTTGTCTCATGAAAAAATATTCTTGTCGCATGAAAGTAAGCTTGTTTTCACACAACAGCAAACCTGCCAAATTTGGTGTTGATCCTATGATTTTGGCTCATTTCCCCAATGTGTCTAGCTCATCCCACTATCCCATCCCCCTACTACCCCTTGTTCTTTCCTCCCCCTGCCATCTCTGACGCCACTTTAACCTCCCACATGCCTTTTATTCAAAGGTGGTGATCAAGGGCAAATGGGTTGCCACCTCTTTCCCCCCTATTTCTCCACCTCAGTCTTCTCCCCCCCCCCCACCCTACCATTTCTCCATTGGCAACAGTGGATAAATCACCTCCGCCCATTCTTCGACCACGCTTACGGACATGGAAGTTTTAAGCCCTATTGGAAATAGTGTCATCCCTAAAGTTATTTTTGGTCTTTCCAAGGCTTACTCTGATTTCCCTGTTCCTTCTCAACCGAGTTTACCTATTGACTCTGTTGGTGTTATAGAAGATGAAAATGCAGCTGGTGATGCTATTGTGGATGTTATGGAGGTTTCTACTGATGGAAATGTAACTCGTGATGCTGATACTGACACTACTAAAATTCTTCACACATTTCATGAGAAAATCAATAGAGCCTTCACAGTCATCAAAATCTGGAAGGATCAAATTGACAAGACTTGAGAATATATATAGAATGGTTTTAAGGATATCATCAATTTCGTTGAAACAATGGCTGACAAGAATCCAGTGGCTACCAATTATGAAGATGTTAAATGTTATGAAGAATCTGATAGCTATGCTTGCGTGGGTCTGGATTTTTTAGATTTTGGTACTTTTTGGGTTTTATCATCTTTTCTTATGTCCTTAAATGTATTATCTTGCCTTTTGGGATCTTTGTAAAAGGATGTGGTTACTTTCAAAACCTTCAATGTTTTACCAATTTCCAAAAAAATTAATTGATCTCGTTCATCACACGAACGGAATTTATTAATGTCATAAATTCCCAAAAAATCCAAAAAATTTATACCCTCTTGCTGCCAAAAGAGGTTATTCCTAACTATAACCTAAATTTTTAATTGTAATCTTAGTTAATGGTTAGGAAACCACAACATTAATTAGTTAATGTTCTTGCAATTACTACATTTAGTGGAGGTTGAAGGTTTGTATGTTAGTGATATTAGATGTCTTTAGTTAAATATATATTATAAAGGAAGAATCTGCAAACAAAATGGAGTAAGGTGAAATAAATAACATTTCTAGACATGATTTCATATTGTATAGATTATCATACAACAAATAAAAAAGTAATATCTTATTATAATTTCTTTATTGACACATATATTTGTTATATTTAGGTTCTCCAAGGTTGTTCATACTACACATGGAAATGAAAAGGGTAAGCACATAGATGTTATAGGGAGAAAAAACAACACTTTTGATGGGCATTTTTTGTGATATTTGGTGAGGTGATTTCATAAAACACTGTTTTACTGGAATGAGACTAGGACGGTTTTGTTTTGAAAAAAATACATCCCCATGAGTCCTCTCTATCCCAGGGTCTTCTTTTCTCAATGGAGAGCAGCGCATGTAGTTCATACCAAAATAAAATCAAATGTAGATACAATTACAATTACATGACAAGAATAATATTCTTATTGGGTTTTTTCTCTTTAAATACTTTTCTTGCGATGTCACAGGTCATTTTGACATGGAAAAGCATAAATGTAGGCCCAATATTAATCTTGTGGTGAATTTCCAACTTTTTGGAAAAGCATAAATATAGGCCCAATATTAATCTTTTAACTAGCCTCATGGATGTTAAGATTTAATCTTATATTGAACCCTTACGTGAATTTATACTGGTGTGGGTATATATATTAACTTGAATCAAGATTGTTCTATTCTAGATATAGTTGACAGTTGGTTGTTTATATTATTTCAAGTTTAGTGGTCATTATCATTTAACAAGTTACTGAATTATATTTTGAAATTAGTGTTTGCTAGCTTATGACACAACATAATATTTAGATCCTTGCAGTCTCTAGGTTTAAACAAACTAAAGTAAGACATTATTTGGATCTTAGTGGTCAATGGGATTTAACAAATTAAATCAACATAGTTTGAGCTTAGTGGTCGTTATGTATTTGAATAATATAATATTTTTAGCTAAAGAGTCACTATCATTTTATTAGTATCCAAATCGATTCTCCCTTGGAAACTGAGCAACATCAAATATTTAGCAGGACACTGAGAGACAGACAGATCATATTGTGAGTCATTTTGTAGCTGGGGAGGGGATTTTTATAACTCTTTTTCACTCAGGCATCAAAGAAATGGATAGCACCATCATTACATATTTGATCTATCATCACTCCTTTAGGTCATGCCTTTCGACCAAGGTGAGAGGACCCATTTTATAACCTCTATCGGTGAAGGAGAATGAATATATCCTTCTCTACACAAATTTCAAAGGGGACCCTGAGAAAATATGATCAATGCACCACAATTTAACTCTCACGAGTTGTCACTTATAAATAATGGTGATATTTTCTAAAAAGGGTTAAGGTTACTAGAGACATTATGGAATCCTGATTTCTTCTGCATATTTTGGTAGTATAATTTATACATTTTTGGACATACAGGGAAAACAGGGGTAGTTTAGGTAGGATTCATTGTTTTGAATGATTTTAGTGGGATATTAAGTAGGATAAAATTGATTATGCCAGATATTTGAGAACCTTCACAAAATTTGGAAAAATAAATGATAGAAAGCTTCAGAAATATCTAAAATATTCCTTCAACCAGAAGGTGTGCATCAATGAAGGCCTATATTTGCACGGTTTCACACAATCTCTAAGAATTTAACATGAAAGCTCAAGATAAAGAGTCAATTAAACATTAAGACCCCTGGTTCCTCACGCCTAAGATACACTCAAAGGCTTACAGACAATCAGTATCATCAAATGACAATAAAGTGATTTAAAATTGTTTATCTCATTGCAGGATGAAGGCTCTTCTTGAAATGAAATGCAAATGCCACTAAACTGTCATAGGGACAAGATCATGTGCGATTTGGAGGGAATTTAACACAAGATTGCAATACGAATAAGAAAAACTACTTGCAGATATTTTAAAATAAAGTAGACATAAATTTTCCCAAGATTAACATAGATTAATTCGAAGTTGATTAGATTCATCATCAGGGGAAATTTTCTTTGAATAGTCTCAGAGCTTGTCAATGGTTGTACACTCATAACCAACTTGACGTGATTGAAATCTAAAACATAGGAAATTAACAAGTTTCTCAGATTGGTCTCTCAGGAAGATGGGATCTCTCATATTTTATCTTAAGAATTCAACCCCTGACAATTTTCAAGAGTATTCTCATTGAATTTATACATTTCACTCGCTCACTCATCCTAAATTTTCCTCCCAAAAATAATAAAATTCGAGGGACCTTTTCTTGTTACCAATTTTCCTCAGAAAGTGATGTTTAACAAATTCATGCCTGAAAACTACCAAGTGGAAAAATCATGAATTGATCACATTTCTCATACCCTCAACTAATGACTAGGATGTCATGACACAACTTTTTGATAGTCCTTCTAATCATTCTTATTCTTTCATACGAGAAATCCCCATTTTAATTATTTTCCGGAGGCTCTGTATAGCTGGATTTGATAGGAAATCCTTTTCACCCTCGAGGCAACACCTTTTACATCCTTTGTGCCTAAAACCTCCATCATTTCACCCATTTCCGTTTCTTTCCTCTGCAACTTTGTCCCACATCTAGCTTCTCTGATAATTCACATTTTTGCAAGTGCCTGAGTAATTCCAACTTCAAAATATTAACCTTAACAATCTTTTGACTCATAAATTAAGCTCTTAATCCATTCAATTGCACTTTGCAGACAAAAACGATAAGGAATTTCATCAAAAAATGATGAAAAGCAATGTGTATTTGCATCTCCAGGAGTCTTCGAGCAAAAATGGTGGAAAAACAGATGCAATGCACAACAATCATTAATTCTGCCCCTTCTCAACTTTAAATTAGAGCCATCCACGTGTTTTATTAGTGTAACTACAAAGGTGAGGTACAGAGGAAAGTTTCCAAACATGCACGGGACTTCCACGTGCCCTGGGCCTAAGAAAAATGCCTTTTGGCCTTTGAAAAGTCTCAATATAAAGGGAGCCAGTGAAAGACTCCACATGTCTCCTTGGCACACCTTTGGTATGGTGCCCAAAAGTGGAGACCCCAAAAAAGCATGGGCTCACCACGTGTCTCCTTGGCACAACTACTAACGTAGGACCCAGAGGTAGATGCTCAAATGAGTGTCGGCCCTCCACGTGTCCATGGTCTGACAAAGCTGCACTGGCCACATGAAAAAAAATTCAAAGTCCGGTTAAGGTAGCGGAAACCTCCACCTGTCTCCTTGGCACAACTCCAAAGGTCAAACCAAGAGGTGAATTTTCATATGAGTGTAGTCCCTCCATGTGGACAAGACTTGAGTTGAAATGGGCCTTAGAGTTTCAAATTTCCCCACTGAGCCACATCTAATCAGAAAGGTCCACATTTCCATAGATGTTAAGATATAAATTGACAGGGAAAACAAAATGTGACTATGGAAAAATGGAAGGAAGGGAAAAAACCCTAATTTATGCCCAAGTTACAAATCTTTTCACATGGACATAGGAATGGAAAAAAAATTCTAAACTTTAAGTGATCCTTGACCAAAGGGAAATACTGATCATGGCAACCAAATGAAGGAAAAATCTTTCACACATCAACACGGGGAGATAGATAATACTACAAAGCCCGCAAATTGAATAATTTCAAGGACAAACGGGGTGAGATCAAATCAAACATCAACACATTTAACAAGATAAAGAAAGACATATTGATTTTAGTTTCCGCTAATATCTATAGTGTTAATCTTGTGATGAAATTCCACCTGGTTAAAGGATTGAACTGATATAACAAAAAAGGTATAGTACTTAGGGATTGAAGTGAAATTTGTAACCTATTTTTTAAACTTAAACTACTCAAACAGAAGTGTGAATAGCCTTGTGGATGTTTAAAAAAATTCTTATTTGAAGGATCAAAAGATGTTTTAATCACTACAAAATGCATTTTATTTTGTAGTTATAATATGTTGTTGTTTGAATGAAAAATATTGAACATGTTTCTAAAATATTTTGATGTCTTTTAAACATCCTAGATCAATTGTTTTCACAATAGCACTTTTCTTAAATGTATTTATGGAGATCATTGACCACAATGCTTAAGTATAACACCTGAGATATCAGTTATTGGACCAAACATATTCATTTTCTTGCAAATGATTTCTAGAGGAAAAATTGGACTAAGGATTTACTCCCCAAGGTGAAAAAGTTGAAGTCTTCCTACCTTAATTGGAATTGAATTGTAAAGATTGGAGGAAAAAAATTGTATTTATTTGAAAAATTTGTTGATTACTAAAAAATGGCTATTATGTTGTACTTATAATATGTTATTGTTTGAATGAAATATATTGAAGATGTTCCTAAAATAGTTTGATGTCTTTTAAATTTCTTAGATCGATTGTTTTCATAAAAATTCTTTTCCTACATGCATTGATGGAGATCAATGACTATAATGCTTAAGTATAACAATAGACATATTATTTATTGGACCAAACATATTCATTGTCAGAACATATGTTGTCTTGCAAAATATTTCTAGAGGAAAAATATGATTAAGGATTAACTCCACAAGATCAACATGTTTTTTGGTTAACTGTTTAAAACAAGATTTTAACCCTTGAGAATGTGAGAAATGATACAATTAATAATTGGACCTCAAGCAATATCCTTAAAGATACTATAGAAAATTTACTGAAAGAGTTTGATAAATGTAATTATTCATACCCCTAGAAAGAGCAATAAATGTGTGGGTCATCTTGCCGATTTGGGGGCTAAAGATAGTAATTTTAAAGTGTGTGAGAGGGGAGATGACATCACCAATGTTATTAATCTCATTAATAACATTAAGTAATGATGTATAGTGGTTCTTTTCCCTTGGTGGGATGTCATCCTTTTTCTTATGGTTTGTAAGACCTTCTACACATGCAGGATATATGGTGGGATTTGTATTAATTTTCTCTTACAATTCATTTTGGGAATTAATTCATCCATTTTCAATCTCAGCTGACTAAAACCATGGGAGGTGGTCATTTGAGAAATGAGCCCACGAGTTATGGTGCCCTGAAGGAAAACTCCTCCTTGTGGAACATTCTGAAAATTTGGGGGGGTTAGGAATTTCATCTCAAAAAGCACGGGGTTTGATCCTTATCTTGAATTGGAGTTTGGTCAGGCATGGAACAATGGAAGCATGGTTACCAACAACATGGAAATTTAGGTTTTGGAGGATTTAATAGCATAGGAGACTGGAATGGAGATGGAGGGCTTAAATATATTCAAAGACCACACCAGACGTAAGCATGAAATTGAGACTTTCTTCCATGGTAAAGAAATGGTTTACCTATTGGAAGATGAGATAGCTAGATTCTACATCCCTAATATTTGGAATACGGTCTGCTTCCACCTTATAAGATACATTACTCTTGAAGTGAATTATAGAAGGATATTTACTCACTATCTTACTATGCTTAATATGTTTATGCATAAGATTTCTATGAGCCTTCCATTTTTCTTGTATATGTCACTCTCTGTGTCAGTGAATGAATTTTTACATGGAAATATTGTTACCCTGATACACCATGGTCTAATTATTTTACTTTTTAAGAATGGTAAACCGATGGTGGTAAAGGAATTAGAGACCAAATCCAAGGATTCAGATGACAATTGTACTCTTGTTGACCATATGAACAAACTGAGGAGAAAGAAGAGTATTACATCTTAGGGGAAGGGAAATCTTGTTACTGAAGCTATAGGTTTTTTGATTTATATGAAAGGGGATTGATCTAAATGCAAAGAGAGAGTGGAGCTGGGTTGGAATGTAGATTTTGATAAAATTACTCTCAGGGTGAGTCAGGTGGAAAGGGATGTGGAGGACTTAGGTGAAGTTGGAACGTATATGGGAAATAATGTCATGCATTGCATCAACACCTCTAAGAAAATTTACATCACCCAAAACTTTATCAGGGTAGATATGGTAGAGATAAAAAGTTTGTTTTTAGAGTTGCATGGGCTTGTGGGCAAGCTGGAGCAGGGACAAAATGTTCACAGGTATGATCTCCACCTCAGTAGTTTTTATGAGGAAGATCAGGTTAAAGAAGGCATCCCTATCATGAGTGACTGGGATGATCAAATGAAAGGACAGGAAGAGTGTCAATCAGAGGAGTACAGACATTTGAATACTAAATAGTCCCTTGGTTCTTGGAGATTTTGTTTGACTGTTTGTGGAATGTATCATTTGGGATGTTTTCCCTCCATATTTTGTGATTTTTTCTTGTATTGATTTGTTGGAATGTACTTTGAGATAAGTTGTTTTAGCCATTTTTTTCCTATTTCTTTTTTGTCCTATTTCTTTTTTGTTCCTTCTTGGTGATGTTCATGATGCATTCTATTGTAAGGTTTATGGGTGCCTTAATCCCTGTATATAGTAGTCAATCATTATGTTCACATATATTTAATAAGCCTTATTAATAGTAATTTTGTTAATGGCATTTTAAATTAAACAAGATAGAGCGACAAGTTCATGCCTCAGGGTTGGGAGATGTACTAGTTGTGTGATTGTTTTAAAAGTTTTCTATAATTTTCTAAATTATGTTCTTTATATTGCTAAGAATAACCACTTTAATTTTTTTCTAGAAAGTAGAATATACCAATACTTAATGTATAAAATACGCACATATGGTATGCCGACATCCAAAGACTGATAAAAAATAGAATGCCCCTATGTAATTGTTGTCAAAATTTCACCCTCCCAGGGTAAATTTCGATAACATGTATCAGAGTTTTACAGTTCCAAGCATGTAGATTGATCCAGGAAAAATCGTGAAAATTGGCTAAGTCCTGCTCAAGGTCACCTTTGGGACAATTCGAACAGAGGGATGCGAAGCGCGCGAATCAGCCGGTTCGCCCGAAACAGAGAATTTTCGCAAAGGAACAATCGGGCCGCAAGGGCGTGAAGGGCGCGAAAAGGCGAAGCGGTGAAGCAAGGGAAGCCCATTTCGGGCGGTTCGGAAGAATTTGTCCCAAGCAGCAAAGGGACATCTGGGACAAATGGATGCAAAAGACGTGAACCGGCCGGTACGGCTGGAATGGGAAACTTTCACATTGGGACATCTGGGCCACAGGGACGTGAGGGACGCGGATAGCTGAAAAAGCCGAGAGCCAATCAGATTGCGCCACGTGTCATCGGCAGATAAGGGACAAGGAAGCCCATTTCGGGCGGATCGGAGGTTTTTGTCCCAAATAGCACTGGGACATCAGGGACAAAAAGACGCGAAGGGCGCGAAAGAGCTGGCAGGCCTGCAGACCAATCAAATCATGACACGTGTCACAAGGGAAAAGGTCAAAAAGTCAAAGGGAAAGTTTCGAAGGGTCAGCCCGAACCAATGGGATAGTGCCACGTGTCCCAGCTAGGGCCCACAAGGAAATTTCAAAGGAAAGCCTGCGGAAAGGTGGATGAGAGAGAATTATTCAGTGAATCAGATCCTGCCACGTGTCGTCTAGGTGGCGAAGCACGAGAAAATATTTCAAAATCCGTTTTGGTCTGTTCCGTGCCCTAAATCTTCAGATCGTCATATCTTTTGATCCAGAGCTTGAATTTGCACGTTCTTTATATCAACGGAAAGCTGTTGAAATTCTCTACACGATTCTGGGATCAATCTTCCATTTTGGTGTAGTCTGGAGAGAGAAAGTTAAGAAACAGATATGACGCATGGTAATGCCAGAAGTGACGCTTCAACAACCAGCTTTAATGCAGCAGACAGCCTGCCGTTTTGCCAGGATCCGCCGCTTCTACCATAATGAGATGATTTAAAATGCGACCTAGAAGTGGTTGTGGTAGTTTCAAATTTCCTCTCTTCCCTCTCTCTTTCTTCCTATATATTGTACAGAGGGGCTTCTTTCAAAAGGGGGACATAACAAGTTGTTCATCTTTTCTGCTCTGCCCTCCCTTCTTTTCTTCTCTAGGGTTGAAAATGGAGCTCGAACCTCCTCCCTGCTCTGTAATGGTGTTTTTTCCTTTTACTAATGAAATGATGTTCTATGCAAACTTATGGAGCAACAAAAAATGTGTTTTGTGATGCATCTGTCCATCCTTGCTCATTCTTCACTTGTTTTCCTCTTGCCTCTCTTCATTGCAGGTATTTGTGTATGTTTGAATGTTCATTGCAGGTCTGGAGCTGTGTTCATGGAGTTTTGGGACATTTTCTGTGTGAAATCTATCCTTGGGCCTGTGATGCATCTGTCCATCCTTCCCATTGCTCACCTCTCTTTGTCCCATGGCAGTTTTGATAGAGGTTCAACATTCTCCTTCTCTGGTGTATCACCGTTTTATGTAGGCTTTTGCTATTTTTCCCTTCTCTCTCTCTCTCTCCTCTCTCTCTCTCTCCTCCTCCTCTC